>CM017441.1:38344000-38790359 GCA_007726485.1 Eragrostis curvula | reverse complement strand
AACTAATTCAGACAGGGGATTGGGTCATGCATTCCTGTTTTTTTTCCAAAGCATCCATTGAATGTTTAAAGACAATTGTTTGGTCCATTCATTGTAAGATATAGAAATCTCGCAAGATAATTTGTTTCTCATATTCCCTCAACTTGGATTAATGACTTTTGCAAGGCTTTTTAGTATTTTGTTTGTGTTACATCAAAGCTTTAAACAGAAAGTTGATATTGTGAACAACATTACAGGCAGGGTTTCAAAAACCAAATGGCCATTACTTCAAGTCCTCAACAAGGCTTATATGACAACTCACAACAATGCAGTTGGGTCAAATTCAACCAGGACTGCACAAAATACCAAATTACTACGCAACAACTACTATTTTAATTTATTACTAAAAGTTGTCATACAATACTATTTAACTTACATTCATTGCTCCCTCTGAGGAGATGGGAAGACCAATTCTATTATACACACAATAGGTTTCATTGCACAAATGATCGCCCATTGGTCAATAGGAGAGGCTCCCTGATATGGAAGTCATTAGCGTCTCCTTTTCCGGAAGATAATCAGTACGTGCTTTCTTCCAAAATAAGGTCCTCTTCCAAAAGGTGGTCTTCTCTTCGTCTTTGCTCAGCCTTTCGTTTCTCATTCTTCTTCCTTGTCTCCTCACCTATGGCATTAGCAATGGCAATGGGTAACCAAAATCCAGGCCTTTCAAGAAACTGGGCTCGGTGCAGGATCATCGCATCCCGCTCTGTCACATGAATGCCTTCCAATGTCCACAAGGCAACAGTGGCAGTTCCCTTAAGGCCCAGGGAGTACCATCCTAGACCAGAAACAGAGATGTCCACACTGTTAACATCCCAACTGGCCCCAGAAACCTCAATACGTCTTTCTGTCCAGGGACCCAACTCAGCGACTCGCTCTGGGTCAATCGGTGGCTGAAAAGACAAAGCATGCCGATCAGTATGATATACAGAATAACAAAATAAGATCTATTGTTTCAACTCTAGTTGCATATGCCTTGAACATAATGTAGAAACACAGCGTCATCAGCAACCTTCAAAAATGGAAATACTTGGACATCATTCAGTGTGAAATTTTGAGCTCAAAAAATATTAAAACCATCAGAAGCTAGCCATGACCAAATAATTCATCTCAGATACCTGAACAAATGTTTGTTTCTTTCATTAGTATAAGGAATTCTTTGACTCAATACAGCAACCTTACTACCTAGTAGTCTGTGTAGTCTTCTGTTAAACAGAACTAAATGTGACATTAGAAGGAACCTCCAGTAGCTTGGAATGGACTTACCTGAAGCCTGATGCCAAAATGTTTTGCTTGCAGTTCTTCATTTTTGTTTTTCCAAGATGAAGGGGAATATTGGAAGATGCCCAAACAGTTATATATATTGTTTGTACTGAAGATTTTAGCACATCCAGTCGTGTTAAGCCTCCAATATGCACAGATTGTCCTGCCTGCAACAGTTTATAGCCATTGGAGCCAAATCAGTGTCATGGTATCCTATGCATCAATGTACGACCTGAATTTCTGTCACTATAATGAGTTGAAGGGCTAATAAACAAGTCAGGTCTATGAAATTTCTAACCAGGGTCATAGTCTATAGGCTTGATACACAAATCAACTGAACATTGGGCTGTTTGGCTTGTTTGAAATTTGCTAGGCAGCTAACATAGTGTAAACAGTGTCATCTTGCCAAATTTCACTTCAAAGATAGGAAGTTAAGAGGAAAAAGGAATTTTTGTTCAAGTATCTTAGCAATAGACATGGTCAGCGTCTTGTTTCAAACTTAACAACCATGTTCATATGACAGATTGCACTCATTTACAGTTATAAAGCATTGCACATACAGTTTGCATATGTATGATCAGTTATATACGCCTACTATTTTGAGGTATAAGTAACATAACAGATTATATACTTACTTTCACCCTGAAAGTTCGTGGCTTGAGTTCTTTCCTTATTTCAATCATCTTCCGTTCCTCATTGTTTAATCTCATTGCCATTATGTATGGATGCAACAAACCAGGAGTGTCGTACATCTTTGCCTTTGCAGGTAAAACACCAGTTATCCTCAATATGCCTAACGTAGTTCCGGGACAGCTGCCTCAGTCAATCGTGTGATTTCGACACCTTGTTTCTTTGCAAACCCATTGATAAGCGTAGATTTCCCAGCATTTCTGTGCACCAATCACCCAAACATTGCTACGAGGTCCTGCCGATTCCTTGATGTATGAGAGCAAGTTCCTGACAGCCAGTCCTTGTGAACGCTGACCAAGAAAAACAGCATCCAGCTTCGGTGCGCCAAAAGCCTTAGCACGGCCACGAACCCATCTATCCAACCTCACTCCCATTTGCTCCCAGGGAAGCAAATCAACCTTTGTACCGACAAGAACAAGCCTTGGCGTTTCACTCAACTTAGAATTTCCCCTTCCTTCAAGCGCCTTGAACAGCGACTTCGCTGCCCTCTGGGGAACGATCCATCAAAGTCTGAACAATCCACCACCATCACAATAACAGGGGTGCCAGCCGATCGCTTCATCAGCCGAGATGAAATGAACCGGTCAAAATCAAAATCAGGGATCAAGTTCTCAGCCTTGTCATTCTTCACAAGCCCATAGTTCCTCAGTGAATGGCAACGGGCACATACCATGGCTGAGTCTTGCTCTGCTTCCACTCTCTTGGCTTCCTTCGCCCGGCGCTTCCTCTCAGATTTTGACAGCTTCTCCTTCTTCATCCTCTTAAGGGTCTCCTCGGTGATGTTCCCATACCCAACCCCCGGTGGTGTGAAACCGTCCAGCTCTTTTCTCCATTTCTCATCCTTGTCTTCTTCCAACTGCTTCCTCCCAATCAGAGTCCCAATCGCTGGCAAAACCTTCAATATCAGATTCGAAGCCAGCCTTAACCGGTGACTCACTATCTCCACCATCCTCCTCCTCCTCTTCAAGAACCCATCGATGTCGCCTGTCCAGACCTCCAACTCAGCGTCAAGCTCAGACTCTGAAATCAGCTCATCCTCCTCACGTTCAAGAAATCCATCAGAATCGGTAGCAGAAGCGCTTCGTCTTCCCCCATTTCGTGCTGCGAGAGGCGGGAGGGGTTCTTGAAGAAGCCGGGGAGGTTGGGGTCGGCGTCCTGCATGAACACCCCGCACCCCGGGCACACGGGGCGGCCGACGGCGGCGTCCTCCTCATCCCTTCCCTCACTGATGACGGGGCCCAGGCCCGGGGCCTGCCGCGCCGGCCGGTGGAAACTGAGGAGATGGAAAGGCCGCGTCTTTGAGACAAGAATGGCGAGGAGAGGAAGGGGAGAAGGCCGGGAGGTGGAGCTGGGCAGGCGAGGAAGCGGAAGAAGGAAGGCGGTGCCGCCGCCGCGGCTGGGGTTGGGAGCAGGGGTTTAGCCATTTGGGAGGGGCAGCAGCGAAGAGGATAGAGGAGACAACCGTCAACCAAGTAGATCTGGTGCTGCCAGTCCTCTCCCGTCGTCAAAAATATGCAACGAAAAATTACAAACAAAAATATGCATACATATCTCACATCATCTTCTATATTGATGTAAAAGTTTAGATGCAACGATAAACTATGCAAAATGCAACAAAAAATGAAGTCAGTGTGTAAACAGTAGGTTCAAGTAAACAGTGTAACCGGAACTATTCAGTGCATAATTTCTCTTTTTTATTTTTCCTTACACAAAAACTTGTTGCACCTGATTTTTTGCATGATGATAGATCATTGCACTCTCTATGCATCTATATTTTAATTGCATTTTTTTGTTGCTTATTTTTTGTGCTACAGTGGTGGTAGCACGGTAGCACGAGAAGGTGGTAACACGAGATCTTTTCTCCATCTCCCTTATGGCAGCTATTTTTCTCTCTCTCTTAAGAGTAGTTTACTTTTTAGATATTGTTAGTTAAAATTGACATTTTCTAACTCCAACTATACTCGGAAATGTTTATATTCTGAGTATGGTGGGTAGTAGTTCAAGAAATTCTTAAAAACACACACACCACACACACCAAATATCGTTAGACAAAAAGTTAGAATTTTACCCATAAAGATCTAATTTGTATCATGGTGTTTTTTTTTAAAAAATCCTTATTTACTTGTGTTTTTTAGTAGGGCGAATTATTATTATTATTTAGACTTTGAGATTTACTTAGTTTTTTGCATCAAATCATTAGTGTTTGATCCGTATTTATTCAGCTTGTTCGGCTGGCTGCATTGCAGCAGCTACAGTGTTCCAGTTATTCTTTCAGCATCCGCTACAGTGTTCACAGTTATTTCTTCAGCAGTCGTTATAGTATAACAGTTGCGATTCAGCCTGCCGAACAGGGTGATTGATCAAAAGTATCAATTTAAAAATGTATAACACATGCATGAACTCTGTCTAACAATGACGGACCAAGACATTGAATGTATGTCCCATGTATGTTTGGATTGAACCCTGAGATCTTGCCTAATCGGAGAGCAGCATCCAACCCCAGGCTCACGAGAAATCAGACGCATGTCTCAGTTCTTCAAGCAAACAGGCCTTGAATCCAAAGAAACATACGCCTAATCACAGGTTTCTAGGTTGGATGATAATGGTGGTGCATGGTTGTGTGAAGAGTGGCGGGAAGAGCACATGGGATGGAAGTCCTGAAATTCCTTCAAAGCCATTGGCTTAAACTCCAATCTCTTCATAGATGCCAGCGATCCAAAAACTTTATCCTTTCACTGCACAAAGGAAGGTTCCGTTCCAGCTTTGCCCTCCCTTTCTTCCTCACCTTGCCTGGCCATTGTTTCACCCTTAGTCATCTTCCTTCGTCATGGCTGGGCGAACTCCACCCTGGGACAAATATTGATGAACTAACCAATCAACCACCGGACAAGGGAAGCAGGCAAGAGGCAAAGAAATTCGGGGAAGAAGAATGGACAGAGGAAAAGGGCTGAATTGAACAAAGGGGCTGCTCCGCTGCGGCATTGCTCTGTGCCGGCACTGCAGCGGCGGCGGGCAGACCACGACGGTGGATTTGGTCCGATTCTTCCTCAATTTTTAATTTTCTTCTTCCCAAACTGTAGCCACAAAATCACCAAGTTCGAACCATTATCCACCGATTAGAACAAATTGATCACATGTTTCACTTCTACATCTCCCAACGCATCCATTTTGGTGGTCACCAAGACCCATCCAGTCAAGTCTCTCCATCTCGTCCAGCCGGTGCCCTGGTTCATGAGGAAGAAAGGAGCATGGGTAGTATTGGCATTTAGAATGTTTGATCAGTGGCATGGAGCTGCGGGGGCATGTAGGGAGTAAATTTTCGGGGTTTCGGTGATTTTACGTCTTTTTTCGGATCTAATGGTGATTTTACCCTCGAATTTCCAGATTGCGAATTTGCCCTTCCTTTTCAAAATGAAGGAGCCGTTTACACCCTCTTTCCAGATCTGTTAAGCCAGCTTGGATTAGAGGTAAAAAAAAAAGAAAAAACGATTCAGAAAATACGAAAGGACCGAACTGCCCTTATCCTCTGTTCGCTCAACACGAAAGGACCGAACCGTTCATTCTCCTCGCTCTCCCTTCCCATTTTCTCTCTCTCTCCTCTCGTTGCTTCCCCAATTCGTACCCTAAACCTAGCTACTCCAGCCGCATGGGGATGGGAGGGTTGAGGTGGAGGGGCGGCGACCCGGGTAGCGTGCTCGCGGAAGGGGAGCTCGGGGGCGCGCGGCTCCCTCGTCTTCCCCGCAGCTTCTTCTCCGCACCACGCGAGTGGACGACTCCACCGAGCGAGCGAACCACTCCATTGCGGCACGGCGCGAGCACGTGTATAGAAGAATAAGAGCAGCACACGGGGAGAAGAGAGGCAGTGGAGGAGGAAAACCGATTGGTTGGATTCGGTCCAATACGGCCGGCGCCTAGTCGTTGTCGCGGCAGCGCGGGATCGAGCGGTGAGAGCGACGGGACGCGGAAGCGCCGATTCGATTCCGTGGAGGTGTAGGGGCGCCGGCGATTTGGATCGGCGTGGAGGCGGCGGTTACTGGAGCCGCAGGGGATGAGAGCGTCCGCCCAGCGGATCTTCTGGATCGGAGTCGGCTGCGGGCCTGCGGCGGCGAGCAGGGGTTAGCATTCGGCAGAGGAAGCAAGCGGAGATGGTGAACGGCAACATCTTCCACTGCCGGAAGCACTCGTGGCCAGCCGAGGACTTCGTCGGCCAGACCGCGCTGCAGCTGGTGAGGCCATTTTCATCTGTGGAAGATTGTTGCTGTCCAATGTACACAATCTTTGAAAACAGAGGTAAAATCACACACTGATACAAAAAGTAGGGGTAAAATCGCAAGGGCATTTGGGTCTTTTTACAGCAGGTTTAACACCATCAAGTCCCTTTAACGGAATAAGGGTAAACTGAGGCTTCGTTTTTGAAAAGAGGGGCAAATTCGTAATCTGGAAATTCGAGGGGTAAAATCTTCATTAGATTCCAAAAGAGGGGTAAAATCACCAAAACTCCTAAATTTTTTGGATGGCTGGCATCTACGAGGTTGATTTTTTCTCGGTGGCAATGAGGAGACTGGAGTTTAAGCCAGTGGCTTCGAAGGAATTTTCCCAATGGGAAATGGGAAGAGAGGAGTAAATATAATAATGAGAAAAAAAAAAGAGATTAGACTTGGGTTGCATTTAAGCCTCTTTGAGAATTGCACACACCGAGAGCTTGGGCTCAAATAAATACAAATTACCGGTGTCAATCTGTCAATTTAAGGGCCAAAGCAAACAAAAATGGAAAGGCAATTCTTTTGTTTTGTTTAATTTCTTAGAAAGGTCAAATGAAAAGTCAACTTTTTCTTAGGAAGGCTTCAGTATCTGGATGTCCCTGCAAGTTGTTTTCATATTCCCCATGATAGCTTTGACTGGATGACATAGTTTTTTTTTGGCCTCTACGATTACTTCTGAGACTCCACTATAGCATAGTTATCATCTAATAATGTGTTAGACAATTAAAATTTACCATGTTATTACAAATGACGTTCAAACTTACCCGCATCACTATGAATAAAATAGAGAAATTAAACATATAGGCTTTGATATCTAATGTTATTTACACAATGTCAAAGAGTAGAGATGTATGATAGACCACCAAAGCAGCACTAGAGAACACACAGGAGCTACGTCGTCCGGTCAAAGCTATCGTGTAGGGTTGGAGACTGACACAAAATTTCTTGTATGTGGGTACATGAAAAGCCCCTTGAGCAAGTGAGTTTTTGCAATTTTCCCTTGGAAATTACTGGACAATTTATCAGCCAAACCGTGAGAGAGAGAGAGAGAGAGAGAGAGAGAGAGATTGCCCCTTCGAGCTCACTGCAAGATGAAACGGGCCGGGCTCTTTCATCTCGACAAAAGCAACATATGTTCATCTTCTTTTTCAGTTTGATGCCTTGCCCATCGATCATTCATCATTATCTGAATTCTTCTGACTCGGCAAGATGACATCGACATGTCTTGTTCATGCTATGTTCTTTTATTAGCTCACAAAAGCACGCTAGACATTCATCTTGTTTGCCGTCGAATGGCTTTTCCACCGCCCAAAAAGGCCAATTAAAACACTGGTTGCTAACCTTTGGTGTTTTAGCGGACATAACATGATCCACACTCCAACGAAAAAGTCCAGCCAAAACTGTGGTTTGTAAACTCCACTGCTTTAGCCGAGAACCGAGGCACCAAACAACATACTAAGCAAACATCGGTTGCCATACTTGTAACATACACGACCTCCATTCTTGCAAGACAAGCAAGAGGAGCCCCTCACACAACCTCACACCACCATGATGATTCTTATGTCATGAAAAATCATCGACAAAACATTTCTATGTCCAGGGGAGAAGGCAGGTTAAGGCCAACATGGGCTACCCCCTGATTTGTGTGATTCTTTGAGGAATTAAACAATGGCAAGATTGTTGAGAAGTAATCACCATGTATATATCAGCTTTAATCTTCAATCCGGACCTCCGTTGCTGCTACATCTAGCTCTGCCACACTGTCCATGTCACCCATCCAAAACCTTCTCACTCGCGTATATATACTGCTCACTCTGATTCAAGCTATGTTCTTTTATTAGCTCAACAAAAGCGCACCAGATGTTCATCTTGTTTTCCATCGAATGCCTTTTCCACCGATCGTCCAAAAAGTCCAATTAAAACTGTGGTCACTACCCATTGTTGTTTTAGCCGACATAATTTGATCCACACTCCAACGAAAAAAGACTAGCCAAAATCGTGGTTCCCAAACTCCATTGCTTTAGCTGAGAATTGGGGCACGAAACAACATACTGAGAACACAAACATCGGTTGCCACACTTGTCGCATGCACGATTTCCATCCTTGCAAGACAAGCATGAGGAGCCTCTCACACAACCTCATACCACCATGATGATGCTTATGTCTTGAAAAATGATCGATAAAACCTTTACATGTCCAGGGGTGGAGCTAGGTTAAGGCCAACCTGGGCTACCCCTTGTTTTGTGTGATTCTGTGAGGAATTAAACAATGGCATGATTGTTGAGAAGAGAATTACAAGTAATCAGCATGTATAATCTTTTATCTTCAATCCGGCCCTCCTTTGCCGCCTGGTTCTGCCACTATCCATGTCACCCATCCAAAACCTTGTCGCTCACCTCTAGTTCATGCTATGTTGTTTTATTAGCTCAACAAAAGCGCACCCGATGTTCATCTTGTTTTCCGTCAAATGCCTTTTCCCCCGATCGTCCAAAAGGCCAATTAAAACTGTGGTTGCTATCCTTTGTTGTTTTAGCTGACATAACTTGATCCACACTCCAACGAAAAAGGCCAGTGAAAACCGTAGTTCCTGAAATCCATTGCTTTAGCCGAGAACTGGGGAGCTAAACAGCTTATTGAGCACCAGATATCAAGTGCCACACTTGTCGTTCACGATGTCCATTCTTGTAAGACAAGCAAGAGAAGACCCTCACACAACCTCATACGACCATGATGATGCTTATCTCATGGAAAGTCCTCGACAATACCTTTCCATGTCACCCATCCAAAACCCTCTCGCTCGCCTATATATATCCCTCACACGGTCTACTCCAATCTCCATCCTTTCGCTGAACAACAACCATGGCAGCGCCCATTGATTCGCTCGTGGTAGGGAGGGTGATCGGCGATGTGATTGACTTGTTTGTGCCGAGGGCGACTTTGTCCGTACAGTTTGGCACCAAGGAGGTCACTAACGGCTGCGAGATCAAGCCATCCATCGCCGCCGAGCCGCCCACCATCCACATCCCTAGCCTGATCAGCGACCTCTTCACCGTGGTTAGAACTCCCGCCTACTTCCTCCCAGCTGCTCGCTTGCATGGAGCCTGTGTCAAGTTGATCTAAATACAATTTTTATTTGGCACAAGTATGTTGATGTACTGTGAACTGTATGGTTAGGTGATGATTGATCCAGATGCTCCAAGCCCCAGCGAGCCCACCATGCGGGAATTGCTTCACTGGTAATTAGCTGACAATTTACATTTCGAATCTCATATGTACTGTTCAAACTCTTGTTTGGTTTGATTTTCTTTTGCCTTATGGGGCTTTTCTCAATGCCAATAATATGGTTAATTTTGTTACTTCTTTTGGGTGTCAAGGTTGGTGGTGAACATACCAGCTGGAAATGATGCCTGGCGAGGTAACTATGCACATATGCCTTGTTATTACCGTGTCGTGTCCTTGTTTGACTTTTTCTTTATTTTCCTCGAAACACTTTACTGTCTTTGAGCAAGCTTATAAAGTTGGAACGCCCCAAATTATTACATCATGTTATGCCCACGTCCATTCCCAACTGCAGAAACTGTTCTTTATTGGTTTAGAAAAGGAAATATATTCATATCACAACACTTGTGTTCCTAACTGTGTTACACAATGTGCATCGAATTGCTGCAGGTGTGGAGGTGATGCCATACCTGGCGCCGCAACCGGCAATAGGCATCCATCGCTACGTGATGGTGGTGTACAAGCAGAGGTCGCCACTGTACCCGCCGCGCCAGCCGCCGTATGGTGTGGACGAGGCGCGCGTGGGGTTCAACACCCGTGCCTTCGCCCGTCACCATGGATTGGGCGAACCTGTCGCCGCTGTCTACTTCAACTCCCAGAAGGAGCGCACCAATCGCCGCCGCAACTACTGAAGCTCACCGCCCTGGCGGCCGATGGATTATAAGAAGCCAAGCAAGAATCTGTGGGCCGGGTGGGCCGCTCGTCGGCGTCCAATAAAGAAGAAGCCAAGTTTCCTTTCTTAGCAGTCCCTCTATCAGAACCGTTTGCTTGTGTGTGCTTGTGTGTAATGGTTGTGATGTTTCCCCTTTTTGTTTTTGGATGATGGTTGTGATGTTTCCCGTTAATGTACCCCTGGATCGTGTTAGTTAATAATTAAGATATGTTTCCTGTAGCATGCATATTGTCTTCAAGTTGCAGGCCTAGCTAGTCTGGCTGTCTATTCTTCATGTGATGTGTGCTGATCTGGCTTCATCCTGGAGCAGTGGATGTGCGTTTGCAAGTAGTACGAATGTTAGGGTAGATGGACGTGAAATTGCCGGCTAGCGGCAGGCGATATGATATATCCTAGGACGGACGTTGTCGATTGCAGACTGGCCTCGATAGATTATTAACGAAACAATCTAACGAGGTGGAGTCAAAATCATCTGATTCGAGGTACCATAACACGCTGGCTAGACCAATCCACCTGACACCTCTCCTTTTAGAGTATCTCCATTAACCGTATGCGTTTCAACTTCTAAACCTGATATCATCTATCTAAAATGAAATTTTTGAACCCGAAAGCCATATATAATTTAACTCTCATCCAAAGCAGCCATGATATCTTTTTTTTTTTGGGTGGCAAAACAAGGCTTTATTAGGCCTCGGCTTCTATTGAAGTGTTGAAGCGTGTTGAACAAAGAGTTTTGAAGAGTACAAGACAAGAAAATAAAAGCCCAAGCAATGCGCCACAACCATGGCAAACTTACATATATGAATATCATCCCTAAAAAAAAAAAAATACATGTATGGATATCAACTAGATACCCGTCCTCCTATTTCTAACTGTTCTTGTCTCCCTGTAGTCTTTCGTCTCCTCTGATGCACGATTTCCTCTTGAGTCTTCTTGTCCTTGATCGTCTGGTCTTCTTAAAGGGAGCCAGTTGGTCGTCTGCATTTCTGCAAAAAGCAGAGATATAGTTTTTTTCACCCAAAAACGCAAGAGAGAGCTGCACTTCTTTGTATTAGAGAGAGAATAATAGTCCCCTTACATCTTCCTCATCTCATATGGGGACCAAATATAAGACTCGGTTTACACAATGGAACTTTAAAACCACTAAACAACTGATACAAAAACGTGACCAAGAAACAAGAGGGAAGGTTCTAACTGAGGAACCCTCCTTCTAGACTTAATCCTTCTAGTTTTTTTAGCACTAGCCATACACCAGACTATATTCATCCTTGATTTCACGCAAGATAGCAGAAACAGAAGGAGAGGCGCCATCGAACACACAAGCATTTCTGTGCTTCCAAATTCTCCAGGTTGTCAAGACGATCAAAGAATTAACCCCTTTCTCCTTCGTAACCTTTTTTATTGTACGTCTCCACCATTCAGAAAAAACTTTTCTCATTAAGTTTAGGCACCGCAGCAACAAGATTCAGAGATTCAAAAACATGAAACCAGACCTGTCTTGCCACTATACAAGTAGAAAGCAAGTGCTGGACGTTCTCCTCTTCCTGGTCACAAAGAGGGCACTTCCGGATGCTCAAGGCCCCGACGCGCCAAGCGATCCGCTGTCCAACACCTATTCTAGACTGCTAACCACAAGAAGAACTTACATTTCTGAGGAGCCCAAGTGTTCCATAGACGAACTGTCACATCCCAAGAATTAGAGGCCTAAAAACAATGTAATTAAACTCTAAATAAAGTTGAGCTAAGTTTGAATTTCGAATTTGACTTCATTTGAATTTTTGAAATCATGCATGCATGGCATTCATATGCATACAGGAATTTCTTCGATTTTTCGTAGGAGTTTGACTCGGCCAAAAATTCCCAAAAATTCACCCTAGGTGCAGTTCACAGTGGAGTATTTTCTGTGAATGTTTGAGAATTTTTGAAGACCATTTGCCTAGGTAGGAAATTCGAAAACTGGTCAGCCTGTTTGAAAAATACGAAAAACAGTAAAAGGCTAATTGGGCTCAACCCATTTCTCCAAACAGTAGCGCCAGCCATTTCAGCCCAGTCCAGCCCAACTCCAGCCCACGCCGGCCCGTAGACCTTTCTTCCTCCTCTGTTCACGCGCGGCGCGACGCGCAGCGCCGTGATGCGCGCCGCCGACGTCGCGGACGGCGTTCCGCGCGCCCCGTGCCGCCTCTGCGCATCTCTGCCACCTCGCGCACGCCCATGCCTCGCCCTGTGCTCGCGCTGACCTCGGAGCGACGAAAAATCGCCGTCGCGCAGCTTCCACGCCTCACGCCGCGCGACGCCATTCGCCGCCGCGGCACCGCCTCCCTGTTCTCCCCTGTGCCTGCACTGGCGCGAGCCGCCGATGGTTGCCACGCGTGCCACGGAGTTCTGCGCAGCTCCTCGTGCACACGATGACGATCCGGAGCCTCCCCTCTCCTTCCATTCTCCTCTCGCCACTGAAGCCGCCAGTGCGCGCTCGCGCCACTCACAGCGAAACCGCCTCAAATCCCTATAAAAGCTCGAACCATTCCTCTGCGTACGTTCTCTGGCCCTCTACAAGCTTCCCGAGCAGCCCTCGACGAGAGAGGCGAAGTGAGCAACACGAATTTTGTTTTTTTCCCCAAAATCAGCCGCCGCCGGCATCATCGGAATTCAAGCTTCTCCGGTGAGCTCCACGTGCAGTTCAAGTGCTTTTAGAATCTCCACGAGATGCTGATGCTTTCCCCACTGACCTTTTTCTTGATTTCTTGGCGGAAGGACCATCTCACTTTTTCCTTCCCTGTTCCGCCGCCGTCGTCATCAACGTCGTCGTCTCCGGCCATCCCTACCCTCGTTAGTTGGTTGGTGAGTTTCTTAGGAGCTTGTAGATGTTAGCTGCACAACATCAACACGTCGCCGTGCTCCTTTTTGTGCAGCTCGCCGTAGCCCGCAGCCGCGCCGCCTAGGTCACCGCCGCGCCGCCGCTACAGGCCACCGTCGTTGACGAGACGACCACCTGACAGAAGCTCTTGAGCTCCTGCATCGCGTAGGGTAGCATGTCGACGTTGCATGGCCGTAGCTCGTCGCCGGTGAGCCGTTCAGCCGCCGCGTTTACAGTGCGCGCGCTAATTTGAATTAAATCAACCCTGAGCTGCCACTTGTCGCGCTGTGATTCGCCAGAAATTGATTAATCGTTTTCAGTTCAAAATAGATAGAAAAATAGCAGGGAAAAATTAGGAAAAATATCTAGAAAATTTCCTTAAGATTTTAGGCTCCTTTTCATGCAAAATATAATATAGGTATTTAGAGAAAATTTCATAATAGCAAAAAGGTTAGTTTAATGTCTTGTTTAAAAATAAATACTTAGGAAATTTGTATATAGAAAATGCATAAGATTAGATTACTTTTGCACTTTTCAGAATCTATCTCCACTGTAGGTCCATAACTGATCATAGGAAAAAATTATAAGAAATAACTTGTAGAGTTACTTTATTTTCTAGAAAAATCATATGTTTCTTATAGAAAAATTACTTAAAAGTTTATTTAATAGATATGCACACAATCACTAAGAATAAAATATTTAGCTTTTCATTCTCACAGCCACTGTTGGAATTGTTTCTATGGAAATAGAAATATTACATTTCTTTTGTTTAAATAGATATGCTTGTCACATTCACCATAAGTATTTTCTTTAGGAAATTAAGTAGATTAAAATCTTGTCTAAGTGAATATGGCCTTTTCAACCCTAGGAGTATGCCACACTGTAAAAGATTGACATGTTAGCTTTGAAAATTCATTTAGGAATAATTTAGTCAATTTTTGGACTAAATTTGACCCCTTTTGATTTGTTTATGAATTTAACTTCGAACGCGCGTAGAATCGTCGTACGATCTTCGAATTGAGTGATTCGAATTGCATAGTTCATCTAAATTCATGCTTCATGCATACATGCAAAATATGCATCACTTTCAGTTGGTTTTTAATTCGGATTTTATTGGTATTTATTTGGATATTATTTACTTTAACGTGTAGACGATCCGAACGATGAAGAATATATAGAGGAGCAAGAATATGAGGATCCGAACTACGAGGATCAAGAATTTGAACAAGACCAGCAGCAAGGCAAGCACCCCCTTGATCATCTTGAACCCATGTTTATAATAAAATGATTTGCATGATGACTAGGAATAAATTGTGCATTAATAGTTCCAATAAAATTTTGCCGGGAAAATATGATAAACCCTTTTTACTGGAAACACTATGACCCTTATTTACCTCTACTTGTAGAATGGTTTTAGAATGGGAATTTTTAGGGAAAATATCCTTTTAGGAAGCACACTATATACTATTATTTAAAATGATGACTTAGTAATTTCCCATTAAATGGTATATATGTTTAAGCACATGCTAATCTATAGATTTCAGATTTATATCACTTGTTGAGAACTATTTATATGCTTTGATCATTTTAGATGATGACGGGTTATGTTATATGATTATGATGATATTTTGTTAATTGATGGAGACCCGTCACATCGCATAAGGACCGGTACATTATAACTTGATTTGAGGAATTCCCGTGCGACCATGGACGCTGGTATGGGACGGCCATGGCTAAGTAATTTAGTGAATGTTGTCTTGCCTTCTAGAAGTAGAGAATGTGCGGATAATTCCCGGTTTTGATGGGGTTATTCGAAAGGGCTCCCATTACTATAACGTGTGGGATTAAAGTTTGCTGACACAATAAATTGTACCTTCTTAATTCCTGCCTAACTACCCATGTTTGAAGGAGGGGAAAATTGTACCTCTGGGGTGTTGGTGGTCGGGTACAGAGGGATCTTTGCAATTTAGGGAAGGCAAGATTAGCAAACACTTAATGAAAACGTCATGTGTGATACCGATGTGCACACTTCGTGAGTGCACGGTGCTAGCTACACCATAGACGGTCACTCACAATCCATGGGTACAGCGTACAAACTCTGCAGAGTCATAATCCATTCGAATGGCCGTGCTTGCGGTCTCAAACTCCTTAATGATAGAACTTTTGTTTAGCAAATGGTGGAATATGAATTTGTTTATATTTTGTAATTGTTCAATTATTTAATTTGTTGCAAGAATTGATATCTCATTTTTATGGAATATGTATGTGCTTATTCATTTATGCAATTCTTTACTTTAAGTTACCTTCATTTTAGTAACATTTATTTAAATTTACTTTCGGTATTTACTTTTGAAACTTTATCACTTCCTTTCCGCGGAACCTTGCATTTAAATTACTTTGTCATACACAAAAGTCTTGCTGAGTACCAATGTACTCACCCTTGCTAAACATGTTGATCAGAGGAAGAAGAAGATTTGTATGAAAATCCGCAGGACACGGGTTTTTATGCTTCGAGTTTTGACGACACTCCCGATGGATCGGTCTAGGTTCATCTAGGTTGTTCGCCTGTGGAGTCTTGGGCAATAACCACTAGATGCGCCGCGAGTTCTTTTGGACTTTGTTTGCCTCTTCGAACTTTTATAAAGCCGGTCGGCTAGATGTATATGTAATTAAGTTGTGATGTTTGAATATGTGATGTAAAATAAATAAGGATTTTTGTTGTATGAGTATGTTAATATCAATTGCTTACGTGTGTGCTTGCGGTTGATTCTGGGCAAGCACGATGAAAACACGTAGTTTCGAGTATTTAAATATCCGGGACACCGCAGACGCCAAGGCTCGAAGATTACTGTCCCATTGAAATAACCTCTATATGCTGATTTACAGGAGTAGCAACCTGATGCTTCAAACTTCCATACGTGTCGGTCTTCTTGGTCAGTGAGTGCCACGTTTTTTAGGCAGTCCCACAACCTCAAGAACTCTCTGATCCCATGCCATGACAGCCCACCCCCATTGCGAATGTCCTGCACCCAAACCTCATTATCAATAGCTTCAACCACTGTTCTTCTTTTGCGGATTCTTGGTGCTATAATGTAACATCCAGGATGATAATTCAAGCCTAAAAAAAATAGAATCGGCCAGTTGTTCGGCCCGTAGGCCGTGGTACTGTAGCGTCGGGGCACTGTAGCGCCCGAGTACTGTAGCCGAGGAACACTGTAGCTGCGCGGTACTGTAGCACTGCGAGTTTAGTCCCATCCCGGATATTCACCGGGAGCTGGACCAGCTTAAATACTCAGTCCTGGGTGCAGTAGTAACCGGGTTAATCCTTTTACACGAAGCGAGGACGAAAGCGTAAGAGTTGCTGCTGTTAGGTGGGGCCCGAACTGCAGGCGTACGGGTCAGGAGCCGTACTCTGGGCTGGGGTGTTACAGAATGGTATCAGAGCCGACCTTCGCTGTGTCGCGGGCGCAGTCACGGTGTGCATGGCGCGTGGGCATGGCGCGTGGGTCCGCTAGGCGGGGCACGACATGACATCGCATGACACGTGCTGGACGTGACCAGGAAGGGGCGATCCTGTGTCTACTGTCCCCTGGATGACCTCGAGGAGTCAGGGGATAAGTTGGTCGCTCGACGGGACGTCGAGTTCTAAAGGGGGAACAATGTAACATCCAGGATGTTAATTCAAGCAAAAAAAAAATAGAATTGGCCGGCCTGTGGGCCGGGGAGGGGAGAATGTAACATCCAGGATGTTAATTCAAGACAAAAAAAAAATAGAATCGGCCAGTTGTTCGGCCCGTGGGCCGGGCCCATTGGGCCGCGGCACTGTAGCGCCGAGTACTGTAGCCGCGGAACACTGTAGCTGCGAGGTACTGTTGTCCCATTCTGGATATTCACCGGGAGCTGGACCAGCTTAAATACTCAGTCCTGGGTGCAGTGGTAACCGGGTTAACCCTTTTACGCGAAGCGAGGACGAAAGCGTAAGAGTTGCTGCTATTAGGTGGGGCTCGCACTGCAGGCGTACGGGTCTGGAGCCGTACTCTGGGCTGGGGTGTTACATATAACAGCAACGACTGTCGGCACTAGGCTATAAAGCAGAGATATAGTACGAGGACATTATACACATTCACTACCAGAACATAACTATCAGCATGAACCCTACCTCTGTTTGTTATCATCAATTTCAACATCGTACAGAGCATCACATGCCCATAAATCATCATATCATTTAACTGAAGTAACTATACATATCAAAGTACTTTCACTTGCCCCACACAAAGAATTTCTAGGGTATGTGAGTGGTGTCCATTGACACTGGGCAAAAACAAAAGGTAGCAATGGCGTGTCAATCTGATACAACAAATTCATGATGTCCTTGGACAATAAGCTTTATCCTCCTGTATGATTTCCTCTTTCCGTTTTTACATCTATGCTAGCGCTCTTACAGTTCTGCCCGTTGTTAGCAACATCTCATCGTTGCCCTCCAACCTGACTCCTTGTTTCTTTTGGAGCCATTTAGGTTCATGATTCAATGCACAAGCTGCCATAGTGAGCTTGTATCATTGGCATGTCATTACAATTTACAATAGATCAGATGTCAAATATGACCGCTAGCAAAGATTTAACATGCCGTAGTCTGTGGCCCCACATTCATGTTGATGTGTGCATATTGACATATGGCAATGATGTGGCCACAACGTCAACGATGATCTCTTTGTTTTCTTTGTTTCAGTTGCTGTCGAGGTTATAGGACCTCGATAGATTTGTTATGGGGGCGAAGGGACCAAGAATACGATGGTGAACACGAGACAAGGAGTTTAGACAGGTTCAGGCCTCCCGGAGGATAAAAACCCTACGTCCTGTATGTCGTGGTATTGATTGTGTATGTTTTAGAGGAGATCCCTGCCCGCCTTATATAGTCGGGGGTACAGGGTTACATGGAAAGAGTCTTAGTCGGTTACATCATAGAAATACTTGGAGTACAAGGCAAGAAGCCTTTTCTATGTCCATCCGAGTAGTAGAACCTTCCATCTTGTATCGTGGGCTACTCGGTTTTTTCTGGGCTGGTCCGACTACCCTTGTCAGGTTACTCGGCCCTTTGGACTTGAGGGTACCCGGGGGTCATGGTAACGACAGTAGCCCCCAAGTGCTTTTTGATTGATCCAGTGAATTGCTTCCGACTAATCTTCTCTCCATGTAGGAATTGATCTCAAGTGATATTGAGAAATTAAAAAGGACTTGACCTGAATCAAGTTTGAGGTACTTGACCTCGGGTGGACCAAGACCAACAGGGCCTTGAATTAGGCATGCTGTCAGTTGGTACCCAACTATGAATGATATCAGTAAAATTGAATAAATGCTTGTTGAAGCAAGTTTGTATGTAAATGCTGTGTATAAAACAACACTCAGCTTTCAGAGCTGATTATATAAGTCTATAGAGGAGATTTGAATAAAGTTAGCATCCGAGTTTGTCGGCTAGGGCTGAAAGCATACTATGTAAATAGTACCCAACTGACTGAGTCGGCCTAGGCTGAAAAGCATGCCTACAAAGTTAAAAATTATGAATGCACGATCAGTGCATCATACTGATGTAGCCCCCGAGTTACTGTGTAATTCGTAGAATTGTATAGTAACTCAAAGTAAGCTGAACCAAGAAATAAGATCTTGATCCGAGTGAAAATCATCCGAATCTGTCGGCTAGGGCTAAAAGCATACTATGTAAATAGTATCCAACTGACTGAGTCGGCCTAGGCTGAAAAGCATGCCTACAAAGTTAAAAATTATGAATGCACGATCAATGCATCATACTGATGTAGCCCCCGAGTTACTGTGTAATTCGTAGAATTGTATAGTAACTCAAAGTAAGCTGAACCAAGAAATAAGATCTTGATCCGAGTGAAAATCATCCGAATCTGTCGGCTAGGGCTAAAAGCATACCATGTAAATAGTATCCAACTGACTGAGTCGGCCTAGGCCTTGAAAAAGGCATGTCTACAAATTTAAAAATTATGAATGCACGATCAGTGCATCATACTGATGTAGCCCCCGAGTTACTGTGTAATTCGTAGAATTGTATAGTAACTCAAAGTAAGCTGAACCAAGAAATAAGGTCTTGATCCGAGTGGAAATAAATGTACGATCAGTGCATCATACTGATGTGTTGAAAAGTAACATCCATTATGTAAGGAACTCATGTTTTCCTGCGCACAAGGCAATTAGAACAGGAAGTCACAATGAGTCTCAGCCAAGAACTTCTCATTCCGGGCTGGCGTCTAGGTCCATCCAGCTAATCAGCCAGGGATGATTACAACCCGTAGCCCTCAAGCTGTCTCTCAACGAAAACAATTGAGATGCAGAAGAGGATAAATTCTAGGTATTATCCGACTTAAATTGTCAAGGATATAAGACAACCCGTGTGCCTGGCAAGTCTGCCGAGAGAATGGTGGAACTCACGCAAGTGAGTCCACGTGGACTAGCCCCCGAGTCTGCAGATGATCAGAATGATTATGTGCAGACTCAAAAGAGACATAAATCCTAGTAATGGCTGATGATACAGTTGCCTTGATTTTTTTTTGTGGAGCTCACGCAAGTGAGTCCACGTGGACTAGCCCCCGAGTCTGTGGATAATCAGAATGATTATGTACAGACTCAAGAAAAACTAGAAACACACGAACTGGAATCTGTATTGTTAAACAAAAAGGTAGCCGAGTGTTATGCAAATAATCCGAGAGATTAAGTGCATACTCTAATAATGCATATTTAAATTTTATCCGAGTCATTCATCCTTATCCACTGAGTCACAAGTTTACTGTGACAAGTTTGTCGCTGATGCAGGAATCTGGACAGGCGCTTTTCAGATCCTGAAGCAGAAACGTCAGATCATTTTCGTCCTTTCAGATTCTCCATCTAGGCCTTTAAAACCGAGCGTTGGTGTTGGCCATTTCCTCATTCCTTCGGTATCAAACCATGGCTAGCCGTAGGGATTCCAGGCGTAGGGTTCCATCCGCTGCATCGCCGTCGGCTCCGGGCGACTTGCCGCCGCCACCAGCGCCTCCAGCAGTTCCAGCCCCAGCGCCACCTGTAGTCCCAGCACCTGCTCCTGTTCCCCTGGAGATCGTTGAAGTGTTCAACGAACCGCCGCTCGCGGTGGTTCATCCTCCAGCGGAAGCTCCAGCTCTGCCAGAGTTCATCGTCATCTCCTCCGAGGAAGAAGACGAAGGCGAACCACGCAGGAGGTACCTGCCAGGGCGCAAGGATCTTCTCGCGAAGCCGTCCTGTGTTGCTCACAGGACCCGCAGCCGTCGTGGTGGGTAGATGTAGATCTTCTGTAATAGGTTAGAGCAATGATGCTCACTGAAGTCTCCTGTAATGCATGCTGTTCTTATTCAGTATTGTTCATCTGCATCTTCACTTTTTAGTGAAGCATCGTATTTGCATTGTACTGCATTCTGTTTTCAGTGAAATAAAGAGACTCAATTTCTGATATAACCGAGTCATGTTTAAGTCAACTGAAAAACTCAAAATCCGAGTGATTGTCCTTGAAGAAAATTAAACTGCTCTTATATGTTTTCCGAGTAGTTTGGCCGAGTGAACTAGCCGAGTAAACTCTAGGGTTCCAAATTTCCCGCCCGTTAGCAGCCCTAGCATATAGGAGAAGCTAAACGGTTAGTAAATCTGGGCCGCAGAGGTGAATCAAGGCATCGTGGGCCGTCGGATGTGAACTATCCGCGTATATTATTAGGTCTCGCCGCAAACGAAACTTCTCTTCTTCCTCTCGCCCCCATTCCTCATACTGTTCATCGAATCCCTAGAAATTTGACGAATTCCTCACAACTCAGATGGCCGGAGAAGGAGATCAGAGGGAGATGGAGGCAGTGATGGCTGCTATAGCGCAACTCTTCGACGCTTCTGCTGGTGCAAGTTCATCTCAAGGGGCCTTGGTTCCAAGGAGCAATGAAGGCGGATCTTCGGGTCCGTTGGTCGTCGTCCCTGATGCTGCCGAAGGAGAAAAGGCCCATCCATGGCCTAGATCGATCTCTTCGGAGAAGAGATTAAAGTACATGGTGAAGAAGGGCTGGCTGCCGAGCAAGGAGATCATTGGCTGGCGATCGGCAGAAGGGGAAACATTCCCATCTCCAGGGCCAGGTGAAATTGTAGTATTTGAATCCTTCTTTCGGCGCGGATTTGGATTGCCAACTCACCGCTTCCTCAGATCTTTGCTACATTTTTACAAGATCCAACTGACGGATCTCAATCCGAATGGAATCTTGCACTTGTCAATGTTCATCACTCTTTGCGAGTGTTTTCTGGGGATTGAGCCCCATTTTGATCTTTTCCGAGATTTGTTCTTCCTGAAGCCGCATCCCTCGGCCGAGAAACCTCAGTTAGTGGGAGGCGCCGGTATCCAGCTTCGGAGAAAGAACAAATATTTCGATTGCCAGTTGTCCACCTCAAACAAAGGGTGGCACTGTGAGTGGTTTTATTGCGCAAATGTTCTTCCTGACCTGCCCAAATTTCAGAACAAATATCCAGTGTACGAAGACATTTGGAAAAGTAGGCCGGGCCCTGCAGCTGCTGCCGAGTTATCAGAATTGCACAAGTTGATCGCAGCTGTGAAGGAGCCGAGTAAAGGGGTCCTCGGTCCAGCCATTGCGCTGAACTTTTGCTTGAGGAAGTTTCAGCCTTTGAAGGCAAGGTATTTTCCAGCTTGGCTGTGGAGAGGTCCTAAAGATCCTAACCAAGAGCCAATCCCTGGAGGATACAGCGAGGTGAAACGCCGAGTCATCAGCCCTAGGAACGACTTTTTTGTTGTAAGGGACGTTGTCACCTTACTGAAGCCTTCGGGTGATGAGTACCAGTGGTTTGGCTACTGGCACAACGAGCCCCGTCCTGAGGTTAGTGTGCTCTTTACTCAATAAATTTCCGAGTTATTCTCTTAATGGTATGTTGATCACTTGGATTCATTCTTGCAGGGCCGTGATAAGTTCAAGAACCTCGGTCCTGAGCCTCCGGTGATTACTGACAGCAACTTGATGCCTCTGCGAATCAGGGAGCAGAACATCGAGTTACGTGAAGATGATGAAGAAATCACTGATGCCGAGCTCGAGGCCCTGTTTGGGGACTCGGACGAGGGCAATGATGACAAGGCCGAGGGCAATGATGAAGTTCAAGAAGGTGGCGAAGAGATAGAAGACCCTCTGGCCACCAGCAGTGAAGATGGAGATCAGTCTCCTGGTCATGAGGAGGTCCCTGCTGCTAGCGCCGTCCCGACTGCTGTCGCTACTCAGCCTGCATCTGCAGGTGAGTTGATTTATAATCGTGAAAGGCGTAGTAAGGCTAATCACGACCGAGATGCTCGTCGATTAGGACTTGAACATGCTGCAGGCCAAGGACTCCGCCAACAGTTGCCTGATCGTCCGAAGCGTAAGCGGAACCCCTCCATAATCATTTCTGACTCTGATGAAGAGAGGACCCAAGCAGAGCTGGAAGATGCTGAACCTTTGCCTGAGAAGCCAGCTGACTCGGGGGTCAGAAAGGTTAAGAGGACCAAGGCTCAGGTCCGACATCCTTCTTTAGTTGCTCGATCTTTAAGACAGGTATTATCTTTTTATGTGTGAAGTCACCTTGCTCCTTAGTCCTAATCAATGATTAAGTATAATTCTTGCAGGCTAAGGCTGTGGCCGAGGGAGAGGCCAGCTCACAAATTCCAGATGCCAGCATAGTGAGGGGGCATGCTGAAGATGTTGATGCCAATGTTAGGCAAAGCATAAGTGTGGTTGTTGCCACTATTGATAAAGAGCTGGCAGCTATTGAAGCTCTTGCTAGGGAGGGTGATGGTGTCAGGGACAAAGATCCTGATGAGCAAGCTACCAGAGAAACTACCTCAGTTCCTGACCCAATCACACTTCAAACTCCAGCCCCTAGCAAGAGGATCAAGCCATTGAAGAGGATGAGGGTTTCTGACAGGTAAGCCTTTTACAGCGACCTTTAATTTGATCTTTTAGCTGCTGAACTGCTTTAGCTGACTGAGCTTTGACTTAATCTTTTGTCTGACAGCCTTCCTACTGAGGAAGAGCCAGTGGTGACAGCTGAGAAAACCGTTCCCACAGAAGGGGAACTGAATGTTGAAACAGGCATGGAGAAGACTGGAGTGACGAAGCCAACACTCGCTCTTGATGGCGACGGCCAAGGAAACCCGGAGGAGATCAACCAGGAGGTCGCCGAGTCATCAGCTCTGGTGCTCCATCCTTCTCCATCGCCTGCAGCAGAAGTTCAGATGATGAGCCGAGAAGACCCACTAGTCAACCGGCCTCAAGACTTGGGTGGCCCCAGTTCTTCTGGGCTTGCTATGGAGGTAGAAGATCTTCCTCCTCCTTCCATTGAATTTAACCCAGTTTTGTTCGAGTTCAAGGAGAGTCAGAAGAGATCTGGGAGCCTCTCTTTCGAATTTGCCGGAGAGAAGGTAATCATCAATGAGGAGGAGGATGAGAAAGAGTTTGATCTGTCGGAGAACCAGTTGATCGACTTGATCGACACTCATCAGGTGAGGTTTTTGACTAGCCTTTCTTTTTGTACTAAAAAGGAGTCAATGCTTATCATGAGTGATTTTTGCAGAAAATCATTACTAAAAGCCGGGAGAAGACTAAGTTCTTCAAGGTTTTGAAGTCTGCGGCCGACTCACTTCATGAAGACCTGACTGCTAAGCAGCTAGAGATCCAGGAGCAACAGGAGGAGCTGGCTAGACTTAAGGCCGAGTTGTCAACTGCTCAAAAGGAGAGAGCTGAGCTTGAGCTTACCCTCGCAGGTAATGTTTTGGAGTCATTATTTGTTATGTTTTATGAGTGCATTGACTCATGTAGCTTGGTTTGTTTTGTAGCTCAACCCAAACTGACCAAGGACGACCTGAACGAGTTTGAGCTGCTGAAAAGGGATGTTCCCTCATTGAGAGAGAACGCGGCCAAAGCGAAGCTTGATGCTGAAAGCAAAGCTAAAGCTTTGTCGGTAGCCCTCAGAGAGAAAGACGCCCTTAAAGCTGAGTTGGACGCCGCAAAGATTGACTCGGACCTTCTCCTTACTGAGAAAGAAGAGGCTCAAGGTAAGGATCATGAATAAAGGTCTTTGACCAGTTTCTTATATCTTTGCTGAAAGACTCTGATTTTGCAGTTGAACTGATGACTTTGAAGGGAGAAAATAGTTCTCTTATTCAAAGTGCCAGAGCTGTTTGCCAGTTTACTTGGCCAGCGCCTGAAGAGATGCCTGAAGGTCCTCTGCCTGCTACGCTGGCGCAAGTCCCTGAAGCATTGAGGGCTCATTGCAAGTCGGTCGCCGAGTATGCAGCTCGTCATTCCTTAGGAGTGGTGAAGTCACTGTACCCCAAGATCGACTTGGCGTCTTGCAAGGAGGGTTATGCCAAGGGTACAACCATTGAGCGGGCAAACCAGCTGTCAATGGAGGCCAGTAGCTGCGCAGAGGAGCTGGTGAAAGATGTTCCTTTGTCACCGTAGTTAGGGCTTATAAGAATTCCTGTAAATAAAACAATGAGGTAGTTGTAAACTTCGATTGAATACTGAATATTTTGGTGCCACTAAGTCTTTGTGGTGACTGAGTGGTTAATGAGTTGCTTTTGTTGTTAACTGTCTTATGTTTATGCACTCTTAGCCATTCCAGCAGTATTAGACTATGAGTCATCATATGCACAGGAGTTAGCGTAGGAGTTTCACAATCAGAGCAGTTGTAACAATTTATATTTGGTAAGAGATGAGTGTTTGTCAGCCGGAGTTTTCTGTAGACTGTTTTCAGAGACCAATTGCCTCCTTATGTTTATGCACTCTCCGTTGGAGCTTCACAATCAGGATGGGCAAGGCTTACTTAGTCGTTCAGAAGAGATCCGAGACATATACTCATGTATTGATTAGCCCCCTGGCTCTGTTGTGACTAAGATAGTTAGTGTTGACGGTCGTTACGGACCAATTTCGACAGTCAACTAGCTCAATAAGCAAGAAGGATTGGACATTCTTTACACGCACTTTATTTAAGAATAACCTATTTCCACATGTACCTCTAGATTTTAGTGTGCAGGTGGAATAAGGGAGAAATCCAGGTGAAATCATGCCCCAAGGCGACGAATCAACACTTCTACAAAACAACGTTCGCCGCGGGAATACAATTCCAAGACAAAAGGCCAAATCCCGTCAAAGTCCAACACAACTAAGGCCAAATGCACCTGGACCAGAGAAGTAGACCCAGAGGGGGAGCCACCTGCCAAAGCCCAGCTCAGGAGGGGCCAGGCACAGGTCGGCCGACCCCCCCTGGCCAGGTCGGCCGACCTGGCAGGGTGGCCCCCTGGGCCCATCTTTCTATGGCGGTTTGTAACCGACCTCTGGAGGTCGGTTCCCCCTGCATTAAATGCCACCGACCTCGGGAACCGCCTCAAAGTTGCCGACCTTCAAGGACTATATAAGGAGGGGTACCCCCCCTCCTTCCAAGACACACAATACACAAGGATCATTCCCTCCTCCTCACACTAGAGCTAGAGGCAATTCTAGGTAGTGCTAGGCTGAGTAGTGGGTTGCCCTTTTGCTCCCAAAGTCTTGTGGAGAATTGGGTAGCGCTCTTGTATCCTTTCTCTCTCTTTGTAAGACTTGTTATTTAATCTATGGAATACAAGTATTCATATAGTTGTTATGAGCTTGCTAGTTCTATCATGATCTTGTATGATCGTTCGTTGTTCGTTCATGCTCGTTCATCATTCGTTCTTCGTTCGTTCATACTCGATCATCGATTATTCTTGAACTTGCTTAATCGTTCATCGTTCGTCGCTCGTTCTTGAGCGACGAACGCTTATGCATGACTTAGTGCTAGCTTTGATCCCTTTTATCTAGTTTATGCTAGTTAGGCTAGTTGTTCTCATGTTTAGGCATCGGGCTCATTGTCCTGCAAAGGTGCTCTAGATTTATCACCCCGTCGATCCGAAGGGTTGGGGGTGCCTCGAGGGATCTAGAGTCGTGGTTAGTAACGCCGGCATGGTGCCGGGGTAGTCTATCCACCCTTGGGTATGTGCGTGTCCCACGGTTTGTAGAGGTAGGTGGCAGGAAGTGACAGCCCTGTCCATCCAAAGGAACCCTCCACGTTCGGGCACGGCATAGGAGTACGTAAATAGGCCGGAGTCGCGAGGCAGACCTTGCGTATGCCGGATCTCCCGATGTTGCCTAGGCATTAGACGCTTGCTTGTGCTTGCATGACGCTAGATGATAGGTAGAGGTTGTGCACGCTATATGAATGTTGTACCTTTGGAGTAGTAGCTCGCTAGTCTAACTTAGCATTGCTTAGGATTGTCTCTCGCCTTTTATTAGAGAGAGTGGAATGCCTTCGTGTGTGTCACACTATCCTTATTATTATTAAACCTTACCCCTGCATTGGAATGTGGTTATATCACCTATCGTTTGTAACACCATGAACATAAGTACTCTTGTCAACCATGTCTTCCTTTGGGAAAATATAAATACGATACCCTGGAATACTCTCGGGTGAAATGCTACAACGGGTTATCCATCCGCTTGCGGATATTCTATTTAACATGACAAACCTTATAATTCATATCTAGTACTTGTTACTAGTTGTGGATTATTTGGTTAAATAGTGCAAGTGAACAATTCCATAACCCCCGCGTCTCCCCGCGGTCGCGTGTTTCCCGCGTGACCGTAAGAGACGCCAACAAGCATTTCTGGCGCCGTTGCCGGGGAAGACATTGGTTAACAAGAATACAATGATTGTTCATGATTACACTTGATGTGGTTTAACCATTGGCCATGCAGGCTAACCTTGATCTGTTTTCTCTTCGATGTGAAAACAGGATAGTGTATGCGTGGATTCGACTTGCCGAAAAACTTCATTGATAATCCCGAGTCACTTGTGAGGAAGACTCGACACCGCGTCGTCGTCTCTCCTCAAGTACTCTCGACAAGCGAACCCGCATCTTCCGCACCATCTACGTCAAACGTCATGGCTGAAAGGACCCTTCGTGAATACTCCGCGCCCACCGTCGCCAATGTGCCCATTGGACCCAACGTCGACGTTGGTGACGCCGGACTTAACATAAGGTCCAGCCTCATCACGATGGTGCAAGCCATACCCTTTTGTGGGAAGGCTTACGAGGACGCCAACTCTCATCTCCAACAGTTCCTAGAAATATGCAACACGTCAGGCACGGGAGAAGGCAATCAAGATGCTATCAAGCTCCGTTTGTTTCCGCTCTCCCTCCTTGGGAAAGCGAAACAATGGTTCTATGCAAACCGCGCCAATATTCACACTTGGGACAAATGTTCTATTGCGTTCCTCGCTAAGTTCTTCCCGATGGGCAAAACCAATGCTCTTCGTGGAAGAATTGCAAGCTTCCAGCAAGCAACAAATGAATCCATACCCGAGGCATGGGAAAGGCTCCAAGAATACACATCAGCCTGCCCACACCATGGGATGGAAGAATGGCTCATTCTTCAACACTTTTACAACGGGTTAACACCAACAGCCCGTGGACATATGGATGCCGCTGCTGGAGGAGCCTTCTTCTCCAAAACCGTTACTCAAGCAAAAGATCTTATAGGGAAGATGGTCTCCAATCAAGGGTGGAGCGATGATCGACTCCAATCACGCTCAAAAGGCATCCACCCTGTCAAGGAAGTGGACATGTTGTCCGCCAAACTTGACCTTCTCATGAAGCGTTTGGATGAACACACTTCAAGTGGTAGTGTTCGTGCATTGGACTCACACATGACGTGTGAGGAATGGGGGGATACGGGCCATATGGGGAAGAATTGCCCCCACACCCAAGAAGATGCGTTCTACATGAACAACAACAACGGTTATCGTCCAAACGGAGGTCAAGGATATAATCAAAATAGAGGTAACAATTTTCCTGGTTTTTACAATAATCAGCCCTCTTTGAAAGATTTGGTTCTTGGCCAAGCTAAAATTAATGAATCAATCAACAAAAAGCTTGCTGCCAACGATAAAGTTTTAGAAAATATAAATTCACAGCTAGAAGGTTTTTCTTCCGCTTTCAAAAATCAGCTGAGTTTTAACAAAATGATAGAAACCCAACTTGCTCAGCTTGCTGCTCTTGTTCCTACCTCTAATTCTGGGAAGATCCGGGGCAACCCGAGTCTTCTTTAGAAAATGTTAATGCGGTTACCACGAGGGGAGGAAAATCCACTTGGGACCCGCCATATCCTAACCATGTAGGTAACAAGGACAGGGTTGAACAAGAAGAAGAAGACCCTTCTATCATCCAGAAAAAGAATGATGAACCAAAGGCAACCACTGGGAAAGAGGCACTAGAATTCCAAGACACTAGTTTCATGCCATTCCCACACAGAAATAAGAAGCCGAAGGTGGATGAACAATTTGATCGTTTTGTGGAAGTCATCCAAAAGATTCATGTCAACGTGCCTTTGATGGACATGGTACAAGTACCCACCTATGCACGTTACCTCAAAGACATCCTCAATAACAAGCGACCACTGCCCAAGACAGAGATGGTCAAGCTCACCGAAGAGTGTAGCGCGGCTATACTCAATCGGCTTCCAGAAAAGAAGAAGGACCCTGGTTGCCCCACCATATCATGCTCCATTGGGGCACATCACTTCGAACACGCCTTATGTGATCTTGGGGCAAGCGTCAGCGTTATGCCCAAAGAAGTCTTCGATCGATTGAGCTACACGGAGTTAACTCCTACACCAATGAGGCTACAACTAGCGGACTCATCAGTTCGCTACCCCGCGGGAATAGCCGAAGACATTCCGGTGAAAATCCGTGGTAACTTCATTCCGGTGGACTTCGTGGTGCTGGAAATGGACATTGATAAAGAGACACCCCTCATCTTGGGACGTCCCTTTCTTAGCACCGCGAAGGCTCAAATTGATGTTGGGGCCGGAGAAATCCGTTTCTACATCAATGAGAAGGAGGAGAAATTCGAGTTCCAACCTCGAAAAGAACAATGCTCGATGATCAAGATCAAGTATGGGCCAAACCCCTCAAACATCAAAGAAGTTGAAGTGACCCCGAGAAAAACGGATAGTCTCATTGCTCTTTGGAAGCAAATTGACAAACGTGAGAACCCGTCATGGTACCAACCCAAGAAGCCCGCAACAACAAGGCCGGGGTTATGGGTCAAGAAATCGACCCCTCAAATTGAGAAGCCACCAACACAACCCAAGATCAAACAAATGTGGCAAGTAAAGAAGGTCCAGCCATCTTCATCCTCTTCTCCAAGGACGGGGCCGGCACCTCAAGAATGAAACGCATGGAGAAGTCCTTGCTCGCCGGACTTAAAACGGCGAAGCCCTGGACCGACCGGTTAATCGGCGTTATCATTTTCTCTTCATTTCTTTTTGATTTCTTTTTAAAATTTTTATACACTTTTCCAAAAAAAAATCACCATTTACATTTTTCCAAACCACCTTGCATTTTTATTCTTCCCTCACAAAGTTTTATTTGGATTTTCTTTTTTTTCCGCCAGCATACTTATTTTCATCTCGCCATGCATACAAAAATTAATCTCCAAAAATATTTGGTTCTTCAAAACTTTTTTCACTCTTTTGTGCAAGGTTTTGGAGTACCTCTGTACCACTACAATAAGTTTTCCACATGTTGGGATTTTTCCGACACTTTTTCTCTTCTAGTTTCAATTTTTCCGAAAACCATTTGAATTTCGAGGCATGATTTTATTTGGAAATCTTTTTGAGCAATATTCCCGAGGATTTACTGGACATAGAAGCCAAGGTCATGAATCATATGACCGTTGGAGGCCATGGGCCAAGAGGGGGAGCAAGCGGGCCCCACAGGGGGTCGGCCGACCCCCATTTTTCAGGTCGGCCGACCTGTGGCAGCCACTGCTGCCCCCCATCTTTTTCCCAACGGTCACCTGCCCCCTCCAACGTTCAAAAACGGCTACAATTCGTGCTATAAGTTGGAGTGGCCGGCCAGAGGCTCTCTCCCCCTCACACACACTCATTTCATTCCTCATTCACTTCACTCTCTTGCTCACAAGGTTCTCCTTTGCTCTCACTTTGTGCTTGCCTCAAAATTCTGCATAAAAAACTCCTCTCCCTCTGTTCTTTCAGTTTGTGCTTTGATTTGTTTTTGTTTGTTTTTTCGAGTTGCGATTTTCTTGCTCACAAGAACAACCGACGGTTTCGCCGATTCAATTTTCCCTAACATAACCCGTTCGGAGTTTTTGTTCTTGTGTTCTTGCTCTCCTCGCTGCAGCCATGTCGGGAGCGAAGCGGCTGTACGGATCGTTGAAGAAGTCCCTAAGCTCAAGCTCAAGTCCAAGCTCTTCACGCCGAAGCACGCGCGCGCCCCGTGGTCGAACCACCGCCAAGTCCACCACATGCAGCCGAAGAAGAGAGCAACAACGAGCATCATCTCCTCGCCGACACCGACCTCGACTTGGTGGGCGAGCACGAGACGAACGCCTACGCACTTCTTCAAAACCGTATCTTTGCTCCTACGCGAGCATTTGACACGGAGCTGCTGCAACAAACAGGTATGGATGCTGAATTTTCTCGAGTATTCAAAGCTATAGGGTGGAAAGATTTTGCTAGTGTACATGAGCCGGGTTCCCGCTTGCTTACACTTCAGTTTTTATGCACCCTACGAGTAGTAGATGAAGGTATTACTTTTCGGTTTTTCCGGGAAGAATACCGTTTGAAATGGAAGGACCTTAGCATGATACTCGGCTTTAATACTCGCTGCAATGTTGATATTGATAGTGCCCTTCCTGATTTTTCAAAGCTTGCATTTTGGGAAAGGATTACGGGTTTTTCAACTTGTGTGCAGCCTAGAACTAATCACATCCATCACCCTACTTTGCGCTTTTTGCACATGTGGATTGGCATCACTCTTTTTCCTAGGAGTGATATTAGAGTTGTGCGCGAGGATGAAATGAAAATTCTTTATGCTATGGTTGAGAAAATTAAGATTTCTCCTGTGCAATACATGATTCACCAATGGCTAGATAATTTTGGGATGATAGGACCTATCGAGTGCACTTCGTTGATTACACGTATCGCTGCAGGAGTAGGTGCTGTGCATGATACTAATGTTGAATATATTGATACTCCTCGCATGCTCATAAACAAATATTATCTTATTCGCGGTCATACACTTAAGCGTGGTCCAAATGATTCCCTCATATTTTATTTTGTCGGGTATACAAACGAGTTTCGGTTACCTAACCCGGATCTTCGCTTGTATACCTGCAAAAATCTAACCATTGAGCTCCAAGAAATGGAGAGTGCGCGCAGGAGTATTTCTTCTCGCAGGAGGACGCGCAGGTCGGATGTTGACGGTCCTTACGACCCATTTTTACCGTCAACTTTATGCACCTTTTTGAACCTAACACCATCACCAAGTGTAGACATAGGGTTTATTTCTAACAAATTCCACTAGTCTTGGTGAATTATGAAGTACAGGTGCAATCCATACAAAAACAGGGGAAAACATGCACTAAACATGGACTTTGCAATCGACGGATTTTCCCCGGACTGAAGAACTTAGTCCAAAAGCCCAAAACCACAGAATCAGGCTTCAAGATCAAGCAATGCACGTGGTTTAGGCAAGTCCACAGGCCAAGGAAGCAGCCAGAGGAGGACCAGGCCCAGTGGGGCCCAGGCCAGGTCGGCCGACCCCCTCTGGCCAGGTCGGCCGACCTGCCAGGGAGGCCCCACTGGCCCATCTTTTTATGGCGGTTTATCACCGACTTCTGGAGGTCGGTTCCCCCTGCATTAAATGTCACCGACCTCGGGAACCGCCTCAAAGTTGCCGACCTTCCAAGGCTATAAATAAAGGGGCACCCCTCCCTCTCAACACACACCACAAGACGCAAGACTCTCCAATAGAGCTCCACTCCAATCCTTAGGCTGAGAGCCTTTTGTACACTAGTAGAATAGGAGAGAGGGCAAGGGAGAGAAAGGAATATTCCTTCCACTTTGGTGGAGGTTTAGTTCTATTTCTTTACCTTGGCGTGTAAACACTCTTTGTGATTTATACGTGGTGATTATTTATCTAGCGAGCAATATTACTTTACTAGGCGTAATTCCTGTTATACTTGTTTACGGGATCATCGCTCCGCAAGGGGTGCTCTAGCCTTCTAAATTCAGCTTTGGGCCGAGGTTAGAGTAGTAATCAACGGCATAGATGTAGTGTCTAGGCTAGAGGTTACCTTTGTTTTGCTGTGTGCTCCACGGTTGTAGAGGTAGGCGGCAGGAAGTGACAACCCTGTCCGTCCAAAGGAACCCTCCACGTTCGGGTACATAGTAGAGCTACAGGTCGGAGTGGCTTGGCAGACCAGGCCTAAGCCGGCGCCCGAAGTAGACAAGTAGAGCTTGAGTTCGTCTATCCTCTAGGATAACTAGATTTAATCACCCTCTCGATCCTACTTTGCTAGTTGTCTTGGTTGTCCTTGGGTAGAACTTGCCCTGCGGTAGAATAACTCCGTTCCTTGGGGAAAACAAATACGATACCTTGGAATACTCCCGGGTGAAGTGCTACAACGGTATTCCGTGCGCTTGCGGATTTATCTGTGACGTAAGAAATACCAACAAGCATTTCTGGCACCGTTGCCGGGGAGCGGTTGATATCTCTATTGCAAATTAAGTTCGCCCTCGTAATCTATCTTACTTACCGTTCTATTTTTTATTTCCCTTAATTTCAAAAACTCACAAAAACATTTCATGGAGTCACAACCAACCATCCAATCATTCTCTACTCCACGGGGCGAGCTCTTAGAGCCACCATCATCATCACAACCCATTTCTTCATTTGGCTATGAGTTTTCCCCTGATTACATTTCGATGATAAGAGGTTTATCCTTTTCGGGTTTTAAACATGAAAATCCTTATGAACACTTGCGAGAGTTTGAGCATTTGTGTTCATGCCGATCGATCCATGGCATGACACAAGAAACGTTGAAGTGGAAATTGTTTCCCTTCTCTCTCAATGAGAGGGCGAAGCAATGGTACACTTACACCGCTAAGAGAGTGAACGGTGATTGGAAAGAATTGCGAGACAAATTTTGTCTAGCGTTCTTCCCCGTATCCCGTATCACTTCTCTACGAGCGGAAATAATTAACTTTCGTCAAGAAAAAGAGGAAACCTTGAGTGCATCATGGATTCGGTTCTGTTCATTAACAGACTCCGGACCTGAATTGTTGCTCCCGGAACCCGTTTTATTACAACATTTTTATTCGGGATTGAGCAGCGATACCGCACTTTATCTTGACACGGCCGCTGGTGGATCTTTTACTCATAAGACCATAGCGGAAGCACACGAACTTTTGGATCGCATTGTGGAAAACACTCCTTTTTCTGCTGATTTACTAGTTGAGCCGGAGTCAAAAGATGAGGAACTCGTTGTGCAAGAAACACAACAATTGGTGCCTACAATGGTAGACCCAACAATCGAGTCCCCATCTAACACAAGAACAATGATAGAGGATGATGAACCTCTTGAGTTCCCATTTGAATTCGAGGAAGAAATTTTTGAAAATTTTGGAGACTCCTCGAACTACTCTTGTCAAAAGAGGCCAAGACTCTCTGCACCAACCCCCGAACCTTTAGAAAAAGATTTTCTTTTGGAAACCATTCGGGCGTTGACATTGATCATAAGCGATGAATGGTTGAGAGAAAATGAGTTTTCTTCCGATACTATTCGTTTTGAACATCCTACCTCAACCATTCAAAGCTCAATTCGGGGATCAAAGGTAGATGATCTCTATAATCCTTTAGTGGGTGCCAACATCATGTCCGAATTTTTTGCTTTAACCATGTTTGGGAACGAAGTTTGGGCACCCACTAGCAAACTCCTTAGAACCTCTCCGGGGCACTTCTTTGAGGGTTTGGGGATCGTTAGAGACGTCTGCATTAAGCACGATGATGCTGAAGTATCGCTGGATTTTCACGTCTTCGGGGTTTTGGATTTTGATGTTCTTGTAGGCCATCCCATAGAAAAGCTTTTCTCAAAAATATCGCCTTCTGGAACCCTTGACTTCACCCTCGGCAAGGAACCTTTTTCTATCCCTATCGTTCATACGCTGAATACTTTTGCCGAGGAGTCCCCCGAAGTAGACGATTGTATAGAGGAGGTTATGGCAGTTTTTCTTCATGAAGCCCCCGAATCGTCCTTGGAAGAAGATGCTCTCAATTTTGTTTTAGAAGAAGACGATTCGGAAGAAACCTTTGAGCTGCCCGAAACCTTAGCCTCGCCGCCACCTCCCATAGAGCTCAAAGCACTCCCACCAGGCTTACGCTACGCTTTTCTTCACGGAAACCCCGAAACACCCGTCATCATAAGTGACAAGCTTTCGGAGGAAGAAACCGCTAAGCTCTTAGCCGTGTTAGAGAAACGTTGCTCCGTTCTTGGCTACTCGCTAGGAGACCTGAAGGGAATCAGCCCTGCTCTTTGCACCCATCGCATTCCCATAGATCCCGATAGCACACCTTCTAGGGAACCTCAACGGAGGTTAAACAATGCAATGAGGGAAGTCGTTAAGAAAGAGGTCTTGAAACTTTTGCATGCTGGTATTATCTATCCAGTTCCACACAGCGAGTGGGTGAGCCCAGTGCAGGTTGTGCCCAAGAAGGGAGGAATGACGGTCATTCATAACGACAAGGATGAATTAATCCCTCAACGAACCGTCACGGGGTGGAGAATGTGCATCGATTACCGAAAACTTAATAAGGCTACAAAGAAAGATCATTTTTCACTGCCCTTCATCGATGAGATGTTGGAACGGCTGGCAAATCATTCTGTCTTTTGTTTCCTTGATGGGTATTCGGGATATCATCAAATTCCCATCCATCCCGATGATCAGAGTAAGACAACTTTCACATGCCCTTACGGAACTTATGCTTATCGTCGAATGTCTTTTGGGCTATGTAATGCGCCTGCTTCTTTTCAACGATGCATGATGTCTATCTTTTCTGACATGATCGAAGAGATTATGGAGGTTTTTATGGATGATTTCTCTGTCTATGGGAAAACCTTTGATCATTGTTTAGAAAATTTAGACAAAGTCTTGCAACGTTGTCAAGAAAAGGACTTAGTGCTCAATTGGGAGAAATGCCACTTTATGGTTAAAGAAGGCATAGTCCTTGGGCACTTGATTTCTGAAAGAGGGATAGAGGTGGACAAAAAGAGGAGTAGTCACATACACCACCACCATCCACTCACACACTTGCACATCTTGATCTTTGATTGTATGGCTTGCTATCTCCGTGGATCCACTCTTTTGGTTTTGCAAAATATGAATGCAAGTATGCCTCTCTTCATATCCTACCTTGAGCTCCACAAAAAGCCCATTAGATGTAGGATGAGGCAACACACATGCCTTGGTGAGGAATGAAAACACCACTTGAGCGACTCGAGAGTATCACTTGAGGAACTTGGTTTTATTTTTGAAAATCTTTTTGAAAACCTGCGGAGAATAAAAGCAAGACAAGGAATGAGAAAACAAATGCTCGTACACCGTTCTCTCTCTCAACCGCCCAAGGTGAAGTATAAAGCAAAAAGCCCCATAAGGACTAAGGGAAAAGGGTGAGTTACCTTGGCCAACTTATTCAACTCAAGGATGAGTATCTTTGTTACACACTTGGTACCTTTGAGAAGTAGGCATTGTAGCAACTCCTGATCAACAACCTAAAGTCATACTTCTTACTCGGGACGAGCAAGGGGTAAGCTTGGGGGAGTTGTTGACGGTCGTTACGGACCAATTTCGACCGTCAACTAGCTCAATAAGCAAGAAGGATTGGACATTCTTTACACGCACTTTATTTAAGAATAACCTATTTCCACATGTACCTCTAGATTTTAGTGTGCAGGTGGAATAAGGGAGAAATCCAGGTGAAATCATGCCCCAAGGCGACGAATCAACACTTCTACAAAACAACGTTCGCCGCGGGAATACAATTCCAAGACAAAAGGCCAAATCCCGTCAAAGTCCAACACAACTAAGGCCAAATGCACCTGGACCAGAGAAGTAGACCCAGAGGGGGAGCCACCTGCCAAAGCCCAGCTCAGGAGGGGCCAGGCACAGGTCGGCCGACCCCCCCTGGCCAGGTCGGCCGACCTGGCAGGGTGGCCCCCTGGGCCCATCTTTCTATGGCGGTTTGTAACCGACCTCTGGAGGTCGGTTCCCCCTGCATTAAATGCCACCGACCTCGGGAACCGCCTCAAAGTTGCCGACCTTCAAGGACTATATAAGGAGGGGTACCCCCCCTCCTTCCAAGACACACAATACACAAGGATCATTCCCTCCTCCTCACACTAGAGCTAGAGGCAATTCTAGGTAGTGCTAGGCTGAGTAGTGGGTTGCCCTTTTGCTCCCAAAGTCTTGTGGAGAATTGGGTAGCGCTCTTGTATCCTTTCTCTCTCTTTGTAAGACTTGTTATTTAATCTATGGAATACAAGTATTCATATAGTTGTTATGAGCTTGCTAGTTCTATCATGATCTTGTATGATCGTTCGTTGTTCGTTCATGCTCGTTCATCATTCGTTCTTCGTTCGTTCATACTCGATCATCGATTATTCTTGAACTTGCTTAATCGTTCATCGTTCGTCGCTCGTTCTTGAGCGACGAACGCTTATGCATGACTTAGTGCTAGCTTTGATCCCTTTTATCTAGTTTATGCTAGTTAGGCTAGTTGTTCTCATGTTTAGGCATCGGGCTCATTGTCCTGCAAAGGTGCTCTAGATTTATCACCCCGTCGATCCGAAGGGTTGGGGGTGCCTCGAGGGATCTAGAGTCGTGGTTAGTAACGCCGGCATGGTGCCGGGGTAGTCTATCCACCCTTGGGTATGTGCGTGTCCCACGGTTTGTAGAGGTAGGTGGCAGGAAGTGACAGCCCTGTCCATCCAAAGGAACCCTCCATGTTCGGGCACGGCATAGGAGTACGTAAATAGGCCGGAGTCGCGAGGCAGACCTTGCGTATGCCGGATCTCCCGATGTTGCCTAGGCATTAGACGCTTGCTTGTGCTTGCATGACGCTAGATGATAGGTAGAGGTTGTGCACGCTATATGAATGTTGTACCTTTGGAGTAGTAGCTCGCTAGTCTAACTTAGCATTGCTTAGGATTCTCTCTCGCCTTTTATTAGAGAGAGTGGAATGCCTTCGTGTGTGTCACACTATCCTTATTATTATTAAACCTTACCCCTGCATTGGAATGTGGTTATATCACCTATCGTTTGTAACACCATGAACATAAGTACTCTTGTCAACCATGTCTTCCTTTGGGAAAATATAAATACGATACCCTGGAATACTCTCGGGTGAAATGCTACAACGGGTTATCCGTCCGCTTGCGATATTCTATTTAACAAGACAAACCTTATAATTCATATCTAGTACTTGTTACTAGTTGTGGATTATTTGGTTAAATAGTGCAAGTGAACAATTCCATAACCCCCGGCGTCTCCCCGCGGTCGCGTGTTTCCCGCGTGACCGTAAGAGACGCCAACAGTTAGTCGTTACAGAGTCAAAGATGAAGTAAACAAAAAAGGATTTCATTTTATTCATGTGAGGCATAAATAATGGTGTATACAAGTATGAGTCGCAAGAAAGCACTAAACAAAGAAGCGACGTAGCTGATCAATGTTGTGTGTATGTGGAAGAAGATGTCCGTTCTCTCGACGCAGTTTGTACGATCCGGGCCGAGTGACTTCGTGTACTACGAAAGGTCCTTCCCAAACCGGTGATAGCTTGTGTCGGCCTTCGGTAGACTGGATCTTCTTGAGAACGAGGTCACCTACTGAAAAGGCGCGATCTCGGACTCGTCGTTGATGATAACGTCGGAGCTTCTGAAGGTACACCGCAGACCTCCGAGACGCGTTTTCTCGCAGCTCTTCTAGCTGGTCAACGGATTGAGTCAGTTGTTCATCGGATGGCTCCTCTCGATAGTTGGTTACTCGGGGAGATCCAAACTCGAGTTCGGAGGGGAGGACCGCTTCTGCTCCGTAAACCAGGAAGAAAGGCGACTGTCCCATAGGACGGGTAGGAGTGGTTCTGAGTGCCCACAATACCGCTGGGAGCTCTTGAACCCACCTGGAAGCATGAGATTTAAGTCGGTTATACAAGCGAGGTTTTAGTCCTTGTAAGACCATACCATTGGCTCGTTCAACTTGCCCATTGCTTTCAGGATGGTATGTGGATGCGTGGCACAATTTGATGCCAACGTCCTCACAGAACGCATTAAACTCTTTGTTCTTGAAGTTGGTGCCATTGTCAGTGATGATCCTGTTTGGAACGCCAAACCGGAACACGATGTCTTTGACAAAGTCGATTGTCCGGGAGGCACTTAGATCACGTATGGGCACAGCTTTGATCCACTTGGTGAATTTATCCACCATAACTAGGAGGTGAGTGAATCCACCTTGAGCCTTTTTCATAGGCCCAACCATGTCAAGCCCCCAGACCGCAAAAGGCCAGGTGGGAGGTATGGTTTGTAATGCTTGTGCTGGCATGTGTATCTGCCGTGCATAGAACTGGCAACCTACACACTTCTGAACAAGGCTGGTGCCGTCAGAGACTGCTGTTGGCCAGTAGAATCCTTGCCGATAAGCTTTTCCCACTATGGTGCGAGATGCTGCGTGGTTACCGCATACACCCGAGTGGATGTCCTGGAGAATCTGCTGGCCATCTTTCCGAGTAATGCACTTCATGTAGATGCCGAGTCCTTCGACATCCCTTCTGTCGGCACTTTTTCGAAATAACTCGCCGTTGATGACTTTATACGCCTTGCTTTTTCTGAAGAGAGGTTCATACTCCTCCTTTTTGCTAGGGAGTTTTCCATGTTGTATAAAGTCAAGGAACGGGAGTCGCCAGTCTTCTTCTTCCGGGTTCTCGGAGATGTCTACAGCCATGGCTTCCGCATCAGGCTGTGGTTGCAGCGGTTCTTTTGGCGGGGTTTCGGTATCCTTCTTGATGGAGGAGGCGGTAATGACTTCCATGAAGACTCCTGGGGGGACAGGTTCCCGGCCAGAGCCTATGTTGGCTAGTCGGTCTGCCTTTTTGTTGTGATCTCGGTGAACATGGACATAATCCAGTCCTTCGAACTTGTCTTCAAATCTGTTGACCGCTTGAACGTAGGCAATCATGTCCTGGTGAACACAAGACCAGTGCTTCTTCAACTGGTTGATAACCAGAAGAGAGTCGCCCCGTACTTCCAGATGTCGGATGCTGAGTGATGCAGCTATTCGTAGGCCGTGTAAGACAGCTTCATACTCGGCGGCATTATTGGAAACTTTAAAACGTAGCTGCAGGGCATAACTCAACTCGTCTCCGCTGGGGGAGATTAGTAGAATGCCTGCACCACCTCCTGAGAGTTGTAATGAGCCATCAAAATACATGACCCACTCTTCAATCTTCTCAGGCTTAGGAGGAACTTGGGTTTCAGTGTACTCGGCTACAAAGTCGGCGAGAGCTTTCCCTTTTATGGCCGTTTGAGGCTTGAACGAAAGTTCATAGGTGCTCAGCTCAATGGCCCACTTTGCGATTTTGCCGGTTGATTGTTTATTTTTGAGAACATCCCCGATGCCATGAGAGGTTATCATGGTAATTGGGTGATCTTGAAAATAGTGGATGAGTTTGCGAGAAGCCATAAGCAACCCGTAGGTGATCTTGTTGATGTGCGAGTACCTGACCTTTGAGTCGGACAGAACTTCGCTGACAAAGTACACCGGTCTCTGAACTTTCTGAACTTGACCGGCTTCTTCTCTTTCTACGACGAGGGCAGCACTGACTACATGAGTCGTTGCTGCGACGTAGAGGAGAAGAGGCTCGTGTGGGTCCGGAGGGACTAAGGTTGGTGGTGAACTCCGAAACTCTTTTAGCTGGACAAAAGCATTCTGAGCCTCCTCGTCCCATACGAACTTGTCTTGTTTTTTGAGGAGTTTGAAGAACGGAAGTCCCTTTTCGCCGAGTCGTGATATGAAACGGCTCAGGGCTGCCATGCATCCTGACAACTTCTGAACATCACGTTGGCACTCTGGGACCGGCATCTTCAGTATTGCTTCGACTTTCTCGGGATTAGCCTCGATGCCACGATGGGTGAGGATATAGCCGAGTAATTTGCCGGACGGGACACCAAAGACGCACTTCTCGGGATTGAGCTTCATTTTGAATTCTCGCATGCACTCGAAAGTGGCTCGAATGTCTTCAATGAGGTCATCTTTGTTCTTAGTCTTGATGACCACATCGTCGATATATGCTTCGACTTTGCGCTGCTCAAGGAGACGGGCCAGACACTTCTGGATGCAACGTTGATATGTTGCTGCCGCGTTCTTGAGGCCAAAGGGCATTGTTAGATAACAATAAGCACCAAAGGGAGTTATAAAGGACGTTTTGAGACAATCCTCCTCTTTGAGTCGGATTTGGTGGTAGCCAGAGTAGCAATCAAGGAAACTCAATAATTGACACCCAGCAGTGGAGTCTACAACTTGATCTATTCTAGGGAGCCCAAAAGGGTCTTTTGGGCAAAACCTATTGAGTTTCGTGTAATCAACGCACATGCGCCATTGTTTATTCTTTTTCCTAACTAAAACAGGATTAGCAAGCCAGTCGGGGTGAAACACCTCCTTGATGAAGCCGGCTGCTAAAAGCTTAGTTACATCATTTCTAATGGCTTCTCTGCGATCGGGGGTGAAGCGTCGCAGTCGTTGCTTGATGGGTTTGGCCGTCGGGTTGACGTGAAGAGTGTGCTCGGCAATTTCCCTTGGGACTCCTGGCATGTCGGAGGGTTTCCAGGCGAAAATGTCAATGTTGTCCCGTAGGAAACTGACGAGCGCGAGTTCCTATTTATCATCCAGGGACGTCCCGATGTTGGCCGTCTTCGTGGGATCACTCGGATCGAGGGTGATCTTCTTGGATTCAGGATCAACAGGTTGGACGCTGGATTTGGAAGCCTTCTTTGAAGGGACCGAGTTATCCGCGTTAGTGGCGTCTTCTTCGAGGTTAAGCATTGCTTTGCCGTGCTCTGCCTCTTGAGTTGCCGCGAGCTGAAGTGACTCGGCTTCACAAGCGTAGGAAATCTTAACATCAGAGCGGAGTGTAATGACTCCTTTTGGAGCTGGCATTTTCAGAACTAGGTAAGTATAGTTCGGAATAGCCATGAACTTTGCCAAAGCTGGCCTGCCAATGATGGCATGGTAGGCTGACTCAAAGTCAGCCACTTGGAAACAGATGTATTCCTTCCTGTAATTGTCGGGATTGCCGAACTGAACAGGGAGAGTAATCTGTCCGAGTGGTAGGGCTGAGGTGCCCGGGATGATCCCATGGAAGGGGGAGTTACTCGGCTGGATGCTTGATCTTGGGATTTTCATATCGTCAAGTGTTTTGACAAATAAGATGTCAAGAGCACTCCCTCCATCTATGAAGACTTTACTAAGCTGGACTCCATCGATGATCGGGGAAAGGATCAAAGGATATCTGCCCGGCTTGGGGATGTAGTCTGGGTGATCTCGTCGATCAAAGGTGATAGGTACTTCGGACCATCGTAGATAATGAGGTGCATCAACTGAGATTGTGTTGACAGCTCGGCTGGTGAGCTTTTGCTTGCGTTTGGACTCGTATGCGTCTGGACCACCAAAGATGTGGAGGCATTGCTTAGGTTCTTGGTAACCATCTTGGTCATCTTCGTCATCAGCCTTTGGGCTGCCTCGGCCTTCTTGTTGGTGTAGGTCATAAGCCCCTTGAGTTTCATGCAGTCACAGAGTTTGTGGGAACTCTTTGGACCACCATGAAAGATACAAGGTTCGTCGAGGAATTGCTCGTAATTGGTGGGTTCTCGAGGCCCACGCTGCTTCTGGAACCGGGACTTGTCGGCTACTGCGACTAGATCATCGCCCTTGCGCTTCTTATCCTTCGAGCCCGATCCTTCTGGCTTATCCGACTTGTTCTTGTTGTCTTGGCGTCTGCGGTAGGAGTCCTTGTCACGCTCAGCGCATAACTCGTTCCCTGCAGCATATGAGTCGGCTAAGGCCAGCATCTCTCTGACAGAGCCGGGATAGCCTTGCCCCATTTTATGGAGCAAAGGTTGATCGGTGCAACCGTCAACAAATGCCGAGATGACTTCTGTCTCGGTGATGCTCGGTATCTTGTTCTTCTTTTGTGAAAAACGCTGGATGAAGTCCCGAAGGGACTCGCCCTCCTTCTGCTTGATCATCTTGAGATCTCTGCTTTTGGCGGGTCTTTGTGCCGTTGGCTTGTAAGTATCGATGACCGTGTGACGGAGCTCATCCCAGGAATTAATAGACCCGGGTGGCAAGTTAGCTAGACAACGTCTTAACGGTGGGGCTAGCATAATGGAAAGGTAGCAGGCCATGACAGCTTTGTTGCCACCAGCGATGTGAACAGCAAGGGAGTAGGTATTTAACCACTCGGCCGGGTCTCCCTTTCCGTCGTACTTCTCAACTCCTGGCAGGCGCATTGACTCGGGGAATCGCGCCGAGTTGCGGAGCCTGCGGGTGAGAGCTTGCAGTCCGTCGATGTCGGCTGAGTCATCGTCCGAGTGACGGTCGTTGCGTCGGGGGGAGGCGTTACGGCGTGGGGGTGTGTCTCGGCGTTCATCGTCACGATGGCGCCTGTCACGGTCCTGGTCGCGGTGTTGGCGATGACCATCACGGTAACGATCTTCATCCCGGTCGTTCCTTCGTTGGCCATCTTCTCGGCGATCTTCTCGGCATCGGTCATCTCGATGTCTGTCGTCGTCACGGCGCCGGCGATCATTGTCACGGTCCCGATCCTCCTCTTGTCGGCGGTATTCTCTCCGCGGCGCATCTCAAGGAGGTGTGTCTCGCGGTGGAGTTCTCCTTGGCGGTGATCGCGCTGGCGGGGTTGGTGACCGATCATGGGAGCGACGCCGTGGTGAGTGAGATCGTCTGGGCGATCGTCGTTCGGGTGAACGTCCGATGCCGAAGCGATCGTAGTCATCCTGTCGGGCGCGTTCTCGATCTTCTGATCTTTGGCGACGTATGGCGTTGATATCTCGGCGAGCATCAAACCCAGGTCGAGCTATCACCTGTCGGTGAAGATTCTGCTGGGGAGGTGCTTCCGCGACTGCTGGAGTTCGTTGACGGTTGTCACTCGGATTTTCCAGGAGCCTGCGCCTTCTGTTGGACGATGAAGAGCTGGGGGCCCGAGAGGGGGTTTGACTCCTCAGGAGGGTGGCAGCTTCGGCGTAACACTTAGCCTTGTCAAGCAGAGGCGTGATGGCTGCTGGTGAGAAGTTTGGGTCGTTTATGGCTGCTTGAACCTGATCAAGGATGGTCCTATTGGCAACCATGTTCTGCTCCGGTGTCCGAAAGGCTTGATGACCGTTGACGTCAATGAAAAGTGAACGTTGGAGGTCGCGAGATCTGCCATTGTTCCTTCTTCTAGGAGAACGATTGTAGTCATCAGGATTCTCGTCTTCCTCAGGTATTGTGCCGAGGGCATCTTGATTGTTTAGTCGGGGTTGTTGAGCCCGAGCTGCGGCTGCAGCAGAGGACTCGGCGTTCATTGCAGTTAAAGCCGCCGCGGCTGCCTCGTCAGCTGCCGTTGTAGCTGCCGGAGCATGAACGACGATGTTCGCTGCCGGTGGTGGCCCTCCCGGTGGCGGTCCGGGTAAGTTGGCCGCATCACCGTCCTGAGGGGTCAGATCACCTATTACGGCGAAGCACTCATACGGCATGGGCGAGGATGAGCCGTCCGAGCTGTAACCAGCCCGAGTTCCTTGATCTGTCGGCTCGTACATGGAGTCCCAGATTGATGTATCATAGGTGTCCATGTGATCTTCCCGGATGCAAGCAACCAGGTTGAAGGACATGTCTCCCTCTGATGCTAGTAGCTCCTGCACGTCTCCCCGGGGAAAAGTATCAGCAGAATTGCGCAAACCGAAGGGAAACATACCATAGCGTTGAGCCGGATAATAAATCAAGCTCGGCAGGTCAGATCTGAAGCGGATGTTCTCCAGAGCGGATCTTGTCTCAGCTGCCGAGTAGTCCGAGTAGGACTCGATCTGAAGCCTGGAGAAGCCGGACTCTAACTCGGAAAGAGAAGAGTCCGACTCGGTTTCGACCCCAGTAGTCGGCGAGTTGACGGGGACGAGGTTGCCGAGGTTGTCGGCGACGAACTCCAAGCTCCCAAAGCTAAGCCGGGCGCCTAGAGCGAAGTTGTTGATGGAGTAGTCCATCGTAGTCGACGGAGAGGTTCCCGACGCACCCCCTTCCTGGCGCGCCACTGTCGAGGTTATAGGACCTCGATAGATTTGTTATGGGGGCGAAGGGACCAAGAATACGATGGTGAACACGAGACAAGGAGTTTAGACAGGTTCAGGCCTCCCGGAGGATAAAAACCCTACGTCCTGTATGTCGTGGTATTGATTGTGTATGTTTTAGAGGAGATCCCTGCCCGCCTTATATAGTCGGGGGTACAGTGTTACATGGAAAGAGTCTTAGTCGGTTACATCATGGAAATACTTGGAGTACAAGGCAAGAAGCCTTTTCTATGTCCATCCGAGTAGTAGAACCTTTCATCTTGTATCGTGGGCTACTCGGTTTCTTCTGGGCTGGTCCGACTACCCTTGTCAGGTTACTCGGCCCTTTGGACTTGAGGGTATCCGGGGGTCATGGTAACGACAGTTGCTGACTTTTTGTTGACGGTGCCGTCACGTAAAATTAAAACTACTTGCACAACACATGACCAACAAAATAGAAATCAACCCAGATCAACCAAAACCATCAACCGTTTGGGCTACGAGGTAGCTAGGGTGTAGGGGAAAGGTAGGGGAGGAGGTGCACATACTTTACGAATTGGTGTGTTTGAAACAAGTTTTCATTAATAATGCGTGCCTTTTAAGATATTTCCACCTCCCTACTCTTGGTGCAAGACTACAAATCAATCCCAGCGCTTGATTTTATCAAATTAGAAGTAAATATAAAATCAACAAGAAAGCCTCTCCCCCGATATCCTTCAAGGCACCCCTGATCTCCTCCCTGTCTAGACCCCTGTTCAGCTGCAAGGAAGCCGCTCCTCTTCTCCCCATTGCCCCTGATATGGCGATCAGCCATAAAATCAGCAACCAATTAGCATCGAATGAGTTGTTACGTAACAAACAGCTCACGTACCAAACTGACATGTTTTTTTTTTTACGGAACCTCGGGATAAATCGGTCAGTTTCTACAATGTAACAAACTGACACACTCTTTTTTTCCCCCCTACTAGTCAATTTCCCTGAGAGTGTAGTACAATATTGCACAGGAATTTGGAAGAGTTCTAAAGGAAATAGTTTATTGATGTTTTTATTTAGCCTAGGAAGCCATTGGGCTTACTTCCCTTAGAGTGTGCTAATTAAGGTTATTAGATTCAGAAGCCGAAACTCTATATATTATATACTTTTATTGCTCAACTGCTTCATATTGAGACGATTGGATCTTCTTATTTGAACCGAGGTTCTTTCATTCCTTCAGAATAATATTAATAGAAAGAAATAAATCTACAGCTCCGGTTTTAATGTTTATAAAATTGGAGGCCTGATATTTTCATCTTATGCAGGCCATGATGTTTTCTTATATATACATGATAAAGGACACAAGTCCGATTCTTTCCTCAATTGCAAATGGGAACTTATATCACAGTTATGTTTGTGTAAGGAAGCAGGAACTCATCTCAAATCCTTGACCTTAAAATAAAGGGTTAATTGGAACCATACCATTACAACTTTCTCGTTTTTGAGATATCTCATTGGTATTCTTGATATTGGAACGGTACCATTACAATTTTGACTAAATTTGAACCATGCCATTTTATACGTATGAGAGCGCTTTAGGCCCACCTGCAGATGACCGTATTTTGGTATGTCCTGAAATGCCCCCGCCTGTCTTCTCCCCATGGACGCCACCGCCACCACCTGCCCCCTTCCCCACCGCCGGATGTACCACGCTCCTCGTCCTGCTACCCACACCGCCACACGACTCGCGCCCACGCCCGCCCCCGCGGCTGCCTCCTCGCCGTCCGCCGCGTCCACTCCCCCGCCTTGAACCTGCCCCTCCGGCCCTCCCGTACGCCGACGACGCGTCGTCCGTGGCCGTGCTCACCAACCCACAGCTCCGCCTCCAACGTCTCGCCGAGGAGTTCCGTGCGCCGGCTGCTGTCCCTTTGGCCCCAGTCTTCTTCTCCGGTGCGAAACCCACCACCTGCCGCCTGCTCCAGATGCTGCTTTTGTCCGCCGCGGTCTTCTTCGCTTCAGCCGAGGCCATGAAGTCGCATATGCTGCTCCTGTCCGCGCACGCCAAGCCCAGGTGCGAGGAATTGATGTCGCTACCTAAGTTTTGCTCGCGGTGTGCTCGGACGAGCGGCAGGTTGAGCAGCACGGGCATCCTATTCACGCCAAGACACTAATTTATCTTCCCAGTCAAGATTCAACTCTTAAGCTTCCCGATTCACACCCTTTTCTTGCGTGATGCAGTTGGAATTTCCTTCACGCGTGTGGTGGGATTGGGGCAACTCGGATGGAGTCATGGAGATGAGCAGAGAAGAGTTAGAGGAGAACGACGGTGACGGGGGGCAATTTGTTCCATACGAAACATGGGTACGCACATACAGTAGAAAAACAGGGAAAAGACCTAGAGCATGGCATGGTTCCAATTATAACAGAATTGTAATGGTACCGTTCCAATATCAAGAATATCAATAGGATATCTCAGAAACGGAAATATTGTAATGGCATGAATCCAATTAACCCTAAAATAAATATTTAATGAGATACATTAACCTCTTTTTAGAAAAAAAAACTCTTTCATCTAAACAAACTTCCAAATCTATTTAGCAGACTTTGCCTCATCTAAAGCATAATAACAGTGATTGCCCGGGTGATGCCTTTGCTTCTGAATGATATTGAGGCCCTCTTTGGGAGGGATTCTGCAAAACGAATTCTGTCACTGTAGCAACACTGTAGCTACTGTAGCTACAGTGACAGAATCCGTGAGAAGCTACGATTTTGTTGCTTTTGGATTCTGGCAAAAAATGGATTCTGCTACAGTGTTTTTGCTGTAGCTACAGTGTCAGAAGCTCGGATCAAGACATTAATAAAACTATTTGGGGGGCCTTTGGAACGCGGGATTTTTTCCCGTTCTTGTGTTTTTCCTGTGAACAGTCAACTGATTTCTGTGAAATTCCTGTATAATTCCTGTGAAAATCCTGCGTTCCAAAGGGGGCCTTGGTCCTCATAGTTCCATCAATCAAATACACTGAAACCATCACATTTTGTGTTGCGGTTGCTGGTCTAGTAACCCTATTGTTGTGTTCTACGATTGGACGCCATGCACGTGCATTATGAAAACGATGACTTGGTTGTGCATGCAGTAGCAGTCTAACACAAACTGAGATCAGGACCTAACATCATTTGCGTGACATGCATCAACTGAGTTCGTCAGAATAAATAATTGGCATATTGTACCATGCATGCTTTCGAATTGGATGCTCACAGTTTGCACTATAACAAAAAGGGCCTGTAGCGGCGGCCCAAAACCACCTGTAGCGACGGTCTGGGCGACCCGCCGCTGTGCGATTGTCGCTACAGAACATTGTTTGTTGCGGCAGTTCTCAATAACCGCCCCTACAGATCAATCTGTAGAGGCGGGCCATGCCATTGCCCGTCGCTACTACTGGTTTGCACAAAAAAAAAAAAACAGCCCAAAGTGGCTCTGCAGCTCTGAACTTGCACACGAGACAACATTCACGGATTTCAAACTCTGAACTTGCACACGCGAAACATTCACGGATTTCAAACAAACATACATATACACTTTATTGATAGGTTTCAGAATCTTTGAATATAGTACAGCATTTGTAGCAAAAAAAATAGAAGAACTCAGTACAACAGAGCGCATCAGCTACTAATTGAAGGCATCATATCCAAATCTGGTTCTTCAAGCTTTTGTCCTGCAATCAGGAATAATTCTTGTCACAGTTCAAACCTCAGGACTCAGCGGGGAGAAACAGAGCAGAGCAACCGAGCAGAGGGTAGCGAGACGGCGAAGTGTATATGTACCTCTTGATGGCGCTATAGCCTGCTGGCTCGGAAGCGACGGGTGGAGGTGTTGTCCGCCGCAACAGAAGAACTGTAGCGACGGTTTACATCATGAGATGCCGCTACAGATATGCAGTAGCGACGGTCAGTTTTATTTTGGCTCCTGGCGGATCTGTAGAGGCGGTTTTCTTTGGGGCTCGTCGCTACAGGATTTTGGTTACCGTCGCTACAGGCCCTTTTTGTGATAGTGTTGGGTTCTTCCTTCTTTTATGATCGCGAGTTATCCGTCAAACTCGTACATAACATCGTTATTACACGATTCTCCAAATAGAAGAGTGAAAAAAAAACCTGCGCAAGGGTGAGTCCTTTTTTTTTTTTGGCAAGTGAAGCTACTGAAAAATATCAGCTGCATAAGCAATTGAATAATCTGAGCATCTTTATGTATGTTAAGGGAGATTGGAGGGTGAATTCCTGTGTAGTGAATCCAAGTAAATATGGATGCTTCACCCAATATTATTGTTTTGGAAAGAATATAAAAAGGGTAAGCCCCTACTGCTGCACCCATTATTGGTCCAACCCAGCTAAAGGACTGAAACTCTGAAATATGTCCCCTTATCCCTGAATGTGTATTGTCCAAGTTATCTCCAACATTGTTTTTGTTACTGACATCCGTTTCCTTATCCCTGAAACCAGTTTCCTCCTCCCTGCTCCTGCCATATATATGACTGAGAAAGAACCGCCTCGTATGATTCTCCTGTTGAGTATGAGGGACCGGTTTCCTTATATCACCTCCATCACAATTAATCGAAAACTTAATTAGGAAAAGTTTTTTTTTGGGGGGGGGGGGGGGGGGGGGGCAGAAATCGGAGTATCATGTCCAGTTATCTTGGGATGCATTATGCTGCCCCCAAACATTGGAGATCGAGAAAGGTTTCTGTCCAGGAACACACATATTTTACTAGCCACGTGCATCAGTACCCCTTTTTGCATGCACGTCCGTTCTCCACTATGCTCCGGCTTGCTTGGTAAGCGACAGACCATCACACCACCATCATGCATATGCTTATCTCATGGCGAGTCATCGACCAAAACATGTCCATGTCATCCTTCCACCACCCACTTGCCAGCTTATAAATACTGCCCACCCTCTCTTTTCCAATCTCCATCGCTTGCATATTCATAGAGAAACTTCCTTGTTGCTTAATAGCCATGGCAGCTCACGCTGATCCCCTCGTAGTGGGGAGGGTAATCGGCGACGTGGTGGACCTATTTGTGCCGACGGTGCCCGTGTCGGTCCGGTTCGGCACCAAGGACCTCACCAACGGCTGCGAGATCAAGCCTTCCATCGCCGCCGCCGCGCCCACCGTCCACATAGGTGGCAGGACCAACGAGCTCTTCACCCTGGTCAGAACACTTCCTCCAGCATCTTGCTTGCATAGTTGCATGCAGGCTGTGCCGAACCGAGGTGATCCGAAGTTAATATTTTATTTAGCATAAGTATATTGATATGTTGTGAGCTGTGTGGTTAGGTGATGACTGATCCAGATGCTCCGAGCCCCAGCGAGCCCACCATGAGGGAATGTCTTCACTGGTAATTAACTGAACGTTTACATTTGGAATCTTGAGTCATATGTACTACTTACTATTCATGCTCTTTTGTTTTGGTTGGCTTCCTTTCTGTTTCTGTGCCTTTTTTTCTTTCAAAACCAATTATGTGGCTAATTTGGTTGCTTCTTTTCGGTGACGTATCGACAAAGGCTAGTGGTAAACATACCAGGTGGAAGAGATCCTTCTCAAGGTAAACTATACAGATATGCCTAGCTGTACTCGTATCGTTTCCTTGCTGAACTTTTACTGCCTTTTTCTCTACGAGAAACACTTTACTGTTTTAAACTCTGAATTGAGGTTATAAAGTTCCGAGTCCAAAATTATTACATCATCTTTTACCCACGTCCACTTCCCACTGCAGAGACTGCACCTAATATATGTATACTTACTTTATTAAATCAGTTTCGGAACCTTCTTACAGTCGAACTTACAAGAAAATGGTAAGGTAACCAGTAGCAACTTCAAACACGTCAAGTAGTTTAGACATGCACGTGTTGGATTACAATGGACTGGATAAATCTCAGGCCATCGAAGTCTATCTATCTACCCATCCAGTCCCTTCCAAAAAGTTGCACTTTTCTCAGGTCAATCAAGTTAAAATCTCGCGTCTTCGGAAAGCTTTGTGCTACCTGTTTCAATCCACCTGCAGAGGCTGGCTACTCTAGGGCCCTCTCCTCCGTCCGTTCGCTAGCTAGCGCCGATCCACTGCACCACTGTACGAGGAAATAGCTGCAGATCGGCAGGAGGCTCCAGCCGACGGCCGAAACCTGTCTCGCCGGAGGTGCTGGACGTGGCGGCCGCGCCGCACACGTTACCTGGCCTCCTCCACTACGCGCCATGCCGCCGGCAACACGTGTCGACCGCCGCGACGCTCCCCGTCACCGTTCGCACTAGTGGCCACCGGTTGGTGTAAGCCCCAGAGCCCACCCCAACCACTTGTTGCTTATTCCGTTGATGATGCCGACCTGTTTCGTGGAGTTCCATGACAACACTTGCTTGCTGCCTCGACCAGGCAACACGTGTTGCCTGACACTTTTGTTACCTTTTTCTTCTCTGGGGTGCGCTGACGTACGCTGTTACAAATTAAATTGGATTGCTGCATGCAGGTGAGGAGGTGGTGCCGTACGTGGGGCCACGGCCGCCGGTGGGCATCCACCGCTACGTGATGGTGGTGTACCAGCAGAAGGCGCGCATCGCGCCGCCGTCACCGCCGGCCGGGGTGGACGCGGCGCGAGTAAGGTTCAGCACTCGCGCCTTCGCTGACCGTCACGACTTGGGCCTCCCCGTCGCCGCCATGTACTTCAACGCCCAAAAGGAGCCCGCAAACCGCCGCCGCCACTACTGAAGATCACCACCCCGGCCGCCAATCCAAAAGGCCGCCGGGAGGCTCGACGACGTCCGATCAAGAAGAAGAAAAGTTTCCTTTACTAGCAGCAGTCGTTGTTTCATCATTAGTTCATCAGAACCATTTGTTTGTATGTGTGCTAGTGGCAATATGGTTTGTGTTGTCTCCCGTCAACGTTGTTGGTTAGTTAATAATTTTTCAATTACCTGTTAGCATGCGTGTTGTCGTCAGGTTAACTGCAGTCCAATCTGCTGGTTACATCTATTGTCTTCATGTGATGTGTTCAGGATTCTTGTCGTGAGTTGTGACAAGCAGTACGTGCAGACCAGCTGGCTCCTGTAGTGCCTTGTGCTTCTGCATGTACGAATGTTTCGTTGATAACGTGGAAAAGTCGGCTAGCTAGCGGCAGAAATGTGATATATCCTAGAAGAGACGTTGTCGGCTGCAGACTGGCCTGAAGGAGATAGATTCTAGATTATAACGAAAGGAACATCAATCAAACCAGGTGGAGTCGAATCATCCACCTAAACTGCAGGAGGTATCGTACCTAAATTATTGACGACATAACAAGGCAAAATGGCAATTAATGATTACGCTGGAAACCGGACCTCTCCGTTTGGAGCATCTTAACCCCTAAACATGATCTATACCATCTATCCAAATAATCTTTTAAATTGAAAAGCAGTGGCGGGCCAGACACAAAGCCAAGGAGGGGCCAATTGACCAGCTTCTAGTTGATAAGTGTAGTGTTACTGAGAAAAGATACTAGAATACTATATCACTTTTAACAGCAGAGTGTTGGGCTGTCCCTCCACATAGAGGATGAAATCTCAAGTTCAACAAGTGATACTTTCAATCCACAAGTCCATTGATTTATGTTGAAATCAATGATAGAGATTGCCTCATATTTGATATATACGTGGGAAGAAAACCTTAGCCTCAAGTGTGAGGAAGCTTCTGGTCATTGAGAGACCATTCCCAACCAGCACACGAGTACACAATAAGAGAGAAGAGAGGAAGAAGAAGAAGAAGAAGAAGAAGGAGAGGCGAATCTGTCCCAGATTTGGTGGCTTCGAACCTACCGGCGTCAAGCTGTTGATTGGAGGCTCAAACGTGCTTGGATTGGCTTCAAACATGGTGAGCTCATCCTACACTCTGAGTATTTCGATCCGGTCAGTTGGTTTGGGTACTGGTTCAGTGCAGCATCATATTTGTAAGGTGTTTTTGTCAGTTCGGGTTGCTGCAATTTCAGACAGAGCAGTTTTGGTAGATGAATCATTTTGGTAGTCAAACGGGGTCGGACTGAGCTGAATTTTGGTCAGTATACTTGACTACCAAAATTCGTGCACAGTTGAGCTGTAGTTTGTGAGTTATGAACTGATTACTGAAGAGGACATAATCTGTGTCATCTCTGCTTAGCTGTTGTCATATCTTTTCTAGTTGTTGTGAGTATTGCTATCGTGGCCAAGTTTGTAACTAGATGAGTGTGGAGCTGTTGTTGTAATCCTCTAGAGGTTCTAGAGAAGACTCCATTATACCCATTGTTGATTATAGTGGAAGTTGGAGTGGACCGGTTCGTCCCGTGGTTTTTACTCCTCACATCGAGAGGTTTATCACATAAATCGCTGTGTCACGTGCATTATGATTGTTGTTTCCGCTGCAGAGCTGTTGGATATTGTTCTCCTCATTGTTCAGCACAAGATGAGAGTTAATTGGTGCTAATTAGTACCGGTTTTCCCAACACAGAGAAGGCGATTGGGTATGTGAGACTGATACATTTGCTAGTTGTTGCTTGTTCATTCATGCATGCATAAGAGGGAAATAGCCATTATTATTTGTTCTTGTTGGACCTAGCCTAATAGATATCTTCCGTGGCATAAAACATAAATTCCTTAATTAATAGTGCAATTACAAATTTACTTTTAAAACAAATGGCTGTTATTTTAGATCGTAAAACTGATCACAAAATCATGTGTCAATTAAGGCTTAATACAGATTGTAAGTATGCATGGTGTAGAAATTTGCATGGAGAAGCCTCCGAAAGGGGGGCGGCGGGGGGAGCCGGGAGGGCCCCGGCTGGCCCTCTCCTGCTGAAAAGCGTCTATGTTAACCATCATTCAAAGTAAAAAATGATACCTTTATATAATGGGAGTTGCTATGCCACCACATTCGCGTTTGATACTACCCCATTTCTGGAGCACTCTGTGCATCATGTATCAGTCCCTGGATCAGTAGCTGATACGCACAGGAACACAGATATGATAATCAAAAGCATACTTCGGATAGGTAAATAAATATAGTACCTGATATATTGAGCCTTTAGTGGCGGTACGACAAGGATGCAGAAGTATCCAAGTCCTTCCGTCAAATAAGGCGAAGCAATCACACACAGACAGCGGAAAGCACGACCCAAGCCACAGGTAGACTTGTGAAGCAGAACCGAAAACCAACACATCGCCGCTTCCTACGAAGCCTTCACTTCACTAAAAACAACAGGCGCAAACGCGTGAGTACATAAGGTACTCAACAAACCCTAACACAAGGGGAAATCATATGCAAGGGTTTATCAAGGTAAAGGCCGAGGGTTCCTTGTGTTGGCGGAAAGCCAATTTTATGCAAGGGTTGTTTTGCAAACAAAGCAAGTTCGCAAACTACAGTCATGATTGTTATCATATAGTGGGGTTGGTCGGCCCTGGGGGAGATAATGGTTCAATCCCGCCAGTTCCTCACTTTTAATGCTGGCCGGAAACCAGCGCACAGCTCCACGCCGGTGTATTCCAAAAACACGCCAAAGATAACTCACACAGGAAGTCTAATCATAGTGTGGCCATTGCTTTCACGTTGTCCAATACCGTGGAACACGGCTATCCAGATAGATTCTTAACCTCGGCCGAGGGTGCACAACTTTCCCCACAAGGTAGTCCAGTCCTCCCCGGGGTCCCGGTTTGGACTATCCTACTAATGGTCCCGTACCTACTTGGTACCACCACGGCATCCCCCACGGACATCACCAGGGGCTTCACAATCAATAATATGGCCAGATTCACAAATGCCGAATCTCGAACACCCACCAACGAACGAGTCTTCTCCTGGGATTCCGTTGCAGTCTCCTGCCTCCGGGGGGTACCGGGTGAGTACTAGTAGGGTGTGGTTCCAATCCCATGCCCATTCATGGCTTGTGGCTGCGCGTATGGTGCTAGGCAAGGCGGCACAAGAACCGGTCCTTATACGACCGAACCAGGCATCTTCAATAGCCAATCCTCACGAGGAAAGGCGTCCCAGAGATAGCCACCCCACTGAGGACTACCTCGCCTGGTCCCGTCAAAACATCCCCCACTATGGGTTGCACTTTATCACCAAACCCACCCATTTTCACATTTACACACACCACCAAGACTCACGCATTTTAACACAAAAGCATGTGAGCAAGATTAATTAAACACATGGTGATAGTCCTAAGCGGCAAAGCAATCCAACATATCATTAAGTAATTTAATGATGTTGGTTCCTAGGGGTAACAAGGAATCAGGATAATCAGGATCAAGGCATGGCAATCAAATAATACTTAGGATCTTCTAGCATTTAAATCACCTTTAAATACCATGCATGTTTAATTAGAAATCAGGCTCTAGTTAGGATTATTTTGCAATCATGGGATCAACATGATCAAAGTGAGTTAGGGCTTGCCTGATAATCGCTTTTCTAATCTTTAAGTTCTGGGCCTTTAGTCTTTTCTGTCGAAGTTGATGCCTTCGAGTCCTTCCTTGAAGGTCGTATCTTTCGACGGGTCTTGACCTGAGATTTCTCGAGGAGTACTTGGATTCTTCTGGCTCTTCCTCGATTCTCGCGTAATCTAGCGCATAAAACACTACGTATAAATAAACTACCGCAAAAGGAAACAAAGAGCAAAAAGAGCTGGATAAGATCCAATTAACTCCAACAAAACCGATAGAAAGCAAATGAAGAACAAAAGACTCAAAACACGGATGATGCATCCAGTTTTACTTTAACAAGGTTTTGTTACCTTAAAAAGGCCATTAGGGGTGATGCATCGTACTCTATGGCTTTTGGTGTAATGAGATATGCTAAACACGAAGAGAAGAGCATGAATGCATGAAGTGACGGGGACAACGTGTGTATGTGTTCTTCGTACATTCGTGGCACTAGCCTTCATACAGGTAGTAACCTATATAAAGGTTCATGCAACACGTGTACGAAGTACAAGGTGTGTCAGCTTAGGGCTCCTATACCTTATATCGTTAACTAATGATGACTTAGCTATTAATTACTTACTAGATTGATAAATTACTAAAACTAAACTATTATTTATTAAGTTGGTTGTCACGCGTCGGACGCATGACGATGGTACGTGTACGTGAGCATGTATGACATGAATGCATGACTGCAGATAAAACACTAAGATCAATTAAAGACAACTGGCAATTAGAATAACAACAAGTTAATAACTCCAATAAGATCCAATAAAAGGGCACTTATAAAAAGGATAACGAATTGATAAGGTTTGGTAGGATTTGGTGAGGGCTTTTGGAATAGGTGTTGCAGGCATTGATGGGTTAAGTTTGATTGAGCGATGGTTGATCAAAGCTAGGTTTCGAGTTGAGCTCGTGATAGAAGGAGGTTATTGGATTTTGAAGTGAAACGACATAAAAGATCGTTAGGTTCGATGCTAGCGAGCGAATGAGTGAATAGGTGATACAAGGATGAAGCGGGGTTGTGATAAGGAAGGTACTAGACTAAATGGTACCTCAAGATTGGTTAGGTGCAGGTGAACAATGATTGCGATGTGCGAGATTGACGTCGCATGATTGTCACGAGGAGGATATAACAAACGAGAGGGGAATTTAGGGTATTGATGATGTATAGGTCTAAGATGGTGCTCCAATAATAGTACCATGGGGTACAACGCGTTTCTACGAACGCGTGGGCGCAAGAATCGCCCAAAACGGTGCTATGGTTGAAAAGATACGGATATTTGAAGTTCTGGGGGCTTATTTGTAATTGTAAAAAGGTTTTAAGGGCTCATTGGTAATTACAGATAGATACCAAGGACCTATCTGTAATTTTGGAAAGCTTAGGGGTCTCGGTGTAAAAGGTAGCGGCTGAAATATAATTTCCGAAAGGTATCGGGGCTTTTCTGTAAAAAGAAAGGACCAAAACATAAATACAGAAAAGCATGAGGGCTTATCTGCAAAATGTCCGGGGCTCCAGGATTTTCTGGAATTTTGAATTATTTTCGAATTGAAATACCCGTGGACTAAGTCCATGGGGCTGTGGACCGGGTGGCGGACGGCGGTCCTCTGGTCCATGGTGGACCGGGGCGGCGTGCTCGGAGGCGCACGACCGGGGAGCTCACCGGCGGTGGCTAGGGGGGCAGAAGGGCGACAAGGACAGGCGGAGGGGGTCAGGTGTGCGACGGCGGAGTCGTGGCTGGCACGCGTCGTCGACGAGAGCGGCTGGAGCGGTGGAGCGGCGTCGCCGGAGTGGGGCGGCGTTCCGACGAGACAAGGGAAGGACTGCGCGCGTGCACGCGGAGGGGAGAGGAAGGGCGTGCGCGCTGCGCGGTAGCACGGCGAGCGCGGCGCGCCTCGAGTCGAGGCCAGACGCGGCCGGGAGAGGGGGCCGGCGGCGAAGCGCGCGGCGGCGGTCGACGGCGCTAGGTCAAGCGGCTCGCGCGCGCAGGGAAAGAAGGAGAGGACGGCCGCGGAAGAGAGAGGGTGGAGCGGGGGTACTCACCGTGCGGCCCGAGGGGGCGGAACGGCCGGAGACGAGCTTGCGTCGGTGGGGAATGGTGGCCAGAATCCCGAGCTCGGGGAGAGAGATGAGAGAAAGAAGGGGGGAAAAGCCGGGTTTGAGCTCGGAGGAGGGGCGGTGAGAAGGTGAGGATGAGAGGGAGAACGGGAGAGGGCTCGGCTCCATTTATTGACAGCCAATGGCGGTGCTAGCCGGACTTGGCGCGCGGGTCAAGAGAAAGGCGGTGCGAGGGCTTGACGGGGCGGCCAAGTAAGGAGAGGCGGCGGCCGCGCGAGCACGTGGTCCGCGTGGTGCTCCTGGAGCTCGGACGCGACGGTACGGCATCGGGGAACAAGGCGGGATGGGCGCGGCCGGGATTCTCGCCGGCGTGCTGGAGGTGGGAGATGACGGGGGCGGGGCCCGCTTGTCGGTGAGTGAGAAGGGGTGGTGGGCTGGCGAGCTGGGCCGGGGGAGAGGGCGCGGCCCAGGTGCGGCTGAGGAAAAAGAAAAAGAAAAGGAGGAGTGGGCTGGGCCGGAAAGAGGGGAAAGAAGATTTCGGCCCGAAGGCGAATTAGGAAAAGAAAAAGGCTTTCCTTTTTCTGGAATTTGAATTTGAAGAGATTTCAAATTCAAATAAAAACAAAAAATGATCAAACATTCAAAATAAAGCCAATAAAATCCAAAAATGCATATGATGAGATTTTAGTGCAGGTTTAAATTCAAAATTTTAAAAATCAATTTGGGATTTAATTCCCACTTTGATTTTACTTGTTGTAAATTCAAAAGCTTCAAATTTTTAGTATATTTTTAAATGAGGGCAAACACTTGAGCACAATTTTATATTTCAAAATTTTCATATTCAAACTAAGTTTAATTTATTTAGTGAATTTTATTTTGAAAATTCATTTCAAGGTGAGAGGTTGGACAAAAATTTTAATTTGGAGTGATTTTTATTCCTTTTTATTCTTCTTTCTCTCCTGCTCTTCTTGGCTCCAAAAGTAGGGGTGTTACACTTCGAACCTACCGGCGTCAAGCTGTTGATTGGAGGCTCAAACGTGCTTGGATTGGCTCCAAACTTGGTGAGCTCATCCTACACTCTGAGTATTTCGATCTGGTCAGTTGGTTTGGGTACTGGTTCAGTGCAGCATCATATTTGTAAGGTGTTTTTGTCAGTTCGGGTTGCTGCAATTTTAGACAGAGCAGTTCTGGTAGATGAATCATTTTGGTAGTCAAACGGGGTCGGACTGAGCTGAATTTTGGTCAGTATACTTGACTACCAAAATTCGTGCACAGTTGAGCTGTAGTTTGTGAGTTATGAACTGATTACTGAAGAGGACATAATCTGTGTCATCTCTGCTTAGCTGTTGTCATATCTTTTCTAGTTGTTGTGAGTATTGCTATCGTGGCCAAGTTTGTAACTAGATGAGTGTGGAGCTGTTGTTGTAATCCTCTAGAGGTTCTAGAGAAGACTCCATTGTACCCATTGTTGATTATAGTGGAAGTTGGAGTGGACCGGTTGGTCCTGTGGTTTTTACTCCTCACATCGAGAGGTTTATCACATAAATCGTTGTGTCACGTGCATTATGATTGTTGTTTCCGCTGCAAAGCTGTTGGATATTGTTCTCCTCATTGTTCATCACAAGATGAGAGTTAATTGGTGCTAATTAGTGCCGGTTTTCCCAACACAGAGAAGGCGATTGGGTATGTGAGACTGATACATTTGCTAGTTGTTGCTTGTTCATTCATGCATGCATAAGAGGGAAATAGCCATTATTATTTGTTCTTGTTGGACCTAGCCTAATAAATATCTTCCGTGGCATAAAACATAAATTCCTTAATTAATAGTGCAATTACAAATTTACTTTTAAAACAAATGGCTGTTATTTTAGATCGTAAAACTGATCACAAAATCATGTGTCAATTAATGCTTAATACAGATTGTAAGTATGCATGGTGTAGAAATTTGCATGGAGAAGCCTCCGAAAGGGGGGCGGCGGGGGGAGCCGGGAGGGCCCCGGCTGGCCCTCTCCTGCTGAAAAGCGTCTATGTTAACCATCATTCAAAGGAAAAAATGATACCTTTATATAATGGGAGTTGCTATGCCACCACATTCGCGTTTGATACTACCATATTGAGACGCAACACATTCATGATGTCATTGGACATCAATCTTTATCCATGTGTCATTTCCTCTCGTTTCCTTTTTCCATTTCCACAAGTGTTCATATGTATCTGCCCATTGACCAACACCTCACCGTTGCCCCTCCAACTTGACTCCATGTTTCTTTTCGGAGCCAATTTTAGGTTCTTGATCAAATGCATGGGCTACATGTCAAGGATTTTGTTTCTTTTTTTTATTGCTGGCTTTTTATTGATGGATGCTGTCACGTCAAAAACTACTTGCAGACATGGCCAACGCTAGTGATGTCCAAAGGGGCCGGGCCAAACGGGCTGGCACGAAGCACGAATTTTTTGGCCCGGCCCAAGCACGGCACGGCACGATTAATTTAGGGCCGTGCCGGCCCGTTAGCCCGTGCGTGCCGTGCCATGGGCCGAGAGTCTAGCACGACGGGCGGCACGGTCACGGCACGAAATTAGGATGGCCCGCCTAGCCCGATTTTAGCCCGTGTAGCCCGTTAGCAGCCCGAGAAGGCACGACCCGTTAGAAGCCTGTCACGGCCCTTTAGCAAAAGTTTTTGCTTGTAATATGTTTCTTTTAGGTCATTCTAGTGGTGTTTTTGGATGCTTGAAGTTTTGTTTCAATTCAAATGGTTCTATTTGCGAACTTGTGTGAATTTTGGTCTTAAGTCTAGTGTTAAAATAATTTTTGTGCTGCTAAGGCACGAAAATAATTTATAAGCACGAAAAAAATTTAAGGCTTTTTGGCCCGGCACGGCACATGTAACCCATTGCGTGCTGTGCCGTGGGCCGAGAGTCGAGCACGACGGACGGCACGGCACGGCACAAAATTAATAGCGTGCCGTGCCGGCACGAAATTAAACAGGCCGTGCCTTTTAGGGCCCGGGCCGTGCCGTGCCGTGCTGCCCGTTTGGACATCACTAGCCAACGCGACAAAAATCAGCCCATATCAACCAAAACCATTGCCGGTCTGGACTCCGAGGTAGGGATGTGAGGAAAGTTAGGAGAGGGGAGTGTTGAAACATACGTTAAGAACCAGTGCGTGTTTCATACAAGTTTTCATTTGGAGGTTAATAAGATGGTTTTTTTTTTCTGTTTTTTTCATCTATCTGACTCGTGTAATGTGTGTGTCCTGGTGGAGCTACCATAAAAGTCATCGAGCGAACCAAATCATGGTAGCATATTTGGTATGTCCTAGATGACATTTGGTAGTGTCTAGAATGAAGCCCCTGAAAGTATTTTTGTGTTGGTCTTATTGTTTTTCTTGAGCGAAACGAGTTTGCAATGCATTGAAAGGTTACAGAAAATCTGTAGCCATCAAAATTATAATTATGAGCTTTTAGGAGCAGGTTGCTAGAGGCTACCATCGATCGAAGGCTGAGGTGGCTGCTCTAGTCCATGCTGAATAAGATTCGTTTTTAACTTCCTTGACTGTACCTTCATATAATAATATTTGGATGTAATACACTAATATTTTTTACACACATCTAATGAGAGAAAAACCATCATCATTAATCATCGTTTGGGTGTGCCGCCTTTGCTTCTGAACCATGTTGAGGTGGAACTGGATCCTAGTTGCCGCTATCTCGGACCGCGGCAGGTTTGGATTGGATCTTCACATTGATGAATGATTTGATTCTAAGAATTCCATCAAGCATACATTGAAACTGTGTTGTGGTTGGGCACCTTTTATTGTGTTAATCATTGGACTCCCAACGCGCGTGCATTATATAACGATACGTCTTTCTAGCAATGTAGCACAAACTGAGTCCAGTGTGTAACATCAGATATCAGGACCTAACAACATTCGAGTGACATGCATGAATTCTTTTAAAATGCATCGGTGCCATGCCAGGAAAGTGCCCTGAAAATGAAAGGAAAAGCACTGGGCGTCCGAACTGGATGCTCACTGATTGGGTTCTTCTTTCGTGATCACGAATTACTTGTCACACTCGTACGTAACATAATTGCATGATCCTTCAAACTGAAGGGGAGAAAAAACAACTTTGTATGAGCTCTTCATATGTACCACTTGGTTCAGTTCGGTGAGTTTTTCTTTAATTCTTTTTGCAAGTAAAGCTGCCAAGAAATAGCAACCGCATAAGCAAATGAAAAAGATGAACATCCTTATGTATATGAAGGCTGTTGGATAGAGAATGGAAGATGAATTCCCGTGCAGAGAATCCAGGTAGATATATGCTGCACCCATTATTGGTATAACCCTGTTAAAGGACTGAAACTGAAATATGTCCCATTATCCCTGGTCCTGAATGTCTATTGTCCAAGTTATCTCCAACATTGATGTTACTCACATCAGTTTCCTTATCTCTCAAACCAAGTTTCCTCATCCCTGCTCCTGCCATTGGAATGAAAATGGACCACCTTGCATGGTTCCCTGATGAATATAATGTCCCATATATCATATGCTACAATAAGAAATTGAAACATAGCAATAGAGAGAGAAAAAGAAGAAGAAATCAGAGTAGATCACGGGTTGCAATATTACACTGTCCCAAGTGGAACGCAGATCTTTTATCACCCAGTACACGAACTCTTATTTTACTGGCCACGTGCATGCGTACACCTTTTTACATGCACTTCCGTTCGGCAGCATAGGTGCGCACCACCAAGAGTACAACCGAGAGGTTCCCGGCGACATCAGCCTCCACTCCACTTAGCAGGTACATTAGCTGTTGTTCACTTTTCTGCAGCAGCAAACCAGGAGCTGCCACAGTCTGATACCCTCACATGGAACCGAAATTATTTGCTCCAACGACAAGGGATGCCTGGACACGTCCCAGGGTGACAGGGATATATATCGATCCTTGGTCGGAAAGTGAAATCATTGTTCATCAAATCAAATCGCTTGTTGTACTGAATTGGACTCTGTGGCCAGGCACCGAGTATAAATAACCTGCGAGAATCGACAGGTGAATCAACAGATCGAGATTGCAAATAAGCTCCCTACTATTGGTCATCCTCAGTACTTCTGCTATTTTCCTGTAAAATAGGTAATCCTCTAGTAATGTATGCAGAAGTATTAATAAAATTAAGGACTGCAGAACAGAACATGTGCCAGATACTTAATGGCGACTCTCGAATATACTATGCAGGAAATTTGGTTATTGGTACCAGCCCTGAAGCAGTACAAATTCACTTTTCCGCACTCGCGAACCAGGAGCTTCCATGTACAGGTTGATAACCCTCCCATAGTGCCATAGAACCAAGTTATGTGCTCCAACGATAACAGATGACTAGACACGCTCCGGGATGACAGGGATCGATCCTGGGTCAGAAAGCTAAATCATCATCCACCAAATCAAATCGCTCGTCGATCCGATAGGACTATGTGGTCAGGCGCCGGAAGAGATTCGCCAGGTGCGTTCAGCTGATTGGGAATGCAAACGAGCAAGAAGCAACTAAAGTATCATAGGCGCATGAGCAATACTTTTTCTATTACCCTGTAAAAGAGGTCATCAAATAGCTAGTGTATCCAGAAGCAGTTATTAGTAAAAGGCTGCAGATCATGTATCAGGAAAAATTCAAACGTGAGTCAGATATGTTAGAATATATGGATAGGCCCATATATAATAATAATATTCTCATTAAATATCAAATGCCCATTATGTGGAGAAAGTCCCATAACTATATGAATGTGTCTCCATAACCATGTGAACACATCCATGTTACTTGCCCCCTACTCTAAGCGAAGAGGCATCTCTTCGTAACGAAGAGACACCTCTTCACGGTGAAAGGACACCTCTTCACATGTATATATACGTATGGACCCCTTGCTACAAGAGACACAGAAAATAGACTAATATTTGGAGCCCTAAAAATTGGGAATTTTTCAATAGTTAGTCTATACACTAGGGTTTGCCCTTTCCACCCGTTATATACGCCGCCACACTTAGTCTACTTCATCCCGATCGTCGGCGTGCATCGGCGGACATGAGAGCACGTCTCTGTAACCATCGTCCTCTGAGCTCCTGCACCGGGAGAGGGCGAATAAGGTTTTTGGGAAGCGCTCTACGCGACTGCTCGATTGCTTCCACCACGGTTCGTCTTATATCTACGTTCGAGTTTGGGGGCTGCTGCTCGTCATCACCTTCGTCGACGTCTTCTCTGTTGTCCTGGTTTTTCTGCATCACCAACCGCTCTGGCTTCCTCGACTCCTCTGGACGATCAGTACGTGCTCTCTAAAAACATGTCTCTTGTATATGCTTATATGATCCATACTTATACTATAGTACCGCGAAGTATGGTAGATCTTGATCTATTTACTATGTTTTTAGACTTGTCTAAATCTTGCGTAGACTTGTCTAGTTTAATCTACAATTTATTCATCATGTTCATGATTTATTTCTGGATTAAATTAAACCTAAAAGTGTTCTTATTTCCTACAAGATATTTAATGGTGAATTTGTGAATCATGATCCGCTGATCATGTAAATCGCCGGAATGCATGAGTCGCTGCTGCTGACCGCATGATTTCTGAGTCATACATGAGTCGGTGAAACCAATCGGACCTGTAGCACCGCTCTGCTTAAGTGCTTATTTATCATTGCAGATTTCATTACCATCACAAAATACTTATCTGAGTTATCTCACATATGCCATTGAGTTGCAATTTCTTGTCCTTTCATGCCATCCACGTCACTAATTCAACTTTTTCTAAAGAATATTTTTCAAATGCCCTAACTACGTACTCTCATCTTCAACCTCTAGTGACTATAGCTAGTCCACGTCACTTATGCCATCCAAATATCTCTTTCATCTACTATATATGACGGTCGATGAGCTCAACCGACCGCACACGATGGTCTGGAGCTCCCCTACATGGTCTCCTCCCCGTACAGAACCTCTGCTGGAAGCCTGGAAGAGTCGTTCGAGACATGGATCCCTACCCGGTCCACGCTCTGCCCGGCCTTCACCGCGTCCAACCCGGCCACGGCCATCTCTGCAAGCCGGACCTCAAACCTCACACTGTTCTGCTGGGCCGCGCTCCACCCCGTGGCGCGCGGCGCATGCCTTGGAGCCGCGAAGGCCAGCCAGTCAGTGGCTGCTGTGGACGTGCGCCTGCGGATGGCGAAGGACGGCCACCCTAGCGACGCTCGTGCCTCATGTGAGCACGTCTACAGGCTACTGGCAACGCGCGGTTTACATGTCTGCATGACCTGCTAAAATACCATAATAAGAAGGATGTTATGATAAATGTTTCTAAAAAAACAAGACAGTTCATAAGCAACCAATCGTGAAAAAGAGTGACAATATAGTTACAAATACAATTGGGGAAAACTATTGTTTGAACAAGAGGAAAATATACTAGAATCTTAAGAATACCCGAGCATTTCAAAACCGTCGAGCATCCATTTTTACGCTCGGCAAAATGTATACCCGAGCGTATACCGTCGGCCATTCCCCCTCGGGCACTTGTTGTCGGGGATTCGACCAATCACCGACGGTACCTTCGGCTATCTAGTTCCCGAGGGGGAAAGCCCGACGGTTCACGCTCGGTTATCTCACAGCCAGGCGAACATGGTGTATGGACGGCCATCCCGTTTTCCGACCATTTGATACTCTCGGCAAATTGTTTCTAGATTTTGGAAATAAAATAATTAAACCATATTTGTATTGAATTTTATTTGTTTCTATATTTGGGCGATTTTTTTGTATAATTCCAGAATGTAACTTTTCCCAGTCATATGGTTGCAGTCCACATTTCCAGTACTCATGCATCTATTACAGAGATAGAGAAACTGAAACATTATATCACTCATGAATGTGCATCTTTGTTACATGTCGTAAAGGTATAAACTTCAATCACAATTACATGCATGGTTCTTCCTCGAGTAAAGGATCACACAGTTGTGAAAGGGATCTTGGCCTAGTGGTTAAGGCATCCGAGTAGCACCTTTGAGGTCCTGGGTTCGACTCCCGGTGGGAGCGAATTTTCTAGGATTTAACGGCATTTGTGCTTTCAGCGGTAGGCGACGTGGCCGTCGACAGCGAGGCGCCAGTGGTGACTTCGGGAATCTGGAGAATTTGCCGGCTCAGTCTTCGAAGATGCTCATAGGGGTAGGGTTTACGTATGTGCGTTCATAGGGGTGAGTGTGCGTGCGTTGTGAGTGTCTGAGTTGTACCCTGTAATTTCTCAAAAAAAAAAAAAAAGGATCACACAGTTTGGTACAAAAATGTTCACATAGTGTTCTATATAGAATACTATATAGAATATGGATCAAAGAAATAATATGCAGCTTTCACGGTCGGTTTTGGTTAGGATTCTATATAGAATAGTTGACGTGGCCGGTAGTTCATGTTTTATGATCAAGGGCCTTACCACTTTATGTACTTTCTTCCAAAATAATATTATTTTATTAAAATTTTACAGAAATGATATCAAAATTACAGAAATAATACCTTGTCGAACGTAGAATGTTTGAAAATTAATACTTCGTATGTTAAAGGTACTATCAAAAACAAATGTGGCTAGAAACTTATTAAGTTAATTACTACTCAATACATGTTACACCAGCTTTCAACATTTAGAGACTTGTCGCAGCACTGGTTTTATGTATCGTAGCTCAGGTAGATATATGTAACAACTTATAATGCAAGTTCGGTAGCATCTTATGGAACAAATAAGGGTGTGTTACTTGGTCCTTGGTTCATTAGGCTCACGAGCAGCTCACAAGCTATCTCAACTTAGCTTGTTAACAACATGAAATGTTTAGCATGGTTCATTAAAATTTGAAGCATGCCAAGCTTGGGAGACCAAATTGGTGAACCATGATCCTACAAGGGTATGTAGGAGATTAACCATCTTCGTCATTTATATTGGCCAAGATTCACAAATAGATTGACAATATCTAAGGGTAGGACTTCACAAGAATCTATTCACATCCTCGAGGACTTGATCTGTGTGTCTTTGATGGAAACTTAGCGCTATATAGCTCTATCCATATCTGTCTATTGGCTTTGTTCCTTGAAGTTATTGGAACAAAACCATTTGTCTATTCTTTCATCATTATCTTTGTTGAACACTGTAATTATATATGCTCACGTGGCATAGCTGAATAACTGCTATGCTATAGTGTTCCTTGAGTAAAGTACCGCTACTCAACAGTACGACAGGTGCGGCATGTTTGGCTTTCACTTTTACGACCGCCCCTATCTACCCCAGTTTGGGTAGAAAGTGAATGCTCCTAAATTTTTCGTTGACTACTAGCAGCACGTTCATTTCACATCATTTGGTTCTTCAAGAGGTGGATATATATATATATATATATGATCCTTACCCGGGGAAAATTCACTCCTTTTTGCGGGGTCATCCTATATTGTTCTCTTTTGCCGGGGAAGCATCCCCTGCATTCCAACTGGAATGTCAGTCATGTTACACATGGAAGACACTTCAGGTTCTGTTTCTTCTAACATCTCACATAAGTTTTTAGTGCTACTAATGTGATAGTGACGTGAAAAAAATGGAAACACTAGTTATTTTGTCTAAAAATGTTGATGACAAAATAAGGAATTTTATTAAGAAAACAAAGAGTAGCAGCCCATAAATCTTGTCTGCAATTCATGGAGCATGCCAACATTGATAAAATCTTAGGATTTTGAAATTGTTTAACAAATAAAATATGCACAACAACACAAACGCACTGTTGTGACGGACCGTAATGTACTATAGCAGCGGTTCCGCTGGTCCGCCGCTAGGCTTCCGTCGCTACAAATCATCTTTGTAGCGGCGGTCCAAAACAACCACCGCTAAAAATGCCATTTTTAGCGACGGACCATGGCACTATCCGCCGCTAAAAATAGCATCTTTAGCTGCGGACCATGCCATTGTCCGCCTCTAAAAATGCCATTTTTAGAGGCAGACAGCGGCATGGTCCGCCGCTACTATTGATTTTCGAAAAAAAAAAGACCACCGCCGCACGCCACCGCCACCGCCACTGCCACCGCCGCCGCCCTTGCTAGCCGAGGGAGCGGTCCCTCGGCCGCACGCCACAGCCACCGCCACGCCGCTGCTCTTGCATCCTTGGCTCGCGTCCTGCTCGCGTCGCCGCCTCCGCCTTTGCCACGCCGCTGCCGGGGCCGCCGCTTCCACGCCGCTCGCCGCCGTTGCCCGGAGCCGGCATGGGGGCCTCCGCCGCCGCTGCCCCTTGGCGGCCTGGGGCTTCTGCCACCGCTACCTGGGAGAGAGAGAGAGAGAGAGAGAGAGAGAGAGAGAGAGAGAGAGAGAGAGAGAGAGAGAGAGAGAGAGAGAGAGAGAGAGAGGGAGAAAGAGAGAGAGAGATGCGAGAGAGAGATGAGGGAGAGATGGAAGAAGGAGACGGTGGATTTATTTGGGGAGGGATCCGGGTGGATCCATTTGGACCAATGGGAGGCCAGGATTTGGAAAGAACGGATCGATGACGTCGCATTTGTGTTTTCTTTTTTTAATACGTTTATTTGAGGTACTAAACGATGTCAAATACAAAAGTTGTCAACTACAAAGTTTTAGATTTCGTTGAGGTCTACAAATTTCATTTTAGTAATTTCTCCATCCGAGGTCGTTTATGAAATCTGAATTTGAAATTTGAGAAATTCAAACTTCAAATGTACTTTTCGTTAGCAAAATTAATTTAAATAAAAAAGTGTTGAACTACAAAGTTGTATAACTTTTCAACCTATACAACTCTTATTTGGATCATTTTTTGATTTGAACAAAGTGTAGTAAAGATGTTCACAAAATCTACATCTATCATATAATAGATGTAGATAAGTTATACAACTTTGTAGTTCAACACTTTTTTATTTTAATTTGTTTAGGGCATCAAAATAGTATGCATATATTTATTATAGTGATATAAATTTGAATTCGTTTGGGGCTTCAAAAATTTTGACCAGTAAATATGCAAACATATATCCTTAGTTGAAAAAGCATAATTTTAAAAGAAAACAGAAAAAAGAATCATAAAATTTGGATCATGAAAAATATAATTTGTGGTATAATAAAACAAAATAGAAAAAAACCCTAAATGGGCCACCGTTTTAGGGTTCGCCACCGGGATGAGCTCCTCCTGGGCCATCAAGATGGTCCGAGCCATCCCGAGTGACGGCGGGGGTGGAAACCAAGTCCACCCTCAATCACTGACATGTGGTCCCGCATACGGTTGGGGTCCACATGTCAGTGACAGCGGCTAGCCACTCATGGATGGAGAGCGCGCTCTCATTTAAAGCGGCGGTTCACCCTAGTCTGCCGCTACTATTTATAGCGGCGGACGGCAATCCATCCACCGCTACAGATCCGCCGCTATAGATCGGCGCCGCTAAAAATGGTGCCGCACCGCCGCCTTCGCGTCCGCCACGCTCAGGACCGGCGCCGTCGCCTTCCTCCCCGATCGCCGGCCTCCTCCGTCGACTCGTCGTGGTCGCCGTGACCGGAGGCTTGGCCCCCGTCGCCTTGGCCATGGGGTCCGCCGCCGTCCCCATGGAGGCCATGGCCGCCGGAGCCGGAGCCGCCGGCCTCCCCATGGGCCCCATGGCCGCCGGTGCCGGAGCCGGAGCTGCAGGACGCGGAGGTGGAGGTCCCCGGGGAGCCGGAGGACGCTGAGGTGGAGGTCCCCGGGGAGCCGGAGGTGGAGGTCCCCGAGGAGCCGGAGGACGCTGAGGTGGAGGTCCCCGGGGAGCCGGAGGTGGAGGTCCCCGAGGAGGCGGCCGGATGGGGTCTCCCGCCGGAGGTGGAGCCGACCCCATGGGGTCCTTTGCCGCCGGAGCTTGTGGAGGCCCCGTGGGGTCCTTGGCCCCCGGAGCCGCTGGCGGCGTCCCCATGGCGTCCTTGGACGCCGGAGCCGGAGGCGGTGTAGTCGCGCCGGCGTAGTAGTCCCCGGCCATGAAGATGCCGGCCGGGGATCTTTTGGTTTTTCTTTTTTTTTAGTTTTAAATTAGGTTAATTTGTCTAAATCTCATCTTAATCGCGTGAAATCGCGATATATATATATATATATATATATATGTAAATATTATATATGATTGTTTATCTTTTGTAAATGAATGTTTATCTTTTCCAAATGAAAGTTTAACTTAAAAAAGGATGGGACCCAGTTAACAAAAGCGGCGGCGAGAAATTAACACTGCCGCTATAAAAGTTTTTCTAGGGGCGGCTTAAAACAAGAACCGCCGCTACAATTTTACCATTTTGTAGCGGCGGTCGTCTTTCTAGGGCGCGGTTGAACAGTGCCACGCCCTCCACTATAGCGGCGGACTGCATGTCAAACCGCCGCTACGTGTTTTGCTGGTCCGCCGCTATAGTGGACTTGTGTTGTTGTGATGGTCCCTTATACATGTAACTAAATTAATCAGAGAAAGTCCAAAAACAAACATTCATTCCATTATATGCAATCATCCAATGGCTGGATTATAAACTTTGTGGTTGTTGTGTGCCACGTGCACACATTAATATAGGTTAAGAAACTTAAAATCCTATCCTATTTTTGTTTACAACTATTACAAATTAAGTCAATATCCACTCTCTACAACGATTATTACATTTCAGTGCTAATGCCCTTTCACACATTAATGGCGGAACTTGCAGCCATCTCGGCTCCCTGTTTCGCCGTCTTCGACAACTTGCGTGCGGAACATGCTAGCGACCCAGCGCTGAAAGCCATCCACGACGAGATTGTGTCCGGCACACGCACGGGCCAGTGGGGCATCGTTGATGACTTGATCACCCTTGGCGGCCGTGTCGATGTGCCTCTGACATCGCCGAGCCTTCCGGCGATCATGACCTCGGCGCATGGCACGGGTCATGAGGGCACGCAAAAGACACTTCAGCGGCTCCGTGCTGACTTCCACGTTCTGGGTTCGCCACGGTGGTAGCGGAACACGTGCGTGCTTGTCTGACGTGTCAGCGCAACAAGTCAAAGCAACTTCACCCAGCCGGCCTCCTTCAGCCACTCGAGGTGCCGTCGTCGGTTTGGGCTGACATCACCATGGACTTCGTCGAGGGTCTACCACGACTGAACGGCAAGTCCGTCATTCTCACCGTGGTCGATCGTTTCTCCAAGTATGCACCCTTCATTCCGCTCGGCCACCCATACACGGCGACGACGGTGGCGCGTGCCTTCTTCGCTGACATTGTTCGACTCCAGGGCATTCCGAGCTCCATCGTCAGCGACAGAGACCCGGTCTTCACCAGCAACTTTTGGAAAGAATTGTTCGCCCTCTCCAACGTTCAGCTCAACCTCACGACAACCTTTCACCCGCAGTCGGATGGACAGTCAGAAGCCACCAACAAGACTATAAGTATGTATCTGCGCTGCCTCACGGGTGATCGCCCTCGTCAGTGGCTACAGTGGCTCCCGTGGGCTGAGTTTTGCTACAACTCAGCGTTCCAAGCTTCGTTGCTCACTTCACTACTGCAGAAACAGAACTTTCAGACGGGGACAAAAGCCCATAGCAGACAGGAGAGGCAACCGTCTGTAACAGTGCGTCTGAGATGTTTGACATTATCAGACGGGGAAATCCACCGTCTGAAACAGTAGAGTATCTCAGACGGTTTCCAACGACCATCTGATATATGGGCTCGAAGCCCGTTTGAGAGGGCGAACTATTTCAGACGGTTTCTGAATCCCGTCTGACTTTTTGGATCAAAACCCGTCTGAAATATGGAAACACCTAAGACGGTGGCCAAAGGCCGTCTGATATATGGTCTCGAAGCCCGTCTGAGACGGCGAACTATTTCAGACGGTTTCTAAACCCCGTCTGACTTTTTGGATCAAAACCCGTCTGAAAGAGGAAAATGTCTCAGACGGCGTTCGATTCCCGTCTGAATTTGATGTTTGAAGACTGTCTGAGGTGGCTCCGGCTCCTCCATCGACCAATGGCGTCGCTAGATGTTCAAGGCCGGGGCAAGCTGGGTCCTAAGTTTTATGGCCCCTTTCAGGTGCTTGAGCGCGTGGGTGATGTGGCGTACAGATTGGCTCTGCCGGCGGGAGCAAAGTTGCACAATGTTTTTCATGTGGGATTATTGAAGCCGTATCGTGGGGATCCTCCTACCACGGTTTGTGCACTGCCGCCCGTTCGCCATGGCCGAGCGTGCCAAATACCAGAAACGGTGATCAAGTCTCGGCTTGCTCAGGGGCGTCATGAGTTGCTTGTGCATTGGATGGGCTAGCTGGCTGTGGAGGCTACATGGGTCGAGCTGGAGGAGTTTCGTCGTCTGTACCCGGAGTTCAAGCTCAAGGACGAGCTAGTTGTCCGGGGGGGGGGGGGGGGGGGGGGGAAGAGTTGTCAGGGTCGGTATTCAGTACCGACGCCGTCGCAGGAGAGACCAGCGTCGTGCACGCTCAGGACTTGAGGAGAACACGGCTTCGTAGAGTTTGTTTTGAGTTCCACTTAATTAGGATTTGTGTCACCGGCTCTGTCATCTATAAACAGAGACCGAGGATTAGGAAGGAGTCAGTTTTGGATTTGGTTTAGGTTTTAGCTTCTGTAAACATCCCTGCCTCGGAGGTGCGGCGCCGTCACCACGGCTCCGCCGCGCCGCCGAGGTCCAGGGCCAAGGGCAGCTAATCTCCGTCGTCGAGTCTCTACAAACGCGTGCTCGTCCCCTACTCGTGACAAAAGTTAAGTTCAATATTCCCTTTACAAGGCTTACTTCTTTCGTTGTTGAACAATATACATCTTAATTAAGATAATTGCTGCACTACCTGCTTCACTAAAAGGTTGGAAGAAACCCCAGGAAATGAAAAGTAGTTGCTGTGTAAAAAAAAAAAAAAAACTATGGCGATCCAATATGTAATCGATAAGGTTAAAAAGGAACAAATTAGAAAGCACGGAAAGTTATTCGATGCTGAGGCATTCCTATGGAAAAGACCCAACAACTATCACTTATAAAATTTATGCAAGCTTGTTGCAGGCGCTAAGGCACACATATATGAATACAAGATTTAAGAATATCAAAATAGGAGATGATTCAAAGGATCCCATGCTTTTCCGGTCCACAACTATTACAAATTAAGTCAACACATACTCTTTCTGCAATGATTTAATACATTTCGATGCTTATGACATTTCACATAATTCCATGAAAGCAAAATTTTGTTAAATATTCCCTTGACAATGCCTACTCATTTTGTAGTTGAACATTATACATCTTAATTAAGATAGTTGCATTACCTGCTTCACTAAAGGATGGAAGAAACTCCATCTTCGAACCTGTCGTGTAAGTAGTTGGTGCTACTATTCAACATATGCATTGTCAAAGTACAAAATCAATAGACACTGTCAAGGGAAAATTTAAACTATTTGTTTTTTTTTTGGAATTGTGTGAAATCTATGTCATGAACCATGAAAATATATTGTGGTATCAAGTGGAGTAGTTGTTATCTATCATTGTATAATGGTTGCATCGACACAAAAAGGTGGGGCAATACGGTACCTTAGTCACTTACTTCATCATAAATAGTCCACACGAATTATTTGTATCATTGTATGCAATCATTGATGATAGCTGTGTCGTAAAGCTCACGCTTTTTGCGGGCATACATTAATACAGGTTGTAAGAATATCAAAATAAAATATGATTGGAAGGACACATGGTTTTCCTGTTCATAAATATTACAAATTAAGTCAACATATACTCTCTCAACAATGATTGATACATTTCAATGCTTATGGCCATTTCACATAATTCCATGAAAGCAAAATTTTGTTAAATATTCCCTTAACAGTGCTTGCTTATTTTGTAGTTGAATAATATACATATTAATTGTGGTAGTTGCATTACCTGCTTCACTAAAGGATGGAAGAAACTCCATCTTCCAATCTGTTGTGTAAGTAGTTGATGCTACTAATTCAATAAATGCATTGTTGAAGTACAAAATTAACAAACACTGCCAAGGGAAAATTTGAACTCTTTGTTTCTTTGAAATTGTGTGAAATCCATGTCATGAAGCATGAAAACAGTATGGTATCAAGCGATCGAGTAGTTGTTGGCCATCATTGTATAATATTATATGGACACAATGAATGGTGGAGGTGTGAGACCAGCTGGAGAATTGTGGCAGTGTCTAAATATTTTTAACATACAAAAATGAATGTTATATGCAGTGGATAAGGATAAAATAGGACAATATTGAAAATCTTGGAAAGTTGTTAACAGTTGATGGCATTCATTTGGGAAGACCAACAACTTATAGTTATGTGCTTTGGATCAGGGGCGCACCTTTCCTTCAAGTCCATAATTTATGGACCTATGGACCATGATGCTTGCATGCGTATTGATGAATTTGAGAACCCTGAAAAATTGTTTAATAACTCAAAAAGGTGAGTCAATATGGTATCTTAGGCATTATCAACTTGGCGGCAAAGCAAGATGCATTTGACCACTTGATCAAGAGAGGCATTCCTCAATATTTTTTTCTAACAAAATAAGATACAGCAGAATATCTTTAGGAAATGACTAGACAGCATAATGAAGTAAAATGTTATTGATGTATAGATCCATGCAATTTCCTCTTATCTTGGTGGTCTATTACGATCACGAATAAGATATTAGCATCAGACCAGTATAATTCAGATTATAAATTTGGCACATATACAGCTCCATCAGGTGCAAACACAGCGCGAGACAAAACAGAGCTCTATTCCGTTTTATATATGTCAAAAATCCAGCTCACTCCATCCTTTGGCAGAGTCTCAGCTAAGAGATTTCATATCTCACTGTGCAAAGCAACAGTTATAGTAGTATCCTAACAAGATTAACAAAAAATAGCTTAGTCAGTTCAATCAATTGCCAATAGAAATCGAAGCAGACAAATGTGAGTCAGTGTGATCAATAGGCAATAATGGGAGCTATGACTATCTTTTTCTTGCAACATACTTGAACAGTTTTAATAAGTTGCCTTGGAACCCGATTTATAAATATAGAAGAAGAAATACGAAAAAAAAAGTTATCCTATTGTCAATTACGAAAATTTGCAGCAGTGAAATATTTCTGTATCAAGGAATTATATACGTTCTTGTAGAGGTCTGAGCTCTGAAGCTTTCGAAACTTTTATTGCGGGGGTGATCTAATTTTCCTCAGAATACAGTAGAACAGAAAAATAAAAGGTAAAGCCCCTGATAAGTCAGTCCATCCCTTGACACCTGCATGTTAAAAAACATCCATTGAGTTAGCTGAGGCCCTGAGGTGATATCCGGTTCTGAAAATTTATCTATATATCTAGTTACAAATATGAAATTAATTGATTCACGCACAACTCTAAAAAAAAGTAAGTGTACATTATGCTAATATAACATGAGTGCAAATATCTTCCCTAATTACATACAACTTGACATCATCGCTTCTCAAAACAATACCAAAATGGATTGCCGAGTAATAGTTATTGGTGATGGTAGTACAGACGAATGTTTATGCAGATCTATTCCTTGAACAGTACAATGGTGGCGCTGCTTTATTATTGCAGCATTTTGATATTAATAACAAAAGGTACTTCATTTTTCTAACATAGCATTTGTTGATTTAATTTCTTTTAGAAGTACGCAAATAGAATGAAACTGACCAAGCACAAGGAAAACTTGATGGAAACAGCACCTTTGCACCGCTCAAGGAACAACTCTGTGTAAACATTCATTAGTACTACCAACAACAAGAGTTGTTAAAAGGGCAGAAAACTTTTCTACCATAGCATTCTTGATTTTATTTCTATCAGATGAGCACAGAAAGAACGAAACTGGCCAAGCACAAGCAAAGCCTATGTACCACAAGCTGCTCATGATTCTTGCTACTAGATCGAGGGACAACTATGTGTTGCTTCGCTCATCATGTTGATGCACGATCTAGCAGTAACTTGCTGAATGGACCCTCTCAGTAGATCTACAATTTGACGATATCTGATAGAAACAACACACTAGATCCGGGCCTCATGCAAATGGAATGATCCCCTCGATCTTCTACACAAATAATTCGCCCAGATCTACGCTAAAAAATAACAGCACACGTACATAGAAGAAACAAGATCGTATGCACACAGAATGACTACCCTATATGTCTATCCGATAGATCATAGAGAAGAGAGATCTGCTCACCGGACTGCTATTTTTGCAGGATGCATTGGAGTTCGATCGCTGGGAAGTCATCACGTCAACGGCGCCGCCGGTGAAAACTCGACGCACATGTGCATACATGAAGGGAAAGTGGCATCAGATCTGGCCGGATGTAGTCGGACTGATAAGGTCCAAGAAACCCTTACCGGAGAAGGAGACTTACATATTCTAGAGGAGAGGCTGGGAGACACGCCGGCGGGGCCTCCAGCCACCAGAGAAGGAGTCTCCTCGAAGACGCAGTGGATTCGTGTTAGGGTTTGACAGGACTCCAGCCACCGGAGATGATAGGAATAGGGCAGAGGGGAACGGAGCGGCCCTTTTGTAGGCGTTCCACAGCTCTAGACCGTTGAAGGGTCGGTCACGTTTGTATTGCGGCCTGGAACGCCGCGCCCTGCCAGTTGGGGATGACCCCTTGTCGAGCTGTTCGTATACGCGGCGCTGACACGGCAATTTTGTTTTTTCCTTTTCTGCTCGTCCAGGTGGCCAAATTTGTCAGCTAATCCTTTTGGTTAGCCATTATTATGATGAGAGGACGCTTTCAAAAAGAAATAGCATTAGCCAACCTTATTATCTGGATGGACGATGTTTGTATATATCAACATGAAATGACTCATTATCCTAGTCCTAATCTCGAGCACCTTTACCCAAGTAGACTCCAAAAAATAGGAGTTTTTCACTCTGACTATGGAGTAGACGAGCCCATTGTATTATTAGGTCTGTCATCGAATAAAGTAGTTGTGTTCTCCATCTTTTCTAGGCTGTGTGATTTATAAGAGAGCGAGGTAAGGTTCCTATCGTTGATTTTTTTTCTTTAGATAAAAGGGAAGTTCCCCATCATTAATTAATTGCAATGAAACCAAGTGCGAGGTAACCAATATCATTACATCACTCAGGGGACTCAGTAGAAGAGCTTCCCTAGACACACCACTCGCCATTACATGCTCACCACTCAGGCTTGAACCACTACTATCACTATCAGTAGGACCAGGTTCCAATTTCCAATCGCCAGGTTCACCACCGAATATGACAATCTCGGCATCTCCTCCGACTTCTTGATAATATTGTTGATGTAGAAGTCGAGCTAGCAGTTCTCATTTGCATAGCTTTCTCCATATCTTCAATGTACCCTAGCCCCCGATCCTCCTCCAAAGCTCCTTCACCCCCATCCAAACTTGCCTCTGAAAACACATTACATTTCGTAAGCTCCATAAATTCCACGATACTGCAACATTAACAATGTTCAATGTCCCATGCTTCTTGTTACTAATCCACCATCTTTTTTTTTGCGAGGAAACTAATCCACCATCTAACTATTGAAACATAGTCATAACCTATATTCTTTTCATGTAAAATATAATGCACCTTCTCTACTCGCCAACATTGTTGTGTAGGTGAACACCAAGGATCCAGATTTAGATTAGGTCACCACCATCATCAGGGGCTTTGACCATTCAGGCAAGCCCTTGTTTGTTGTTGGATCCAGTGTATGTGGCATCAGATTTCTGCACCACTACAACAATTATGGTCTTCTATGATGAGTCAATTACGTCACAAAACCTGATAAATTTGTCATATTTATGACGAACTTGACGAAAATCACTTCGTCAATGATTGTGCGTCACTGATTTCCTTTTATGACAAACTTAAGATTTTCATCATAAATTTGTGACAATTTACCAAAATGTCATAGATTTTTATGACGATTTCCAAATCTGGATCGGCCAACAGTGACTTCTATTATACATCGATTCACGTGTCATTGTGGATATGGCAGCTCGTTCCAGCTTATAAACATAAAAAATTTGCCCTAGTTCGAGCTGCGTACTTGGTTTATCCCATACCATTGAATCTACTAGACATGTACACATGCTCCGTGGGCCCACAACATAAACCGTTAAAACCCTACCCCGCGAGGGCGTAATCTTCCTGACCACGCTACCTTTCGTAAGGGGCCGGGTTTGAATCGCATCGATGCACTTACAATACAGCATGGTGACATGAAGGCCACCGCCACTGAACCTGAGGCTGAAGAGCCAAAATGTGTCACACCTCCACTGATGTTGTTACTGATGATGTCAAGTTACCTTCTCTATTATCCTACTAGAGGGCTGACAAGAATAACCATGATTCCTCTAATAATCATATATTTACTAATTGGAGTCTCTTTTTGAAGCCCCCATATTAATCATAAGAAAATCCTAGAAATTCTCATAGAAAAGCAAAATATGCATGAGGCCTTAAATTTTCATATCAACGATTAATATTCTTTCCAATAAGAAGCCTGTTACATTGTTTCAAGTAAAAAGTTAAACATCTCTAAATAACCATAGAAACAAATGCATAGTGAAAATCAGTTTTACCTAACAAGGGGGACGGCAGCTTCACTTGGTTCTCTTTAAGAACATTTCCAACAAAAATCCTAATGGTTTCGGGGGGTTTTCTTTGTTTATTCATCTTAAAGAGATTTACTAGTCTATTTATCAAACTAATCATGACTGCTTCACAAGGATTGCGTGGACTTGCTCTGTCCATTACTCATACAGTCATCCTTGAGACGACAGTCTCTATCCGTATCCAACACTCCTACATCGACTATGACTTGCTCTATTCATTAGCTTCGTTCCAAAATAGATATTGCCATTATGCTACTCCCTCCGTCCCTTTTTATAAGGGATCGGAGGGATTCTGGTTTGTCCTGTTTTATAAGGGATTGTAGGAGCCATGTGGGACCCACTCAAAAAAATCTACCGTCTCTCTCCACCCATCCACCCAGCTCGCCTTATCTTCCTCAACCATGGCCACCCCGCCGCCCGCTCCCAAGGCGAGCAGGGCTCGTTGCCTTCCCCGGCGGCGAGTAGGGTGGCGGCAGCGGACCGCCTGCCGCGGAGTTCTCCTTCCCCAGAGACGAGCAGGGCCGCGCAGGGGACGGCCACCCGCACGGGGAGGGAGAAGATTGAGATCGGATTTTGGTGAAGGCGGAAGGGAGATCCTCGCGCCATGGCCGCGAGCTTGTGCGTACGTCTGGCAGCCTGCGGTGGCCAGGCGGTGAGCTCGCCGTGCAACCCGTCGCTGGCGAACTCGACCGGGCCGTCGGGTGGCGGATTTGGAACTTGGGGCAGGAGGCGAGGAGAGGCAGGGGAGGCGGCGGTGCAGGCGAGGTCGCGGCCACCTGCATCGAGGCCATGGCAAGATACGGGCTTCGACGACCGCCGCGGAGTTCTCCTTCCCGTTGCGGTTCCCAAGGCGCCGCGGCGACCCTCGCCATCACTGTCATACCCCATTTCTGGAATATGTTGTGCATCCTGTATCAGTCCCTGGATCAGTAGCTGATACGCACAAGAACACAGATATGATAGTCAAAGGCATACTTCGAATAGGTAAATAAGTATAATACCTGAGATAGGACCCTTAGTGGCAGTACGAAAAGGACTTATAACTTATCAAAGTCCATCCGACCCACTAACGGTAAAGCAGACAGCGGAAACCATGGCCCAAAGCCACAAGCAGACTTGAGATGCAGAACCGAAAACCCAATCGTCGTCGTATTCTACGAAGTCTTCTCCCACTAAACCAACAATCGCAAACGCGTGAGTACATAAGGTACTCAGCAAGCCCTACACTACACAAAGGGATATATACATGCATACTTGGTCTTAGCAAGGAGGAGGCTATATGGTTTATTTGCAGCAAAGCAAACTTTATGCAGGGTTCACTAAAGCAAGACAAGGATTCAAAGATAAAACAGAGAATTGATTGTCAATATTTTAGTTGGTTGGCCCTGGAGGAGTATGGGCATTCCCGTCAGTTCTCAAGTTTTAGTTGGGCCTTCTGACCTCGAGGATCATACCGACCCGTCACACTAGCAATCACTTCCAAAACACGGGCTGACTACAACCCACTCACACGCCAAGGAAAGAGAGGTGGCTAATCCATACGTGCGCAAAAATAATATGTCATATGCCGTGACAATGTCCATCCGGATGAATTTTACACTCTGCAGAGGTTGTACATCTTTTCCCACGGGCTACGCACCCTTAGCTAGAGGATACGTAACGCCTAGTCCATCTCCTCCGAATAGTCTCACAAGTCCACCACGGAATCACACCCAGGGGCTTGTGACATTAAGGTCACATGCTGGCACTGTACACCTGTATTGGATAGCAGGGTATGTCGTGCTCCTGTAACTAATGGCAGGATCCTGCAACTCATACAGGACAGGCGGCACTCCCGTGAACTGACAACGGGTTCCGCGAGCCGGATCACAGGTACGTCCCCTGGATCTTTTCCTGGGCTTCCGTCGCCTCTACTGGACTCCAGATGGCATTTGCAAGAGTACCAAGAAGGTAGGGTAGGTCCTTCCCATAGGGGGTTCCGTGGTTGTACGAGAATCATTATGTTAACGGGCGTCAGAACCGGTCCTTATATGGCCGGGCAAGCACCAGATCCCACACTAGGGGTCTATCACACAACCCACAATTCACTAGTGGCCTTGCCCGCAATCCAACCCATCCCATCATCACTGTCACCATCAACATCATCACCTAACACAGTTGTGCTACTCCCAATCCCAATATATCACACACACCACCAAACTCATTTAACACAGTTGTAAAACATATATATGAGTAAGGTGTAGCAATGTAGAAACATTGCAGGGGTCCTAAGCATTCTAGTAGCAAGGTAAAAGTGCCATAATAGAAATGATAGGGTTATCAAGGTGACAGGTAAACAAGGGTAAACAAGGATTCAGATATTAGCGCCTAAGTAACAGACATCAATATCAATAAGCATGTAGGACCATAGCTACACAAGCAGTAAAGTAACAAGTAATGCATAATACTAGAGTAGGCTCTATAGGTGCATTGCGAAAACAATAGGTTCAATCATGATCAAGGAGAAGTAGAGTTTGCCTTCACTAAAGTCTTCTTCTTCACATCCTCGTAATCCAGGTCTTCAGATCCTTCCCAGAAGCTTTGTATCTTACGACTCCTTGGCTTGGATTCTGGCTGGTATTTGAATTCTTTTGGTTCTTCCTTGAATCTCACGTAAGCTAGCGCATACAAGTATACCGTATAAACAAACTACCGCAAAATAAAATAAGATCGAGAAGAACCAAATAAGATCCAATTAACTCCAATAAGAACCGATAAAACAACGAAGAAAGACAAAAGACACAAATCATGCATGATGCATTAGGTTTTACCTTTAGGAAGGTCTTATTATCTTAACAGAGACTATTAGGGGTGATGCATCAAGCACTAGGGCTTTTGATGTGAATGAGGGATGCTAAACCATGATAAGTGCATGTTCGCATGTGAAGGTAGAAACGACGTGTGTATGTGTTCTTCGTACACTTGCAACACTAAGTTTTTATATAGGTCGTAACCTATATAAAGGTTCATGCAACAAGTGTATAAGTGTAAGGTATGTCACTTTAATTACTTACTTATATTAAGGTATTAACTAATGGTGATTAGGTATTAATTACTTACTAAATTGATGAATTACTAAGATTAAGCTACTAATTATCTGTCATGAGTTAAGCGCATAACGATGGTACGTGTACGTGATCATGCATGGTATGAATGAACGGTTGCAATTAAAATACATCGATCAATCGATTAAGATTAACTAGCAATTAAAATAGCAATGAATAATAAATCCAATAAGTTCCTGTCATACCCCATTTCTGGAATATGTTGTGCATCCTGTATCAGTCCCTGGATCAGTAGCTGATACGCACAAAAACACAGATATGATAATCAAAAGCATACTTCGAATTGGTAAATAAGCATAATACCTGATATAAAGGACCTTTAGTGGCGGTATGACAAGGAAATATCCAAGTCCAATCAACCAGCTAATGGTGAAGCAGACAGCGGAAATCTTGGCCCAAGCCACAAGCACACTTGAGATGCAGAACCGAAAACCCAACGTCGTCGTCTTCTACGAAGTCTTCCCCTACTAAACCAACAATCGCAAACGCGTGAGTACATAAGGTACTCAGCAAGCCCTACACTACACAAGGGTATATATACATGCATACTTGGTTTTAGCAAGGAGGAGGCTATATGGTTTATTTGCAACAAAGCAAGCTTTATGCAGGGTTCGCTATAGCAAGACAAGGATTCATAGATAAAACAGGGAATTTATTGTCAATATTTTAGTTGGTTGGCCCTGGGGGAGTATGGAGCCTTCCCGCCAGTTCCCAAGTTTTAGTTGGGCCTTCTGACCTCAAGGATCATACCGACCCGGCACACTTGCCATCACTTCCAAAACACGGGCTGACTACAACCCACTCACGCGTCAAGGAAAGAGAGAGGTGGCTAATCCATACGTGCGTAACAATAATGTGTCATATGCCGTGACAACGTCCATCCGGATGAATTTTACACTCTGCAGAGGTTGTACATCTTTCCCCACGGGTTATGCACTCTTGTACGGAGAGTAACATAACGCCTAGTCCATATCCTCCGAGTAGTCTCGCAATTCCACCACGAAATCACACCCAGGGGCTTGTGACATGAAAGGTCACACACTGGCACTGTATGCCTGTAAAAGGGGTACGTCATGCTCCTGTAACAAATAGCAGGATCCTGTAACATATACCAGGACGGGCGGCACTCCCGTAACCTATAGCGGGTTCCGCGAGCCGGATCATAGGTACGTTTCCTATGTCCTTTTCCTGAGCTTTCGTTGCCTCGACTGGCCTCCAGATGGCATTTGCAAGAATACCAGGAAGATAGGGTAGGTCCTTCCCATAGGGGTTCCGTGGTTGTACGAGAATCATTATGTTAACGGGCGTCAGAACCGGTCCTTATATGGCCGGGCAAGCACCATATCCCACACTAGGGGCCTATAACACCAACATCCATTCACTAGTGGCCTTGCCCGCAATCCAACCCATCCCATCATCACCGCCACCATCAACATCATCACCTAACACAGTTGTGCTACTCCCAAACCCATTATATATAACACACACCACCAAACTCATTTAACACAGTTATAAAACATATATGTGTGTAAGGTGTAGCAATGTAGAAACATTGCAGGGGTCCTAAGCATTCTAGTAGCAAGGTAAAAGTGCCATCATAGAAATGATGGGACTTTCCTAGAGTTATCAAGGTGACAGGTAAACAAAGGGGGTAAACAAGCATTCAGATATTAATGTCCTAGTAACAGACATCAATATCAATAAGCAAGTAGGTTTATAGCTACACAAGCAGTAAAATAGCAAGTAATGCATAATACTAGAATAGGCTCTATAGGTGCATTGCGAAACAGTAGGTTCAATTATGATTAAGGAGATGTAGAGCTTGCCTGCACTAATTAGTCTTCTTCTTCACGTCCTCGTAGTCCGGGTCCTCAGGTCCTTCCTAGAAGCTTGTATCTTCTGACTCGTATGTCGAGGTCGATGTCTTCAAGCCCTTCTTCGAAGCTCGTCCTTGAAGCTTGTATCTTCTGGATTTTCCTTTAGTTCTTCCTCGAATCTCGCGTAAGCTAGCGTATAAAAAGATACCGTATAAACAAACTACCGCAAAGGAAAATAAGACCGAGAAGAACCAGGCAAGATCCAATTAACTCCAAAAGAATCGATAGAACACCGGGTAAAGACAAAGGACACACATCATGCATGATGCATTAGGTTTTACTTTAGGAGGAGCTTATTATCTTAAGAGAGACTATTAGGGGTGATGCATAGAGCACTAGGGCTTTTGATGTAAATGAGAGATGCTAAACCATGTTAAATGCATGCGGGTAGGTGTAGGTAGAAACGGCGTGTGCATGTGTTAGTTGTACATTGGCAGCATTTACGGCTTTATATAGGTCGTAACCTATACAAAGGTTCATGCAACAAACGTACAAGTGCAAGGTGTGTCACCTTAATTACCTACTTATATTAGGTTATTAACTAATGGTGATTAGCTATTAATTACTTACTAAATTGATTAATTACTAAGGTTATTCCACTAATTATTTGTCATGAGCTAAGCGCGTGACGATGGCACGTGTACGTGATTATGCATGACATGGATGCATGGTTGCGACTAAAAGACAAGGATCAATAAGATCAACTAGCAATTAAATAACGATGAAATAATAGATTCAATAAGTTCCAATGAAAGACGAATAACGAGAATAATGAACAACAAGCTTGGTAGGGGTCGAGGGTAGTCAATAGATTAAGGTCGATTGAGCGACGATTGAATTAGGTTTGGGTTGTGAAAGAGTTGCGATGAAAGAGGTTGCTAGGTTATGATATAGAACGGTACGACAAGATTGGATAAGCTCGTCGTCAAAAGATAAACGAGCATTGACGTGCGAGCTCGACATCACATGATTTATCGGCATGGGATTTAGGGTATTAGGTTTTATGGCGATATAACATGAAATATTGGGTAGGTTCAATGCTAGCGAGTCAGGGTGTACGTGCGACATACAAGGTTGAAGTGAGATGTGTTGAGATAAGGAAGGTACTAGGTTTTAAGGTGAAAGATGTTGCAGGATTGGTTAGGCCCAACGCCAAATGACGAACACGCACTTGTGACAAGTGACATTGACGTCATATGACTTGCCGATATGGGATTTTTGGACATTGATGACTTGTAGGCCTGTTCTAGTGCTCCAATTTCAGTACCAAAGGGTACTACGCATTTTTACGAACGCGTGAGCGCAAGAATCGCTCAAAACGGAGCTACGGTGATGAAGATACAGAGGTTCATAGGTTCCAGGGGCTTACTTGTAATTACAAAAATATGCCGAGGGCATATTTATAATTACAGAAAGGATTTAGGGACTGAAATGTAATTACAGAAAGTTTTGGGACCAATCTGTAAATACAGAAAAGTTTAGGGGCCTCAGTGCAAAAAGACAGGGGCTAAAATATAATTACAGAAAAGTATAAGGTTGTTTCTGTAAAAAGACAGGACCTAAACATAAATAGAATAAAGATCAGGGGCTTATCTGCAAGATTACAGGGGCTGGGATTTTTTAGGATTTTTGGATTTATTTTCCTATTGGAAAATATGTGAACTGAGTCCACGGGCTCTGTGGACCGGGGCTGGGGTCCGGTCCATGGCTCATGGTGGACCAGAGAGATCTGGTGCGTTGGATTTTAAATGGGCGGCCAAGATTTAATGAAACGAAGGGGTAAGCAGGCTTTTAATCTGGGACGTTGTCTGCGAGATGGACGGTGGGGAGGCGTTGGGAGGTGGGCGCGGTGGTCGCCGGCGACAGAACGCGGCGGCGCCATTGGTGGCTCGCCGGAGTTCGCCGCTGCGGCGCTCCGGTGGCCTATCCGCGACGGGGAGAGGACCGAGAGAGAGCGGAGGAGAAGGAGATCTCACCGCGGGGACACGTGGACGTCGCGGGCGGGTGGAGATGCGTCTGCGACGACGGGAGGCGAAGCTTGGCGGCGGCGCTCGACGGAGTGGGGACTCCGGTGGCGGAGCAGAGTAGGGAAGAAGGCTGGGAGGCGCGGGATGTCGACGCGGAGCTCGGGCGCGTGGCGTCGTCGACGGAGGGGACGGCGACGCACTTGGCGGCGGTTGGGCGCGGTGCTCGGCTCTGGCGCCTGGTGGTGGCGCGAGGCAAGGTGGACGTTGGGCGCGGGGCGTCGAGCTTGTGTAGGCCGGGGAGGTGTGCGGCGACACGGCGAAGCGAGCGCGCGCGCGAGGCGAGGGAGGCGATGCCGGGAGGAGGCCGACGGCGAGCTCGCGCGGCGGCGTGCGGCCGCGCGCGGCGTGGAGTGCGCTCCGGTGCTTCCCGTGCTGCGCGGAGGGGCGCGGGTGAGGCAGGAGAGGCTCGCGAAGCCAGCGCGCGAGCGAGGAGGGTGAGGACGAGCTTCACGCCGACGAATCGGACGGTGGCCGGTGGTGGAGAGGAAAAGGGGAAAAGAAGAAATTGCCGAGCTAGGGAGCTCGGGGAGGGAGGAGGAGAGTGGGGGAAGGAAGAGAGGAGTGCTGCGCACTCGGATTTATAGGCGGGAGGGGAGATGGAGGCCGGGAGGGTGGTCACGGTCGTGGTCGTCGCTCCGGTCGCCGGTCGCCTGCTTTGACAGTCGACGGGACGCGACGACGCAGCAGGTGATGGGCGACTGCACGTGGTGACGAGGGTGCGGAGTGGCCATAGGAGCACGGAGGTGACGGGACGGGTTGAGCGTGACGCGAGCGCGGCGTCGACGGCATGGGCGTCGACATGTGCGTCGACTGGTGGTGGCAGAAGGAAGGAGAAGAGGCTGACAAGTGGGGCCCACTTGTCAGCGAGACAAAGAGAGAGGAAGGGAGATGGGCTGCTGGGCTGCGCAATTGGGCCGGAGAAGAAGGGTTACGGCCCAGGAGGGTTTAGGGAAAAGAAAACGTTTTCTTTTTTTCCTGGAGTTTTAAATAGGAACCCAAATTTGAATGCAAATTCAAATTTGAAAAAGGAATTAAACCTGGACTCAAATTTGAATGGGAATTCAAATTTGAACAAGGGGTTGGACGGATCAAACACACAAAATCAAATAAGTAAAACAAAAATGCATATGGTGAAATTTGTGCAAGTTTTAAATTTAAGTGTTTTAAATTCAAGGTGAACTTGCTAGAGATTAACATATATTTGTTTTAATTTGTTATAAATTCCAAGGTTCAAACTTTTAGTGAATTTTAAATGAAGACAAACACTTGAGCACTATTTTAATATTTGAAAATTTCATATTCTCACTAGGTTTTAATTTGTTTAATGCATTTTGTTTTTTTGAAAATTCATGGGAAGATAAGAGTTGGACAAAAATTTAAATTTTTAGCGATTTTTTATTCCTTTTGAACGCTTTGAAATTTTGGGGTGTTACAGAGCTACCCCACTTAAAAGGAATCTCGTCCTCGAGATTCGAACAAGCTTCTGGACGGTGCAGAACTTCTCATGCGTCTTCTTGCTTGATGGTGGTAACATCCAAAATTTCGCTGAGGACTTCTTGGTGTTGGGGCTTTGATAGCATGTTCTTGTCATTGGAGTGGTCTTCGGTGCTGCAGATTGATGAAGGCGATGTGCTTTCTTCACCGTTGTATGGGATTCTACCCCACTTAAAGGATTGTAGCTTGGGTACCACGGATAACATTCAGCTGTTTCTCTGCTTATCTTATCCAATAATATTTAGGCCTTTCTTATTATTCCATGGGTGACTTTTCCAAATGCCTCTATTTCCAATTTATCCCCAAGGATGAGCTTACTGTGGATGTTTATCCGGCGCCCGAGGTAAGTACTTTTCCAATTATGTCATTTCAATTCTGTTCTTATCCAAAACAGACAACCATATATGTCATCATCACACCAACTCTTGATTCGACAGTCTGTTGATATTTAAAAGCACAGAGTGCAACATGTTGCTCATGTTACAACACCCTTACATAAAATTTGTCACCATTGACGTCCAAACTCAAGATACAGTAGATTGTACTTTGACAAGGTTGCTACTCGTTGTCTCCTTGCGTGACAGCTCCAGGGTAGTCTGCTACGAAGTGGCCATGATTTCGACACAAGTAGCACTTCTGATTTGCTCTTGGTGTCTTCTTTCCTTGTGGTTTGTCTTCACTGCTCTGCTTACGAGTACTGGGAATCTTAGAACCAGAAGGCTTGCATGTGGTTTGTTTTTCTTCTTCCTTGGGTATCCCTGCTTTTGGGGATGTTTCCATTCCTTTACTTCACGTTTTCTTTCTGACTCAGATGGTTGGATCTCATGGTTTCTGTCATTTTCCTGATCTGTCAGAGCTTCTTCAAGCAAAATGGCTTTATTCATCAGTGTGTTGAAGTCTGGATAGTTGTGAGTGACCAGATGTACTCTAAGGTTATGGTTGAGGCCTTTTCTGAAACGGTTCTGCTTCTTCTGATCTGTGTTGACCTCATCTGGAGCATATCGGGCTAACTTCATAAACTTCTTAATGTACTCATTCACTGCCATAGATTTTTGCTTTAAGTTACGGAACTCATCTGCTTTCATGTCCATGATTCCTTCTGGGATATGATATTCACGAAAGGCTTGTTGGAATTCATCCCAAGTAATACCATCTTGGTCTGCAACTGTTTCCTTGAAGTTATCCCACCATTCTGCGGCAACTCCAGCTAGTTGGTGAGTGGATAACATCACTTTCTCTTGATCGCTGGCTGCCACAACATCAAGCTTCTTGGTAACATTTTTAAGCCCATCATCAGCAGTTAAAGGGTCATCTTCAGTGCTGTCGTAGGCAGGTGGCCTGAGTTTCATGAACTCTGTTATCTTAGAATTAATTCCATAACTGCTTTGTTGTCCCTGAGAAATTACTTCCAGGAGTCAATTCTGCCTGGTCATCACTTCTGTGAGGTTGACCGGTGGTGGCTGAGGAATCACATTACTATCCTGGTTGTCATTGTTGACAGTCTGTTGGTTGATTTCTTCTTCATCAAGGTGGACTGCCTCAGTTTCATGGTTGTGGGCTGCGGTGGGGCCTCTTTGGCTTGCTTCTCGACGTTGTTGAGTAGTTAGCTTCTTTCTTTTGTTAGTTCCACCTCTTGCAGTTCTTTCAACAGTGCCAGGTCTTTTAGGTGCTTTTGTTCTGCGCCTCTGGCGGTTCTGAGTCTTGGTAGACTTCTTCGGCGGCATCCTGCTTTCAGCAACAGGGATTTAGGCATGGGTTAGGTGGGGGTTTTGGCCTTAAGCGGTTGTTAAGCTGCTACATTAGACTGTTGTTATGTTATTATATTGTTTAAGTTAATTAGATTAAGAGCACACAATCAAGAAATAAGGAGCCAAAAATGACGAAAGAAAACATCGAATCACACAAACAACGTGATTTATTTGTTGTGGCTTCGAGTGTGATCGTACTACAAACGTGGTTTAAGGCTCGAGGGTATGTTGACTATCGATCTTTGATTGTCCTCAAAACTCGACCAATAATCCGTGACCCAAAAGGAATCGAGAAGGTCATATGATTTGGTCGGTAAAGAAGCACCATTGCTCACACTTCTGCATTGGAGGGCTTCATTGACTTGGCGTTTAGAGTTAACCAGGCACATGTATTCATGATCATTGCATTTCAGAAGGTTGATTTTCCGGACTTGCACTTCATTTTTTTTTGCTCTAAGGGTGGCTCAAGACATTATTTCACAGCAACACTGGTACTTTTATTGCTCACAAACAGGATTACACCTTTAGTACAACTTAGATTATCCAGATTACAACTTCTTACAAGTACTACCATTAATCCTTGTGACAAGGTACCATAATTGAAAGTGACAACATTCTTCCAAGCCATCCTTCATGAGGGATTTATTTTGGATATCTTGGCACAAGTAGCATGTCTGCATACTCGACATACTTTGTCGTCTTCAGGGTTGTAATCTGTTGGCACTAGTTATTGCCATCTTTATTCCCTTGCTCGAGGAGTTCAGGGCAATTCGCTATGAAATGCCCATGCTTTTGGCAGGCAAAGCATGTCCGATTGACTGGTGGTACCCTTCGGTTGGCTACGGGTGGCAGATTTGCACTGCTTGAGCCTTCATGCATACCCGTCAGTTGGTGAAAGGTATGTCCTTTTGCTGCGATCAGGGGCTTCTTGGGCTTTCCAGACATATCTTGACCAGATCATTGTATGACATTCTTTCTCTTCTTGTTGCATCTCTCATTGGTGGCTCTTGGCTGCAACAGCTTCGTGAGATCGTCGATCTCTTCATTGATCTCCTTTACTGACTCCTTCAGATTAGTCAACTTTGCAAGTACACTTGCGAGGACAGGAGGTGACAGGTGCGTGTCATCCATGTTATCCCAAGCTTCTTGCTCTTGACGCTCTGGCTGTACCGTAGATTGAACCTGTGCAGGTGGTACTGGGACTTGAGGTACTTCATGCTTCATGTGGGTAACCGTAGCTCTTGCTTCATTGAATTCACGGTAGGGGCAATTGGCAATCTGGTGTCCAGGGTTACGGCAATAAAAGCATGTTCTTGGTGGTTTGGTGCTTTTAGCGACCTTGACATTGCTCTGCTTAGGAACCATATCTGGTGCACGGTAAACCTGGTATAGGTTGCCTTCCACTTCTACGGTCACATAGTCCTCATTGTCCATTGGGTTGAACATTCCTGTACACAGACATTTCCAAATCAGATACTTCTTCTTGTTGGAGAGAAGGAAGCAAAGGGTTTTTAACAAGAGGGGAAAAGTTATTAGGAACAAGTTTTCCAGCTAGTTTTGAAAATAGTCATTTTCGAGTGTAAAAAATCCTAGGTTTTGTTCTACAGCCAAGCATTGCTCTGATACCACTCTGTCATACCCCATTTCTGGAATATGTTGTGCATCCTGTATCAGTCCCTGGATCAGTAGCTGATACGCACAAAAACACAGATATGATAATCAAAAGCATACTTCGAATTGGTAAATAAGCATAATACCTGATATAAAGGACCTTTAGTGGCGGTATGACAAGGAAATATCCAAGTCCAACCAACCAGCTAATGGTGAAGCAGACAGCGGAAACCTTGGCCCAAGCCACAAGCACACTTGAGATGCAGAACCGAAAACCCAACGTCGTCGTCTTCTACGAAGTCTTCCCCTACTAAACCAACAATCGCAAACGCGTGAGTACATAAGGTACTCAGCAAGCCCTACACTACACAAGGGTATATATACATGCATACTTGGTTTTAGCAAGGAGGAGGCTATATGGTTTATTTGCAACAAAGCAAGCTTTATGCAGGGTTCGCTATAGCAAGACAAGGATTCATAGATAAAACAGGGAATTTATTGTCAATATTTTAGTTGGTTGGCCCTGGGGGAGTATGGAGCCTTCCCGCCAGTTCCCAAGTTTTAGTTGGGCCTTCTGACCTCAAGGATCATACCGACCCGGCACACTTGCCATCACTTCCAAAACACGGGCTGACTACAACCCACTCACGCGTCAAGGAAAGAGAGAGGTGGCTAATCCATACGTGCGTAACAATAATATGTCACATGCCGTGACAACGTCCATCCGGATGAATTTTACACTCTGCAGAGGTTGTACATCTTTCCCCACGGGTTATGCACTCTTGTACGGAGAGTAACATAACGCCTAGTCCATATCCTCCGAGTAGTCTCGCAATTCCACCACGAAATCACACCCAGGGGCTTGTGACATGAAAGGTCACACACTGGCACTGTATGCCTGTAAAAGGGGTACGTCATGCTCCTGTAACAAATAGCAGGATCCTGTAACATATACCAGGACGGGCGGCACTCCCGTAACCTATAGCGGGTTCCGCGAGCCGGATCATAGGTACGTTTCCTATGTCCTTTTCCTGAGCTTTCGTTGCCTCGACTGGCCTCCAGATGGCATTTGCAAGAATACCAGGAAGATAGGGTAGGTCCTTCCCATAGGGGTTCCGTGGTTGTACGAGAATCATTATGTTAACGGGCGTCAGAACTGGTCCTTATATGGCCGGGCAAGCACCATATCCCACACTAGGGGCCTATAACACCAACATCCATTCACTAGTGGCCTTGCCCGCAATCCAACCCATCCCATCATCACCGCCACCATCAACATCATCACCTAACACAGTTGTGCTACTCCCAAACCCATTATATATAACACACACCACCAAACTCATTTAACACAGTTATAAAACATATATGTGTGTAAGGTGTAGCAATGTAGAAATATTGCAGGGGTCCTAAGCATTCTAGTAGCAAGGTAAAAGTGCCATCATAGAAATGATGGGACTTTCCTAGAGTTATCAAGGTGACAGGTAAACAAAGGGGGTAAACAAGCATTCAGATATTAACGTCCTAGTAACAGACATCAATATCAATAAGCAAGTAGGTTTATAGCTACACAAGCAGTAAAATAGCAAGTAATGCATAATACTAGAATAGGCTCTATAGGTGCATTGCGAAACAGTAGGTTCAATTATGATTAAGGAGATGTAGAGCTTGCCTGCACTAATTAGTCTTCTTCTTCACGTCCTCGTAGTCCGGGTCCTCAGGTCCTTCCTAGAAGCTTGTATCTTCTGACTCGTATGTCGAGGTCGATGTCTTCAAGCCCTTCTTCGAAGCTCGTCCTTGAAGCTTGTATCTTCTGGATTTTCCTTTAGTTCTTCCTCGAATCTCGCGTAAGCTAGCGTATAAAAAGATACCGTATAAACAAACTACCGCAAAGGAAAATAAGACCGAGAAGAACCAGGCAAGATCCAATTAACTCCAAAAGAATCGATAGAACACCGGGTAAAGACAAAGGACACACATCATGTATGATGCATTAGGTTTTACTTTAGGAGGAGCTTATTATCTTAAGAGAGACTATTAGGGGTGATGCATAGAGCACTAGGGCTTTTGATGTAAATGAGAGATGCTAAACCATGTTAAATGCATGCGGGTAGGTGTAGGTAGAAACGGCGTGTGCATGTGTTAGTTGTACATTGGCAGCATTTACGGCTTTATATAGGTCGTAACCTATACAAAGGTTCATGCAACAAACGTACAAGTGCAAGGTGTGTCACCTTAATTACCTACTTATATTAGGTTATTAACTAATGGTGATTAGCTATTAATTACTTACTAAATTGATTAATTACTAAGGTTATTCCACTAATTATTTGTCATGAGCTAAGCGCATGACGATGGCACGTGTACGTGATTATGCATGACATGGATGCATGGTTGCGACTAAAAGACAAGGATCAATAAGATCAACTAGCAATTAAATAACGATGAAATAATAGATTCAATAAGTTCCAATGAAAGACGAATAACGAGAATAATGAACAACAAGCTTGGTAGGGGTCGAGGGTAGTCAATAGATTAAGGTCGAGTGAGCGACGATTGAATTAGGTTTGGGTTGTGAAAGAGTTGCGATGAAAGAGGTTGCTAGGTTATGATATAGAACGGTACGACAAGATTGGATAAGCTCGTCGTCAAAAGATAAACGAGCATTGACGTGCGAGCTCGACATCACATGATTTATCGGCATGGGATTTAGGGTATTAGGTTTTATGGCGATATAACATGAAATATTGGGTAGGTTCAATGCTAGCGAGTCAGGGTGTACGTGCGACATACAAGGTTGAAGTGAGATGTGTTGAGATAAGGAAGGTACTAGGTTTTAAGGTGAAAGATGTTGCAGGATTGGTTAGGCCCAACGCCAAATGACGAACACGCACTTGTGACAAGTGACATTGACGTCATATGACTTGCCGATATGGGATTTTTGGACATTGATGACTTGTAGGCCTGTTCTAGTGCTCCAATTTCAGTACCAAAGGGTACTACGCATTTTTACGAACGCGTGAGCGCAAGAATCGCTCAAAACGGAGCTACGGTGATGAAGATACAGAGGTTCATAGGTTCCAGGGGCTTACTTGTAATTACAAAAATATGCCGAGGGCATATTTATAATTACAGAAAGGATTTAGGGACTGAAATGTAATTACAGAAAGTTTTGGGGACCAATCTGTAAATACAGAAAAGTTTAGGGGCCTCGGTGCAAAAAGACAGGGGCTAAAATATAATTACAGAAAAGTATAAGGTTGTTTCTGTAAAAAGACAGGACCTAAACATAAATAGAATAAAGATCAGGGGCTTATCTGCAAGATTACAGGGGCTGGGATTTTCTAGGATTTCTGGATTTATTTTCCTATTGGAAAATATGTGAACTGAGTCCACGGGCTCTGTGGACCGGGGCTGGGGTCCGGTCCATGGCTCATGGTGGACCAGAGAGATCTGGTGCGTTGGATTTTAAATGGGCGGCCAAGATTTAATGAAACGAAGGGGTAAGCAGGCTTTTAATCTGGGACGTTGGCTGCGAGATGGACGGTGGGGAGGCGTTGGGCGGTGGGCGCGGTGGTCGCCGGCGACAGAACGCGGCAGCGCCATTGGTGGCTCGCCGGAGTTCGCCGCTGCGGCGCTCCGGTGGCCTATCCGCGACGGGGAGAGGACCGAGAGAGAGCGGAGGAGAAGGAGATCTCACCGCGGGGACACGTGGACGTCGCGGGCGGGTGGAGATGCGTCTGCGACGACGGGAGGCGAAGCTTGGCGGCGACGCTCGACGGACTGGGGACTCCGGTGGCGGAGCGGAGTAGGGAAGAAGGCTGGGAGGCGCGGGATGTCGACGCGGAGCTCGGGCGCGTGGCGTCGTCGACGAAGGGGACGGCGACGCGCTTGGCGGCGGTTGGGCGCGGTGCTCGGCTCTGGCGCCTGGTGGTGGCGCGAGGCAAGGTGGACGTTGGGCGCGGGGCGTCGAGCTTGTGTAGGCCGGGGAGGTGTGCGGCGACACGGCGAAGCGAGCGCGCGCGCGAGGCGAGGGAGGCGATGCCGGGAGGAGGCCGACGGCGAGCTCGCGCGGCGGCGTGCGGCCGCGCGCGGCGTGGAGTGCGCTCCGGTGCTTCCCGTGCTGCGCGGAGGGGCGCGGGTGAGGCAGGAGAGGCTCGCGAAGCCAGCGCGCGAGCGAGGAGGGTGAGGACGAGCTTCACGCCGACGAATCGGACGGTGGCCGGTGGTGGAGAGGAAAAGGGGAAAAGAAGAAATTGCCGAGCTAGGGAGCTCGGGGAGGGAAGAGGAGAGTAGGGGAAGGAAGAGAGGAGTGCTGCGCACTCGGATTTATAGGCGGGAGGGGAGATGGAGGCCGGGAGGGTGGTCACGGTCGTGGTCGTCGCTCCGGTCGCCGGTCGCCTGCTTTGACAGTCGACGGGACGCGACGACGCAGCAGGTGATGGGCGACTGCACGTGGTGACGAGGGTGCGGAGTGGCCACAGGAGCACGGAGGTGACGGGACGGGGAGAGCGTGACGCGGGCGCGGCGTCGACGGCATGGGCGTCCACATGTGCGTCGACTGGTGGTGGCAGAAGGAAGGAGAAGAGGCTGACAAGTGGGGCCCACTTGTCAGCGAGACAAAGAGAGAGGAAGGGAGATGGGCTGCTGGGCTGCGCAATTGGGCCGGAGAAGAAGGGTTACGGCCCAGGAGGGTTTAGGGAAAAGAAAACGTTTTCTTTTTTTCCTGGAGTTTTAAATAGGAACCCAAATTTGAATGCAAATTCAAATTTGAAAAAGGAATTAAACCTGGACTCAAATTTGAATGGGAATTCAAATTTGAACAAGGGGTTGGACGGATCAAACACACAAAATCAAATAAGTAAAACAAAAATGCATATGGTGAAATTTGTGCAAGTTTTAAATTTAAGTGTTTTAAATTCAAGGTGAACTTGCTAGAGATTAACATATATTTGTTTTAATTTGTTATAAATTCCAAGGTTCAAACTTTTAGTGAATTTTAAATGAAGACAAACACTTGAGCACTATTTTAATATTTGTAAATTTCATATTCTCACTAGGTTTTAATTTGTTTAATGCATTTTGTTTTTTTGAAAATTCATGGGAAGATAAGAGTTGGACAAAAATTTAAATTTTTAGCGATTTTTTATTCCTTTTGAACGCTTTGAAATTTTGGGGTGTTACAGTTCCAATGAAAGACCACATATAAACAGGAATGATAAATTAACAGAGCTTGGTAACGATGAGTGGTAACTTGGATTTAAGGTTGATTGAGCGATGGTTGAGCTAGGTTAGGCTTGTCCTTGAGTTGCGATAGAAAGGGGTTACTAGGTTTTGATGTAGAGTGATACAGCAAGATTGGTTGAGTTCAACGCTGAATGGTAAACAAGCATTTGTGACATGCTAGATTGATGTCATATGATTTGCCGATAAGGAATAAATCAAAAGAGGGATGAGTTTAAGGTATTAGGTTCTGTTGGTCTACTTTTGAGGCTTTAGGAATGGCACCAAAGGGTACTATGTGTTTCTACAAACGCGTGAGCGCAAGAATCGCTCAAAACAGAGCTACGGTTGAAAAGTTATGGCTATTTGAAGGTTCTAGTGACTTGCTTGCAATTACAGAAATATACCGAGGGCATATCTATAGTTATAGAAAGGTTTTAGGGACTGAAATGTAAATACAGAAAGATTAGGGGCCTCGATGTAAAAAGACAAGGGCTAAAAGATAATTAAAGAAAAGTGTAAGGTTGTTTCTGTAAAAAGGCAGGACCCAAAAAGAATTACAATAAAGATCAAGGGCTTATCTGCAAGAATACAGGGCTTGGGGATTTTCTAGAATTTCCTGAATTAATTTCCTATTAAAAAAGCTATGGACCGTGTCCACGAGATCCGTGGACCAGGGGAGGGGACGTAGTCCACGGGTCCACGGTGGACCGGTTACACATTTGAAGGGGTACGCGATCTGGGCCGTTGGATGCGGATTGGACGGCTAGGGCTGGTCCGGCGAGGCAGACGGCGGTCGGAAAACGATGGGTGCGGCGGCGCCATTGCCAGGCTCACCGGAGTTGGCCGTTCTGGCGCTTCGGTGGGCCAAACACGACGGGTAAAGGACTGGGAGAGAGAGGAGGGAGCGGGGATCTCACCGCGGGGCGTGTCGACGACGCGCGGGTCCGGGACGCGCGGGCAACGACGTGAAGCGGCGACGAGATAACGACGCTCGACGAGGTAGGGGCTCCGGTGGCGGAGCGGGATGGGGAAGAGGGCCTGGAGGCGCGGCGCATCGACGCGAAGCTTGGCGCCGTGGCTGCGTAGACCGAGGTGGCTAGGACGCGCGGCGCGTCGAGGAGGGGTGCGGCGCGCGGCAGCGCTGCTCGGTGACGACGTGATGGAAAGAGGCCGAGGGAGCGCGGCGCGTCGTCCGTGCGTGGGTCGAACGAGTGCGTGGCGACGAGGCGGAGTAGGCGCGCACGCGTGGCGAGCGGGACGAGGCCGGGAAGGTTGCCGGCATCGAGCTCGCGCGGCGGCGTGCGGCGGCGCGCGGCGGAGCAGCGCACTCGCGCGTCTGTGGCCAAGGCTCGTCGGGGAGGAGCTCTGGAGGGGCACCGTGGCATCGCGGAGCTCGCTGGCGTGTTGTGGGAGTGCGGGGCTCGCTGCGGAGGGCGGATTTGGCGGTGGCCGGCAATGGAGAAGAAGGGGAGAAGAGAGAAATTGGTGAGCTATGGAGCTCGGGGAGGGAAGCGGAGAGTGGGGAAAGGAAGAGGAGAGTGCCGCGCATCGGTTTTCATAGCGATACGAGAGCGAGAGGGAGCCGAGAGTGGGCGCGGTCAAGGTCGCGGCTTGGTCATCGGTCATCGGTCATCGCCATTCAATGTGGACGCGACGCTTGCCAGGGGGAAGGGATGGGCGCCTGCGCGCGATGACGAAGGCGAGAGATGGCCACAGGAGGACGGGTGTGACGGGACGATGGGGTTGACGCGGTGACCGCGTCACGGCGACATGGGAGGCGGCATGCGCGGCGCAGGGCGTCTTGACCGGAGGAGAGAGGAGGAAGACCGAGGGAAGGCGGGCCACGCTGGGCTGAGGGAGAAGGGGTTGCGGCCCGTGGCCTTTTCCGGAAATAGAGAAAGGGAAGAGGGGAGCGGGCTGGGCTAAAAGGGAAGGCGCGGCCCACAAAGAATTTTTGGAAAAAGAAAAAGGAGAAGGGGAGCAGGCTGGGCTGAGAGGGAATGGAAGGAATGGTTTCGGCCCGAGATGGTTTTTAGGGAAAAGAATAGATTTATTATTTTTCTAGGATTAAACATGGACTCAAATTTGAAAGCGAATTCAAATTTGAACAAGGGGTTAGACAGATAAAACACACAAAATTAAACAAGTGAAACAAAAAATGCATATGATGAAATTTGTGCAAGTTTTAAATTCAAGGGTTTTAAATTCAAGGTGAATTTGCTAGAGTTTAGCATATATTTGTTTTAATTTGTTGTAAATTTAAAAGTTCAAACTTTTAGTGAATTTTAAATGAAAGCAAACACTTGAGCACTAGTTTAATATTTAGGAAGTTTCATATTCTAGCTAGGTTTGATTTTATTTAGTGCATTTTGTTTTGAAAATTCGTGGAAAGGTAAGAGTGGAACAAAAATTTAAATTTGAAGTGATTTTTATTCCATTTGTTTTTGCTTTGAAATTTGGTGTGTTACAGATCTACCCCACTTAAAAGGAATCTCGTCCTCGAGATTCGAACAAGCTTTCGGGTTATGAAGAACTTCTCTTGCGTCTTCTTGCTTAACGGCGGTAACATCCAAATTTCGTTGAAGAATTCTTGGTGTTCTGGCTTCGATAGCAGGTTTTTATCATTGGAGTGGTCTTCGGTACTGTTGATCGATGTAGAGGATGTACTTTCTTCACTGTTGTATGGGGTCCTACCCAATGTTTTCCTAAACGGTTTTGAACGGCCGTAAACGCTACACGGCACCCAACTGTGTAGTTTAGCCTCTAATCGGCAATTAAACGTTTGACCCGTTTATACGGTCAAGAACGGCAAAAAACGGCCAGAACGGGCTACACGGAACGCGATTTACACGGCTTGACACGGCGTCCAGGCCAACTAGGAGGCTGTTTTGGCGATGGCCGAACGAGCGGAACCGAATGAGCAAGAGATGTGGCGGGAGGGAGAGAGATTTGACACATCCATCGCGCCAGCCGCCGCGTCGGCCATCGAGCAGTGCTGCCGCCATCCGTCAGAGCGGGCTGGCCGTCGAGCAGCACCGGCCGCCGTCCGTGCACCAGGCTGGCTGCGAGCAGTGCCGCCGCCGTTCGAACAGCCGCCGTCCGTGCACCAGGCCGGCCGCGGAGCTCCTGTATCCCCGCCGGATCTGAACGGAGGAGCGAGGAGAAGGACGCGAAGAGCAGGGGAGAAGGAGCGGCGGCGGTGAAGAAAAAATGTGCGGCTGTTGGTTGCTTGACTCATCGTGCTAGCAGATAAGGCCTGGGGAGGTGGGCAGCGTGGGCTTGCTGATGGGCCGGGCTACAATAGCACGTTTGCCTCTTTCCTTTCTCCTTTTTCCTCTTTCCTTTTTCTTTTTCTTTCTTTTTCTGGTGCTACAGTACCAAAACGTTTAATCCGTTTAAACGCGTCTAAACTCCGTCTAGACGAGTTAAACGCTAAACATGAGGTCACCGACTGCTTACCGTTTACCGTCTAGGAAAACATTGGTCCTACCCCACTTAAAAAGGATTGTAACTTGGGGTACCAAGGATAACATTCAATTGTTTTTCTGCTTATCTTATCCGAAAGATTTAGGCTTTTCTCATTGTTCCATGGGTGACTTTTCCAAATGCCTTTATTTCCAAATTATCCTCAAAGGTAGGCTCACTTGGAACTTTATGAGACTTAAGAGGTGAAAACATTGATTGTTACTTGAAGTTTGCTCTTAACCACACATATAACCCACATATTTCATCACCATACAACTCTCGATACAACACTTGATTTATAAAGCAAGCGTGGAGTTCAACAAACTGCTTTTATGACAACACCCTTACATAAAGTTGGTAACCTTGATGTGCAAACTCAAGATACAGAAACTGGTACTTCAGACGAGGTTGTCACTCGTTGTCTCCTTACGTGACAGCTCCAGAGCAATCTGCTGCGAAGTGCCCACCATGCTTGCGGCACAGGTAGCACTTCTGATTTCTTCATGGTACCTTCTTTTCCTTGTGGTTTGTCTTCACGGCTCCGCCTACAAGTACTGAGAACTTTAGAACCAGAAGGAATTATTAGGGGCATTTGTGTCTTTTCGTTCTTTTGCTCTTTTTGTTAGAAAGCTCCCCGATCCCTTATAAAAAGGGACGGAGGGAGTATGTCATACGGCATACCTGGATCAATGACATCTTGTGCACTATTTCAGCAACATCACCATTGCAGCCTGTGTTCTATTTGCACTTAAGCTACCATCAATCTCCACACTCAAAATCATTAGCCACTCTCAGTACACTTGATGTAGAAAATGATGGGCCCTAAATTTGTCTCTTACTACCAGTGGCACATGTGAAATTTCTCATCATTTGGCTCTTCAACAAACAAATTTTGAAGAAAAACTTTGACCCTTGTCGTAATTTTGATGATATGTTACCGACAAACAAATTAAATTTGAGGATTAAAATACTCTATTGGACGATTGGTGGTGAGGTCAATTTTGACGATCCAAATTTGACGGTTGCATGGAGAATTTCTTACCTATATATTTTGGTCTACCGATGGTGCATACATGTACAATTTCCAAATCATTTTAATTCTTGATGCAACTTGATACAAGATGAAACATATAAACTGAACACAGGCCTAACTTACAGAAACAACGCAGATGCTAAACTTAAACATGTAAAATAGTAACACATTTGATAAAGATTAGCCAAACAATTTCATGGGCTAATGGACTATTTTTTGGAAACAGAGGAAACTGCAGGAATTAATTTTAGTTGAACGATGTAGCTTATAATTACAGGACTGCAGTCCACCCAGTCTCTACACAGCATCTTGATTCCTACCCTTCCATGAACTAATCAGAAACAAAGGAATGAGCCAGTACTAAATAACAACGAGATGCACGCGATACTCTGATCGAGGAAAAAGAACAGAGGAAGTGACCACACAACGAAACATGGATTAACTGAAGTCATCAGTAGCATCGCGACAAGAAGACGAGTGATCCAAGTAGGACCAGCAGGAAGCGGCCAACGCCGGAGTACGTGGAGGCGCTACCAGCAGCCGCCCCATTGATCTGCGATGAGCCGACGGCAACAGGCAGCTCGTCGTCGACGGGGTGCGAGCAGGTGGCGGGGTGGCCGGCGCCACCCTCGTCGGCCGCCATCAGAGCTTGGATCACTGCCGTGGCCGCCTCACGGTACCGCGTGGCGTTCCGCTGAAGCAGCCACGTCAGACCCATGATCTGGCAGTCCTCGCGCGCCTGCTGCTTCGCCTTCGCTGATGTCGATGTCGATGTGGCGTTCTTCTTCAAGCCAAGCTGCAAGGCGAATAAAGAAAAAAGTGCATCGATTTTAGTAACAAAAATTTGTACTAGTAGATTCCGTTGGAGAAAAAGGACACAAGAGGAGGGTCCATGGCCATCCCCCTCATTCTCTCACAACTGAGTTGGGTCGGCGCACGCGACATGATGTCACCCGCATATCACATTTCTCGAAACCCACAAAGCTCATGTGACGCATGCCGCACCACTGTCCCAAACAACACAACAAAGCAACAAGCATATCCTTTCCTTCATTGACAGTCCCGGTCTTTTAAGCTCACGGATTAGTTAGCAGCAAAGCATATGATTCGGTCCGGTTCCGGGGGAGTTAGTGGCGACCAGTGACTGCGAGGCTTTTCAGGTGAAAAAAGATAGAATGGGAGGCATCGAGTCCAGTGACTTGGTGTGGCAAAGCGAACCACCAAAGTGAAAGCGGTAAAGTGTCCCGGCATGGTGTTCTGGACCAAATCATACGCTCCAGGCCCTACGCATCCACACCAGACCCGGATATCTCGCTTGGAATCTCACGCTTCGATGGCGGTTTTTGACGGACAAGCAAAAGATGTTCACGTGCACCACCATGCATGTTGGACTAATTCTACCCTGATGTCTGAACAGAGTTTAGTGTACCATCCCGTTAATCTTCCTGTTCATGTCAGTGGACAGAGTTGTACAGTATAAATTAACAAGAACTGTCATCAAAGCCTGTGCTAAGATGCTAATGTTATTGAAAATTAGTACTAGTACTAATGAATTATACACGCACTATTCGTCGCAGAACTTGCTTGCCAGTACAATATCTGAGCCAGTGACAGTTCAGGATTAATGACTAAAATTTTTACTCTGAAGAATCAGAAGGAAATGGAAGGTACTAGCTTTGAAAAAACAGGGCGTGTCTCTATTCTGTGATGTTGATCAGAAATACGTACAAGATAAACGCTCCCTGATGCTGCAGACACGAGCTCTTCCGGCCAGAGACTCGCAGAGTTTCAGTACACATATGGCCCTACTACGATGGCGATTCTTGTGTGCCAACATTCTACTAGTGCGTACGTATTGAGAATCATGTGAACTCTTCATGGCATTTTCCCACATTTGTTTGCTATCAATAATACCGGGACAGCTAGCTTGTTTGTCTATTCTCATGGATATACGTTGGTGGCATTTTCGTTCGGCAAAAAATTGGCAGCTCAAAATTGTCTTTGGTATTGCAACTGGGCTTTAGATAGAACGACGATACACCGCAAACAAAATGTCATGTGGAAGATGGGGTTCTAGCTAGTACAACCTAGTTAAATGTACACATTTTAGTTTCTGCTATTCTCCTCTGAAAACGAGACACAATGTTGATGATGAGTAGGACCATACTCGTTACTCTACACGGAGAACATATGTCATCTGAGTTCTGAGATGCAGTAGGTTAAGATACTGCTATATATTCTCCACTTACTAAAGACCTTTTCCTATTGTACATGTTGTCCGGCTCATTTTATATGTTTCATGCTACTTAGAAAAATGTCATGTGGACCTATAAAATGAATCCATTCTTCTTACTTCCAACAAGCTAGACTTTTACTATTAAATGTTATCTGAATCATTTTATACATTTCGTGCTGCTAGCTTTGCCTTAATAGAGCGTAAAGAATATCTTGTATATAAAAAGAACGGCCATGACATGCATGATTCCATCTTAGTAATTCACAGGGAGAATACAAATGATCTTCAGCTTCAAGTTAGAAAATGCTGGTAGCAGCTAGATCGATTGTCAAGACTGCGCGTACTAATTAAGCATAGCTAGTCCACTGCACCGGAGAAGTAAGAAGCATCCAAGGAATGAAAGACGAAGCAATTCATGGTGCATTACCTTGTTGATCGCCCGGAGGCATCCGGAGCAGCCGGCAATCCCCGGGCGCGCGCACTCCCTCTCCAGCCGCCTCGCCATCCTCCCCTCCGGCGCCGCGCACGCCGGCCGCCGCAGCCGCACCCCGCAGTAGCAGAACGCCACGTCGCACGCCGCCGCCGTCCCGTTGCTCGCGCCGGCGCCGGCGCTGCCGCCAACATGCGACGGCAGCCGCGGGAGCGACGCGCCGGCCGCCCGCAGCGCGCGGTCCGCCGCGCCGGCGCACTCCTCGGAGTCGTCGGGGAGCACCGGCAGGTCCATCACGGCGGCCGCGACGGCCTCCGAACGCCACTGCCTCGCGCCTCCTTCGGCTCCACCGCCGGCGCCGGAGCGGCCGCGGCCTGACAGCGCGGCGGGCGCGAAGGCGGCGTACAGCCACGCGGCGAGCGCCGGGCAGCAGCGCAGCCGCGGCGGGAGCGCGTTCCCGCCGGCGTTGCAGGAGGCGAGGACGGCGGGGAGGAGCGGAGGGGACGGGGCGAGCTGGCAGACGGAGGTGCCGGCCGCGGCGGCCTCCGACTGCTCCGGGAAGGCCGGGATGGTGGTGGTGGACGCCGAGGCGGCGGGCTGCGCCGGCGAGGAGGCGCCGCCGCCGCCGCCCGCGGACGGGAAGAGCAGCGACGGCTCGAGCGACGCCGGGTCGGGCAATGCCGGCGACGCCGCGGCGAGGAGAAGGAGGCGAGTGGTGGTGATGGCAAGGAGAAGCACGGTGGCGTGGCTGTGGAGGCTAAGCATTGTGTTGTGTCGGTTCTAGAGCTGGCTCAGGTGTTCGGTCGGGAGTGTGACTAGCAAGACAAGCTCGTATTCTGCATTGGAGGAGGGGAGCGTTGAGTAGGAGTGAAGAAAGAATGTGTGAAAGAGGAAAGGGGAGAGAGAACCTAGTGGCACATGAAGATGGAGATGTCGATGGAAGATGAAGGGCTTTTGGTGAAAGCGGCGAGGAAACAGAGAATCTAGTAGCACGCGAAGATGGAAATGTTGATGGAAGCTGGGCGCGCTTTTGGTGGTTTGTGACGGCAGTTTGCTCGTCTATTGGACCTCGCATGTGCGACTTCCAGCCTTTCACCACGGCCCGTTAGATATATCTCGACCTGAGTGAGCCCAAGTCTGGTCTCGGCCACCCGACAAAGCAAACTTGATAGCCCAAATTTGATCTTTAATACACACCCAGCGCCGGCTGCGCATCCGTCGGCCTAGACAATCAAACCTTAGAGATACCCAAATAATCATCGGATTTACTCTGTACCCAAAACCATAGACCGAGACCGGCGATGGTCTTAGTCTATGGTTTGCCGGTCCAGCGTTGTTTATGTTGGATTTGTACCCAAAACCCAGTAGGAAGATCGGAGACTCCGGAGTTAGTGAAGCGTCTCGCGTGTTTTGATCGGACCACACATCAGGCAGAAACAGCGGTGGCGTTCTACGTGGTGAAGGTCGCTCGACGGCGAACTCTACGGCGGAGCGCGTGCACCGGTGTTTAACAGGAGTACGAGTTTCTCTGTTTTCTCCACGAGCAGTAGGCCTTCCTCCATCCCTCCTACTATCTGGTTGTTGCTTTCTGCCCACTTGTATTATCAGAAGCGACCGGGTGATCCCTGCTCCTATTACATCAGTACTCAAATCTGATATATTAAATATATCCATTATGCTAATTCCTTTTTTTATTTTTGATTTTCAAATATGTCGTACTTTAGATAGTAACATTCAACATCAGGGCACTCGACCCACAATTCTGATCACAAAAATGTAGCAGGGGGCTCTCCAGGAGGACAGTTTGTAGCTGGTTCTACCAAGGCTGCCAGTAGGTCCAACCTTTCTTATGTCAAGCAAATATTTTTGCCTTTTGACAAACGGAAGGGGGATGTAGGCAGTTGCTATGGTTTTGGAATTCCTCGAGTATGATGGTTGTTGTCACACCCTAAAATTTTAAATTTTGGAATGTGACTCAAATTTCACTAAATTTTAAAACTTTTTGGGAATAGTTTAAAATTTAACTTTAATATTCGACTATTATCATTTTTCTTTAGGCAAAAGAATTATTTTCTAAATAAATTAAATAAATATAGGTTATATAAATTGTTTGCTGCATTCATGCTCGTTAGTCTGCATTAGGTGCTTCTCTGTGTGAAAAATGAATTTCAAAATTCGATAGTGATCTTGTAGTTTGAATTAGTTTTCGAGTATCGATAATAGTGCAATTCCTAGCCTAGGCCTAATCTCGGCCAAAGTGTCACCCTATTTGTTTCTCTTCTTCTCTTCTCTCCATCAGCATGCCAACAACCAAGCCATCTGTGTGCAACAAAACTATGCAATCGAAATATCTTTGCATGCCTTTTGTTTTAACTCCTCTGTTCCCTTTTCTTTTCTCTAGTCTACCATTCTTAATTTCTTTTCCTTCGATCGTGCCATGAAGCTTATGTACAACCAAGCCATACTCTTTGCTGTTACTATGCCGTTCTACTCTCTGTTCATTTTTAACATTTGTTTGCAAGCAATTAAGCCACCTGCAAGTAGCTTGATTTCATTGTTCAATCATCTTTTCTTTCTCTCTCTTTCTACTAAATGTTTGTAATGAAGATAGCTGCACCACAACAAGCAGCTGATCTTTTCCCGAGGCTCTTTATCTATCTATCTAGTTATATGTCTTTCTTCCTCAATGTGCAGTCAATCCAACAGACCTTCGCTATCACCACCCAATCACCCTCCTCCCTATTATTTTTCCTCTTATCATGGTCTTGCTATTTAGCTTTCGCCAAACCTTACCTCTCTTAATGCTACCCTGTCGTTCTGTTTTCTGCTTATTTCTATCATTTGAGTTGCAAGCAAACGAGCTACCTGCTTGCACTTTCAATCATTTCTAATTTCTTTATGTCTCTCCATCAGCTTGTACCCCAGACGTTTCATTCCTTTGTTTATTTTCTATCCATCGTGACTTATTTGTAATGTACATACATAGCTTTATTGGAACCCAATGTTGCAGCTTGCGAGGATCTTTTTCCCTTCTCTTTTGACTTTCTCCCTGCCTTCTACCTGCACTAATTTCTACAGATCTGTACCCGTACCGAGCCTTCTTTCTTTCTTACTTTTATTTTTATCTCATCTTCTAACTAAAATAGATAGCACCAAGAGTGCCCCGACGTTCTTTGTGCTTCTTTTCTCTTTTTCCAACCTTTGCTTGCAAGCTATGGCAAACCACTGTTATGGTCTAGCCGTTCTGTCCTTTTGCGTCACTTTTGTTGAAGCCTAGATATAGCCGCTGCAATTCAGCCTCAAGCTCCAGTTATAGCTCACCTTGAACCCCGCAAAAAGAGATACCTTTGCCTCTCTGTCGTGTCTTGATTGTCAACTAATCTTTCAATCCGTTGACGTTAGGGAAGCATGTCAACATGGCCCTTGCCACATTCTACACATCATGTATCCCATCAACATGGTCTAACCAATAGTTAACCTCGTACCCTACTCGACCCAACTCAGCAAGTTCTGCCCCAACCACCTGCATGAACCATGCTGCAACGAGATCCTGCACAATTATCGTACATCATTAGCTACCAAGAAGAAAACTGATGATCAGATTCCTAGCTCGCCTCTCCTATGGAAATCAGGCCTGCCTGGTCGTCTTTCTCTTTCCCTCAAAGCTCCTCAACACCGCCATTCGACTCTGCCTCACCGATGTGTGCATCTCTCCATGCATCGTTGCTTTGGAGAACACACTGTTATGAAAGGGTCCTACAAATCTTCTACACTTCTCTTGCTACTTCTGTTGCTGTAACATAATAGCATTCAAATTCAACTATAGTCACCCATTCGATCAAAGCATCATGTGTTCTGGTCTATCTATTCCAGTCATATCTATATACCACCAACAAATCTGTTTATCCATTCTGTAAACTCTTTATCAGTCATGGTACCTCTTGGCCTTAGTATTGGCATAACCATGCAATGATATTATATTATTTTAATTGCCAAATTTATGTTGATGCAATGGCAGGTGCACATGTCATTTGTACACAACATAAGGTTGGATGTTAAAATAATGCATATATCACTTGTGCGTTTTATGTCTTGTACCTAGTCAATAATCTTTCGTATCATTTAATTATGATCCCTTGGCATGTCCCCTTTCTTCTCCTTTATCTTCACTTGACTTGTCAAGATCTTTTGGCTACGCTCGTGGTTCCAATAACCAACTCAAAATCGCACCTCACCTCACCTCTATGCATATTCGTTCTGACCCCATGAGTCATGCTATTTCCTTTTATAACGTCACCTCTCATCTTCTATACATTCATTCATGTCGACATGATGTCCTTCACATTCTACACCCAAGATATGATTCCATCCACATTCATACCACTTACCGTTTTCTCACAAAAGGAAAGAAAAACATCATTTAACGCTCGATAATGCATTTTTCCTTCCTAGTCATCATCTCCTTTCATTATCACACTATATCGGCATGGCCTATAAATGCCTAGACTTCTCCCCACGTCCTCCCCATGTCCCCAAGCCTTCTTGGGCCAAATGCTAAGGCAGCCCACCCTCATCTCTCAACTCCCCCATAGTTTTCCTTGTTGTTTGGGCCGAGGCCCACTTTTCCTCGCTCCTCCCCACCTATGGGCCAAGCCCAAACCCTCTACCAAACCCTAGGCCACCCCCTCTACATATATGGGAGCTTTCCCCACGTCCTCCTTGCCCTCCAAACCCCTCCCACGCCGTCAGGCTGCCGCCATGCGTCGCCACCCTCGCGTCCAGCAGCACAGTCACATATTGGCATCAACGTTCCCGGCGATCCGTCCATCCAAATGCAACCAAATTTTGCCAGCAGGTGCACAATAGAGTCCTCTACAACATATCCAAAATTCAGCCCAAGATCTGACCTGGTTCAACGGGGATCTAATTCGCAATGACTACTGCTCCTGTTCTGGATCTGTACAGCGCGTCTGATGGTAATTGTTTTTCGTGTTCCAACCAATCCCTCTACTTTTCTGACCTAAACTCAAGACCATGTTGTGTTCCAGAAAGTCTACTACACGTTCCCCAAAGGATTCGCCGAGATCATTTATAAATCTACCAGGAACGCAATGCCACCGTTAACTGTTCCAGAACAACCCCATCTAGATCCAACCATTTGATCTCATTTTCAGGTAAACCAGTGCCCCAATCACCTTGTGTCCAACATGTTCCACAACATTGTGCATATTCTTGTGGAAACCTTGTTCCAAAATATGTATCCAATCAACGGGAACACGCACATTTCATTTCGTGACTGTTTCTGTTTTTCCAGATTTAGTGTGTAGTCTTTCAAACGTCATAACTTTTTGCTCGTAACTCCGTTTTAAGTGATTCTTGCGCTCACGTGATCGTAGGCTTGAGCTCTATCATTTAGTACTGTTATTAGGGTAATTTGATACTGTTTTGTGTACTGTTTCTTATTGTTTGTGCTTTGTGTGCTTTGCATGTTACCGTTATATAGAAACGCGTGTTCGAGAAACCACCAAGAGGAAGATCAAGACATGAAGACTCTGAGCAGCAGCTATTGAGGCAAGTGTCCTTGAACATCTTGAACCTATTGCTTTCTCCCTCTAGTTATGCATTTGCGTTTAATTGGAATCCTATGTGTCATACCCTGTTCCTTTACTTTATCCTTGTCGCCGGGTTATGGTAGAGGTTAATGATAATGTGGATGGGTAGAAATGCTTAGCTTGCTGTCTTGGGTGGTTAAATGACAATTTGACTAATAATCTTGACTAATCGTTTCACTTCAACATAATCTTTATGGACCGCTTAATCTTTTTAGCAACATGGAACTTAGGTGATCCAAGCAGGAGGATGTTGATGATGGTGCGGGTATGCACATGTATCTGTCATGGTACTGTTGGTTGGTGGTTAGTACCTACTTGTGATCATAAGGACCGGTTCGTGGAGCGACAACCCAGGACAACAGCGCAAAGCACAGGGTTGATTATGGTAGACTTGGTCAAGTATTATGCTAACTTCCCAGTTTTGCCGGCGTTCATGGAAAGAGGGAGGAAGGGGTACTTCCAAACTCAGGTGATGGAGGGGTACTCCTAGCCAAGGCGCAAGAGGGGGCTTCTGAAGGAAGGGTTACTTCCGCGGCGGTGGAACCTTAGCGGGGATGTTGGCAGGCTGGGAAGCGCTTTGAAAGACCATGTGGTGATCTCTTGGTCTCACACCTTTGGTAGTGTGGAGGCAACATAGAGGTTTTAGTCACTGAATAGTGATGGAATCACCACCCTGTGGGTAAAGTTGTGCACCTCTGCAGAGAAGTAAAACTGTCATGACAGCCGTGCTCACGGTCAGGAGCGGCCTGGATCCTCACATGATTAGAGATGGATGGATGGATATGGTTTTGGCGGGTAGCCATTTGGATGCTGCAAGTGGGTAACTTGTAGTATGATTTTCGGGCGGGTAGCCTGTTTCGCTACAAGGGGGTACCTTGTAGTGTCTAATTAATGGTTGGTTTGGGTTTTCACCTAGTAATTCAGGAATGCTTTACCTTTGGTTTAGGGTGCTTATTTCTGCAAGTTAACCTTATGTCAGCCTTTCTTGTTATAAACCTGCATATTGCATATTTTTCCCACACTTGCGGAGTACGACATGTACTCACGCTTGCTATTTCCTCTACAATCATGATATGCTGCTCAGAGAGTGAAGATGGACTACTTTGAAGATGGTGGTGAAGACTAATCTTGTGGAGCCCCCGGTCGACTGCCTGTGGCGTTATGGAGTCTTCCGCTAGCGTTTGTATTCATATAGTCCTTTGAGACATTTATTGTAATATTTATACGATGTATTTATGACATTGGTTACTCTGTTTTACTATACTTTGTCCTATATGTGTGAATCTTGATCCTGGGCACACATATAGATGAGCATTCGATTTTAGCCTTAAAATCGGGTGTGACAGAGTGGTATCAGAGCCGTGTCGACCGTAGGACGCAAGCTTAGATAGAATGGTTGCCACAAAGTCCTATTTTCAAAGCTATTTTGAAAAAAATCCGATCTATGTGCTCTTCTGATCTTTCTATTTTCTCTTCTCAACTTGTCTACTCTTGATCTATTTAGTAAAATGATTTTTATCCTTTCCTCTCTTGAGCGAGCATCTTTACTTTGACCATAGTATATGTCCCGATATAGTCTTAATGACGAAGTAGTGCGTTGTTGTTTGAGTGTGGTGTGCCATTGCATTGATTTGGATCTTTGACTGAGTGTCGATGTGTGGAGAAGCTTATCTTTGTAAGCACATCTTGATATAATATAGTTATATTAAGTTTAGTTGGGTTATCTTTTCTATCCTTCTCGATCTTCTCTTCTTTTCCCACCGGAATGATTCAAGTTTCCGAAGTAAAGCTTCACGAATGCGCCAACAAGAAAAGGATGAAGATGTTTTGATAAAAGACAAGATAGCTCCAAGAGATCCAAGTGCTAACCTAAGGGGGGTAGAGTTCACCTTCGACATCAACGAATGGACGACGAAGGAATGAGTGTTTAGTCTTGTTATGGAATGGTTATGAAAGCTCAAGAAAAGGTCATCACGTTGAAGATTGACAAACCGAGTGATTCCTTCATCCACCTTTTCTTGCTAGCCTCATCGAATCTCGGGGCGAGATTCCTGTTAAGGGGGGTAGTCTTGTCACACCCCAAAATTTCAAATTTTGGAATGTGACTCAAATTTCACTAAATTTTAAAACTTTTTGGGAATAGTTTAAAATATAACTTTAATATTCGACTATTGTCATTTTTCTTTAGGCAAAAGAATTATTTTCTAAATAAATTAAATAAATATAGGTTATATAAATTGTTTGCTGCATTCATGCTCATTAGTCTGCATTAGGTGCTTCTCTGTGTGAAAAATGAATTTCAAAATTCGATAGTGATCTTGTAGTTTGAATTAGTTTTCGAGTATCGATAATAGTGCAATTCCTAGCCTAGGCCTAATCTCGGCCAAAGTGTCACCCTATTTGTTTCTCTTCTTCTCTTCTCTCCATCAGCATGCCAACAACCAAGCCATCTGTGTGCAACAAAACTATGCAATCGAAATATCTTTGCATGCCTTTTGTTTTACCTCCTCTGTTCCCTTTTCTTTTCTCTAGTCTACCATTCTTAATTTCTTTTCCTTCGATCGTGCCATGAAGCTTATGTACAACCAAGCCATACTCTTTGCTGTTACTATGCCGTTCTACTCTCTGTTCATTTTTAACATTTGTTTGCAAGCAATTAAGCCACCTGCAAGTAGCTTGATTTCATTGTTCAATCATCTTTTCTTTCTCTCTCTTTCTACTAAATGTTTGTAATGAAGATAGCTGCACCACAACAAGCAGCTGATCTTTTCCCGAGGCTCTTTATCTATCTATCTAGTTATATGTCTTTCTTCCTCAATGTGCAGTCAATCCAACAGACCTTCGCTATCACCACCCAATCACCCTCCTCCCTATTATTTTTCCTCTTATCATGGTCTTGCTATTTAGCTTTCGCCAAACCTTACCTCTCTTAATGCTACCCTGTCGTTCTGTTTTCTGCTTATTTCTATCATTTGAGTTGCAAGCAAACGAGCTACCTGCTTGCACTTTCAATCATTTCTAATTTCTTTATGTCTCTCCATCAGCTTGTACCCCAGACGTTTCATTCCTTTGTTTATTTTCTATCCATCGTGACTTATTTGTAATGTACATACATAGCTTTATTGGAACCCAATGTTGCAGCTTGCGAGGATCTTTTTCCCTTCTCTTTTGACTTTCTCCCTGCCTTCTACCTGCACTAATTTCTACAGATCTGTACCCGTACCGAGCCTTCTTTCTTTCTTACTTTTATTTTTATCTCATCTTCTAACTAAAATAGATAGCACCAAGAGTGCCCCGACGTTCTTTGTGCTTCTTTTCTCTTTTTCCAACCTTTGCTTGCAAGCTATGGCAAACCACTGTTATGGTCTAGCCGTTCTGTCCTTTTGCGTCACTTTTGTTGAAGCCTAGATATAGCCGCTGCAATTCAGCCTCAAGCTCCAGTTATAGCTCACCTTGAACCCCGCAAAAAGAGATACCTTTGCCTCTCTGTCGTGTCTTGATTGTCAACTAATCTTTCAATCCGTTGACGTTAGGGAAGCATGTCAACATGGCCCTTGCCACATTCTACACATCATGTATCCCATCAACATGGTCTAACCAATAGTTAACCTCGTACCCTACTCGACCCAACTCAGCAAGTTCTGCCCCAACCACCTGCATGAACCATGCTGCAACGAGATCCTGCACAATTATCGTACATCATTAGCTACCAAGAAGAAAACTGATGATCAGATTCCTAGCTCGCCTCTCCTATGGAAATCAGGCCTGCCTGGTCGTCTTTCTCTTTCCCTCAAAGCTCCTCAACACCGCCATTCGACTCTGCCTCACCGATGTGTGCATCTCTCCATGCATCGTTGCTTTGGAGAACACACTGTTATGAAAGGGTCCTACAAATCTTCTACACTTCTCTTGCTACTTCTGTTGCTGTAACATAATAGCATTCAAATTCAACTATAGTCACCCATTCGATCAAAGCATCATGTGTTCTGGTCTATCTATTCCAGTCATATCTATATACCACCAACAAATCTGTTTATCCATTCTGTAAACTCTTTATCAGTCATGGTACCTCGTGGCCTTAGTATTGGCATAACCATGCAATGATATTATATTATTTTAATTGCCAAATTTATGTTGATGCAATGGCAGGTGCACATGTCATTTGTACACAACATAAGGTTGGATGTTAAAATAATGCATATATCACTTGTGCGTTTTATGTCTTGTACCTAGTCAATAATCTTTCGTATCATTTAATTATGATCCCTTGGCATGTCCCCTTTCTTCTCCTTTATCTTCACTTGACTTGTCAAGATCTTTTGGCTACGCTCGTGGTTCCAATAACCAACTCAAAATCGCACCTCACCTCACCTCTATGCATATTCGTTCTGACCCCATGAGTCATGCTATTTCCTTTTATAACGTCACCTCTCATCTTCTATACATTCATTCATGTCGACATGATGTCCTTCACATTCTACACCCAAGATATGATTCCATCCACATTCATACCACTTACCGTTTTCTCACAAAAGGAAAGAAAAACATCATTTAACGCTCGATAATGCATTTTTCCTTCCTAGTCATCATCTCCTTTCATTATCACACTATATCGGCATGGCCTATAAATGCCTAGACTTCTCCCCACGTCCTCCCCATGTCCCCAAGCCTTCTTGGACCAAATGCTAAGGCAGCCCACCCTCATCTCTCAACTCCCCCATAGTTTTCCATGTTGTTTGGGCCGAGGCCCACTTTTCCTCGCTCCTCCCCACCTATGGGCCAAGCCCAAACCCTCTACCAAACCCTAGGCCACCCCCTCTACATATATGGGAGCTTTCCCCACGTCCTCCTTGCCCTCCAAACCCCTCCCACGCCGTCAGGCTGCCGCCACGCGTCGCCACCATCGCGTCCAGCAGCACAGTCACATATTGGCATCAACGTTCCCGGCGATCCGTCCATCCAAATGCAACCAAATTTTGCCAGCAGGTGCACAATAGAGTCCTCTACAACATATCCAAAATTCAGCCCAATATCTGACCTGGTTCGACGGGGATCTAATTCGCAATGACTACTGCTCCTGTTCTGGATCTGTACAGCGCGTCTGATGGTAATTGTTTTTCGTGTTCCAACCAATCCCTCTACTTTTCTGACCTAAACTCAAGACCATGTTGTGTTCCAGAAAGTCTACTACACGTTCCCCAAAGGATTCGCCGAGATCATTTATAAATCTACCAGGAACGCAATGCCACCGTTAACTGTTCCAGAACAACCCCATCTAGATCCAACCATTTGATCTCATTTTCAGGTAAACCAGTGCCCCAATCACCTTGTGTCCAACATGTTCCACAACATTGTGCATATTCTTGTGGAAACCTTGTTCCAAAATATGTATCCAATCAACGGGAACACGCACATTTCATTTCGTGACTGTTTCTGTTTTTCCAGATTTAGTGTGTAGTCTTTCAAACGTCATAACTTTTTGCTCGTAACTCCGTTTTAAGTGATTCTTGCGCTCACGTGATCGTAGGCTTGAGCTCTATCATTTAGTACTGTTATTAGGGTAATTTGATACTGTTTTGTGTACTGTTTCTTATTGTTTGTGCTTTGTGTGCTTTGCATGTTACCGTTATATAGAAACGCGTGTTCGAGAAACCACCAAGAGGAAGATCAAGACATGAAGACTCTGAGCAGCAGCTATTGAGGCAAGTGTCCTTGAACATCTTGAACCTATTGCTTTCTCCCTCTAGTCATGCATTTGCGTTTAATGGGAATCCTATGTGTCATACCCTGTTCCTTTACTTTATCCTTGTCGCCGGGTTATGGTAGAGGTTAATGATAATGTGGATGGGTAGAAATGCTTAGCTTGCTGTCTTGGGTGGTTAAATGACAATTTGACTAATAATCTTGACTAATCGTTTCACTTCAACATAATCTTCATGGACCGCTTAATCTTTTTAGCAACATGGAACTTAGGTGATCCAAGCAGGAGGATGTTGATGATGGTGCGGGTATGCACATGTATCTGTCATGGTACTGTTGGTTGGTGGTTAGTACCTACTTGTGATCATAAGGACCGGTTCGTGGAGCGACAACCCAGGACAACAGCGCAAAGCACAGGGTTGATTATGGTAGACTTGGTCAAGTATTATGCTAACTTCCCAGTTTTGCCGGCGTTCATGGAAAGAGGGAGGAAGGGGTACTTCCAAACTCAGGTGATGGAGGGGTACTCCTAGCCAAGGCGCAAGAGGGGGCTTCTGAAGGAAGGGTTACTTCCGCGGCGGTGGAACCTTAGCGGGGATGTTGGCAGGCTGGGAAGCGCTTTGAAAGACCATGTGGTGATCTCTTGGTCTCACACCTTTGGTAGTGTGGAGGCAACATAGAGGTTTTAGTCACTGAATAGTGATGGAATCACCACCCTGTGGGTAAAGTTGTGCACCTCTGCAGAGAAGTAAAACTGTCATGACAGCCGTGCTCACGGTCAGGAGCGGCCTGGATCCTCACATGATTAGAGATGGATGGATGGATATGGTTTTGGCGGGTAGCCATTTGGATGCTGCAAGTGGGTAACTTGTAGTATGATTTTCGGGCGGGTAGCCTGTTTCGCTACAAGGGGGTACCTTGTAGTGTCTAATTAATGGTTGGTTTGGGTTTTCACCTAGTAATTCAGGAATGCTTTACCTTTGGTTTAGGGTGCTTATTTCTGCAAGTTAACCTTATGTCAGCCTTTCTTGTTATAAACCTGCATATTGCATATTTTTCCCACACTTGCGGAGTACGACATGTACTCACGCTTGCTATTTCCTCTACAATCATGATATGCTGCTCAGAGAGTGAAGATGGACTACTTTGAAGATGGTGGTGAAGACTAATCTTGTGGAGCCCCCGGTCGACTGCCTGTGGCGTTATGGAGTCTTCCGCTAGCGTTTGTATTCATATAGTCCTTTGAGACATTTATTGTAATATTTATACGATGTATTTATGACATTGGTTACTCTGTTTTACTATACTTTGTCCTATATGTGTGAATCTTGATCCTGGGCACACATATAGATGAGCATTCGATTTTAGCCTTAAAATCGGGTGTGACAGTTGTTCAGTCCAAGGAATTTTGTGCAATGGATAGCAAATCAAGTTGATGTCATGCCAATTAACTGGTACAGGCATTCCAATTTTTGTCCATATGGCTGTTGGTATACCGATAGGTGTCGAGATATTGGTAAAACAGGTGAAGCTAGAAAGGGAGATTTTCTTGGCAATTTCAAAAGGTCCTCCATTTCATGATTGTGAAAGAAGAATTGTCCAAGGAGCAGTTGTTCAGATGCTTCATGGGTGTAGATTTGTCCACCTTCCTATGCCCTAACTCAAGCACATATGCAAGTCCAAAATATCTTGATGTCTCTTCTACTGCGATATGGGATTGCTCAAAATTTGTATATGAGTTGTTGTTTGACACAATTATGAAGTACAAGAACTTAAGAGAAAAAACCTTAGGGGGATGCATATATTTTTATTGTAGAAAGTTTGTTTATTCGATCATTGTCTTTTCTTGTATTGTAAGTACTATGTATATATTTTTTTCAGCTAGTTAATTATTTGTATATCATGTAGGTTTATTATCTGAATTGTCTTCAATTTGGTAAATACATGCATGCAATAAAAAAAATCCAAAATACTCTCCCTCGAATCAATGTATGGAAAGGACTAATGCATGGTCAAGGAAATGTTCATACATTGGCTTAAAATGGGTAGGAGTCTATATTACCGCCACCACACAAGTCCTCGCACTTCTCTTTCAATGCATAAGTTATGGTGAATATTTTTGTTTGTGATAGGATTACTTATACACAAGAGTGCATGTCTTTTGTCATAGTATACGAATACATATATATATATGTGCATTGAAGCTTGATGAATTCTTCATTATTTATCTAAGCCTGGTCGACTGAGTAAGATATCTAAGGACCGTAACATGGCTCTGTAGATGGTGGTGGAGTTATTTTCTTATTGACCCTTGATGGATTCTTCATTATTGATCTAAGCATGGTCGTCTGAGTGAGATATCCAAGGATCGTAACTTGGCTCTGCAGATGGTGTTGAAGTTATTTTCTTATTGACGCTTGATGTATTCTTAATTATTGATCTAAGTCTAGTCGGTTGAGTAAGATATCCAAGGGGACTTCACAAAGAAAATAAATATAATTTCTAGTGTTTTAGAAAAAACTTTTTTTAGACTATTTCATAGCTGCCAGAATAGGAATAGAGATCGATATCTACGACTCGTGGAGTATAGCATTGTAGTGCTTAATTATGAGTTGTTGAAACTCGCTATTAAACTTATGTCACTAACATGACTCGTGGTGATATATCCCAAATGATGGACTTAACATTAGTTGGTGGCATATTTACTAGTATAGATTTTGTCATATATCTGTAGGGTACATTATAGAACTTGCAAAGTAACTATGAGAGAGACTTGTTGACGTTCGTTTGCCGTGATGGCACAAATGCGAGTTACAGCATAGCAAAGCATAGCATAGCCCCCTTTCCCACACCCCTAGTTATAGTTTGGAGATGGATTTCTATGAGCACTTTTTGGAGTAATATCTATCTAGTCTTTATTTCTAGAAGGCAATGCCTTTGCATGATTGCTTGGACTATTGCATTCAAGTGGAGTACATATTGGATAGCCAAAATCCAACCTCGAATGAGACACATGGTGACATAGAGGAGCACAATGCTTTGCTCGTGAGCTTACTCAATGAGACCACACTTATGTTTTTTTTCCTTTTCTTCTCGATGATTCTAGAGGACTTTACAGCATAGTGGACATAAATCGATCAATGGTTCACCTATGCAAAGATAATTATGTGTTTGATGAATGGATTAACCTTTTTAAACGAAGGTACTACATCCAGATGTACTTGCTAGTGTTTTTACAGGGCCTACTTCGCTTGACCGTTCAAGAGCTGGCAAGCAGCATGCAATCATTAGTTTTAATTTATAAATGAGAAAAATTTACGTAAAAAACTCATGGCTACTTTTTGCAACTACATATACATAAGCATTGAATAATTTTTATTTTTGTGAAAGAATTTTTGTGGACTAAAATTTAGTTTTGTACTTCTTGATACAAGGTACCTTTTACAGAATATTAGAAGTAGTTCGAAAATATAAACTTTTCTTTTGTGAGCAAAAAATTTAAAATTTAATAATAAAAGGGAGAAACCACTCCATGTATGATCTAATCCATGAATATTCGAATCCCCATGCCGCCGTATGAGTCTCCCAGAGCGGCACTCATGACATTAGAGCAAGCCCAACGCAAGGCTTAAAGCCAATAGATGTCAGGGAAAAAAAAAAAAGAGAAAAGGCTACTTGGCGCGACTGACATCACCAAGCTTGCCCAGGCTCCAAAGCTTTTGTGGGACCCGCTACTGCCTCTTTCTCTCTGTTGCCTTTCTTTTGCGAGTCACTGACATGCAAATTTCATGTCTGTTTGAAATCCATAAGAAGCTCACACATTGTACCTTTGGATTATAAGCTTAGCCATTCGTCGTACTCGTATCGGCCTTGCTCTTAGCTCGTCATTCACCGGGGCAATAACGGCCGTAGTAGGGCCTCCGATTGGTGCTGCTCGTTCACTGAATCCACTCGCTTCTCCCGGTTTTTTTTCGCTTCTCCCGGTTGTGGTTGCTGGCCGGACGCAACGCGAGCGGCGTTGCCGATCCCAATTCGATTCGAGGACGTCGTTAGTCAAGTCTCCTCAGGGAGTGAACTGACAGTCCATGTCCACTGCTTCTAGACTTGACCGGGCTGGCTGCCACAGAGCCGGACGTACAGCATGGCCCCCCTGCCCCTGTGAGCTCTTGTGGTGGGAGCTTTTGATGTGGCCCATCTGCATCGCGACGGAGAATTGAAGGCCGCCGCGCTTGTACTTTTCTGAAGCAGGGACCGTGACAGAGCATTGCCCTGTTCTAGAAATCCCGGCCGGTGAAGGAACATGTGCACTGCTTGTGCTAGATCGATAAAACTTTAAGACTGACAAGGATATTTTGCTGAAGGTGTACTGAACGTACGTTCACTGCCAGCTAGATATAGTTTTCATTTTTTTGATTGTTTTGTAGGAGTAGATAAAGTTTAAGATTTACATGTTCCTGCTGTCTTTTGTGTATATGCCATACTATGGTCTTCAAATATTGTTAGAAATGAGTTTATCTTTGCAACAACCACCTAAACGTCATCGATGAATCACTGAACAATTCAGCAAAAATATGATAACATGTCGAACTGTACTGCGGACAAATATATTATATATGCAACGTAGAAAATGCTAAAGTGTTGTAAAAAATAGTAGATCATTGCATAATCCAATATGTCCGATTCATGATACCCTTTGGAACAATATTCAATTACAACCGAAATCTAATCCATGGGATTTGGATCCTAGAACCTGAGAGTGACCCATCTAATCACAACGTCAGCTATCAACCATTGGCGCCACTCAACTACTTCACGTTGTTGTCACCAGCGTGTCACCGGTGATATGTTTATTCTGCACACAATCTTTCAATACGTTGTGCTCATAATTTTCTATGACCGCAGTTCTTTTAACATCAAACTCCTTGTCTTCTTGCAGATGTTAGCTCGGTGACTTTTAACATCTTATTGCTTCTTGGACAGACTTACTGCCGAATAAAGACATAGGCCATAAAATAATTTATTCTTGGTTTATTTTAGACAAATATTCCTATCTAAGTAATGTATCTGGTTTTTTTTTGGAGAGTTGTTGACACAGACAAAATATCTTTCTTTGAAAAAATAAGTGGGGGACCGATCCTCCTCGACAGGCGAAACTGTAGACATATTTAATAGTATTGTGCTTTGTCTCCAATGTAAATATTGCGGATTACTTTCTTTTCCGCCCACCTGCCATACCGTGCACCCACGCCTTTTTTTTGGTGAATTATCATCTTATATTTCAAAATACTTTATTAAAATGGATCCCAACAAACTAAGGCGTGTCTTCTCTAGTCCAGTCTCATATAATTGTAAGTAATGTTGTCCAAAAAAAAAAAAAAAACACTGCTAGCATTGGATCAAGGAGATCAGCATCCAATACGATTTCATGACTAGAACCGGTGTGGCTAATTGTCCTGATTTAAATTCCTTCTAGTGTCATTCTACAAATTTGATCCTGAATAAGAAAAAGTTTATTCTAGATTTTGTGACATCATGCCACGCCACTGTTACAGCATTTTCTTCACCTCCCCTGGCTCACAAAATTGCTGCAGTACCTATCACGCGGTGAGAACACTAGCGGCATGAGCCGAAAAGCAGGACATGGAAGTCACAAAGCCAGCCCTTTTTTCAGGTCACCCGTTTCTTTCGGCAGCGCACCAATGGTGAAAGATCACTTGTCTAGTACATGCCTTGACATAACGGAAGATGAGGAATCCTATTTTTCGTCCTTGCATGTGTCGTCCACATTTCTACACATATCTGTATCTAAAGGTGAGCATGGACTTCTAGATTAGTTGTGTTCTGGCGAAAGATTGAAATATTTAAAGATCTGAGTGAACCTCACCCACTCTTGCTGGGGTACGCAGAAAAAGACCAGATCATGATTGTAGTTGTGAAAGAGAAAAAACGGAAGAGACATTTCATTTACACTTCAAAGCTCTTTCAATTGCCAATGGTCCACGTTATGAGCACCTGCGCTGTACCTTTGCGTTTTCAGAACTACAGCTGGCATCAAACGGCCCGGAGAAAACTCACTACTTATGTACACACAAAACACCTACTAGCAGATCCAAGAGATCAAAACCAAACAATTAATCTCATCATCGCGGTTCGATCACAGTGATGGAAACGTCGTTGATGGACTGAGGCGACGCCGTCGATTCGGTCTTGGTGGTGAGCTGCTGGGCAGAGAAGGTTGGTTTCTTGAGCCGAGTGAAGAGTGGCGGCATGGCTGGGTCAGGGAGCTTCATGTGGTCGCTGATGAGCATGAGCAGGACGTTGGACATGGTCGGCCGGACGTCGGGGTCCTCCTGCACGCAGAGCAGGCCGACGTGGTAGCACCGCCACGCCTCCTCCTTGGAGTAGGATCGCCCCAGCGACGGGTCCATGAATTCGGTGGCGAGATCCTCGGTCCACAGCTTCCATGCCTGTCGAAAGTTGTTCAGTTTAGTTAAGTACAAAGAAGTGACTTGACTTTGGTGGTGAAACAGAGCATCTCTTGACTGCAAAGAATAACGGGGATTCAGATAATTTACATCTTGGATGAGGGACTGCTGGTGCTCCTCAAGGTACAATGCACCGTTGCGCTGGCCGCTCAAGATCTCCAGCAACAGGACTCCGAAGCTGAACACGTCGGACTTGACGGAGAAGACGCCCTCCAGTGCGAACTCCGGCGCCATGTACCCACTTCATTTGGTGCATTTTCCAACAGAGAGGTAGGTGATCAGGAACAAAAACATTGTGGATAACCGATGGAGCACAATTCACAATCATCTCAGGAAGCACGAGCATAACATACTATGTTCCGACGACGCGTCCGGTGTTGATGCCGTCGGACTCGTCCTCGAAGATCTTGGCCATGCCGAAGTCTGAGATCTTGGGGCTCATCTTGTCGTCGAGGAGCACGTTGCTGGCCTTGAGGTCCCGGTGGACCACCTTGAGCAGCGAGTCCTCGTGGAGGTAGAGCATGCCGCGGGCGATGCCCAGGATGATGTTGTGGCGCGCGCTCCACCCCAACTGCGCGCTCTTGCTCCCATCTGCGAACCGGTAACAATGATCAGCCAACCAACCGGAGTAGTAAACGGGACCAAATCTATCGCTTGCAGAGGAAGCACAGTTAATGGCGTCGATCGACAGATCGTTGTCGCGCTAATTACTCTCTAGTACTACCTGCTCCCAGTACTGTCAATCACACTCTAATTGAATTCGTTTGATGAGGAAGTTCGTTCGAGCCAGTAGCCAAAGAGAGAATTTATGGCCTGAGAACACAGAGCCCAACCACCGTGAGAGCTACGTGCTCGCGGACACTGGCAGAGAAGGAGGAGGAGGAGAAATGGGGGCGTACGTACCGAAGAGGAAGGCGTCGAGGCTGCGGTTGGGCAGGTACTCGTAGACGAGCAGCTTCTCTTCCCGCTCGGCGCACCAGCCCAGCAGCCTGACCAGGTTGCGGTGCTGCAGCTTGGCGATGAGCTCCACCTCGTTCCGGAACTCGGCGGCGCCCTGCCGCGACCGCGCCGACAGCCGCTTCACGGCGATCTCCGCGCCGCCGCTCAGCACGCCCTGTATGTTTACAAGGAGGAGGGGAAGTTGTCATCGACCAGGACGTAAAGAAAGAAAGAAATGGTCTTGTTTCTTTGCAGTTACAGAGTAGTACAGACCCTGTAGACGGGGCCGAATCCTCCCTCGCCGAGCTTGTTGGCCTTAGAGAAGTTGTCGGTGGCGGCGAGGATGGAGGCCAGATCCATGAGCGGCAGGTCCGAGCTCGACCGCGGCCACAGGCTCTCGATCAGGGACCGACGGATCGCTGAACAAATTGATTATTTCAAAGTTCTTAGTACCGCAAGAAAGAAACAAGGGAAAAAGAAAGAGAGAAAAGCAGAGCAAGAACAGAGGTGCCACTCACCGTTGCGCTTTCGCCAGCGCCAGCAGTAGACGCAGTAGAGCAGCGTGCAGACGATGACGGTCACCAGCACGCCCACCATTATCCGCATCCCGTCTTGGCTCGACCCGTGCCCCGATTCCGACGGCGCCGGGGCCGCGTCCATCAGCCGCCGGTGCCCGGCAGACCACCGCCACTTCGCCGACTCCATGCTCTGCTCTTTCGGTGAACGAAGCTACCGGCCGGCTGCTGCAGCTTGGAACATGGTGCTTTGTTCGGAGAAGGAAATCTGAGGCGATAGGGAAGTGTGGAAGGAAGTGGCACGCGAAGAGGAGGAGAAGAAAGGCGTGAGAATGGGGGAGTGGCGAGCGGAGGGGAGTGAGCGCCGAAGGTGGGGGTGCGGTCTGTTGAAAAGTACTCGCAACAAGGGGTGTGCTTCCTTCACTTCTTCACCTGTCGCGCGCGCGCCGGGCCTTTTGTCCTGTGACAACCGGCAGTCGGCAGGTTCATTTGACCCGGCCACAGAGCGCTGATGAGTGGAGTCCTCCTCATCCACAGCACGAGCCTCGTAGTACAATTGGGAAAAAAACGTGGTGCTAGTTTCTGATTTTTCTTTTTCTCCCTTGTTTGGTGAGGATGATGATTCCACAAGAGTTTCTAGAGGAACACGTAACGTCTTTGCTTTTCAACCGTACATACATGCGGGCATCTTTGACTCAGGTGCTTTGGCTGGCTGGCTAAATAAACCACCGGTTCGTTTTATCATGCGAGGCCACTGGATTTGCCAAGATTTAGGCAAAAACTTGATGAAAACGCCATGCTAATCGCTCTTGTTACGGGCCCTTGTCTCGTCTCGTCGGTGGTTCCGAATGAAGAGGGCATCCATCTGTCTCCACTGTAAAAAGAAGAGGACCCTACCATTATCTCTTTTGTTCAGTGGCTCAATAATCACGCATGACATGCAGTACTGATGACATGTGGCCCAACTCTATCCAACATTTTTCCATTAACCTGTTGCCTCCACACCTTGTAAACCTCTCTCTATTTCTCATTCAGCTAAACAACGTTTTCGTCACTGGCTCCGCCATCAGAATAAACACACAGGCCAACACAAAATTATTGTTCGCTCACTTTTCCAGTCAGGAACGATATTTTTTCCACCTGACAGTCTCGTCTTGCTCTCCTGTCCCCTCTTCTTTTGCATCACGTGCACCAGCGGCAGCCTCTCGTTGACCATTCTACCATTTCGCACATGATGTCATGGAGGAAATATTAAGAACTTCGAGAAGAAGGAAAAAGATACTGGATGAGGAAAATGACTTCTAGAAACTTGAACAAATAGTTGAAGATTGAACCTAAAAATAGCTAGGTGTAACCTTAGGAGATTCTGTTAAACTGTAAATAGACTAGGTGCAGAGCTAGCGGATCCTAGTATCTGTTTATGCATAGGCAATGGCTTGGATCTGGGAGAGAGGGGAGAGGGTGAGTCACCTTCGTGAGTAGCTGGAGCTGTTGTAGTGGCCATGGCGACGACGGGCTGGTACGGCGTGATGACGACGGGCGGCGGTGTCGTGGCGGAGGTCCGGGAACAGGTGAGGTGGCGGTGTCCCTCGGGCCGGTAGCGGCACTGGCCCGGGACGCCGGGTCCGATCTCTGGCCACCACGTCTTGACGGCGGTGGTACTTCCCGTCACTGCCTGCGCTGGCACTAGATCGGCTAGGGTTTGTAGGTGGGAGTGCGGCGGCGCGACGAACCTCGTGTCACGTGCCCCGGTCCCCACCTCTGTCTTTATAGCGCAGGGTGACAGGGGCCCACCAACCAAAGGTTGGGTTGGGCGCCCCCGATCAGGGCGCGATCAAGGGCCCAAGGCCGTTGGGCCTGCGGGAGGCAGAGATCAATTCCAACAATCTCCCCCTTGATCTCATCTTTTACCTTTTTCTTTTCTTTTCTGTTTCACTTGTCTCATCACAGATTAATGCATAGAGCATGTCTCATCGTCACGGTCATATCCTGCCGATAGAATCAACAGCTACAATACACGTCTCCATTCTGAAACAGTCCTTTATTCTTTATGGGCCTCTTTAGTCCAGAGATCATAGGCTGTCCCTTAACCCCATGCCGGCTACGTGTTCCTTGAACACGTTGGGTGGTAAGCCTTTCGTTAGCGGATCCGCGAGCATCTCTTCAGATCGTATATGCTCGAGTCTTATACTTTGATCTTGGACTCTATCTTTCACAACATAATACTTTATGTCAATGTGCTTGGTAGCGGCACTTGACATGTTGTTGTGTGCATACGAGACTGCGGGTTCATTGTCGCAGTACATCTTTTGTGGTCTTGAGATGTCGTCAACCACTCTTAAACCGGGTATAAGTTTCTTTAGCCAATTCACCTGTCCTACGGCCTCAAAACAAGCAATAAACTCTGCGTGTATTGTGGACGCTGCAGTGATACTTTGCTTGCAACTTTTCCATGATATGGCCCCTCCCGCGAGAGTGAACACATATCCCGACGTCGATTTTCTGTTATCTCCTGCAAAATCAGCATCTGCATATGCCGTGATTTGTAGAGAATCTGTTCTTCTGTATGTTAACATGAGGCCTTTCGTTCCTTGCAAATAGCGCAGAACTTTCTTTACTAACTTTCAATGTTCTGGTCCTGGATTACTCTGGAATCTACCAAGCAACCCGGTAACAAAAGCAATGTCAGGGCGTGTGCACACTTGTGCATACTGTAAGCTTCCGACAGCTGAAGCATATGGTACCGATTTCATTTGATCTTTTTCATATTGATTCTTTGGACATTGAAAGTCCCCATATCTATCGCCCTTGACTACGGGAGCAGGTGAAGCACTGCATTTGTGCATATTGTATTTCTTCAGGACCTTTTCTATGTATGTCTTTTGTGATAGTCCCAATACCCCCTTGGATCTGTCTCGGTGAATTTCAATTCCTAAAACGAATTTCGCTTCACCAAGATCTTTCATTTCGAATTGTGAGGACAAGAATTTCTTTGTTTCTAATAGTAGACTGACGTCACTGCTTGCAAGCAGGATATCGTCCACATACAGGATTAGGAAGATATACTTTCCATTCTTGAACTTTGCATAAACGCAATCGTCCTCCACATTCTGTTCAAACCCGAAACTTTTAATCGTACTGTCGAACTTCAAAAACCACATTCTTGAAGCTTGCTTTAACCCATAAATCGATTTCTTTAGACGGCATCCCATCTTTTCCTTTCCTTCCACAACAAAATCTTTTGGTTGTGCCATGAAAAATTCTTTATCTACATCCCCATTTAGGAACGCCGTCTTTACATCCATTTGATGCAATTCTAGATCAAAATGAGCCACAAGGGCCATAATGACTCTAAAGGAATCTTTACACGAGACTGGAGAAAAGGTCTCATGATAATCAATTCCCTCTTTTTGCGTATAGCCCTTTGCCACAAGTCGCGCTTTGAACTTTTCTATATTCCCTTGTGAGTCATATTTGGTCTTGTAGACCCATTTACAGCCTACTGGTTTGACTCCTTCAGGAATTTCCACTAAGTCCCAAACATCGTTGGTACTCATCGATCTCATTTCATCTTCCATGGCTGCCAACCACTTAGACGAATGCTCGCTTCTCATGGCTTCTTCAAATGAGGTAGGGTCATCCTCCATTTGATATTCTTCACAACTCTCAGTGTTATATACTTCATAATCACTGGAAATAGCCGACCTCCTTGCTCTTTGAGACCTTCTAAGGGCCTCTACATTTTGCTCATTTTCTATCGGAGGTTGTACCTCTATATCTGGAGCATTTTCTATTGGAGGTTGTAGCGGCTCCCCTTGTTCTGCAGCAACGGGCTCTATAGGATCCTGAGGGACAGGTTCCACATTTTCATTCGTTGTTGCCACAGGAGGAACCACCACGGGGGCTGACATCACAGTGTCTTGCACTGTCGGTGCAGCCACAACGGGCAGTGAGAAGAAATGTTCTTGAATCACTGGATTAGGTGCATACACCCGCTTCTCCTCAAGATCAATCTCTCGAACTGCCACGCTCCCCCGAACCATTTGTTCTTCTAGGAAGGCAGCGTGTCTTGTTTCTATAAACTTTGTATATCTATCTGGACAGTAGAATCGATATCCTTTTGATTTTTCTGGATAGCCAATAAAATGGCAAGTCTCTGTTTTGGGATCTAACTTCCCAATATTCGGGTTGAATATTTTCGCCTCAGCAGGACTCCCCCAGACCCGTAGGTGTGCTAATGAGGGTACTCTTCCTGTCCACAACTCATATGGTGTTTTGGGCACCGATTTACTGGGTACTCTGTTGAGAATATGAATGGCGGTTTTTAATGCCTCCATCCACAAACTCACTGGCAGTGTCGAATAACTGATCATACTGCGCACCATATCCATTAGGGTACGGTTGCGTCTTTCTGCCACTCCATTCTGCTGAGGCTCGCCCGGCATTGAATACTGGGCTACTATACCATGTTCCTGTAGGAACCTTGCAAAAGGTCCTGGAACTTGGCCATATGGGGTATGCCGACCGTAGTATTCCCCTCCACGATCGGATCTGACTACTTTTATCTTTAAACTGTGCTGATTCTCAACTTCAGCCTTAAATATCTTGAATTTATCTAGCGCTTCTGATCTTTCTTTGATAGGATAAATATATCCATAGCGGGAATAATCATCTGTGAATGTTATGAATGAATCATAACCATCTATACTCTTTACTGAAAATGGACCACAGATGTCGGTGTGAATTATGTCTAAAACACCCGTGCTCCTAACAGCTCCTTTCTTTATTTTCTTTACATATTTTCCTTTTATGCAATCAATGCATTGTTCTAAGTCTGAAAATTCTAGCGCGGGAAGAATATCATGTTTAACGAGTCTTTCTATTCTCCCCCTCGAAATGTGGCCCAAGCGACAATGCCACAATTTCGACGATTCGTTATCTTTCCTCTTTCGTTTTCTATTATTAACATCTGTAGATACAATTGCATTCACATCACATACGGAATTCACACTTTCACGCAGCGATAACAAATAAAGATCATTTCTCTTAAAAGCAATAGTAGCAACTGTATCACCAATCTTTATTACACATCTTCCATTACCAAAATGACAATCAAATCCATAATCATCTAGACGAGACACACTTATTAAGTTCCTCTGTAATGTGGGTACATAAAAAACATCTCTAAGTAATAAACTAAAGCCGGTGTCAAGCTCTAAGAGAAGATCTCCAACTGCTTCGACATCTGCTTCGACTCCGTTGGCAACCTTAATTTGCCTTTCGCTTCTTTGAGTGGTTCTCGTCGAACGGAATCCCTGTAAAGAATTTGCAACATGAATAGTTGCTCCTGAATCAATCCACCAAGTAGATTTCGAATAATCTGTATACAAGGATTCATTTACAAATGAAATAATGTTCTCACCTCTCTTTTCCATGATCATCTTTAAGTACTTGGGACAATCTTTCTTGTAGTGTCCCATGCCCAAGCAATGCATGCATTGGTCTTTTCCCACAGTAAATTGTCCTTCTTTGGGTCTATGCTGCTGGGAGGACTGTCCCTGGAAAGGCTGAGGACCTCTGGCCTGAAACTGCTGAGGACCTTTTCCCTTAGAGGAGGAGGAGGAAGGATTCCCATTCTTGTTCTTGGTCTTCACAAAATTGACAGAAGACGGGGACAGTCTTTCCTCTTCTTGTACACACATTGCAATGGCCTTCTCTATGTCCCATTTCTCTGGGGACATGTTGTACCCAACAATGAAGGTATCGAAGGTCTTTGGCAACGAAGCAAAAACCAAATGGACGATGTGATCATCCTTGAAAGCAAGGCCCATTGGTTTAAGCTTGTTGTTTATATTGACCATGCGATGTATGTGCTCTCTTATCCCACCACCTGTGTACCTCTCTGTGACCAGCTGTTTTATCAACTGGGTAGCATATGTCTTTGAAGAGCCAGTGTATTGACTCTTTATCTTTGCAAGGTACTCAACAACAGTAGGACAATCTGTAATTGACCCCATGATGGAGGCCTCTATTGTGTTCTTTACCACTGCCAAACACTTCTTGTTGGCAGGGAACCAAGCAGCATACTCAACATCATAGCTGTCTTTACTTGCCTTGTAGGCAAGCTCTCTAGCTGACCAATCAGCATCTGTCTCATTCTCTCCTCTTTCTGGCTGCTCAGGAGCTGCAGGAACTGGTGCAGATAGCACCCAGTCAAGGCCAGCAAGAGTGAAGAAGAGGTCTAGCTTCTTGTTCCATTCTCCATAATTATCTCCTTTAAGCACTGGGATATCATTGATGGTCATCATCATAGATAGCCCTCCTGAAATTAATCCAAAACGAGTGAGAACATTTAAATATGATAACATGTAGTACTTTTTGCATTAAAATCTTCATCACCGTTGGGCAGAAAAAGAAATAATGCATGAAAAAACCTCTATAAAGTCACAATATTGCTATAATCAACGTTGGTCAGAACATAACAACACTGCAACTGAATCTGAAATAAATCTATAACTTGAAATTTAAATTCTCCCGTTGGTTTGAATTTAAAAAACAAGGCAATTCAAATTAAATCTATATCATCTATGCAGCGGAAGCATTAAATTTCTGTAGTAAAAACTTAAACAGAAGCATAAACATAATTATCTAGTCTCTGGAAAAATTATCCCGTTGGTTCAAATTTAAACAGAGACAAAATCTATCAAATGTCAGTCAAATTCTGCTTCTGGAAAAGTTTAAACTAATTCAAAAAATATTCTGTTGAAATTTCAATTTTGGCCCGCAAAAACGAAAAAACGAATGCGGCCTGGCCCGGGAGCGCGTCCCATACCGCGCCCCGCGCCTCTTTCGGCCCAGCCCAGCGGGGGGTTTGATCACCCCGCCGCGATCCTGGCCGTCCGTCGCGATGGACGGCTGCGGTCGCTCTGCGTTCGTATAAAAGAACGAAAAAACCGGAGACGCCCCAAACCCTAAATCATTTCTGCTCTCTCTCGCCTCCCTCCTCTTCGCGCAGCGCGGTGGCGACCCGGCGGCGACCGGAGGAGACAAGGCGGCGCCGCCGCAGACCCCCTCGCCGGCGCGCGCGTTCACCCGAGGGTGAGCGCGCCGCCGTCGAGCGGCTCTGTGACGGTGCCTCGACACCGCGGAGCAAGTCTCCGACAAGCGGCGGCGCGAGATGTTCTTTGCCGCGCGAAGGCGGTGGTCGAGCGCCGGCGAGCGGCGCTCTTCTGTTCTGTCCGCACGACGGCGGTGGGTGGCGCGATGCGAAACGGGTAAGTCTCCGTCGGCCCCTTTCTGTAGATCTAGGGTTAGGGTTAGGCAAAACCTTGATTCAAACCTCATCTCCTTCTAACTTCTGCGATCCGATCTAAAACTCACACTAGCCTAGGCTCTTGATACCAATGTTAAACTGTAAATAGACTAGGTGCAGAGCTAGCGGATCCTAGTATCTGTTTATGCATAGGCAATGGCTTGGATCTGGGAGAGAGGGGAGAGGGTGAGTCACCTTCGTGAGTAGCTGGAGCTGTTGTAGTGGCCATGGCGACGACGGGCTGGTACGGCGTGATGACGACGGGCGGCGGTGTCGTGGCGGAGGTCCGGGAACGGGTGAGGTGGCGGTGTCCCTCGGGCCGGTAGCGGCACTGGCCCGGGACGCCGGGTCCGATCTCCGGCCACCACGTCTTGACGGCGGTGGTACTTCCCGTCACTGCCTGCGCTGGCACTAGATCGGCTAGGGTTTGTAGGTGGGAGTGCGGCGGCGCGACGAACCTCGTGTCACGTGCCCCGGTCCCCACCTCTGTCTTTATAGCGCAGGGTGACAGGGGCCCACCAACCAAAGGTTGGGTTGGGCGCCCTCGATCAGGGCGCGATCAAGGGCCCAAGGCCGTTGGGCCTGCGGGAGGCAGAGATCAATTCCAACAGATTCAACACCGGAGTCCCAAGGAACTCGATACTCTTTATTTAAATTGTTACTATTATGCAAGTCCCTTTAATTAACACACACTAAAGCTGTCACACATAAACTGCAAATAAATATGTATCCAGAAAAAAAAAGTATGAGCGGTTTGGATCAAAGCATAGGACGTGCGTACACTCAGGGCCCTCGTAGTGAATTCTTGTGCAACATGCCTTTGCCAATTGCCAGCCATGATGTTGCCCCGTCCACCACGCCTAGCCTAGTTAAATTATGAGAGTGATGAGGACCCCATTTCGTTGCGGGAGCAATTGATGCGTGTGTCTGCTTTTCCGCCGCCTGGCCTATGTGGGATGTGGCTGTGCTTACTGTAGCTACTACCTGACCCACTGTTGTTGACTTGTCATTGACCGGACAGTGCCCAGATGGGTATTAGTTGCACGCCGTACAACAGTGGGCACTGTTGTTGACTTGTCATTGACCGGACTTGGGTGCATGTTACGACGGCTGGTCATGCACCCAATACTGTGATAGCTTGGGTGCATGTTACGACGGCTGCCTGTGTGGCCATGATTTGGCGTAAGATGCAGAAACTCCGATACGATCTGCGAAAGGATGGGGCGTGCCCAGCGTAAGAATCTGAGGAGGCTGGCACGAGCAGAGAAAGGCCTTTGGATTAGGGGTGGGCGTTCCGTCATACCCGAATTTTCGGTCCGGTTTTTTCGGTCTTTTCAATTTTCGGTTATCTAGAATTGCTACTCTAAATTACAACGAAAATTTGGGTACCCGATAACTTTGGGTACCTAAATTTCGGTTCGGTCTTCGGTTATACCCAACCTACCCAAATTAACATTAATTTTCAGAGAAAGAATGAAATAAACTTGATTATACCCAAAATACACTATGCAATCAACTTGATAATGAGTTACTATTATACGATAGGAGAAACATGAATATGATGAATGAGTAACAAAAGATGTTATATGACCATGGTTTGAGTCTATGTGCTAAATCCTACATCATCATACTAATTTGGGTAGTTTGGGTAGTTCGGGTACCCAAGGGTACTACCCGAAATTGAACAATAAAATTCGGTTACCTAAGTCTAATACCCAAACAAGTACCCGAAGACCGAAATTCCGGTTTTTTTGTCTCGGTCTCGGTTTTTTCGGTTTCGGTGTTTGGGTATTGGTTTTTGTGCCCACCCCTACTTTGGATCCTCTGAATTGGAGCACTCAATTCAGAGGTGCTACAGTGTTTCGGAATTAGCTCTCAGCTCAGCCTTTGGATTGGAAACGAATAGTTGAGATCTAACGCTACAGTAACATATGAACAGTACGATCGACTCGCACAGTATCTTGAAAACACTGTTACTACAGTACGCTACAGTGTTTTATTCAGAGACCTATAGCTGCCCTCACATTTTACTGTAGCGTCGCTACAGTCTCTGAATTGAGGACCCCGATCCCAGAGAACCTGCCGGTTCCTCACCTCAAATCAACGGCTCTGATTTACTTTCACGTTTACCTTCTAAGACGTACAAAGGTACCCTAACAAGGCCCTAAAATGGGTGGGTGTTGTATAACAGGCTGGATGTCTAATTTTTCTCTAGCTGGCCTTGTTGCTTATGTTAAAACTTTGTAGTAATGTTAGTCATGGGCTGTATATACATCAAGTATGCAAAAAGTTGAAAAGTCTTTTTGCATTATTAAAAAATGTTAACATATATTTACATCTAGTCATCATGGGCTTCTTTACCCTCAACATACTTTTTTTTCGAATGATGTTACCCCCAACATACTATTTCTAGAGATCTGGCAGCATGTTGGGGGAAGTGGCACTCGTGTCTTTTCTCACAGTCTTGAATTCTGTAAACTCTGTACACTTTGGCCCCTGTCCTTTTGGATGGGAGTGGGTAATTCTTGTTTCAAAAAAAGTATTTACATCTAGTCACCTATTATAAGTATTGAAAAGTCTTTAACATTAATTCGAACATAAAAATAATGCTACTAGACTGTTGTACATGAAACCAACTATCATAAGACACACAAAGTTAATTAGATTTGGTCATAGGGGTTTGATTATTTAATTAGATTTGGTCATAGGACCTCCTATGCATAGGGCGACCTACACGGGTCAGCCCAATAGCCTATTAAATTCAGCCCATTAAAACTAACATAGCTCACCAACTGACCATCAACATTTTTAAATAACAGTTTTAACATTTTCATAAACCTACGTCAACATTTTGAAAAACAAAGTCAACATTTTTATCAAAAATGTTGACATAACACATCTAATATGTTGACATAGTGCAAACAAAATGTTGACATAGTACATTCAAAATGTTGACGAAAATTTTTAAATTTTAAAAAATTTAAAAAATATTCATATTGGATCTTATTTTGAAGAATTAATTGTAACAAACACGTAGGTTCAAACGGATTCAAAAACGGACTTATGGTTTAAGAGAAAAATGCGTTTAAAGTTTGCAAATCGTTTCTTTTTCTCCCACTCCACACCCGCACCAATCAGAGAACGACACGTGGCGCAATATGGTTTCTTCATCCCACGCCGCAGCGCGCGCCAGCCATTCGATTCCGATCAGCACAAATCTCAAAGTGTCCGAGCAAAACGATCCCATCGGATGGGCTACGTATAGGATTCTCCAGGTTTGGCAACTCTTTCTGCTAAGCCCGAAAGCGCAAGTCAGCCTGCCAACGGCCCAACTTAGAGCTAGAGCCCAAACCAAACATGCGACAGCTCTATTTGGGCTGTAAAAAGGTTGGATTCAACGGAACGGACACGGAGAGCTGAAGTTTAGGGTTTTTTTTTAATAATAACCGAATTTTTTATTCATTTAATATTAATAGCAGCCCGGTTTCAAAATTTGCAAAACTAACATCCCTATCGCCCGATGGGTGGGCGACAAGAAAAAATCGCCCGTTCAAAGGGCGACAAGAAAAAAAATCGCCCGCTGAACGGGCGATTATGTACTGTAGCAAATAGTCGCCCTCTGTACGGGCGACTGGGTACTGTAGCACTATACTGTAGCAAGGAATCGCCCGATGTCCGGGCGACTAGGTTACTGTAGCTTTTTTTTTTTTTTTTTTTTTTTTTTTACCTGTTGAGCCTCACAAAGCCTAAATTAAAAATACTTTTACATATCTAAAGACAATGATGATTTTAATAGTGGTGAGTAATATGTTGATGCACTTATTTTAACACAGAACAACCCAAAAGTTGTTGGTAGTTTTAAATTAACAATATCTGAATTAGGCTAGCTGTTAAGCACTAATTGAATTTTTAGACCATCTTAACCTTCACTAATTGAATTTTTAGACCATCTTAACCTTCTCTAAAAATTAAGAAAAAATTACCTAAATTCATTGTATACTTAGTAGTACCAATATAATTTTTTGTTAGGGTTAGGTTCTTTATAAAATATTTTAGTTATTTGAATTTAATTTGAATTCGAATTTGAATTCAAAGTATATTTGAAATATTTTGCATTAGACTCTAACTCCTCTGAAAATTGTACTTTGAAATTAGAGTTTAAATTATGGCCATTTATACTTTGAATTTAAATTCAAATTCGAATTAGATTCAAATAACTCAAATATTTAATAAACAACATAAGGCTTTGTGAGGCTCAACAGGGCAAAAAAAAAAAAAAAAAAAGCTACAGTAACCTAGTCGCCCGGACATCGGGCGATTCCTTGCTACAGTACAGTGCTACAGTACCAGTCGCCCGTACAGAGGGCGCCTATTTGCTACAGTACATAATCGCCCTTTCAGCAGGCGATTTTTTTTCTTGTCGCCCTTTGAACGGGCGATTTTTTCTTGTCGCCCACCCATCGGGCGATAGGGATGCTAGTTTTGCAAATTTTGAAACCGGGCTGCTATTAATATTAAATGAATAAAAAATTCGGTTATTATTAAAAAAAAACCTGAAGTTTAGTACCATATGGTGGAGTTTTTACGCGAGTTACGGTTCATAATGTGGCCAGAAGGACACCCGACGCGCCGTGTGGTGGCTCAAGCATGCGGCAAGCGCGCTTAGCAACATATTTAAAACTCCTCCGATTATGAGTGGCAGGCTCCGGCCTGTCATGTGGTTTCCCCGCACGGCTGCTCATGCGCATTACATATGCGTTTCGCATTTTTTCTTTTTGGCTTTCTATTTCGTTTGTACAACTTCTGTATCCATCCATAAGCTTGCACATGCGAGATCCACCCATAAGCTCGCACATGCGAGGCCGACCGGAGGCCCGCCCACACGCAATAGCTTCGGCAGACGATGCATCATCATGTGAAATGAAGGCAAAAAGAAAAATCATAATTGGCAAATGAAACAAAACAAGATAAAAAGAGACATTTTAATGCCCAGGCATGGAATTCAGATAGTGCTGGGCTAAAATTCGTGTCTTTCAACAGAAGTTCACTTGCAAAAAAGCATCAGTACCGAAGCTACATATATATATATGCATCTGCCCAATGCCTGATAACGACTTGTGCAATATAAAGGACATGAAGCAAACTGGAGTACAATACATGAATCAACAGGAACATAGGATGATGCCTATGTACCTCCGCAAGCTGAAGTTTAAGTATGCCAAAGAGGACCGCAATGAACTGATAATGGTCAATTCGTGGAACGCAGTTGAAGAAAATGAAGGGCGACAGGTGCAGGGACGGAGCCGCCTCCTGCAACGTTTGCGCTGATGGGTGACAGGCGCAGGGGACAGGCTTTGCAAGGATGATGACGTATGTGTAGCCTGAACGCGTCTCTTGTTCGTTCAGTGTTGGGTTTGTGAACGATCGAATCCGCAGGAAGCCTGTAAGCAAGAAGAAACGGACGGATGGAGCGACAACTAAGGCATGACAAACCAGCTAGATCTGGAGTCCGTGTTCTGGGATCCACACGATGGACTCCGAGTCCCAGAGGAAGTGGACACGCGTAGGCTAAAAGAGCTTGCGTACTGCCATTTTTTTTTAGCACTAGCGCACTGCTGTTAAGCGGAGAAAGGACATGAAAAATTTCGATAGTATAGTGATAGAAAAGTCGAGGGTTAAAGTTCAACACTTCAAGACTACACTCCCACCAAATTATTTTCTAATGCATTTTGTTAACTAACTGGTGTGAGCCCCGCAATTTTGCACGTTTCATAATATCATTGTTATTTTCTTATCACTATTATTTTCAGCTGATCTTTTTTGTATAATGACAATACATTTATAAACTTATATATTTAGATAGTGGGTGCTCTTGGAGATGCTCTAAGAGGGAGCCCAACTAAATGGGTGGGTGTTGTATAATAGGCTGGATGTCTAATTTTTCTCTAGCTGGCCTTGTTGCTTATGCTAAAACTTTGTAGTAATGTTATTCATGGGCTGTATATACATCAAGTATGCAAAAAGCCGAAAAGCCTTTTTGCATTATTAAAAAAATTTAATCACAAAAAAATGTTAAAATATATTTACATCTAGTCACCTATTAATACACATAAAAAAGTCTTTAAGATTAATTCAAACATAAAAATAATGCTACTAGACTGTCGTACATGAAACCAACTATCATAATACACACAAAGTAAATTAGATTTGTTCATAGGGGTTTGATTATTTTAGTTTTTTTTTGAGAGACTATTTTTAGTTTTTAGTTTTTTTTAGAGACTTTTGGTTTTTAGTTTTTTGTTGAAAGCTCAAAATTTAAAGGTTCGGCTACCCTTTCTGCTAAGCCCGAAAGTGGAAGTCACCCTGCCAACGGCCCACTCGCATCTAGAGCCCAAACCATACAAGCGACCGCTCTATTTGGGCTGGTAAAAAAGGTTGATTCAACGGAACGGACACGGAGGGTTTAAGTTTAGCACCATATGGTGGAGTTTTTACGCGAGTTACGGTTCATAATGTGGCCAGAAGAAGACCCAACGCACCGTGTGGTGGCAAGCATGCGGCAAGCGCGCTTAGCAACGTATTTAAACTCCTCCAGATTATGAGTGGCAGGCTTCGACCTGTCATGTGGTTTCCCCGCGCGGTTGCTCATGCGCATTACATACGCGTTTGGCTTTTTTCTTTTTGGCTTTCTATTCCTTTGTACACACTTTTGTATCCGTCCATTAGCTCGCGCATAACCGGAGGCCGTCGCCAGACGATGCATCATCATGTGACAGTGTTATAATTTCAAGGCCTTGAGAGCAAATATGACAGTATTAATTAATTAAGTTTTCCTAACAACGGCAAAATGAGTTGAGGGGTGATTGTTAGTTGAGAGAAATAAAGATACATGCCCGTGAGAAGAGCTACGTGTACAAGAACGTGTGTCTTTTTTTTTTAGATTACACAGTACAACTCAGGCACTCACAACGCACGCATACTCACTCCTATGAACGCACATACGCAAACCCTACCCCTATAAGCATCTTCGAAGATTGAGCCGGCAAATCCTCCAGATTGATGAAGTCACCACTAGCGCCTCGTTGTCGACGGCCACGTCGCCTACCGGCCTACCGCTGAAAGTACAAATGCCGTTAAATCCTAAAAAATTCGCTCCTACCGGAAGTTGAACCCAGGACCTCAAAGGTGCTACTCGTGTGTAGGGATGGCAACGGGCAAAATGCCCGCGGATAGAGGTGTGGCTTGACCGTGCCCGCGAGCCGATTCCCTTGCCCTTGCCCGTGCCCGAGATCCACCACGGGCGAGAATCCCTGCCCGTGCCCGCTATCCGCGGGCATGTCTTGCCCGCGGGCGTGCCCGCGGGCGGTGGCGTCGCGTCGAGTGGAGAACGGCGGCACTCGCGAGGGAGGAGGCAGGGGGTGCGCCGGGAAGCACAATCGCACGAGGAGGTCGGCGCGGCCGTCGTGAGGCTGGACACGACCATGCGGCGCCGTCTCGAGAGGCGAGGGCATGAGCCGCGCGACGCCATCGCGCAAGGAGGGACGGGCCAGCCGTCGCGCATGGGAGACAGCGGCGTCCGCGCGAGGAGGTTGCCGTCCCGGCCTCCCGGGCAGCTTCGGCAGCTACGGAGGAAGGCGAATCGAGAGAGAGAGAAGAGGACGGCACTTCTGTAGTTCATGGCGAGGAGAGAGAGGGGAGATTGAAGACGAAGCTTCTCGGAAGGAACCTGTTGCCTTGTTGGCTTGAGCGCATGGACATTGTCCTTTCTATGACCGCTAGGTCCCATTCGAATTTAATAATGCAGACCCATGTGGTTGGGAGTCTTTTGCTATTTTGGCCTCGGTTTTGTTGGGCTTCGCTCAAATAACTTTAAAAAATTAGGCTTCTCTAAAATAGCCGCGAATAGAATGCCGCTCCGCTAAAATGGCCATCTCTGCATTTTTGGACGAAATTGCCCTTTCATCTCTTCTTCTTCCTCCTCGCGTCAGACCACTCATGCTCCATCGGAAGAACTCGTCGGCCACCACCTCCCTGCAACGTGTGGTGCCACAGACAGCCCTAGCTGCCCGCCGCGCGCTCGCGCCCCTGTGCTGCAGCTCGCACGCTGGCCCGTGCCCGCGCTTGCAGCAACGCAACAGAGCAAGAAATTCATCTCACATAAAAAAACGAAGAGGAAAAGTACAAGTTGAGTTGGGAGTTGCTGCTCCATTCATCTTTGATTTGTTGTGAGTTCAGGGGCAGCTCGTCGAGCGGAGCTAGCCTGCAAGCTCCCGTCCCGTCATAGCGTCTGGGAGCGAAGCTCGCCTGCCCCGCGCCTCCGTGGCCACCGTGGCACTCCCGCGCCTCGCCGGCCCTACGCGCGCAGGCCGCGCGCCCGCCGGCGTGTCGCCGCTGCCAGTCCGCGCGCGGGGCTGTTCGAGGACGTGCGCCGTGTCGTCAACGGCATGCTCGGGTGGAGCCCACCGCGTACGCCTTCGACCCGCCCATCTGCGCGCCGGCGAGGTGGAGATTGATGGCTGTGCGAGAGGAAGAAGAAAGGACGAGGGCAATTTTGTCTAAAAGAAAAAGAGATGGCTATTCTAGCGGAGCGGCAACGATATGGAGGCTATTTTAGAGAAACCTAATCTCCTAACGCTATTGTAGAGAAGCCCAGCGAAACTGAGACCAAAATAGCAAAAGACTCCGTGGTTGGATGGATAGAGAAGCTGGAACGAAGCACGTGAAGCGGGCAAACGGACAAGCGGATGCGGGCATAGGTTTTCGTTGCCCGTTAAGATTTATCCACTGGATTTCATGTGCTGCCCGTGCCCGTGTCCGCGGGCACAAATCGCTGCCCGAATCCGCACATATCGGGTCGGATATCCGCGGGCACGCGGATAATCGATGCCCGTTGCCATCTTTACTCGTGTGGCTTAACCACCAGGCCAAGACTCCTTTCATTAGAACATGTGTCTTTTACCTGTGACTTGTAAAGCACTATGAACCATTGACACTACAGTTGCATGTTGAGAAAGAATACATGATTATGGTTAACATAGCAGATATAGCGTACCCGACAATGTGGACGGTTTTTTGTCCATTCACAAGATGGTTCGTCATTCTGCTAGGTAATATGAACAATGATGTTTTGTTGCTAGGACAATCGATGGTCACATTGCTACGAGGACAAAGAGGAGAAGAGGATGGCGTCGAGAGCCTCCTTCACCTGGGACATCTCCGGCGCCTTGCCCCCTTGTGTGGGCCAGAACGCATCCGTCTCGAGCACCTGACGCCGACTCCAACAAAGTTATACAAGGGCAAATAGACTGATCCATCACAGAATTAATTAACAGTCGCATTGGCATGTGAAAAAAAATTGTTTACATGACTGATTGTAAAATGAGAGAAATTAACAGCCCGGTTTGGTGCACGGTACCGTACCTTAAGCTGCAGCTGCATGAACTTGACGTATGTGATGGCCTTGTCGAGCATGGTGACCGTGTCCACCTTATTGCCGTTGGGCACCAGCTCCTGCAGCACCTTGAGCCGCTCGTTGACCCGCTCGCGACGGTTCTGCAGACGATCATCAATCCAGCCTTGTTACGGCAATCAGCCAAGAAATAAACTCCCACGAATTGAAGTTGAAGGAAGAATTAGTGATAGAAATTCCTTGAGCAATTAAGCATACCCGCACATACCTTTGCTGCTGACTTTTGTGGCTCCTTTGGCGGCTTGACGATGGCCGCCACCTTGGCGCGCTTGGCGGCGGCCCTCTTGCCGCTGCAGGTCGCGGCTTCTTCTTCTTCATGTGCTCCGTGCTGTGACGGCGCACGTGCACGGGGCCGATTAGTCGCTGCCGTCGACGCGTCCACGCTGCTGCCACTTTCGAAGCTGAAGAAATTTGAGGCTCCAGAGCGTTCACCATGGCGCGGCGCCAGGCCAGCACCGAAGCTAAGCTGGCCCGTGGAGGAGTCGTCCATCCACGAGGCGCGATACTCATCGACGTGAACGTCGAAGGTGACCGGGGATGACGACGAGGAAGAGGAGGAGACGCCGGCCGTGTTCAACCAACCGGCGTTGCCTGGCTCGGCCGCGGCGAGGACCCCAGTCGGAAGCTCCCACGGGTGGTGCAGGCACTCGTACATGAGATCGTCGGCACCATCCAGGACCGAAAAAGGCGGCTCAGGATCCACGACTAATTCGTCGTCGTGACAAGCCATGGCGACCGTGCTTTAATTTGCTACTCGATCAACAGCCCCTACTACAAGCAACAGAGCTAGTTAGCAAGCTATGGTACACTCTACACGCGCGCACTTCCTGCACTAGGGCCCAAGCTAGCTGCTAATCTAGATACTTTTTCTCTGTATATGGAACGTATGCCAGAATAGGAAGGGGATGAGGCAGATAACTTCTTTAGCCACACTTGGCCATGGCCTTATATACTGTGCCGCTTTGGACCACGCACACATGGCCACCGTGGAAGATGACGATTAATCTAATTCGTGCCAGAGCATTTTGACATGGGAGGATTATACAAATACGCTTGCATTAAATGCACCTAACTGCTCGGTCAGTTGTGCATGAGCTAGCCTTCACTTCTACTATAGTCTTGCTTGGATTTAGATCCACTAATCATCTCAAGGTTCCGAAAGTTCGGATTCCGTAGTATCGTGGAGCACGAGCGGATCATGAAAAAAAAAAAAAGATGAACAGCCGGATGGTGGGTTTATGTGTTGAGCATCATAGAAAGTACGTACATAGATTTGCAAGGAAATCAATAAAAGCATAGATGTAAAGTACATTATCACAAAAGTCAGACATATACAAACTCAATGGTTCACAAATTAAAAGTATTACAGAAGTTAAGCTAGCTTGTAACTGTGTTTCACAAAAATTCAAGTTTACACTCAGAGCCAAACGTGACATGTGTGAGGTTTGTAACTGTTTATTGTATGGAATTAGATCTGCCAAGTCACTTTTGGTACTTTTTGGTTGAAGAAAGTGGAACCGTCCGTCATAGGATTATCAAATATCTATGAGTTAATTTTACAAAACCACAACTATTTGGTTCCATGTTGCAAGGAACCACAACTTTTGCAACTAGTTTCACAAAACCACAAGTTTCAGTCCTAGACCACATGTCAGCCACACACAAAAGTGCATAAGGCCAATAGAGGATGAAAAGTGGGCCTAAGATCAAAACTTGTGGTTTTGTGCAACAAGTGGCGCAAATAATTGTGGTTTTCTGAAACTGGTTTCAAAAGTTGTGGTTCCTTGCAACAAGGAACCAAATAGTTGAGTTTTGTGAAAGTAACTCAATATCTATGGTCCACATCGTTGGGTTCCCTCTTTACTCCTTTTATATGCTCATCTCTTCTTCCCCTCATTCTTCCTTGTCCACCTTTCCTCGCACCCGATTTCCTCCAATGTAATGTGAGCCAAAGCTAGAAGATCCATAAAACTGCAGGAGTTATCTGCATTTATATTGTGACAATACATCCCATTTCGACCCTTTTGCCCTTCCCAAAGCTTATTTGGCTTGAAGGTTTCATGTTATAATTAACCATTCGTGCCATATAGTCAAGTTTGACATTAGAATTACGCATCCTCTAACTTGTATTGATCCACCATGCAATCCCATATAACGAACATGGATCTGGATCAGATCAGTTTCTATCTTGATTTGGTATGTCATTTTCAGAATGCTAGAATTTACATTGAGCTCCTATCGACCTATTGACTCATGACATTGGTGTAGCCTACCCTACAGTAGCAGGTGGGGCTGACCTCGCACCATTATTTATTCACACATGAACATGGGCCACGATGGGACTCATATATACGAGATTCACAGTTTATGGTTCATGGTAATGTGGCTCAATATTGAATCACATACAAGAACATAGAAGAAACAAGGCAAGTTTAGTTTACCTCACCTTGTTTGACTTAGGAATAGGAGGGATGAGGGGATCGGTACAGGGAAATAAGTTCGACTAGATTACTTATTTGGATTAATGATATGAGGGTTTTTTTTTGGTGGGAGATTTCACCTGCCCTATGCAAACATTCATCGCAAGTGCTACATAAAAATATAAATTGTTGATTTTTATCAAAGCATTTATGAATTTGTGTCCAACAAAAAAAGTGAGCACAATACCTACATGGCCAAAATAGAACAATAGAACACAAGGAAAGAATTTCCTTTATTTATGCCAACAAGGAAGCCACATCAGCAAACTGCAATACACACACATATAACTCACTTTCATAACATGAGGATAATGTTTTTTCTTGGGAAGTAGCTGAAAATGTGAACGATCACATTGCAGCAAACTAATGTGCTGAGATTCCTTAGAGTTAGCTAGTGATGCATCATAGATGAGTTCTTTGTTTTCACAAATTAAGCACCGCCATTAATGTCTCTTGTGTTCGTTCCATAGCTGGCTTGTGAATTGAATCATCATTTTTTGCTTAACTGGATTACTTTATAAAATCATTTTTATAAAGATAAGCTACAATTAAAAATACAACACTCGATCAATAACTTGAAACACATATCAACCTATCATTTCCCGTGTAGCGCCCCATATGGAATCTAGTATTTTTGCTTCAGTTATAGGGGCAAACAATAAATTAATAACAAGATCACTATAGAACCCCCTTAATTAGTTCATCTGCCGTCCGTTTGGACATATATTTCTAATCTAAGAGGGCATCTATGATTGTCCTATTCATCTAAAAATTAAACATGCACTTTTTCAGGATCGTCTCTATGAGAACAGTAAGGAAGTTGACTAGCTCCTGCTAGAATTTCAATAAAGTGTACTTTGTCATCTAGAATTTTTCCACTGGCGTGTGCTATGGATTTGTTTAGCTCTGGGACGGTGCAGTTTAGCTGTATATGGTTCCACAGGCCAGTAATGCGTAGTACTCCAGAGGAATAATCATGCTAGATAACATAGATAATCACAGGGATAAGGTAATGATATGCTTTTGGAGGGTGTTAATTAGTGCTAATCCCTTTCTTTGATACCGGCTAAGATATGTAGGCCCTCTAGGGCACCTTGGTATCTTCCTTGTCACAAGGATCCAACAATACCTGATTATTTTGTTGTTTAAGCACGCTACTCTAATTAATGTGTTTGTCTAGCTAACAACGTGAGCTACTTCTACGTCGTCATTAATAGGGCTGACAGCTGATATACCGAGAAAAGATACAACTGCTCCGGCCATATTGTTTGTTGGAATCTCAAGGGAAGCACTTGGACTCGTTCAAACAACGTACGCTCGGCCATTCTAGAAGCTAGGAGGCAGGAAAGATTGCTGATATGAAGGAACTACGACTGGCGCCATGCAAGTCTGATGTGAACGAACACAATGCATGGAAGGCGTCTGAATCTGTGTGCTGTACACTGGAAGGCACACAAGTCATTTCTCCTCGTCTGCAATGTGTGTAGGGCGGCCTGGGCAACGTGTGAAGAGGCATGCATGCCAGCCTGTTCTCTCCTCAACAGTCGAGTTAGCATTCAGCTTTGTGATTCAACAACAACTGAGCCAACGTCCTCATGCCGGAGTTGTCCTAGTCAAGGCGAAATGGAATGAGGACTTATATGTCATTTGACAACACACTTATATGTCGTTGGATGCTTCTTTTATGCTTAAGAACGTCGGTGTGAGCTGTTCATCTGCTGGATCTTGCTATCCCGAGGGAGGTCTTCTGTTAGAGATTGGGGCTGGGAGAAGGCGAGTGAGAGCTTTGCAAAGTTGCAGCCACCAGAGGGATGCATGCAGCATTGCGATTTGGCAGCTCGTCGAACTCTGACTCTACGCTTTTGTGGTTCAAGTACGTAGCAGAATCAAGAAGCTGGCGAATAATCGGAGAGGAAATAACATACGTGCAGAAAAATACACGTTAACACTCGTATTTCTCTTTGAATATTTGTGTAGAATTTGCAGATAAATAACTTCATGCCTGTTAGGTAGAAACTTTTCTAGAAGTGATTATCTGTAAGAAGCTGATTCTCTGAGGGGAAATGATTCTGTGGCTGAAAGTGATTCTTAGCAGGATAGAGAATCACTTCCCCAGAATAGGGAGAAGGTACTTTTTTCAGTTGTTTTATTTCATTTCAGACAATCACTTCACAGAATAAGTCAAATCAATTATTCTGAAAAGCAACTTTGGTACAGCTTCCCTAATTCTGCCGGAGAATCAGCTCTGTGAAGTTGTACCAAACAGATCCTCAATAAGTCAATATTCATCATGGTCCATAGCCTAGCTTGCAGTGAATCGAGAAACGAACATCACAAATATATATTTTTTCAAGCAACACAAGCACAACAATCCAGGAATTTGGTATGTGAATTATTTGTTTTTAATTTAACCATGAAAAAGGCAGGCGTTCTACTAGTTTAGGATCAGAGAGACTAGTGTTAAGCTATTTCGATTTTTTAAACTCAATTATATAATTTATTCAGTTTTTTCCTATAAATTTGTACATGGACATATTGCTCAAGATTGTTTTGTTGCTAATCCTCTAAAACCACTTAAGAGGTTATCTAGATGACCTTGATACTTAGACAGTTATGTAGACTTATTATTTATGTTACAGTTTGCTGGTTTAGATTAAGAGGTCATATAATGTGCACAAAGAGTATTTGGTGCACATATGCACAAACTTTTTAAACCGTAAGATCTAATCTTGATGGCATGAAATATTAGAAGTTTAAAAAGTCTCGGCCATGATTTTAGCAACCATAAATCCATATTGTGTTTCCAAAAACATTTGCTTCATCAATGGAAATTTTCGCCCATGATTTTAGACGTGTAGATGCAATCCAATAGCTCTCGATAAGTTTGTGCACATGTGCACCAAATACTTCTTGTGCACATGATATTTCCCCTTAGGTTAATACTGACAAGGACGCTTCGAAAGAAAATATTAAATTCAAGCGATACTAATTGATTATCTTGCATGCAAGCTTTTCAAAGTTTTCTTGAGGGGGCACACGTGTGCATGTATGCACGCGTGCATGAATTCATGGAATCAATAGCAAGGAAAATAAGCATTCTTTGATGAAAATAATAACTTCCTACTATAAAAGGTTGTCATAACTGTGCTAGGACATTGAGTTTAAATATTGACAACACATGTTTTTGTTGTAAACCTCAATCACTGATTCCCTGAATTTGTGGTTTGAGACCCCAAAAAGTACGTATTAGGGAGCCCTAAATATGCTAGATTGAAAGGGGCACATACAAATTAAAGTAGAAAATTTAATTAGAAATGTTCAATTTTTTTTACGAAACAGGAGGGGAGGCCCTACTGATTTCATTTTCATTAAATATATACAAAATGTACAAAGAGAAGGTTACAAAGGACTGTAAGTCCCAAAATAAAAGACTTATCAAACTATATTACAGTTGTAAATTCTCAACCCAATCACTGAACGCTGCTTTGATAGATGTCTTAACCTTGAGCAAAGTAGAAAATTTAATTAGAAATGTTCATTTTTGGGGAGATAATGTGAGAAGTGAAAAGAAACAAATAGTTAAAAGAATTACATGGTCATTAATAAGTGGTTCAAGTTCTTGCTATATCAATGATACATCAAGATATTTGGATGATTTTAGATACAATTTTAATTTAGGCATTATGCATCATTGCAGATGTCCAGGATGAAGCGTCATTGTACACCTTAACGTTAAAGTAAAATAGGAAAAAACATTTATTTATAAATGAACTTTTTACAAATAAAAAACAGCTCAAATAACAGTTTTTTCATATATTAATTGGGAACATCTTAATCAAACGAATCATGTATAATAGTAAAAATCTCGTGACAACGCAGTGACGGATACCCAAATCAGGGTATCCTGATCTAGGATACTTAATCCTGCTAAACCGTCTCAGCTTAATTGCTAGGGCCCACAGGAACAGGTACACGACAACAGAGCGCTCGAGGGGCCCACGGCCGACCCCGAGGACACATACAAGTTCCGCCTCGCCCGACCCCCAGTCGGGCGGGCCCACGACTTCCGCCTCGCCCGACCCCCAGTCGGGCGGGCCCACGACTTCCGCCTCGCCCGACCCCGAGTCGGGTGGGGTCCACAGACTCCGCCTCGCCCGACCCCCAGTCGGGCGGGCCCACGACTTCCGCCCCGCCCGACCCCGAGTCTGGTGGGGTCCACGAACTCCGCCTCGCCCGACTCCCAGTCGGGCGGGCCCACAAGCCGCGCTTCGCCCGTCCCCGAGTTGGGAGACTTCGTCGAGAAGATTTTCCTCTGGCAAAGAGGACAGGCATTTACGACGAGTAGCTGGGGAGCCTTAACTCTACCCAGCAACTCATACACTTGCAGGCACGCGATCTGACCTGCACAGTGACACCCGTCCCATCTCGCGGCGCCGCCTGACACCTCGAGTACAGCAACGGGATGGCTACGACATCATCATCACCCTGAACAGGACGAAGACCAGACCGGCAACAAGACAGCCGCGACAGTCTGGGTTGACATCTCGACCACCTGCCCGGCGACCAGGCTGACAGGACGCCGCCTGACTAGAGCCACAGTAGCGGCTAGGGATCAGACTAGTGCGGCGTGTAGCCGCGCTGCCCACAACCCGAAAGCCCCGTTCCCATTTGTAAACCGGCTCACTCCTTGACTATAAAAGGAGAGCTGGGTGCATGAGGAAGGGGGATCGGGTCCGAACAGATATACGACACACAGACGAAGAGGCTTGGAGTCTTTCTCCTCCCTCGCCAACACTTGTAGCTCCCCTCTGCAAGTCGAAACACGAACCACCCACGAACTGGACGTAGGGCATCGATTGCCTGAACCAGTATAAACCTTGCCCCTCTCGCGAAACCCTCGCCATCATAGAAGATTGTTAGACGCCGTAGTTACAAATTTACTTGTCGGCCGGTTTCTTAACACCGACAGTTGGCGCGCCAGGTAGGGGACCTCAGCGCGTTTGACATCTTCAGTTGATGGCGAGCCACGACATCGATTGGGCTCCGGGTGCTCTCGTGTACTTCGGGAGCCTGGAGTTCATCGTGGTCCGGGATGGGGGGCTTTCGCGCGTCGAGCCGCCGGCACCCCCACAAAGGGCCCTCACCCTCGCCATGTCCGCGGGCGCGGAGCTCGTGGGCATGGCGGAGTACGACTACGACAGCGACGAGGATGACCTCCTCGACTACGACTCCGACGCCGGCAGTCACCACCCTTCGCGCGAGTGCATGGTGGTGGAAGCCGGTGGAGGTAGCCGCCGTAACGTTCACGACGTGGCGGCGCAGCCAGACCCTGCAGCGGTCGCGACGACGGCGGACGCCGGAGCGGCCGCGGAAGCCGCGCCCCTGCTTGTGACACAGGCGCAGCATGAAACCCCTCCGGCGAGCGCCGACCTCCGGGAGGGCGATGACCTGGAGCGTCTGCTCCAACGCCAACACGAGCTCGCAGAAGCCGCGCGGCGGCTCAAGGAGGAGCGCGAGCGGCTCGAACACGAGGTGGCGCAGCGCCAGGCCCTGCGCGAACGCGTGCGTGCCCATGGGCGCGAAGCCCGGCAGCGGATTCTGGCCGAGGCGGGCAACCTCGTGCCCAGATACACCAGGCCCAGCCAGAATGTCGCCGCGGCTGCGACACTTTTGCGCGCGCTCCCGCAACCGTCCAACGAGGACCAGCGAAGAATCCAGGGGGAGCTCAAGGACCTCCTGGACTTGGCGGCGGTGCAGCAGGCCGAGCGCGAGCAAAGCTCTGCTGCACGGCGGTGGGAATCCAGCGTCTCCTACCGCACGCCAAGCAAGCCGCGGGAACAACCCGAAAGTTCCGTCCACCAAACCCCCGAGCAAAGTGGGACTGGGGACGCGCCGCCGGTCCATCAGCGGATCGGCAGGATCCGCGACGCCCGCGACATTCTGCGGGCAAGGCGCCGCGAGCAAGGGCGAGGTCCACGGTGCGAAACTGAGGACTTTGTCTACGCTCCGCGGCGTGGCGGGAGATTTGACCCGGAGGAAGACAAGCCTCGGGCTCCGGTCCCGGCCGGCCCACGGGCTTTTGGCCGTGCCATCTTGCGGGCTCCCGTCCCCCAGCGGTTTCGGCCGCCCAGCAATATCACGAAGTACAACGGGGAGACGAATCCCGCGTTGTGGCTGGAGGACTACCGCCTGGCGTGCCAAGCCGGCGGTGCCACCGACGAGCGGTTCATTATCCGCAACCTCCCCCTCTTCTTGGCCGACTCGGCCAGGACGTGGCTCGAGCATCTCCCGGAGGGCTCAATCCAGGATTGGGTTGACCTCCAGGAGGTGTTCATCGGCAACTTCCAGGGCACGTACGCACGCCCGGGGAACCCGTGGGACCTTCGGAACTGCCGACAGGGCGCCGACGAGTCCCTGAGGGACTATATCAAGCGGTTCTCCAGGCAATGCAACGCGTTGCCCAATCTCGCTGACGCCGAGGTGATCTCCGCGTTCATCGCGGGCACCAGCAACGAAGGGCTCGTTCATGAGCTCGGCCGCAAGAGCCCGCGCTCCATCAAGGAGCTGCTCGACGTGGCCACCAGCTACGCCTCCGGCGAGGATGCGGTCGATGCCCTCCTTCACCGGGCTAAAGGCAAGGCGAAGCGGAACGAGAGTTCCGGCGCGGGTCCGTCTGCCCCGCACGACAAGAAGCAAAAGCAGAAGAAGAAGAAGGGCGGCGATCAGCAACGCCGCAACGACGCGCTCGTCGCGGCCGTCGAGCGTAAGCAGAAGAAGCCGGCCGTCGACAACGACGGCAAGAACCAGCATTTCGAAAAGATGCTGGAGGCGCCGTGCCCCAACCACGCCTACCCCGTCAAGCACGCCCTCAAGGATTGCGGGCTCATGCTGAAGTTCCTGGGCACGAAGGCAAAGAAGTCCGACCACAAGGATTCTGACCCCGGGGATGACGGGAAGGACGACAAGGAGGCGGACGGTGGATTTCCGAAAACCACCGGCTGCCTCATGATTTTCGGAGGCGAAGGAGTCAGCTCCTCCAAGCGGCGCCAGAAGCTGGAGCGCCGAGAGGTGTACGCCGCCGAGCCGGCGACTCCGGCCTTCCTCAAGTGGTCCGAGGCGGCCATCACCTTCGACCGCGGCGACCACCCCGAGTACGTGCCGCGTCCGGGGCGGTACCCACTCGTCGTCGACCCCATCGTCTCCAACAAGCGCCTATCCAAGGTATTGATGGATGGTGGTAGTGGCTTAAATATTTTGTACGCAGAGACCCTCGATGCCATGGGAGTCAGTCGCTCTTGCATCCGACCTTCGGGCGCACCCTTCCATGGGGTCGTGCCCGGAAAGACGGCCATGCCGCTCGGGCAAATCGACTTGCCCGTCACCTTCGGCACGCCGATCAACTACCGCACAGAGGTCCTCACCTTCGACGTGGTGGACTTCCCCGGCGCGTACCACGCGATCCTTGGTCGGCCATGTTACGCGAAGTTCATGGCCGTCCCCAACTATACCTACCTCAAGCTCAAGATGCCGGGGCCGAGAGGTGTCATCACCGTGAGCACGTCTGTTCAACGTGCTTACGAGTGTGAAGTAGAGTGCTGTGAGCTGGCAGCGGCGCTCATCAACAAGCCTGACCTCCCGGAGGTCGCCAGCGTGGAGTCCGAGGAGACGCCGACTCCGAAGAAGGCGTCCGGCTCGTTCGAGCCATCCAAGGACACCAAGAAGGTTCCCCTCGACCCGTCCGACCCCGAGGGGAAGGCGGTCATCATCGGGGCGACCCTTTCTGCCAAATAGGAAAGCGCGCTCGTCGATTTCCTTCGCGCCAACAAGGACATCTTCGCGTGGAAACCCTCAGACATGCCAGGGATTCCAAGGGAAATCGCCGAGCACTCCCTCTACATCAAACCGGGATCGAAACCGGTCAAGCAGAGGTTGCGCCGATTCGACGAGGAAAGGCGCCGAGCCATAGGCGACGAGCTGGCAAAGCTCCTTGCCGCCGGCTTCATCAAAGAAAAGTATCACCCCGAGTGGCTCTCCAATCCTGTACTTGTTAAAAAGAAAAATGGGAAATGGAGGATGTGTGTTGACTACACAAGTCTCAATAAGGCATGCCCAAAGGACCCGTTTCCTTTGCCACGCATCGACCAAATTGTTGACTGGACCGCAGGGTGCGAAACTCTGTGTTTCCTAGACGCCTACTCGGGCTATCACCAGATCCCACTAAAGATCGGTGATCAAGAGGCAACCGCGTTCATCACTCCCTTCGGCTCATATTGTTACGTTACAATGCCGTTTGGGTTAAAGAATGCCGGCGCCACTTACCAACGTTGTATGATCAAGTGTTTCGGTGATCTCATCGGACGGATCGTGCAAGCGTACGTGGATGACATCGTAGTCAAATCCATGCGAACCGACGACTTAGTCGCCGATCTCAACGCCGTGTTCCAACGGCTAAGAGAGAATGGCATTAAGCTCAATCCCGAGAAATGCGTTTTCGGGGTCCCAAAAGGGATGCTCCTGGGATATTGCGTTTCACAACGCGGCATCGAAGCCAACCCAGAAAAAATCGAAGCCATCGCGAAGATGGGGCCGATCAAAAACCTGAAAGGCGTACAGAAGCTGACCGGCTGCTTAGCCGCACTCAGTCGATTCATTTCCCGGCTCGGGGAAAAGGGGTTGCCGCTCTATCGCCTCCTCAAGAAGTCCGACAACTTCGTCTGGACAGCCGAGGCACAGGAGGCTCTTGATCATCTCAAGGCCAGACTCTCTAGCGCCCCGATTCTCGCCTCTCCGACCGAGAAGGAGCCCTTGTTGCTCTATATAGCGGCGACAACACAGGTGGTCAGCACCGCCCTGGTGGTGGAGCGGACGGAGTTGGGCAAGGTGCTCAAGGTACAACGGCCCGTGTACTTCGTCAGCGAGGTCCTCTCCGACTGCAAGACGAGGTGGCAGCAAATCCAGAAGGTGATATACGCGCTGGTCATCACTCGGCGCAAACTCCGCCACTACTTCGACGCCCATCCGGTAACCGTCGTCTCCTCCTTCCCCCTTGCTGAGGTTTTAGGCAACCCGGAGGTGTCGGTCAAAATTTCTAAATGGGCGTTAGAATTAATGGATCAGGGAATAGAATTTACGCACCCATCTGCCGTAAAATCACATACCCTGGTAGATTTCATCGCCGAGTGGACCGAAACTCAGTTGCCCATAGTTCCTGTCGAAAGGGGATGTTGGCGGCTGTTTTTCGACGGCTCTCTCACAAAAAGGGGTGCCGGGAGTGGGTGGCTGCTCATCTCTCCGAGAGGTGCGCGAATGCAATATGTCATCCGGCTCAATTTCCCAGCATCACACAATGTAGCCGAGTACGAAGCTCTGCTTAACGGCATGAAAGCAGCTGTCGAGTTAGGAGTCCGTAGGCTCGAAGCCTTTGGCGACTCTCAGCTCGTTGTTAACCAGGTCATGAACGAGTCCACCTGCACTAACCCCAAGATGGCGGCCTACTGTGCCGAAATCCGCCGTCTGGAAGAAAAATTCGATGGTTTTCAGGTTGAATACGTCCCTCGGCGGGACAACGAGACGGCCGATTCGTTGGCCAGGCTGGGATCAAACCGGGAGATAGTCCCGGCAGGCATTTTTGCCTGCGATCAAGACAAGCCGTCCATCAATGATCCTGCGTCGGCCGACCCGACGAAAGAGCAAGCACAAGAACCGGTTTCGATTGAGGCCAACGAGGCCTTGGTCATCGACCGCGACAAAAACACGGGGGCTCCCGCCGACCCCCGCGACGCCTCGCCCGACTCGGGGGCTGACCCCGGGTCCCGCGATGACTGGAGGCAACCCTTCATCGACTACCTCCTGCGACAACAGCTTCCGTCCGACCGCACTGAGGCACGCCGACTCGCAAGGCGCGCCAAGACATTTGCGATGGTCGGCGGCGAGCTGTATAAAAAAGGGCGCTCTGGAATCCTCCAACGCTGTATCCCTCTCGACGAGGGTAGGCAGCTACTCCAGGATATCCATGGCGGAACGTGCGGCCATCACGCTGCACCACGAAGCTTAGTCGGCAACGCATTCCGGCACGGTTTTTATTGGCCGACCGCTGTTGCCGACGCCCAACGAGTAGTGCGCACTTGCGAAGGGTGCCAGCATTATGCTCGTAAAACTCATCTGCCGGCTCAGGCCCTCCAAACCATCCCCATCACTTGGCCGTTCGCGGTGTGGGGGCTGGACCTGGTTGGACCCTTCAAAAAGGCACCGGGAGGCTATACCCACTTGCTTGTCGCCGTTGACAAGTTCTCAAAGTGGATAGAGGCCAGGCCGATCGGCAAGATTGACTCGGCGCAAGCCGTCAAGTTCTTCACCGACATTGTACATCGATTTGGGGTGCCAAATGCCATCATCACTGACAATGGCACGCAGTTCACGGGGAAGAAATTCCTGAACTTTTGCGATCAATACGGCATCCGAGTCGACTGGGCAGCTGTTTCTCACCCCCAAACGAATGGGCAGTGTGAACGAGCAAATGGCATGATCCTCCAAGGATTAAAGCCCAGAATCTTCAACAAGCTCAAGAAATTTGCCGGTCGGTGGGCAAAAGAGCTCGATGCAGTGTTATGGAGCCTAAGGACGACGCCGAGTCGTGCCACTGGCTACACTCCATTCTTCATGGTGTATGGAGCCGAGGCAGTGCTGCCGACTGACCTGGATTATGGAGCTCCGCGGGTGCAAGCGTTTGACCCGGACCTCAACGAGCGCTACCTCGAGGATGCGCTCGACCAGATCGACGAAGCACGAGAAGCCGCGCTCCTACATTCCGCCAAATATCAACAAGCGCTGCGCCGCTACCACGAACGAAAGGTCAAAGGCCGCGCTTTCGAGGTTGGCGACCTCGTTCTTCACCTTTTGCAGGGCAATCAGGGTCGGCACAAGCTGACTCCGCCGTGGGAGGGACCATACACCGTTGCGGAGGTGCTTCGGCCTGGAACCTACAAGCTCAAGAACGCCGACGGACGCATACTCGCCAACGCGTGGAACATTGACCAGCTACGTCGTTTCTACCCTTAGCTTGTATCTCCTTTTCCTTTTGTACCGTGCAAAGACTTGCAAACGAAATAAACAGAAAGTTCGTTTCTTTCTGTCTTTTTGAAATTCACAACAAGTCCTGACCTGCCGACCGCCGATCCCCGACCCTAACGGCTCGGGGGCTCCACCCGGCGGGTGTGCAAAAAAGGCCGTGTAAAATCCAAAATGCCCATGACAAACGAGCGTCAAGGCCAAGAGCGAAAATTGCGCCGACAACGCGTCCGTGGCTAAGGAATTTACATGAAAATCCTAAGTGCAGGTCCGACTCGGACAGAACTTGAGCGTCGACGATCTCTCGGCCGACCCGACTGGACGACTCGGGACTCTGACGCCTCGGCGGCTAGGAGCGGCCTGGGTTACCAGTCAGTCGAATGAAAGGTCCAAGGCAACCAAGCGGTCTGAAAGAGGAGGAAGTCACAAAGGGAAAAACACTTAAAATTTCGAATAAGTTTCGAACGAACACAAATTTAAAAAACGAAGTACTTGTTTCATCTAAAGGCAAGTTTTTTATATTTACATGAGGGCCACTCGGCCCAACTCGACTAACTACTCTATCTTCTACTCGTCACTCGGAGGCGACGGCAGAGGGAACGCGAAGGAGGCGAGGAGGTTGGCAATCGTCGCCGCAGCAGGCGCGGCCTTCTTCTTCAGCTCCTCCATCTTGTCGTCGGAGAAGCCAGGCACCATGCCCAGCGACAAGCCCGCGAGGTCGAGGGAGTCGCCGTAGTGCGTCTGCTCCATCACCAACGTCCAAAAGACTCCGGCCTCGAAGCTCTCACGACGGAGGGCACCGAAGCGGTTGGAGATGGAAAGCAGGCGCGCCTCCAGGCTGGTGGTCCCGTCCGGCTGTGGCACCTGCAGCTCGTCAACGAGAAGCTCGGCGCCGATCCGCAGCCGCTCCAGCTGGGTGTTCTCGCCCCGCGCCACCTCCAGGTCCGCCTTGAGCGCTGAAAACCAAGTAAACAAGAAAATCAAACAAGCGAACGACGAGGCAAATGGATCAAGGCAGAGGTACAGCAACCTTACCGTCAACCTCCTTCTCCAACCCGGCAACCCGGGCGGTGAGCTGGGAGACCAACTCGGAGGACGTCCGTCGAAGCACTCGTTCGGAGTCGGCCGCCTCGCGTGCCTTGGCCGCGTCCTCCTCCGCCTTCTCGGCTTTCTTCTCCGCCGCTTCGGCCCTCTTCTCCGCCGCTTCGGCCCTTTTTTCGGCGGCGGTCGCTCTCTCCTCGGCCCCGGCCAGCGCCAGCTTGGCCTGGTCGGCCTCCCGCATGGCCTGTGTGGCCTGCTCCACCACGGCCTGCCCCTCCTCATCAAGCCGAACTCGTTCGCTCTCTTGGAAGCGAATGCAGTTCGACTTGGCCCGACTCAACTTGGACAGTTCCTGAGACAACGAAGAGGGATAAGCAAAACAAAAGCGGGAAAAAGACTCTGCGAAAGAGTGAGGATGTATGCACCTGAGTCGGGGCCCCCATCGCCTTTATCGCGCGGAGCGCGGTCTCCAGAGCATAAATGGCTTGGCCCTGATTCTGGTTAAGCACGCCCCAGAGTTGCCGCTCCGCCGGCTCGTTGAGAACCCGCTCCTGTCCATCGGGCCCTTGGACGCGCAGGACATCGACGTCCGTGGGCGCACCCGAAGTCGACTGCGGCTGCGGAGGCGTGGTGGAGCTTAGACGAGGCCTCGACGGCCCGGACAGCACGGAGCTGCCCGTCTCCATCAACGCGGCGACCACTGCAGCCGCCTCTGCCGACGTGCTCGCCGCCGGTGCCACCGTGCTCGCCGCCGGTGCCACCGTGCTTGCCGCCGGCGCCACCACGCTTGCCGCCGGCGCCACCGCGCTCGCCGCCGAGCCGAGCGCCGTCCCCAAAACCCCTGAGGACCGGAGCAGCTGCTTCCGTGGCAGGACCTGCAGCGGACCCCTGAAACAAAAGAGAATTAGCGAACGAAATAAAGAAGTAAAAGAAACGCAGCGAAGTCAATTACTAACCGGAACGGCTGACGCTTCGGGGTCGGGCCGGCGGACGACCCAGCCTCATCACGCGCCCTCTTGCCCGAGAGGGCACTCGCCGCTGCAGCCGTCGTCCCTGCAGAAAACGCCACCGTCGCCACCGCGGCGATCGCCTCCGAAACCGCCGTCACGGGGACGGCGGCGGTCCCCGCCGACTCGGGCGGGGGAGTCACCTCGACTGGCGGAGCCAAGGATACCGCCGTCGCGGAGACGGCGGGAGCCGTTGCCACCACGGTCGCCACGGCTGGCGAAGCTTCAGAAGCTGCCGTGGTCGCCGCCGCCGCCACGGACGCCGAAGTCACCACGGCCAACGGGGCCGTGGGGGACGCCACGGTCGTCACCATCCCGGCGGACGGCAGCGCGGTGATTATGGCGGATGAGGTCGTGGAAGGAGCCGCGGTCGAGGCGCCCGTCGATGCCATCGTCGCCGCGGCCACGGCCGAGCTCGTCGCCGCCGATGGCACGGTCACCACGACCGATGTCGTCGCGGCGGCCGATGCCATTAGTGGCCCCGCCATGGCCGTCGCCACGGGAAGCAATCTCGCGGGGGAGAAGGTGAGAGCCACGGAGGCGGGGGGAGCCGCCGGCCGCGAATAGCCTGCCGCGCCCCCACTGCCTGAAGCGCCGGCGACGTTGGGACCCGGCGAGCGATCACCCAGTCGATCCCAGTCGACCTGGGCGTCATCGTCGTCGTCGGCGCCGTCATCGCCGCCCTCGTCGTCACCGCCGTCGTCATCATCGTCGTCGTCGTCGTCCTCGGAGTCGGAGACCACGTCGCCTCGGCGGCGACGCCGTCTCTTCTCCTCTTCCCTCTTCACCCGCTTCGCCTTCTTGGCGTCCTCGCGGTCTTTGCGGGCCTTCTGCCGCTCCGCCCGCTCCCTGTTGCTCGCGCGGACGGCGTCGTAGACTTCGGGAAGAGGGGCGGCAGAAGGAACGAATGCGACGCCAGTCTAAATCCAAGAAAAAGTGTATAAGCGAAAAATCGGAAAAATCGAAACAACGCCGAATCGGGATCGAAACCAAACCGAAAAACTTACGAATTGTAGGGCCCCCTGCTCCGGAAGCATCGGCGGGTGGCCCGGGATCGGATAGTCAAAGCTATCCCAATCCGCCGCTGTCTTCCCCATCGCCTCCGAGAGCCGGGCCTTCAGCTCTCGGACGGAAATCCGCGGCTCCGCGTGGGGGTCCACCATGCAGGTCCCCTCCCACGCAAAGTCGTGGCCCATCTCCCACATGGGGAGGCGCCGGTCTTGGAGCGGCGCAAGCCTCCTGACGTGGTAGGCGCCAATGACCCCAACGCCCGCAACGCCGCCCCTCTTGAGTTTGTCGATCGAACCCAAGAGGTCGGCCAACTTCTTCTTGTCAGGGGCGGCCGGTCCCCAACCCCAGCACTCGGGCGCCTCTTCGATCAGGCGCCCGGTGAACTCCGGGAGCGGCGCGAGCGCGGTGTTCTTGAGGTAAAACCACCTCTCGTGCCAACCCTTGTTGGTGTCGGTGACGGCCATGGTGATGTACTCGCGGGCCCGGGTGCCCCGGAGCCGGAAGCTAGCACAGCCGATTGGGACGGCGCGCGGATTCCCTTCCGCGTCCTTCTTGGTCTGGAGCGCGAGGGTGAAGAAGTACTTGAAAAGGTGGAAATGGGGGCGAATCTTCAAAAAACCTTCGCACAAGGCGACGAAGGCGGAGATGTGCTGGATGGAGTTGGGGTTGAGGTGCTGCAACTCCAACTTGTAGTGGTGAAGCAGGCCGCGGAGGAAGGGAAGAGGCGGCATGCCGAAGCCGCGCTCGTGGAAGGAGCGGAAGGAGACAATGTAGCCGTCCGGCGGCGATGGTATCCTCTCCTCCCCGGGTACCAACCACTCCCGCTCCGCGGTGAGAGGCATCAGAAGGCCGCGCGCAACCAGGGCATCGAGGTTCCCCTTGGTGCTGTTGGACCGGCTCCAATCCGCCATGGCGAATGCAGGCGAGGGACGCGGAGCGACGGCGAAACGAAGAGAAGTTGGAGAACGAGCGAGGCGAGGAAGACGAAGCGGTTTGCGCAAAGGCGAGCGGCGGTGGATGCGAAAGGTCGCGAAAACCTGGTAAGACAAATGAGGTTGGGCTCATCCCCCTTTTATAGTTATCGCGTTCACACGACGCATCGTTCCCCGCGCCTCCCCTGTTTCGCGATCTAACCGGTGCAGGTGCCTTAAAAACCGCCATCATGGCCTGCTCCACTACCGCACGAAGACAGATCGTGGCCTCGATCCGCGCGGAAGGCGAACCGTCGCGTCTCCACGACGCACGATGACGGCCCAGGCGGGCTTGGAATCCCGGCCGGGCCCACAGGTAATAAAGGCTAGGGGCTGAAAACGCCCCGACGGCCCAGTTTCCGGCCCAGGAGTTCGAAGGCCGGCCCCGCGAAAGGGTTCGAACGGCCGCTCCAGGGCAAAACTAAGTGAGGGGCCACCAAAGAGGGGTCCCCAGCGACCGCAACCCGTACACCGTAGTACAATGGGCCTCTGACGGTAGCGTCCGAGTCTGAGTCTAAAAAACCTTGACCTTGATCTCCCATCGAGGGAGGGCATCGAGCCCACTGACTCCGAGCGAAAGGAGTCGGCGATCGAAAAAGGCAGGAACTCGGATCTTAATGAGGCCGACTCCAGCTAGTCTCAATCGGATCCCCGCGAAGGGCAAGCCGAGGCCTTCACTCGGACACACCCGTTTGCAGCTTAAACGAGCACCACGCATCGAACCATCGAGGAATGACGTGGCCGGCTCATGCGTGTCCCGTCTTACCGTAAAGACGCGCGGATACGGACGAAACAAAAAGACGAAACGATCCTCGGACGGATCCGCGCATCGAGCGAGGACTCGGGGGCTCGCATTCGCAAACAATGACCTACTGCGTGGTCTCGGGAAAACCTTTTTTGTCACCCTCGGCACAAGTAAACCACTTGTACCGAGGCTCGGGGGCTACACCCGGCGGGTGCGCTCGCGCGCACCCACCGGTAGGAGTAGTACGAAAATACCCTCGGAAAGACAACGACAAGCCTCGACGGCGACCACGACCCCCGGCCGCCGCCCAGGCTCGGGGGCTACTGACGGATACCCAAATCAGGGTATCCTGATCTAGGATACTTAATCCTGCTAAACCGTCTCAGCTTAATTGCTAGGGCCCACAGGAACAGGTACACGACAACAGAGCGCTCGAGGGGCCCACGGCCGACCCCGAGGACACATACAAGTTCCGCCTCGCCCGACCCCCAGTCGGGCGGGCCCACGACTTCCGCCTCGCCCGACCCCCAGTCGGGCGGGCCCACTGACTTCCGCCTCGCCCGACCCCGAGTCGGGTGGGGTCCACAGACTCCGCCTCGCCCGACCCCCAGTCGGGCGGGCCCACGACTTCCGCCCCGCCCGACCCCGAGTCTGGTGGGGTCCACGAACTCCGCCTCGCCCGACTCCCAGTCGGGCGGGCCCACAAGCCGCGCTTCGCCCGTCCCCGAGTTGGGAGACTTCGTCGAGAAGATTTTCCTCTGGCAAAGAGGACAGGCATTTACGACGAGTAGCTGGGGAGCCTTAACTCTACCCAGCAACTCATACACTTGCAGGCACGCGATCTGACCTGCACAGTGACACCCGTCCCATCTCGCGGCGCCGCCTGACACCTCGAGTACAGCAACGGGATGGCTACGACATCATCATCACCCTGAACAGGGACGAAGACCAGACCGGCGACAAGACAGCCGCGACAGTCTGGGTTGACATCTCGACCACCTGCCCGGCGACCAGGCTGACAGGACGCCGCCTGACTAGAGCCACAGTAGCGGCTAGGGATCAGACTAGTGCGGCGTGTAGCCGCGCTGCCCACAACCCGAAAGCCCCGTTCCCATTTGTAAACCGGCTCACTCCTTGACTATAAAAGGAGAGCTGGGTGCATGAGGAAGGGGGATCGGGTCCGAACAGATATACGACACACAGACGAAGAGGCTTGGAGTCTTTCTCCTCCCTCGCCAACACTTGTAGCTCCCCTCTGCAAGTCGAAACACGAACCACCCACGAACTGGACGTAGGGCATCGATTGCCTGAACCAGTATAAACCTTGCCCCTCTCGCGAAACCCTCGCCATCATAGAAGATTGTTAGACGCCGTAGTTACAAATTTACTTGTCGGCCGGTTTCTTAACACCGACACGCAGCAACTTTGATTTATTCAAGTGCGCAAACAATGCACTTTATTATTCACAACATGTAACCTAATAACTTAAGTATAGGGTATGCTACAATACTTGTTTTAACCCCCTGCTTTGTTAAACTTCTGATTAACTTGACACATTTGAAGTGAACAATTGGTGAGTGGACTGTGTTTCCACATCATAACATTAATTTGGTTCTTGAAGGTCAATAGTTCATCAGAAGTCCACTTAATGAAGCTGTCGATCCTTTACCTAATGAAGCCTATGGTTCTTCACTTAATGAATCCCATGATTCTTCACTAATTAAGACACTGACTTGGAATTCAATTTTTTTTTAAAAAAAAAAACAATGAGCAGCTAGATTTGCCTCGGATAGTTCTTTCATAATATTATATTGCTATATTTTGCATATACTTTGTGCTGGTAATTGATTGGATGGAGTACTCGCCAAATTTCAGTTGTAAATGGTCATTTATTTGATTGAATTGGGGAACATAAAACAAAGGCTCTGAAGAAACTATACAACCTCAAGTCTAAAGGGTAGGGCTCTATGGCCTGAATATACAACGTAAAACAAAATCTGCTCCATGGGATCTATTGGTTGAATATGCTGTGCAACATGAAAACTTGGAGAGCCACCATGGTAGATCTCACCCCAAACTGAGGTAATTTTCAGTTATGCGCTCTTTCACTTTACTGTTCCACATAGTTTGGGTGCATGTGGAATGAAGCTGAGATCTATTCCTCATATCTGAATAAATAAATATTATGTGCTTCCAGAAAGTTGATGTGTGTGCTGTCTTCGATTTAGATAATGTATGCAATTATTTGTTCTCATGACGTTTCCTTGTGAATCATGTTGATTGGTTTGACGAATTGATCTCTGACGCGCGCCCTTCAATGCCAAACCATGTCCACAAGAGGGAATTAATTTGGAGATAGAATCATTTATTAGTGAAAAGAACAAAATATCAGCAGTTCTGCACACTTCAGTGCAAACCTCCACAATCTGGAATGAACATTTTGCTATCGATAGACTATGCATGTGTTTAACTCGAGTGTGCTATGCTAAGCTGAAGGAGATCCAATCGAGTGATATGACTTGTCGTTCTAAATGTTTCGCAAAACACTTGCATACTCTTTTTTAACTTATTGACTACTAGCTTAATTCCTAGTGATGTATGTAATCTTTCTCTATATCAATCACGTGATGCTTTGTCTACCACAGATTGCTGGAAGTACTGGAGTGGAGAGAACATGAATTATTCTAATTGTGATCTGATGTGAACGTTATGGCGCACTTTGTACTGTTGGGTATGGATAGTATTATGTAATATTAATTAAATATTTTTTATCAGAATTGGAATATTTGATACTGATAATGTCCTGGACATATATGCATCTGAAAATGGACCAAATTATCTATGAAAAAACAGCCATGTATGAAGATAAATAAACAAGTCATGTATGAATAAATTGGGCAATCCATCTACACAAAAGAAAAAAGGAAAAAATGTTGAGCCAAAAATTACATTGCATGAAAAAGGATGAGTCAGGCCCAAAATATAATGGGGTAGACCTAGAAAATTAGTGGGCTTAATGGTGGTCCATGTTTCATATACGGTGGGCTTTTGAATCGGCTTAGGCCAAAAATAATGGGCTGTTATAGGGCCCTTGTTGGGTTTTGTGATGTTTTGAGGCTTGACGATGGAAGGATAGTCACAAAAGAATGATGAAGTGTTTTCGTCACAAAATATGTTTTAATAAGCACGATAGGTGACGAACGGATTTTCATCACTGAATCGTTACAGATTTCAACTAATGTTTTATGCTTTTAGGCTTTATGTCGTTAACGAAACGTCACGTATCATAAGTTTTTTTTACTGTCTAAACACAACTCTCTTAGGAAAGTTTGTGGAGCCTGCCTGAACCAAATTCTGCATTCCATCAAATTGACGATGAGGGCAAATGGTAAATATTATGCCAAGTCCGATTACTTAGTGCAATTTGACAATTTGCCAAACAAGGAGTACAAGAGGATTTTTTTTGAAAGCGTGGTCGACTCCCAAATGCAAAAAAAAAATTACATGGATGCTGGTCCAAGATCGAGTGTGGATGGCTCAACAGCTGCAGTTCCGTCCGTTTGTAAGTCAATATGTTTGCACAACGTGCCATCGCTGCATTTGTTTGTTGAATGCCCAGCGCTCTGAAGCATTTGGTCTGCCATCTCCAAATCCAATTCCTTGGAAAGCCCCTGCAACCGCAAAGCCTAAGGCGTGGTGTCAAGAGTCAAGACCCTTATCATTCTTGTGCTGTGAGAGTGGTGGAAGGAACGCAATTGAGGTACCATTCAAAGTGAAGAGCTTACCTAGGTTGGTACAGAGAATTTTCTAGGATTTAACGGCATTTGTGCTTTCAGCGGTAGGCGACGTGGTCGTCGACAGCGAGGCGCCAGTGGTGACTTCGTCAATTTGAAGGATTTGCCGGCTCAGTCTTCGAAGATGCTCATAGGAGTAGGGTTTGCGTATGTGCGTTCATAGGGGTGAGTGTGCGTGCGTTGTGAGTATCTAAGTTGTACTGTGTAGTAAAAAAAAAAAAGGGTTGCTACAGAGAATGCAAGTAGAAGCAATGAACTGGGGAATTGCAGGTGCTCGTGCCCTGTTACACCTAAGAGAGAGTAGAGAAAAGAATGCTACTACGTACTTGATAGCTTCACGTTACTTTTTTTTTTCTTTGGCTTTGAATTTCTGAAATTGCGGCCTGCACACAGACTCCTTGTAATGCTCTAAAACATTTGGCTTTCAAAAAACAAAAGATTCGGACCTAATTAACGCTGGCCTAGACATTGTTGAGCGGGATCAAACCTCATGTGCTTGAGACCAGCAGGGAATCACTGACGTGCTTCAGGTCCATTGATTTACATGTGAGCAAAGTCAGTCCTAAACAATATCAGCGGCAATATTTAGCCTTCTTGAGATTTTCTATTGCATTATTTTGCATCAAATAATGTTGAAAAGTCCAGCCTTTGAAACATTACGTTCATCATCGTACTCGCAAGATGTCATTATTTTATAAGTTTCTAACTGATCTGAAACTCTGTTGAACAAATGGAAAAGATTGCATTTCAATTATCTTTGGAATCAACTGGGGACCTGAAACCAGTATACATGCAAAAGGATATATAAGAACTCAATGTATATACCATTGGAATGCTTGGATTGACTCTCCATTTATATGCTAGGAAGATGCAGACTCATCTATGCCGTAGCTAGCTAGATACTAGGGGTACTTGGACTAATTCTTTCGTAATGACAATATTAAAACGTGAGATGAATAATTTTAGGAATTTTAGATCCAATAGCTGTTGTTGTTGCTACGATCGATTAAGTCCATACAATCCGGCTGGGTATTTGTTTGTTTTTTTATTTGATTTTGGATTTTTCTGTAATTAACGTGGAAGCACAAAAAAGAGTAATAAATATGATCTTGCAAGTAGCGTGGAGGCTCCGATTAGTGGTAAATATAAGATAAGATGATACAGATACAGTATCATACTACGACGCAGTTCATATCGAGAGAAGCTTAACAATCAATCTTACACAGTTGACTGGTAGCTACAGGGAATATCTGCTAATTTAATGTATGAATCAGCTCCCGGTCAATGATCGCGTTGTCCCAGCCCTCTTCTCTTCTAGTTTTGTACTAGCTAGTTGAGGAGCCCGTCCTGCCTCGGCTCACAAGTCACAACCGAGTTGCGGAGATATGGGGATGGAGGCGACGTACCTCACCACCGGCTCACAATATCATACAAGAAGCATGTTGCACGAAAAGCGGTTATGCCTATGAGAAAAAAAAAGTTCAACCTTATAATGTAACGTTCCTCCATCATAATCGTGAGATTCTCATAAGGCATTCGATGATTCAGAAGAGTCTGAAAAGCAAATTAAGAAATGCACTCGATGGAATTGATAAGATGGGTACGAATAAAATATCATACAATGCAACGAATATCAATAGATCGTTGGATGAAGTCACAGCAAGAAGCATGTTAACCATTTTACTTCCACAGTTGACTTAGCTCCCGGTCAATGATCGCGCTGCATCGGCCTTCATAAGTTTTCAGAATTAATTAGCTCTGTCTCTCCTCACAAATCACAACCGAGTTGCAGAGATGGGGACGGAGACGACGCACCTCACCGCCGGCTACTGCGCCACCACCGGCACCTACCGCAGCCGCCACTCTCCGGCGACCGAGGCCACCGCCACCGACACCTCCTTCCCGAGCTACCTCTTCTCCCGGCTGCGGGCATTTCCTCCGGATCGCCCGGCCTTCGTGGACACGTCCACCGGCGCCTCCCTCTCCTTCGCCGGCCTCCGCGCGCTCTCCCTCAAGGCGGCCAGCGCGCTCGCCGCCCTGGGCCTCCGCCGCGGCCACGTCGTCCTCCTCGTCGCGCCCAACTCGCTCCACTTCCCGGCGCTCTCGCTCGCCGTGCTCGCCGTCGGCGCCGTGCTCTCCGCCGCCAACCCGCTCCTCACATCCGACGAGCTCGCCGGCCAGGCACAAGACTCCGAGCCTTTCCTCGCGCTCACCACCGCCGACCTCGCCCCCAAGCTCCGCAAAGCCCAGATGACGACGACGACGCTCGTCGTCCTCATCGACGAGCTGCTCGCCGGCGTCGACGGCCACGACGAGTGGGCGGCGTGCGCGTCGTCGGACGACGGCGACCACCAGGCGGCGCTTCTGTTCTACTCGTCTGGCACGACGGGGAGGAGCAAGGGCGTGGTCTGCACGCACGGCAACGCCGTCGCCATGGCGGCGTCGCTGGAACGTCTGTGGCGGCGTCGCGACAATGTGGAAGACGACGTGTACGGGTGCGTGGTGCCCATGTTCCACATGTTCGGCTTCTCGGCGTTCGTGCTGGGCACCGCAGCCATGGGCGCCACGACGGTGCTGGTCCCGGGAAGGTTCTCGGCGGACAAGCTGATGGCAGCCATGGCGGACTACGGCGTCACGAGGCTCCTGGTGGTCCCGCCCATGGTCGCTTCTTTGGCGAAGGTGGCGGCAGCGTGGATCCCACGCCTGCGCCTCAGGGAGGTGGTGTCCTCGGGAGCGCCGCTGCTGCGCCATCACGTGGCGCGCTTTCGCAGCTGCTTCCCCCGCGTCAGCCTTGGCCAGGTTACTTCTGAGGCTCCTTTTGTCTACTGGACATATAACAACATACTACTACTGTATTAGTTTTCATATTACTGCAAAGACCTCATGGATGCCTCGACCCTCAAGTCTACGGTCCGGCCTCTATAAAACAGAACAAATAGCGTAATACATTAATCCATACAGATCGTTGACTTCTTTTTGTGAATTATAATTGTCACTAGTGGACAATCGGTATCTTCTCTTCATGCCACGAGGTATTTCTTTTTAAGAAAATGGTAGCATACAGTGGAATCTTTTCTTTGTTAACTACTTCATAGGTTTGAAAATTAGTCACCACGTAACTTTTAGAATCAAAGTTGCTATGTTTAAATAGTTATTACTATTAAACTCAGTCTCTCCTCTGTTAGCTGCATTGTTGTACAGGAGATGTAGGGAAGAGGAACATGAAAGCACAGTTATTATTACTCGCTATAGTAAAAACGTATAGTATGATAGTACCCCTGATCTATATACATGAAAAAAAACATTAATCTACACCTAGCAATTTTTACTGAAGGAAATCATCACGAATTACTCAATCGAGTGCGTGACAATGCTAAAATATATTAGTACTCCCTCCGTTTTTAATTATATGACGCCATTGACTTTTTTCGTTACTTTGACCATCCGTCGTATTCATAAATATTTATGCAAATAACTAAATGTATAAATCAATCTTAAAATGCTTTTGATGATAGATCCACAATATACATTTCACGTTAAGCAACTAATTATTTTTATATATATTATTGATCAAAGTTCAACAAAAAAAGTCAACGGCGTCATATAATTAAAAACGGGGGGAGTAGTTTCCCTATTGCTTTTGGTAAAAATTGTGAAATTTTGTTCAATAATTTCAATAATTACTTATGGTTTTCTTCTGTAATAATTATCAGGTTCTACTGTATTTGCGGATATTTATGTCAACATTTATGTTGGAATACGTGTAAATGTCATAAAAGTGGCTTATATTTGAGATCGGAGGGAGTATAAATAAACTTTATGAAATGTTTAAGGTAGAGTAGGTATGCATGCCCAGATTGCAGAAAATGCAACAATATGATGGACACTACTCCCTCCGTTTTTATATTCATGTCATTTCAGACAAATCAAATGAGCTACAAATGAACTATCAAAATGTGTGTGAACGTCAACAATTAAAAAACAGAGGGAGTAGCATAACGTACAATCACCAACTCACAGCCACGTGTAATGAATCGTTCAATTAATAGCAGTGATCGATCCATGTTGCGTGCCTGCAGTGCTACGGACTAACCGAGACAACGGGGATCGTCACCATGTGCGACTTGCCATCCGACCACGACAACGACGGTTCCTCGCCGTCGTCATCCCTCTCCATCGGGCGGCTGGCTCCGTGCGTGGAGGCGAGGATCGTGGACGTCGAATCAGGGGAGGCCCTCCCGCCCAACCGCGCCGGCGAGCTGTGGCTCCGGGGCGCCTCCGTGATGCAGGGCTACCTGCGGAACGAGGACGCCACCGTGGCGGCTCTGGTGTCGGACGCCGCCGTGCAGCGGTGGCTGCGCACCGGCGACCTGTGCTACGTCGACTCCCGCGGCTTCCTGCACGTGGTAGACAGGCTCAAGGAGCTCATCAAGTACAAGGCCTACCAGGTCGCGCCGGCCGAGCTCGAGGACGTCCTCGCCGCGCACCCCGGCATCCGAGACGCCGCCGTCGCACCGTAAGCTGGCCATCACTCTTTACATTACATCCCCGTAACATCAATTTTGTAAAACTTACAAAGTTAGAACACACTAAACTATTAGTTAGATCGATGTTGTGCTAGATCTCTTTACATATTTATGCATTCTTGGCTCTCCGTGGGCGCGTGGCAGGTACCCGGACGATGAAGCCGGAGAGATCCCCGTGGCGTGCGTGGTCAGGAAGCCAGAGAGCCACCACCTGCAGACGCAGGACGTTCTATCCTTTGTGCAGCACAAGGTGGCGCCTTACAAGATGATCAGGAAAGTGGTGTTTGTCGACAGCATTCCCAGGTCGCCTTCTGGCAAGATCCTCAGGGCACACCTCAAGTCATTCCTGCGTACCGTCGCTGGTGAAGTGCAAGGACAATCTGCCGGTCCTACTTACACTCTCCGCCGGTCTAAAATTTGATTCCATTTAGTGCTCTCCCTGTTGCATCATATACAAGTTTATTCATACTTCAATGTATTTTTATTGGTAGCTCAACCTAATCAAGGCTACGAACTTGTCATCCGACGTATAACTCTAGCAATAATTTGAAGCGTTATAGTGGCCAGGTACTCATACGAATAATGTAGCCAGCTGATATAGTGGCTTGGCTAGCTATTAGACTTGCTAAGAGGAGGGTTGAAGGTGCAAATACTTTATGCTTGCACGAGTGAATCATCAATTGCGGTCAACATCTCTCTGTTGCCATTTCATCAAACTAGCTTCATATGTAAACAATATGGGACATACCAAATAGATTAACAACATGATACTCCATACCACAATAGAGTAGCAACACAATATGCCATCAGGTACTCATACGAAAAAGATTGACATAATCAATTCAATTAATACTAAAATAACTTATTACACCGCAGAAACTATGTGTAGTGCACTAGTTAATTCACCTATCTTTTCCAACAATTCACCTAACCACACATAAGGACTAAGGTGTCGTTATACTAAAGAGTATTACCTCTGTTCCAAAATACTGATGATTCTAGACTTCAACAGTTTTCTCAAATTGCTTGTCATTATCTCAATGCACATTTCTCTCTTTTCAGTATATCTCTATCTCTCTCCTTCCCCTTCCATGTGTACCCATATTATCCACTCTCGTTTATTCTTGTGCCCAAAGCCAAACATCTATTTTGAAACAGATGTAGTTGGCAACAGATAGGCACCATTTTGGCAGGTTTTATTAAGCACTATATATGGGCGACGTCCATGCACGGCCGCAACCACAAAGATCAGAAACAAATGGGTTGCATAAGAGACACTTTCTGGGGCATAAATACGTCGGCAGCCAACAAAAATATGGCGGCGGCAGCCAAATAAAATATGGCGGCGGAGCTCACGAGAGGAATGAGGAGAGTACCTCGAGGGAGGAGGATGTGCTGGTGACGGGGAAGAGTGTCCCTGTGGTGGGGAAGAGCGTCCCGGCAACAGCGTGGTTAGGGAAGGACATCTCATCGCTGGTGGCCCAGATCTGGCCAGCGGCGGGCTTGGAGATAGGCGTCCTGGCGGCAGGGATGAGGAGGCCACATCGCGGAGGGACGCCAGGTCGAGGACGATGCATAGCGCCAACCGGTGGCGGCAGGCCTGGCGCTGGCCTGGGTCGGGAGAGCACGCGGGAAGGAGGCGAAACGGGCGAGAGGAGCTCGCTTGCGGACCCATAGGTGAAGGGGCCCGAGGGAGAAATCTAGGGGCCTCTCTAGAGTAGGGACCTGAGTTGGGGCTCTATTGGAGTTGTTTTTTTGTCCTCAACCTCTAAATGTTGAGTTGGGGCTGGAGTAGGGGCTTCCATTAGAGTTACTCTAAGTCAATCAACATTGGCTCGGCAAAAACCCTCCAAATGTGCAAGCTAAGAGTACCATATAATAACTACAAAACTAGTATGGTTGCCCGCGCAATGCGCAGCTAGAGTTGAATATTTTCACATCAATAATAGTATAAATTTTATAGACTTATATGTAGGTATTTTATGATATTATGGTTACCCACGCATTTGCACGGCTAGAGTTGATTGTTTTCACATCGATAATAGTATAAATTTTATAAACTTATATGTAGATATTTCATGATATTATGGTTACCTGCGCATTTGCGCGGCTAGAGTTGATTGTTTTCATATCTATAATAGTATAAATTTTATAAACTTATATGTAGGTATTTCATGATATTTTGTAATAAACTTTATATGCTCTCTCCTACGGTCGAATCCCTCGCCTGCTCGTAATGATGCTCTACTAGTTGTCGCCTTGGCTTGTTGTCCGGGTCACTTGTTCATCAGGTACTTCTGCCAACTCGTTATCTGTCCTGCCTATTTATCGCTCACTCCTGCAAGGACTACTACCTTCACGCGTCACCTTGCCCCTTCGCCTTCCTAATGGTAGGTTAGTCATCTTGTTGTTCAACTTGCCTGCTCGTCGCCCTCTCGTTCAAGGTTCTTCCCGTCCTCCTTTTTAACTTGTTTTTCGGTTCTCACTCATCTTTACTCTCGGCTATGAGCTATGACCGCCACGCGCTACCTATCTCGTACCCCCGTTTGTTTGTCATGCCATTGGCAGGTCATCATCATAGCTTTTTTTCAGCTTGCTTACTCATCATGTCATAATTTAGCTATGTTAGAATCATAATGGTATGATAGGTAAATTAGAAATAAAAATTAGGAATATTTTTAGCTATCTTTTATAATCCCAATTTAGTTATTTTTTGGATTTATAATGGCATAGTGGGTAATTTAGAAAATAGGTCTGAAGTGTATTTTTGGTTATTTGTTTTCGAATTTAGCTATTCTTTTTGACTCGTAATGGCGTGGTAGGTAATTTAGAAATAGGTGCCAGAAGTATTTTGGCTATTTTTATTATGCCGAATTTAGCTATTTTATAAATATTTATAGGGGGTTTGTGACTAATTTTTTTCATAATGGTAGTGGTGGGTAATTTTCTCTTCTTATTTTCTCAGATTAACGTGGGAGTTTCTATCATTTTAGAGCGAACGTGGCGTCTTATTTTTTTCGTCAATTATATATATAATAGATGGTGCCATCATATATGAAACTGGATATACCTTTTTTGCGAGAGCAGAGGAGAAGGGAGAGAATTTCCTACAGTTTGAGAATAATCCACGAGAATCAGAAACAAGGTCATGCTGCCGTGTGAGATCTCACGATAGGGGAGAGGACTCTCCTAGGAGGGGGAGAATTTTCAGAATCAACGAGCACATATGGGATGGATTCCATCAGATACGATTCACGATGTGTTTGGCCAGGCAAAGCATAAGCAGAGGTAGTTTAATTGGTCATGACTCATGAAAGTTGAGAAGAAAAAGAACAACAAAATAAAAAGGGAAAATCCAAGAATCCCTCATTACCGATCCCTTATATTTCGAAAGGCGCTTGGATTGGATCTAAAAATTCTTGGGGTGATCGATCTAGGTGATTCGTATGTGACGAAGCAGATTTCAAAGTCTCCCTCGGGGCGGTAGCGACGATGCCTGGGCACCAACAGGCAGCGGGGTCAAGAGCATGTCGACCTCCGCCACGAAGCGATCCATGGCTGGTGGCGGCAGCAGGATGGGCACGCCCACGGCGTTCTCCCCACCACCATTCCTGACGGCGAGGAGGACGCCCAGCCCGGGCCACTTGTAGGCAGTGCCACCGTACACCGGATCGCCCCACCCGAAGTCGACGCGACGGTACCCGGCGTGCCTGAGGTCTGACACGAAAAAGGTATTCGCCAATGCCATGGCCGGGCGGCCACGTAACACGAGAAGGTCGGCCGTGGACCGCACGAAGTCCGCGGTCACGGCGGCCTTGGCCTTCTGCACCATCTCCACCGTGTCGCCCAGCGAACTGGCCAGAAGCTCTCCGGCGGTGGACAGCACCGGCGAGGCCACGGTCGCGTTGCCGTAGTAGCCGGCAACAGGGAGCCCCAGCCCACGCACGCCCCTGAAATTGTAGACGACGTTCAGGCGCACCTGCTCGTCTGGGGGGAGCTCGAGCGCGGCCACGCGAGCGCGCCAGATGGCCGCGGTGATCGCCTCGAAGGTCGTGGCCGTTTCGCGGAGGCACGGCGGGAGACGCATTCTTATTGTAGCCATCTCGGTTGGGCCGAAGGTGAATGTGCGCAGCACCATGTCATCGGACGGCGGCGGTGGCAACGGCATGGCGTCGTACTCGGGGTGAGGGCATGATTCTTCTGCCCTCGGTGGACTGCGCGCCGTCAGTAGCTCGCGGGACCAAGCAGGAGTGATGGTCGGCTCAGGGAGACCACGGGCAAGCTCGGCGGCAGCGGAGAGGAACTGGACGATGCCTATGGCGTCGCACATAGTGTGGTTGAGTCGGAGCGCCAACACGAAGCCGCCGCAGAGCAACCGGGTCACCTAGCAAGCAGTGACGAAGATCACGAACAAAAACCAAAACTGCATGCTTAGGCTGCCAAGCACAAGTCCATACCTGGATAAGCAGCAAGGGGCTGTTGAGGACGTCGCTGGAGCCTTCCCCCTTAAACAGCAGCTGATCCATGCACGGGAAAGGCAGCCTCAGCCCGGAGGCCTCGAGCTCCGCCAGCCGCACGTCCGCGTCAGCCTCCACGAACAGCACCCCTTCGCCGGTGCAGTCCACGACCAGCTTGCGCTCCTCCACCTCCCGCAGCCGCCCAGCGAGGGGGTAGTACGGCACCAGTGCCTCGCCGAGCGCGCGGCGGATGACAACCGCCGGGTCGCGCTCGTCGGCCTGCAACCTGCCGCGGTAGAATAAGACGTTGGAGACATGCCCACGACAAAACTCCTGGTCGTCGATGTCGGAGAGGCGCTTCGTCTCGCGGGGCGTCGCGGTCGCCGGGCCAACGAGCACCGGATTCTTCCGGCGCACGGCGAAGGAGAGCGTCGTCGTCATCGTCATGGCCGCGCGTTTCTTCCAGACTCGATTCCAGACTGCATCTCGATCCATCTGTGTTAATTATACTCCAGTATAGATCAAGGAACAACACCGTACGTAGTGCACAGCTGGTCCATATGACACACATACTATGGAATCTGCTGTTAGTATACAACGTGTGTGGAAAACCATGCGGAGATGCTTGTTGTGCCCGATTTGCCCGACAGCCATGGCAGGGAGTAATTAAGGGGGAGCCCAAGTTCAACTCATATGGCCGTTGACCAGAACAGAAACTAATCATTTGCGCCACATGCTCATGCATGCTGCGGAACGGATCAACAGAGGCTTGCTCGCGATTCAATGGCAGAATTCACGTCCTGCCACCGCTAAGAAAGATTTACATTAATAGTTAGAACCGCTCCAGGCCGGTTTAGCCTCAAAATTGAAAATTCGAAATTCGTCGAAATCGATCGGATCAACAGAGGTTTGGGCAGTAAGTCGCTCTCTGTTTACCGGTTGGCCACCCATTTTTCTGTCGAAACCGAGAATCACTGTGAAAGTGGAAACATGTTAGAAATTTTGGCATCACCTTAATTGGCTAATTATTTGCAATGCATCCAACATATAACTAATATCATGCATTATGAGTACCAAGTCCATGAGCGCACCGGAAAAAAAAATTGTCCGGTACATAGATCTTGAACAAATAATTGCACAACACTTCGTTCTTCTTATATCTTTTTGGCTGGTCAAACATGCCTCTTTTCATCAATTTCTTTCACCACTTTTTTTTCTTTCAAAGTTTCAATTTCAACAAATTAAAACTTGGTAAACCAGTCGTCCACTAATACAGAGCTGGACCTGTTTTGGACGTTTTTGCAGAAACCGAGCGATATTTAAATTGTTCCGTAAACCATGGCTAAGTCGTGCCTTCCACATATCTCGCCCTAATATAATGCCTCAGATTTTGGTTAATTCTTTGATTCTCAACCAAGCTAGAATGGCTAAACTCGATCTCTGAGTGGATATAAGGCTCGTCACACAACTCAGGTTGATAAAATATATACCCCCTCCATAACAAAATATAATCATTTCTAGATTTGATTAAAGTAATATTTGACCAAATTATCATATCTGTAACTTTTCATATTTGAAATAATTTATTTTTATAGGTATATATTAATGGTCAATTTGAAAGTGATTGACTTTAACCAAACCCAATGCTTATATTCTGAGGCGAAAGAGTATGATTTTTGAACATCAAAATGGCATAGTCCAAACAGCTAGAGACGTGACACCAATATCCATGTAACGAATAATAACTCTATATACTTTGAACCGGAATGCTTGGATCGACATGGACTACAACATGGGAGCTAATGTGAAAATGGAACGTGGACTAATAGGAAAATGGCACGCAAACTCATAAGAAAATGGCATCTGGACCAACAGGAGAACGACATGTGGGCCAACGAAAAGCATACAGATTCCTGCCATGTAGATGCCACGTTAGACTTTCCATGTCACTTGGTAGCATGGATGAAGCCAAATACTATGACATTTTCCTTCTTGTCATAACGAAACAGATTCTATAATGAAACTCATTTCATTGCTGATGAAAGTTGTTGATGAAATATGCCAATTTGTCACAGAAAAACAAACTTGATGCTCTGTTTTTAACAGACACGATTTCATCACAAAAAATCATTTATGGCGAATTTGTTTTCTACCTAGACGAAAACATTTTGTCATGGATGTGCACATTTCTACTAGTGAAAAAATGGAAAAGATTGTATTCCAATTAACTAATCTTTTCTCTTTTGAATCAGCTGTGACCTAAAAGCAGTATACATGCAAGGAATAAGAATATATATATATATATATATATATATATATATATATGTATATATATATATATGTATATATATATATATATATGTATATATATATATATGTATATGTATATATATATATATATATATGTATATATATGTATGTATATATGTATATAAAAAAAAAAGGAAGAAGAAGACAAACCATAGCACTTCAAAATTGGTAGCAGTGTGGGATCCACACAATGTGTGCACGCCCAAGCCAATTTTGGACCTTAAAATGTTGCGTATTAAAACCAACCTTGGTTTGTAGGCTAGGGGCACAAACAAATGCCGCAAGACGCTGTAGACCCGTGAGTGGTTACACAACAGGGCATATGTCGTGCCCTTGTGGCGCAATCAAATGCGTTTTAGTTCTCTTTCAAACAGAAGTGCATCCCTGCCTTGTGGCATATTCCAATGCATGATTAATGCCTCAAATGAGAGAAATAAAGAACCTATAAGTTAGTGACAAAGCCATAACTTCCAAAGGAACAAAAAATTGTTTCTAAAAGATAAAAACAATTTGTAAATTTGTAACTTTCCCTAGCCGTTTCATTCTTAACTTTGCCAAGTAACAATTCAATTTATATCAAGGAAGCAAATTTTAGGCACTCATCTCCTCTTTTTTTTTTTTTTGAGACGTGCACTCATCTCCATTTGAAACAAACAAAAAGTTGTATACCCATCCTGATCATTTGTCAGTTAAGTTAGCAAGGCAAATTGATCGCTGCATATTTAGAGTTAACATATGAATCATTTAAGTTAGCAAGGAAAATTGATCAACTTTATTGTCACCACATTTAAATTGGATGCCAAAGTGAAAACATTGGAACATTACAGTATATCATCAAAGAAAATATTTCTTAATCAAATCCCATTTCCGTTAAATTCAGTGATCCAACTCCTCTTACAAAATTGATGTTCAGGCAAGAAATCAGCACTAGAATGTATGACCATTTCTTAAAGATACTTCATTTTTACCCACAAAAGAAGTTGGTTATTTATAGATACAACAAGCAGAACTTCTTCAGTAAAATAAAATTACTAATATACGTAGTAAACTAATGGTCGCAGTTATGCAGCATACAGATAACATTCATACTAAAACAACAAGTAAATTAGAGCAAAGTATTCAATCTTTTGACTAGCAAAGTAAAATTCTGCAAGAGGGAGTGCAAAAGTGTCTCCACGTTGTTTCTGCATAGCCAGGGAAATTTCTTGGAAAAAAAAGGATATTCCCTTCTGTAAATAAAAAAGAATCAAGCAAGTGGATTAGTAAAATAAAACTTTCAGCCATCGAGGCCTCGACATAGTAGCTATACATGATCAGTGCTGGCCTTCGCCCAATGTATGGCGGCTCCAGACCTACATCCTTCATCAAGAAATCCATATTTCCCTGAATCTTCTGGTCAGACAAGCTCAGGACAAAAGGTGCCTTCCTCACAACTTCCCGTACATCATCCTGTGAGAACCCAAACTTCTGTAGAAGCCTCATCGACTTTCTCTAATAAGCTAATCATGTCCTATCAGTACCATATCACTGCAATATTTCTTGTCATATATCTAGTTAGATGAACTATTAGCAAGAGTACCAGTCAATCAGGTCAATCAAAATGAATGGCAAACAAAAAGAGCAACAAATATCCCTGTCAACTTCATTGGCGAGAAGCTAAACTAACAGTAGCAATATCACAGAACACACTCATGGTCCAGACTCCATTGACATGGAGGAAAAACCAAGTACTCCAGCATACAGCAAGGACTGGAGTATCTGCATCATCCCAACAATCAGAAGTAACTTGCAAAATGTGACAACTTACGATCTTGTGAACCAGCACCACAAATCCATACCAAGATTAGACCAAGATCAGAAGTAAATTATGTTGCCATTAGACATGTTGCAAGAGACAACCAGACATTAGATCAAGCCGATCAACAAATTGTCAAACATTGTTAACAGCAATCTGTTGGGAGCAAAAGCACAGTGCAAATACAATAAAGCATCTAAAATACCGACCCTATATAATTTGTAAATCATACTTAGTAGTGGAAATATCTTTTACAAACAGCACCAAGCTAATCTTGTCAGGAACTAGCAATGGACAAGTGAACCATATTTCAGAGAATCCAATAGTGCTGATGGATGAACTCTCATTTTTTTTATAGAAAAAATACAATGATTATAAAGCATGTAGGTAACAAGGAATAACCTCTGTAAGAACCGAATGATGAATTAATACATTCTGTGATGGCAAATTAGTCAAGGTTACCAGACTGAACAAGGCAATAACAAACGTTGGCATTTTAGCTTGATGTCCAATATGAACTTTTCCAATACATTCATGTCACAATCTTGTCAAGAAACTATGTCTACTGCCCTCCCAGAACATTTTGAAGCATAGTCCTCAGCAAGGCCCGGGACTAGGTCCTTATAAGGAAGCACAAACTTTTCCAAGAAAAGCTTCTCGCCCTTCGAGGCTATGCCATAGAAGTCAAACTCAAATATCAGCAATCCCTTCTCCTTTAGAGATTTGAGCAACCAGTGACGGGGCAACAACCGACGCTCAACGCTATACAATAGCAGCACAGGCCTTCGTGCAATGTATGGCACATCCAGACCAACATCCTTCATCAAGAAGACGACATTTCCCTGAATCTTCTGGTCAGACAAGCTCAGGACAAAAGGTGCCTTCCTCAAAATTTCCCGTACCTCATCGTGTGAGAACCCAAACTTCTGTAGAAACCGTACTCTCCTGGCATAAGCCTCCTTGCTCCTCAAAGAAATCAACACAAGCGCACGGGGGAACATCCGTGCCCCTCGTTGCACGCCTAGCTCCTCCACTCGCTCCACGGCTTCCCGCAGACGCTCCGGATTCATGGTGAACAGCCGGGGTGCGTAAATGTTGGAAGCGAGTAAATCTGAAGCATTCAACCCGCATTGCCGAAGAAGGGCCATGTTGGGTTCGGTCGCCTTGTCTGGGTCGATGTTGAGGAGGGCAGAATTCATCCTGACTGCCCGCAGGAGCTTGTCGAAGGATCCAAGCTCGTTGAGCCAGAACTCAAGGTTGCGGCCGAGAAATGTGCTGTGGAAGAAGCAGGGTCCGAAGGGAACGAGGCGCGCGACCTCGTCCCGCGACAGGCCAAGATTGTAAAGATCTGAGATGCGGGGCACCATGGTCCGCTCCACGTCGGCGGAGAGGAACCTCGGGTCCGTGACGACGGCGGCGGCGATATCGGCGGCGGGGACCCCAAGAGTGCCGCCGAGGAAGGCAAGCACGGCGTCCGGGTTGGAGCGGGAGCTGAGGTGGGGGATCTTCTTGGCTGCCTTGAGCGCTTGCGCCGGGGTGAGGCCGCATCTGGAGACGAGGTAGTCCTCGACGGCGAAGGAGCGCGGAGGAGGAGCGGAGGGTGCGGTTGTGGCGGTGGAGCTGAGGAGGCGGTTGAGGGAGACGACGGGAGGGTCGTGTGAGGCCGAGGAGCTGGGTTGGGAGCGGAGGATCAGCGAGAGGGTGCGCACTCTGAAGCGATGGAGCGCCATGGAAACGTGGCGGCGACGGCGGTAGGGTAAACGGCGGCGTGGTCTTTCCTTCCTTCGAGCTCCGCTCCTAGCAAGTAGAAGCCGAACTTTACTAACGCCGGGCCTGCTGCTGTCGGACTTCGTCTAGGCCCAAAAATGATTTCGGCCCAAAAAATCACCTAATCCTAACACTTGCTCTCGCCCTTTAAAAACAAAAAAAGGATTCAGTCGATTTTTCAAAACAAATCAAAAAAGTGACACGTGTTAGGTCACCCTTTAGACTGCTGCAGCCGAAAAATTGATTGTTTTCAGTATCAATTTCAGTCAGATTATGTAAACAAAAAATTGGGCGTAAATTGTAGTATACGTTTCAGTCAGATCTTCAGCCAACCACCAACACAGCCTTGCATAAGCTGATTTCTCCGTGTCTTCGTGCACAGAACAGTGAGTTTCCTCGTCACAATATCTCTGAATTCGTGTTATTCTTCATTTGCTCCCTCTCACGGGCGGAGCTTAAGTACTGGATATTCACGTAAAAACCCAGCTTTTATGATAAAACACCGAGTATATGTATGCCACAGCTTAAATAAAAGGCCAACATGACAGCCCATATCCCACAAATGAATAAGAACAAAGCCTCAATCAAATATGATGCCAAATCTCTAGTGAGAATAAGCAATTTGCATTTTTTATTCATGCTGTTGAGCATAAAAGGCCAACATGATATCCCATATCCCACAAATGAATAAGAACAAAGCCTCAATCAAATCTGATGCCAAATCTCTAGTGAGAATAAGCAATTTGCACTTTTTATTCATGTTGTTGAGCATGTATTTGCCTTTATGATATATTTTTTTTGCATTGTGAATACCCAATCACCGGATCCTGGATCCTGGCTCTGCCACTGCTCCCTCTAATTTTCAACAAATCATATGAGATTGCAAGTTAAAATGGTCTGAATTTGTGTTCCTCTTCTCTAATCAAAAAGTAATTGATGAGATTGTTATTGGCAGGACAAAGAATTGCAGGGATTCTGAACTCAAAAAGTTGCAAAGAAACTCACCACTGTCAACCAGGGTTGGAGATGACAAACAGAGTAGGGTGAGGCCTGAGGTTTTGAAACTAAATTGATATCTTATACTATTACAATAGCCAAACAAGTGTTATGTAGTTGTCACGGCATTTTTTATTATTATTTTTTGTTTGTAAACAGATGTTATGTAGAAAAACAAGGGGCGTATGGAAAAGAGCAGTCAGCAAACATGAAGAACTGCTTACTACAAACTAACTGTATGTCTCTATGATGTCCTTTAAAAATATGCAAAGTAGCAAACCATGCCCTGTTATATCAGTGAGACATTGATGGAATGCTGATTTTTAATAATGACAAACAACAACTAAGTACTGAATTTTGGAAACACTTAAAATATGGTTTATGACATGCTTTATGGAAAACTGAAAATTAGAGCAAACAACTAAATGACAACAGGGCAACCAAACTAAATGAAATTCCAGCGGACTTTTATGCTGACACAACGCAACCAACATCTGCATTCACAACAGAACTGGACTCCACAGTACCAGGCTCCTCACCAACGCATGCTCACACACGATAAATTTTCTGAGTTTTAGCAGAGTGAAAGTGCTTTAGATTTCAGGCAAACGTTTATGAGCTTTCACATAAACAAAGAAATAAAAATATCGTGGCTGACTTAAATTATGTGCATAAGCCTTCCAAAAGCATTACCCAATGTACTGTAATTTCAAAAGGAATGAATTGTGTACTATAGCATTGCGGTGGAGTACTGTGATTTAGTATGGGGCTACAGTTTGGCGTGGATAAACACCGCCACTCTGTGTCGAGAAATCAGCGTTGCTTTTGCATGGAGACCACAACCTGTGGCAGGAAAACAAACACCGCCGTGTTCTCCGTGGCTGCCCATTGTTAGGCGTGGCGATCGGTGGCTGGCAAGCAAACAGCCTCTGCAAACTATGTGGATACTTTACTCAGCTCGAAAGACAAGAAATGAAAGCAGAAAATTATGTGCCTAAGCCTTTGAATCTAGTGTTAATTCAATGAATCTGCATCATTTTCATTTTTCTTCCTTTTATTGGGGTGCTGATCAAGGAAAAAGTCCATAACTGAAAACCTATGCATGTGCTTTGCTAACTAAAATAAAATAAAAAACAAAAGATGTATATCTCCTTATTGCCAAACTGAAGACAACAAATGAAAGCAGTAATGAAACAAACACTAAATAGAAAATCCGATTAAGCTGAATCGCTGGAAATGAAGGCACTGTGCCGACCACAGATTATCACCTTATTATTATGTAGTAGTCACATAATTATTTATTTTTTGGTAAATAGGTGTTATGTATACAAAACAAGAGGCATGTGGAAAAGAGAGTCAGCATAGATGAAAAACCTTGGTGAGCAGACTGCTTGTTGCAACTAGACTGAAATTTAAACAATACATTCTAGTCAAACATATTGTGAGTAAATCGAGAATTCTCAGGAACCGGCCACCTAACTATTTAAACAACTCTGCAAAAAACCTCGAGACATCTTCCTTCTCTATGAATGGGAGGCAAGGCGTGCAAGCAGCAAACACAACTGAAGCACAATCTCGAGCTCAACACACGCACACAGAGAAGAAGGGGTTCCTCAACACATGACAGTCTCGTTCTTGCAAATGAGAATACAAACTCAAGATCAATAGGAGAACGAACATACATTGTGTGAAAGGTGCAGTTTATGAGCACAATTTGGCCCCTTGAAACAATGCTTAACTGCATCAACATCAGTTTGGTCCTTGTAATTGAAAACTGATATCTGAAAGAACCAAAAAAAAAAAAAAAACTTATCAAAAACTTATTGAAAAAACAATCAAACAAGAATCAATAAGTCCTACGAACTTACACAAACATGAGCCTAAAGATTAAAAAAAAATGATAAAGATAAAGGGACAGAATTCTTGGAGACAACAGGATGCAAACTTGGCGATTACTACATAAAAAGTTATTCAATTTCAAACTTGTCTTTCGATTGCTGACTTGGTTTGGCCACTATAATAAGTGTTTGATGGAAATTAAGTACCTCATCTCCATAGCTCAGAATAAACCTGAGACTATGCAACTAAGGCCACACAACTTGGTAACACACCAGACCATGGGCCTAAGACACAAGCCCCACCCCCCTTCATTGACGTAGAGGAAAAACCAAGTACTCCAGCATAGAGTTCAAGGATTGGGTTAGCCCTCAAAAAAAAAAAAGGATTGGATTATCTGCCTCATCCCATCAATCAGAAGTAACTTGCATGTTAGGACATGTTGCGGTCCAGCACAACAAATCCAGACCATGACTGCTATAGTAAATTATGTTGCCATTAGACATGTTGCAAGAGACAACCAGACATCAGATCAAGCCAACCCAACAAAATGTCACATTGTTATATGTTGGGAACAAAGGTGCAGTGTGAATACAAAGCATCTAAATACTAACCCTATATATAGTTTGCAAATCATACTTAGAAATGAAAATATCTTTTACATACAGCACCAAGCTAATATTTTCAGGATCTAGCAATGGACAAGTGAACCATATTTCAGAGAATCCATTAGTGCTGATGAATGAACACTCCTTTTTTGGTAGAAAAACTAAATTGAATTAATGCATGAACACTCCTTTTTTGGTAGAAAAACTAAATTGAATTAATGCACATATGTAACAAGGCATAACCACTGCAAGAACTGACTGATGAATTAATACATTCTGTAATGCAATGACAAACCTTAGCATTTTGAACTGTCAAGAAACTCTGTGAACTGCCTTCACAGAACATTTTGAAGCATAATCTTCAGCAAGGCCCGGGACTACATCCTTATAAGGAAGCACAAACTTTTGTAAGAAAAGCTTCTCGCCCATTGAGGCTGTAGCATAATAGTCAAACTCAAAGGTCAGCAATCCCTTCTCCTTTAGAACTTTGAGCAACCAGTGACGGGGCAACAACCGCCGCTCAAGGCTATACAATATCAGCACAGGCCTTCGCGCAATGTATGACGCATCCAGACCAACATCCTTCATCAAGAAGTCGACATTGCCCTGAACCTTCTGGTCAGACAAGCCCAGGACAGGAGGCGCCTTCCGCACAATTTCACGTACATCATCCTGTGAGAACCCAAACTTCTGTAGAAGCTGCATTCTACTTGTGACAGCCTCCTTGCTCCTCAAACTGATCAAAACAAGCGTACGGGCGAACATCCGTGTCCCTCGTTCCACGCCTAGCTCCTCCACTCGCTTCACAGCCTCCCGGAGATGCTCCGGATTCATGGAGAACAGCCGGGGTGAGTAAATACTGCAAGCAAGTAAATCTGAAGCATTCAACCCGCACTGCCGAAGGAAGGCCATGTTGGGTATGGCCATCTTGTCGGGGTCGACGGCGAGCATGCTGGAATTCATCCTGAGTGCCTGCAGGATTTTGTCAAAGGATCCCAGCTCATTGAGCCAAAACTCCAGGTTGCGGCTGAGGAACCTGCTATGGAAGAAGCAGGGTGCGAGGGGGATGAGGCGCGCGATCTCGTCCCGCGACAGGCCAAGATTGGAAATTTCAGCGATGCGGGGCTCTATGGTCCGCTCCACGTTGGCGGCGAGGAACCTCGGATCCATGGCGACGGCGGCGGCGATATCGCCGGCTGGGACCCCGAGGGTGCCGCCGAGGAAGGCAAGCACGGCGTCCGGCTTGGAGTGGGAGCTCAGGTAGGGGATTTTCTTGGCGGCCTTGAGCGCCTGAGCGCGGGTAACGCCGCATCTGGAGACGAGGTAATCCTCGACGGCGAAGGAGCGCGACGAAGAAGCGGAGGACGCGGCCGCGGCGACTGAGCAGAGGAGGCGGTGGAGAGAGACAACGGGAGAGGCGTGCGAGGCTGAGAAGCTGTGTTGGGTGCGGAGGATCAGCGAGAGGGCGCACGCTCGGGAGCGGTGGAGAGCCATGGAAACGCGGCGGCGGCGGTAGGGTAAACCGCGGCGCGGTCTTCCGTTCAGGCTCCTCCGTAGTAAAAAACCAGAGAGCACTAGCAGTAACCAGGGCTGCTGATGTTGGACTTCGTCTGGGTAATGCCATTCGTGCTGCTGTTGGACTTCGTCTAGGCCTAAAAGGTTAGGCCCAAAAAACGACCAATCCTACATTTCTCTCCTTTTTTTTTGGGTTTTCAACACACCATGAACATTACTTTCTTCCCTAAAAAAAAAAGGAAAAATTTCTTTTCTGCCTCTAAGGTCTATTGTCAACAACGAAACTAAACCATGCATGCAAGATTTTTTGAAGCCAATTTCAGTTACGGAAAATATTGAAAAGTAAAATACGTGGAATGTAAACCTCAATGAGATCACTTAATCATGAACCGGACCTTTTTCAAAAGGCTTTCAATTGAATATTTTTTTTTGAAAAAAATGTGTTTACATCTCTTATAAAGAATGTGTTTATATCATTTTAGCTCCACAACTTGAGGGTGGAAGAACCGGGCGGTTATACAAAGAGAAGAAAGTCCAACTGCTAAAAGCTCAGAGGTGGAAACATCATGTCCCCCAAAATAGGCCAAGATTCTATTTTACTCTAGACTGAAATTAAAATTAAATTCTCAACTTTAGAGCATCTATCCTGCAAGGACAAGTTTGGATAATGCACATAAGAAGTTATTCGTGTCTCAAGTACTACTTATTGAGGGCAATTACATTTTGCCCTTGTTTTGAAAAAAAAAATATTACAAGATTGACCCTATTTTTCGAATTTGAAACTTTAAGTTGGATCGATTTGTGTCAAGTCTCCACCAAATCGTCGTTTACCAGAACCTTTCGGAAGATCGGGCACCCTTGTTCACATCATTAATGGTGTTAAATCCATAGGTAAAAGACATAAATGCCCTTGCAAAATTGCTCCTAATTTTAAGGAACCTGCATGATTGCCCATGTTTTGACATGAGGCGTGCATAGACCTACCAAACTAAATTTTGAGATATTTTTTGAATGAATATGCCATCAAACTTGAAGGAGAAAATTATATCTGGATGAATTTGTAGCAATTTTGTGCAACAAGATTAGAAGTAACCTCTATGAACTTAGATTTATATTAGCTCAATTTTTTTAAAATTTTGATACTTTTTAAACTAAGGTTTGGCCAAATTTGAAGACATTCAAAGAACAAAAGTCTCCTAAGAACACCAGCAATATGAATGGCACTGCCAGACCAAGGGATGCATCTACAATTTAAGAGTTAAAAAGTTGAAAGACATAGGAACTTTGTTTTTCTCTCGAACACGCAAGAGAACTGCGCGCCTTTGTATTAAAAAGGAGCAAAACAAAGTACAAAAGGACGCGCCCCACACAAAAACAAAGCTCACTTCCTAAAACTAGCTGGTTTCAACATCGGATTTGTGAAGTATGCAAATTCGCCAAGGTACGGTTATTGTTCTTTTCGCAATCACCTTTTGAGCAAACAGATACCCAGCACACGTGCTCAAATGTCCCCAAAGCCCAACTCAGCTGAGATGGCCGGCGAATGCTTAACCCTGGACAGCACTCGAACTTTCAGCCTGGCAGGCACGCCGCCGCAGCCCGCAGGTGGACTTCGTTGGCCCAAATGTAGCCTTTCCGTTATCTATTTCAACAGACAAAGAACAGTCTAGTTGGTGATATCAAACTTGGTGCACGTGGAAAATTTTTAAACCGTCAGCTCAAAGACATGAAAACTAATATATGAAAACATAGAACTTATTGAAATCACTTTATGGCAGACTATATCTTCTTTCAAATGGCTTTAAATTTGTGTTAAGTTAAAAAAAAAAGAGTTTACATCATTAAAACGGCCGTCCGTAGCTTGGCCAATCCAGCGCAACCATACCGTTTCAGGGTTCCGTAGAACTGCCATAATAGACAAACGAGAAGAAGTACATAACAAGTAGCTCTGATATAACAAGTACTGCACAATTGCAGATCTGTTGGCTAAAGAATCAGAACTGCCAAACTTTGGAAGCTTTTGCCCGTGGTCTTCGAGGAGATACTCCACCTGCTATCTTTGCCTCTATTATACTTCAAGAGACATTCAAATCCTCATCGACTTTGCTCTCATATGCTCACCACTTTCTATCAATATATAATGTACTCCCTAACCACTGAAATCTTTCTTGTCATGGTATATCTTGTTCGATGAACTATTACCAAGAGTGCCAATCAATCAGGTCTACCAAATTCAACTGAAAGAGCAAAGGATAGCAAAGTCAACTTCATTTGAAAAAAGTTCAATCAACAGTAGCAAAATCGTGTAAAAACGCACACACAGTAACATCAATATCATGTGTCCAAAAAAAAAAAAAAAGTAACATCAATATCACAGAACACAAAGTCCAGGCTTCCTTGACATGGAGGAAAAACCAAGTACTGCCAATGCTTGGATTGGGCTATACTCCTCATCCGGAAAATCAGAAACAACTCACATTTTATAAGATATGACTACTGTAGTAAATTATGTTACCATTAGAAATCTTGCAAGACGATCAGATACTACATCAAGCCAATACAACAAAATGTCACAAATTAATAACAGCAATCTGTTAGGAGCGAGAGGGAAGTGCCAACACAACAAAGCATCTAAAATGTTCACCCTATATATTTTGCAAATCATACAAGGCAGTCTTATAAACACAGCATCAAGCTAATCTTGTTAGGAACTAGCAATGGACAATCGAATCATATTTAAGAATTCATCACTCTATGCCATTTTGTATTACCTACACACAGTAATTTTAAATATCTCGAAAACTATGTGATCAATAACTATTTTTATTAATTCAATGCAGCAAGCCCGATGACCCCATGTCAACTACATAACTTGGCTTTTCGAGCATGCAGGTAACATGGCATCAGTGGTGATTAATACACACCCATTTTAGGTAATGACCCCATGGCAACCACATACCCTGATTATAAAGCATGTAGGTAACACGGTATAATCATTTTGGGAACCTTGGCCTGAATTGATATGTTCTGTGATGACAAAATTGTCAAGGTTACCTGAATAAGGCAATGACGAACCTCAGCGTTTTAGCTTGATGTCCAAAATAAACTTTTCCAATACATTCATATCACTAATCTTGTCAAGAAACTGTCTACTGCCCACCCAGAACATTTTGAAGCATACCTCTAAGCAAGGCCAGGATTAAGTCTTTATAAGGAAGCACAAACTTTTATAAGAAAAGCTTCTCGCCCATCAAGGCTGTGGCAGAGTAGGCAAACTCAAAGATCAGCAGTCCCTTCTCCTTTAGAACCTTGAGCAACCAGTGACGGGGCGGAACGCTATAAAATAGCAGCACAGGCCTCCGCGCAATATATGGCACATCCGGACCAACATCCTTCATCAAGAAATCGACATTTCCCTGAACCTTCTGATCAGACAAGACCAGGACAGGAGGCGCCTTCCACTCAATTTCCGTACAGCGTCCTGTGAGAACCCAAACTTCTGTAGAAGCTGTATTCTACTGGCGACAGCATCCTATCTCCTCAAACAGATCAAAACAAGTGTACGGGGGGACATCCATGTCCCTTGTTCCACGCCTAGCTCCTCCGCTTGCTCCACGGCCTCATCAACTTTAATATGTTCAACACTTAAACAGAAACATTCCTGGCAAAAAAAAAAGTGTGTCATTCTATTTCTTATTGGATGAACTACTACCAAGAGTGCCAATCAATCAGATCGTTCATTGGCGAAAAGTGAAACCAGCAGTAGCAATATCACAAACACACTTCACAGTCCAGCTTTCGTTGACGTGGACGAAAAAACAAGTAATGCCAGAATACAAGACAATCAGAAGCAACTCCTATGTCATGATAGCTTCTGATTTTGTGATCCAGCACCACAAATCCAGACCATGACTACTGTAGTAAATTCTGTTACCACTAGACATGTTCCAAGAGACAACCAGACAATACACCAAGCCAGTCCAAAAAATATCACAGGTAGTTAAAAGGAATCTGTTGGGAGCAATAACGCAATGTGAATACCATAAGGCATCTTGTTTAACCTACATAATTTTTGAAAATAGATCTCCAAAACATGTGCTCATTAACTATTCTTTGTTAGTCCAAGGCAACCAGATAGCTTGCGGTCTGAGCCTGTGATATATACACTCATTTTGTTTATAGAAATAATACCTTGATCATAAAGCATGTAGATAAAAAGGCATAACCACTTTAGGAACCAAATGACAAATTAACACTATAAGTGATGGCAAATTTGTCAAGATTACAAGACTGAATAAGGCAATGACAAACCTTAGCGTTTTTTTCCCCTGTTGTGCGATCTGAACTTTACATCAATGTCATCCTTGTTGCAAAGCAACTCTGTTTGCGGCCTTCACAGAACATTTCGAGGCATAACCATCAGCGAGGCCTGGGACAACGTCCTTGTACGGAAGCACAAACTTTTGCAGAAAATCCCTCTCAGCCATCACTGCTGTGACATAGTAGTCACACTCAACGTTCAACAAACCCTTCTCCCTAAGAACCTTGAGCAAGCAATGCCGAGGCAATAGCCGCCGCTCAACGCTATACGTGATCAGTGCCGGCCTTTGCACGATGTACGGCACATCCAGACCTATATCCTTCATCAAGAAATCCATATTTCCCTGAATCTTCTGATCAGAGAAGGCCAGGACACCAGGTGCCTTCCTTGCAATTTCCCGTACATCATCCTGTGAGAGCCCAAACTTTTGTAGAAGCTGTACTCTCCTGGCATAAGCCTCCTTGCTCATCAAAGAAATCACCACAAGCACACGGGGGAACATCCGTGTCCCTCGTTGCACGCCTAGCTCCTCCACTTGCTCCACGTCTTTCCGGAGATACTTCGGATTCTTGGTGAACAGCCGGGGTGAGTAAATATTGGAAGTGAGTAAATCTGAAGCATTCAACCCGCATTGCTGAAGCAAGGCCAGGTTGGGTTTGGCCACCTTGTCAGGGTCGATGCCGAGGAGGCCAGAATTCATCCTTACGACCTGCAGGAGCTTGTCAAAGGATCCGAGCTCCTTGAGCCAGAACTCGAGATTGCGGCGAAGGGACTTGTTGCGGAAGGAGAGGGGTGCGAGGGGGAGGAGGCGCGCGATCTCGTCAAGCGAGAGGCCGAGATCAGAAAGATCCGGGATGCGGGGCGCCAAGGTCCGCTCCACGTCGGAGCAGAGGATTTTTGGGTCCATGACGACGGCCGCGGCGATGTCAGCGGCGGGGAGGCCGAGGGTGCCGCCGAGGAAGGCGAGCACGGCGTCCGGATTGGAGCGGGAGCGGAGGTGGGAGACCCTCTTGGCGGCCTTGTGCGCTTGTGCCGGGGTGAGGCCGCATCTCGAGACGAGGTAGTCCTCGACGGCGAAGGAGCGCGGCGAAGAAGCGGTGGACGCGGTGGTGGCGGCGGCGGAGCAGAGGAGGCGGTTGAGGGAGACGACGGGAGGGTCGTGCGAGGCCGAGAATCTGGGCCGGGAGCGGAGGAGGATCTGAGAGAGGGCGTGCGCTCGGAAGCGGTGAAGAGCCATGGAAATGCGGCGGCGGCGGCGGCGGCGTGGTCTTCCTTTCCTTCCCTTCGAGGAGCTCTTGAGCCAGCAAGTACGGACGGAACATGTTTTCCTCCCCTTTTCTGGGACCAAAAAGAATAGCTTCGTCTAGGCCCAAAAAGGTTTCGGCCCAAAACTACTCCTTATCCTATCTTTCCCTTTTAGCGTTTTCATTTTGATTGAAACTTCTCTTGTTATTTCGTTGTCAACAGATAAAGCTAACTTCAGAAAGCTTTTGCACGATGATAAAAAAAATCTTTTGCAAGTTCTTTTCTTAGGGAATATTCCAGTTACCCTCTTTGCTTCTGTTATTCTTCACCACAGGGACATTAACAACCTCCTCGACTTTGCTATAATATGCTCACAACCTCCTATTACTACCAGACTCCCGAACCTCTAAAATATTTCTTTTGTATATATCTAGTTGGATGAGCTATTACCGAGAGTACCAATCAATCAGGTCGATCAAACTAAGAGCAACAAATATCTCTGTCAACTTCATTGCGAGCACGTAAACTTACAAATTAATTGAAGAGTTCCACGAAAAAAGAACACGCTCATGGTCCAGGCTTCCTTTGACGTGGAGAAAAGAACGAAGCACTCCAGCATACAGTGCGCGGCTTGAACTATATGCCTCATCCCGACAATAAGAAACAACTTGCATGCATGTTATGACAGCTTGCAAATTCTGTGACCAACACCACAAATCAACACATTGTTAACAGCAATCTGGTGGGAGAAATAGCTCTGTTAGAATACCACAAAGAACATAAAACACTCGCCCTATATATTTTACAAATCATGCTTGGATGTGGAAATGTCTTTTAAATACTGCATCAAGCTAATCTTGTTAAGGACTAGCAATGGACAAGTGAACCATATTTCAGAGAATCCATTAGTCAGGACCTTCTTGTTTTACGTACAATTTTTTTTTAAATCTCGAAAGCCATGCTATCAATAAGTATTGTTTAGTAGTTCAATGCACCAAGCCCAATGACTCCATAACAACCATATAACTGCTATTTGAGCATGTAGGTAACATGGCATCAGTGGTGATGAATGAACGTACCTTGATTATAAAGCATGCAGGTAACACATCATACTCACTTTAGAAACCGAATGACGTGTCAATACTCACTAGGGAGCAGAGGAAGCAAAGATAGCTTCAATCCAGATTTTTTAGATCTATAGGCTTTAAAGCCCTGTCCCATGAGACATAACTGTTTACAACTCCCAGTTACAAAGCACACCCAGGTGAAACGAGTAGTGTAACCCAGACAGGTTGCACTACCCCTAGGTGGCAGAATACAGTTTAGCTCACATTGTATCTATCACTAAAGGAAAGATTTACATCCAACTTCATTCAGAAGCCACTGAAGCATCTTCCAATGTTGCACCTGATGTATTATCTTCGAGTTGGATCATCATTGGGGCTTGAACTTGTTGTTCCAGGAAAACACACCACTACTCCATCGTCAACAGGGTAGATTCTTTGAAGGCATCCATGTTTTTGCCAGCTTCAGATATATCTTCAGCACCGACCTCATATCCCTCCAGCGGTCCAACCCCGTTTGTTAAAGACATGATCATTCCTCAGTAACCAGAGACTTCTGAACACAGAAGCTGTTATCACATTTTCAGCAGCACACTTCTTTTGACAAATCCATTTCAGAGCTATATCTTCAAAGTTTGATCCTACAGGTTTACCCAGAAACAACTCTGCATATTTGCACGCCTGTTTTGCTACCACACAGTCAAATAATAAATGATAATAGACTCCTTTTCACTACAAAACATGCAGGATTCCTGTTTTTCAATTCCCCTCTTTTTGAGATTGCCTACAGTCATCAGTTTGTTATGTGCTAACATCCATAAAAATAACTGAATCCTTGGAGGTACTTCTACCTCCCAAACCGAAGGAATAAAAACCGGCTTAACCCCTCTTAGGCCCCCTTTGGAACGCAGGATTTTCACAGGAATTGTACATGAATTTCACAGGAATCAGTTGACTGTTCACAGGAAAAACGCAGGAATAGGAAAAAATCCCGCAATCCAAAGGGAGCCTTAAAGTTTATGATAGCGTACAACGACTGAGAGGAGTAAATGCCATTTTGTCAAATCCTGCGCTATACTTTCTAACTCAAACCACTTATTCATCATTGATTCCGAAAACGTCCTCCTAAACGTAAGCTTTAGGTCAGTTCCATCCCAGATTTCAGCAATGGACTTGCCCTTTTCATTGACAATCACATACAATTCCCGGAATTGTACAACGAGTGGGGCAGCCCCGAACCACGTATCTTCCCAAAACCTAATTTTCACTCCATTACCTACTACCCACCTGTACCCATGTTTCAGAGTCTAGGCTGCCCACAGCATCCCTTTCCAAAAAGTGGACGAGTGGTCACTAGATAAGCAGAAAACATTCTTACTAGATAAGCTTCAATCCAGATCGATGCCTCCCCCACACTTCTCGTGGCATTCTCCAGCCGCCTTATACACACAGCTGCTGGAATCATCTCGCCGAACTCTTCTTCTCTATCCCAGAAGTGCAGAATTTGCCAAGTTTGAGCGAGAATATGGGACTGCAAAAAGGGAAATTACATATGGCTGGAGCAAGGCATAGCAATTGATTGATCATTTTCGAGCTATGGCATTCATCTAATAGGCCAATCCGATTTACTTACACATATTGTAGTGTAGGGTTAATATTACACCAATTTAGCTTCCTCTTCAATTGCTGCATTTGGAAAATTAGGAACTTTTTACTGCTATGTTAGGCTTGCGTGCCTTGACCCATGAGCGGGGCTAATATTTCAATTACTTTCAATATTTCCCATTCAAACACAAACTTTAAATTTTATTATTGCTATGTTGGACCAAAGGTTAGAGAACTAAACTGAAAGGAATGTTAGTTGAATTTGTTTAGTGCTTAGAAGTTATGAACTAAAATTCTTGGCAAGCATTCTCAGCCCTGATAATCCTCTTTCTGGCCAGAGCAAAACAGAATTGATGCAATGTTGAGGCAAGGGTTCATACTATACCTTTTAGATTTGACAAGTGAATAATATTCAGGAGACAAATAATGTTATCTTGTCAACACTGCTCATGACATCCGTTTTATCATTTGCGCATAGCATTGCAGAGTTGAAGCTACCAGCAGTTACACACAGCCTATAGCCAACAGAATCATTTACTAACAATCTTTTTACATTGTTGCTTTAACGTGGCTAGAAATCGAAATTCAGATGGAAAGATTTTGGGCCAAACTGTAAATCCACTGACTGCAAAAGAACATCATTCCACCATGTCATGTTGTGCTTTATGATTCGCAGCAGTGACAAAAAGGAAAGTGAGTTAATACAGGAAGGCATCTTCACGAATGAGAATTTCACTATAAAGCATACACATCGAGGTTAATATTGACCCAGTAAGTTTTGTATCATCCCTTTGCATTTTGTCTTTACTTATGAATTCATTTGTACTGTGCTAGTAAATATACTACTTTTTCAACTATTATTTAACTGATAAATTAGCCAAGAGGTAAAGCTAAAGGAAAAAAGCATATGCTACAGTTTTGTTTCTACCAAGAGGCGATGTTGATGATTTGAACGCTGTTTGCAATATGAAATTATGCATTTTTACAGTTGCAACACTCCTTTTGAAATGAAAAATGAGGACATGAACCAACACAGAGATATGCATTCTTCTTTTTCCTAAAATAAAACTTCAACTACTGTAAAATATTCAATTGTTAGCGAACCACCACTAATCTCTGCTTCTTCATAATGTTTTCTTTCCTTAAAATAAATGCGAGAAATCCATATTACTGATTTGCAAATAAGCTGCAATTTCACTGATTTTTCAGTGAAGCCATCAGCTGAAGCGTCTCCGCTTTTCACAGGATCGAGTCGGTAAAGCGCTGATGAACAGACGCAACAGTACATCACATAAAAAGCTCAAATTTTTACATCTTTAAGTTATTACATGAGTCAAATGATTTAAAACACGTAAGAACACAGCGGAAGCCTACAAAGTACAACGATACTACCACCCTCGACGATAAGTGGCCGCACATCGAAGCCCTGCGATGTGGACCCGCTGAGGAACTCCACCAAGCAACAGCGGAAGCGAAATCTATACCTGCACAAAAACATAAAGAGCCAAACCCTGAGTACTAGTTACTCAGCAAGACTTACCCGTCAACGTGGCTAACTACAGCCGACTCCTAGAATGCAAAGGCTACAAGGGGTTAGGCTGACTCACTTGCATAAAAACGCACTAATTACTTGGTCCTTATTTTCAAGTTTTAATTCCAATTAAGTACTTAACTAATAAAGCAGTGTTCATAAATCTAGAACAGGTATAAGTAACAATACATCAACGGTGACAGTATATATAGCAATGTAAATAACAGTAATGTAATATACTAGCATCATCATCTCATCAATCATATCACACTACGAGGTGACTCAGTGAGCAAGGTTGCTCTTGACCGAGAGCGGCGGCATCGATGTACATCCTGCAGGAGAAAACCTGACCACACGCCATACGCGGCAAGAGCCACATACGGCAACCGTTTACGTTACGTACCACCAGAGCTGTACCAGATTCTACTCCTCCCGAGGAAGGGCTCTCCCACCGCAGCCCCCATCCCGGACGGCTGACTGCGCGGGACGCCACCCTACCTCTCCCAAATACCATGATAGAAAGAGTAAAGTATCTACCAGACATCTAGGGCGACGCAGGCTACTAGATTTACTAGGCCCATAAAAACACTAGCATGTGAGTCAGTACGTTCAAACTTGCTCAACAGGGCCAACAACGGACGGTCCTTAATCGACACAGACGGGGCTACCACCGTGAAGGCCCAGCCTTCTCGCACCATCCTACACAAACAATTCCCCGTCCGGTCTCAACAAATCCTAAATTCAGCTAGTACAATCCAGGAGTCCCTATCATGCGAGTGGGACCTACCACTCGACTTCTACCGTCCGCTAGCCACTAAGCCTAGCAAGTTCTAACGTAACCTAGACCACATCTACAAAAATAGAACACAAGGTAGGATATGGAAGGGTAGTCCTAATGCAGTTCTAAGTTTTCATATCAACTCCTAATAAACCTAATGCACAATCAATTACTAGCCCCAATCAAGTGCGAAAATAAAATCTTAAATAGGGAGGCATGCACCGGGGCTTGCCTGGCTCAGGAGCTACGCTAACAAAGTCAGCGGGGTCAGTGTCCTGCTGTGGCTGCTCCTCCTGCACCTCCTGGGTCTGCTCCTCCAACAGCTGGAAGTCGAGCGGCTCCGGAGTCGTCCCTGGCACTACACGTTATGACAAGGAATAATGCAAGTTAGATGCGAGTAACATGATGCAATTAAGAATTTTAATTAGCTGATAGAACAGTCATTTATACTGTCAGTGTAACTGATTAACTTATTAGTTTCTTTCGTCTGAAGTATTTCCTTCATTGATTTTCAATTAAGTTAACTATTTAATTAGTTTGGAGTTGGTTAAATAGGTAATGTGATTTCGAAACTTAATTTATGTCTAGTGGCATGTTTCTGGTGAAAGTCACCACTGGAAGTGATTTTTGGTGAAGTTTGATGATTTATGGATGAAGGGATTATTTATAATAATTTATACAATGTAGAGAACGATTTAATTCATAAGAAAATAATTAGTCATCATATGATAGTGGAAAAATATTATGCATGTTTGTTATCAGAAGCTTAACAAGCATGCAACATTTCATGATTTAATGAGCAACAGGAAATTTATAAGGAATTAAACAATATCTGGACAGATGTATTTTTCAGGAATTAAACAATGGCTAAAAGAGTGGTTTGGCATTTGTTTTAGACAGGACATGCCACAAGGAATCCAAAAAATTTGGATTCACATTTTTCTGAGTTGTATTTATTTTTATATCGATTTTACAAGCTTTTGATAATTTCTGAGAATTTCTTGGGATTTACTTAATCGAAAAGGAATTAAAAACTGAACGGACCGATCAGAGCCGGGCCACACAGAGGGCCACAGGTTCTGGGCCGCACTAGATCTACATCGACCGCACGGGATCCGACCACTGAGACGCGAGGACACACGGTTGGCCACACGGAGTGTCACAAAGGATCCGTGTAGCCACACCGGATCGACGATCCTGTGGTCCTCCGGTGTGTTGGCCGGAGTTCCACCGGAGATGGGCGGCGGGCTCATCGGAGGCGACGTCCCGGCGTTCTGGCGACCAAAGGAAAGGACGGAGAGGTGCGTCACGGCATGGAGAACTCACCGGAAGGGACGCCGTCCCACGGGGAAGGCCGGAGGGTGGTCGGCGTCGAGCGGTTGCGGCGGCGGAGCTCCGGTGAGGTCGCGGGATCGACATGGTGCACCGATGCGGACGGGGCTTGGCTGAGAAGCTTCACGGAGACTTGAGGAAGCGAGTTGTGGTACACGTCGACGACGAGGAAGCTTGGAGGAGGTGTCTTGTCCGAGAAGGTTCGAGGCGGCTCGACGATAGCGGCGGGGAAAAGAGCTTCAAATCCGAGGGCAACAGCTGCGAAAAGGAGGGGAAAAAGGGTCACGCGTCTGCGAAAAGCTTTGGGGAAGCTCACCGAGCGGTGAATTGGCGAGTGGCTCACCGGAGAAGCGGGATTTGACGAAGACACGGTGAGGAGCGGTGACCGGGCCCGGGGAAGAAGACGGGCTCGACGACGCCATTTCTCACGTAAACGAGAGGGAAAAGGCCAGCGGAGCTCGCCTACCCCTTGGAGGACCTCCTGACGGCGATGGCTGGGTGGAGCAAGGAGCAAAGCAGCGGCGCGGGGTTGGAGGTCGGCACGGCCGGCAATGGCGAGGAGGCGGTGAGTGGTGCTAGGGTTTGGGGCTGGCGGCGAGTGGGGAAAAGAGAGAGAGCGGGGGCGCCGTTTTGAAGCTCGGCGTCCGCGGCCGGGGAAAAACGGGGCGCGAGACATGGCCGGTCGACGAGGGCCACGCGGCGAGCGGGCTCCGACGTCCTTCAGTGAGAGCGAGGGGGATGACAGGTGGGCTCCACAGCATCTTTTCCTTTTTCGGATTAGTTCAAACTGTGATTTTCCCCAAAGTTTGGCACACTATTAAAAATAGCAAACCAAGTCCAAAAATCACGAAACTGGTCTCTTTGGAAAGCCCTTGAACTGAACTAGTGTCTGGCCAACATGCACATCTGGACTCCAAGGGAATTTAAAATGGAAGCTGGTCAAAGTAGGATACTTTCTAAGATTCCAGGATTTATTTGGACAGCTAAACGAATTACAAAAATTGTGACAAATTCTCCAAAATTCCTTCTTTCTGACCTGCATCCACTGGTATTTTTAGTTGCTCGAGTTGTTATTGAAAGTTTTGAGTTCCTTCACAAGCTTGGATTTGACAATTATTTGAATTGTTGAATTCGAATTCAAAATTTGATTTGCGTTTGGGTTCTGTTCAGTTTGCGACGCGTGCTAGCTGGTCTTCAGTGACACGGGGTGTCACATCAGCCATGTGTCACTCAGTAACACTAAACCACATGAGCAATACTTCACAAAATAACCAAATGCTAACAGTTCAAACTACTAACTGTTTTCTTTTTCTAACCGAAAAACTGCCAAATAGTTCAGCTGCTACTGATGTTGCACAAAACCTCAAGCTGCTGCGCTTACATGGCCACATGCATATTAACTCCATTGCATACACCCTGTACTTATCTAATTCAATCCACAATGCATAACATTTACTCTAGCTTTACTCTTATAGTAAAACATATAGAAAACGACCCTGAATTTTCACACAATGATCCTAATATTTCTCAAAATTGTATAGATCATGTAATAAAAATTACTATAAAAATTATAAATGATGGTCTATTTTGTTGGTTATTAATGAACTTGCGATAGAATAGAGAACATGGAAAAAAATGTGTGAAAGTCAAAATAAGATCGCAATTATATACGCTAGGTATATATGTAATTCAAGCCTCTGTTTACTCAGCGAATTTTCATTTTAGTAACTATGCAATCCAACCCTTTCTCCCCAAAAGAAATTGAAACTTCTCCTGTTATCGTTTTCAACAGAAAAAAGATAAGATTTCAAAAAACAAAAACAGATAAAGCTAAGATATGAAAACTAAAATCATTTTATCGTGAACCATATCTTATTTCAAAGAGCTTACAGATTGGATGTCAAGTTTGAAACCAAAAATGTGTTTACATCTTCATAAAAAGGTCATCCACTAATCAAGCGCAGCCATATGATTTCAGGGCTCCGTAACTTGATTGTGGAAGAACACACTCATGGTCCAGGCTTTGTTGACGTGGAGAAAAAAAAAGTACTACAGTATACAGCCGAATCCAGACCATGACTTGCATGTTAACACAGCTTGCGATTTACTGAACCAGCACCACAGATACAGACCATGACTACTAGAGTAAATTATGTCACCATTAGGCATGTTGCAAGAGACAACCAGAAATTACATCAAGCCAATCCAGCAAAATGCACATTGTTGACAGCAATCCGTTGGGAGCCCTAGCGCAGTGGAAGTACCACAAAGCATCTTAAATACTCACCCTATATATTTTACAAATCATACTTAGATGTGGAAATGTCTTTTAAATACTGCATCAAGCTAATCCTGTTAGGAACTAGCAATGGACAAGTGAACCATATTTTAGAGAATCCATAAGTCAGGACCTTCTTGTTTTACCTACGAAACTTTTGAAAAATCTCAAAAGCCATGCTATCAATAAGTATTCTTTAGTAGTTCAATGCACCAAGCACAATGACTCCATAACAACCACGTAACTTGCTATTTGAGCATGTAGGTAACATGGCATCAGTAGTGATAAATGAACATTCGTTGTGATAGAGAAAATACCTTGATTATAAAGCATGTAGATTACACAGCATACTCAATTTAGGTAACGAATGATGCGTTAATATGATCAATGATGGCAACAAGGTTACCAAACTGAATAAGGCAATGTTAGCTTGATGTGCAATATGAACCCTTCCAATACTTCCATGTCACTCTCACTCATCTTGCCAAGAAACCCTGTCTACTGCCTTCGTAGAACATTTTGAAGCATAACCATCAGCAAGGCCTGGGACTACGTCCTTATAAGGAAGCACAAACTTTTGTACAAAATGCTTCTCGCTCAACGCGGCTTTGGAACAGTAGTCAAACGCTTTCAGCAATCCCTTCTTCTTTAGAACGTTGAGCAACCAGAGGCGGGGCAACAACCGCCGCTCAACACTATACATCATCATCACAGGCCTTTGCGCAATGTATGAGACATCCAGACCAACATCCTTCATCAAGAATTCCATATTTCCCTGAACCTTCTGATCAGAGAATCCCAGGACATAAGGTGCCTTCCTCACGATTTCCCGTACATCATCCTGTGAGAAACCGAACTTCTGTAGAAGCTGCATTCTACTGGCGACCGCATCCTTGCTCTTCAAAAAGATCACAACAAGCGCGTGAGGGAACATCCGTGTCCCTGGTTCCACGCCGAGCTCCTCCACTCGCTTCACGGTCTCACGGAGCTGCTTGGGATTCATGGTTAACAGCCTGGCTGAGTACATATTGAAAGCAGCAATATCAGAAGCACTCAGCCCGCATTGCTGAAGCAATGCCAGGTTAGGTTTGGCCACCCTGTCGAGGCCGACGCCGAGGAGGGAAGAATTCACCCTGACGGCTAGCAGGAGCTTGTCAAAGGATCCAAGCTCCTTGAGCCAGAACTCGAGGTTGCTGCGAAGGGACCTGTTGCCAGTGGCGGGCGCAGAATTTGAAGAATGGGTATTCAAAATTTCTAAGCGCGGCAAAAAAAATCATGCTTACTTAAATTCAATACAAATTGCGTCAAAATCGTATCGAAGACAAACACAAAATTGATCCAAACTTGAAATTGAGCACGTAGAAGCATAGAAACACTAATTGGTGAGAGTTTGGTGGGTGGGAAATAGATTATAGATGGGTTGTACAATTTTTGGGCTGAAAGATGGATTGATATATGTTACTTATTTACTTTTTGTACATATATACATAATACATGTTATATACACAAAGAAAATTGTTCAAAATAATGGGTATTCAACTGAATACCCATGAATAGAGCTGGGCCCGCCCCTGCCTGTTGCTGAAGGAGTTGGGTGAGAGGCGGAGGAGGTGCGCGATCTCGTCAAGAGACAGGCCAAGATCACAAAGATTCTGGATGCGGGGCGCCAAGGTCCGTTCCACGTTTGAGCAGAGGATTCTTGGGTCCATGTTGACGGTCGCAGCGATGTCGGCAGCGGGGACGCCGAGGGTGCCGCCGAGGAAGGCGAGCACGGCGTCCGGATTGGAGCGGGAGCGGAGGTGGGGGATCTTCTTTGCTGCATGAAGCGCTTGCGCCGGGTTGAGGCCGCATCTGGAGACGAGGTAGTCCTCGACGGCGAAGGTGCGCGGCGAAGGAGCGGGGGACGCGGTGGTGGCGGCGGAGCAGAGGAGGCGGTTGAGGGAGACGGTGGGAGGGTTGAGCAAGGCGGTTTTATCGGTTTCATCGGTTTGACTGGAAATTATGAAAATAGGCTTAAAAAGTAGGAAATTTTTGTATGAATTTTGCTGAAATATTTTAATAATGGTTAACCAGGCAATGACAACATAGAATTCATAAAATATTGCACCAATCAACCTCATACAACATAGCACAATTCATACAAAGTCCAATATAAATTGTCCGATACATAGTTCTTAACGAAATTTAACATACAACATAGTTTTGAACATAATACACGTAGTTTTGTGCGCATGAAGATACAACAATGGATACAAGCATACATCTCAAGACCATATGACGTTGGATTGCGGATTGTTCATGGCGTTGTATTCATCAATTGACATGACCTGGATTCCTTGTGTAGCCAACAAGTGTGCCCTGAACTCACTCCAACTTTGATTGTTCCAAGCATAGTTTGTTTGCCATTGTGAGAGCAACATGTTATAAAATTCAGGCTCTACCCACTCAAACACCCATTTTTCCCGTGGTTGCTGATTCACTTCAGGAATAGAGTACGAGTAATAATCATTTGAGCAATGACTACCTCCATGTCCATAGTTACTTGAGCTATCACTTGATTGAGGAAGAGAGTAATAGCGGTAATCGTAAGAGTGTGAGGACTCACTCCCGTAGCCATGACGATGTTGCCTACTTGTGTCTCCCGATCCCGGCATTGTTGTCCTCTTCTCGGTAGGAGCGCCATGGTCTTCATCCTGGGTAGCATGAGTGAAGTAGGTCTCACCTGCAAATGGTAGTGAATAGTTAGTAAACAATGTAGATGTTGAACTGTTAAGAAAGATACATGCTATAACGGTACCTGTGAAGTGGATCGGAGAAGGTGGCGGCTGCGATGTGTGTACCGCGCCGGTCGTGTTGCCACCGTCATCGCCCTCAGATGGGGGACTCTTGTTACCATCCTCATCGGTGGAGGCATCGCTAGCGACCACCAATGCATCAACCCTCTTTTGCTTTTTACCTTTCCTCTTTGTTGTTGTGGTTTGGTGTTTCCTCTTGCCTATGTGTGTGTCGCCCACGGTGTCCTCCGCCCACGCAACAATGGACTCACCAACCGTGATGCCTTCCAATTGTTCTGTTTCTTGTAGCACCAAAGCAGAAGGGATCGGGGTGTCACTATCAGTGGCTTCCTCATCAAGCAATGGTGCGGCATTGGACCGGCCATGCTCCATCCAATCTCGAATGGGATTACTCTCATCAAGCAATGTAAGCTCCATGAGCTTATCGAATGGATCATCTTCTGGTGGCCTGAATAGTCCAGCTTCCCTCAAACGAATGCGAAGGTTATAGTTCACATACACCAACTTGTGAAGCTTCTGGTACGTCAACCGGTTGCGCACCTTGGTGTGGACCAATGCAAATGTACTCCAATTGCGCTCACATCCGCTGGACGAACAACACTGAGAGACTATGCGCATTGCAAGCCTCTGTAGTGTCGGTGTTTCACGACCAAACATAGCCCACCATTGCGCTGTAACAAGTAAGAACATCATAAGTTACACCATTGCCACATTACATCCCAAATGACACAAGTTGGTAGCAAGTACGACAAACCTGGAGAAGTCTTATTGTCAACTGCCATCTGCCGAGCCAAGTCCTTAGAGAAGTCACCAAGCTTTCTCCTAAAGAATTCTAATTCATTGAGTGCCGCCGCACATGTCTCAGTGTCCGTCATGAACTCGAAAGCCTCTCTCACATCAGCTAGGAAGTGGTGCCCGCCGCATAAGCATAGTGGGTCTTTAGGTGCAAAGCTGCAGCTGTAAAATATAGTCGAGGTTAGACAATTACATGATGGTTAGTAAGTTACGGAAATGTAGTGGGTCTTTACCTGCATTGGCATAACTCTCGTTTGCAATGTCACCCATCCTAGGGTTGATAACAGCCATGTAACGATCGAACTCTTGTCGATCATTGTGGAAATAACTTTCAAGCTCATTGCGCATGACGTGAAACTTTAGAAGGACTTCACACAAATTTGGAGACTTGTCCTGATCTGCAAATCGAAGAAATGCATACAATGGCTCCACAGCTTTGCAAACAAATCTCATGTTGTCCCACCATTCCAAACTAGAAAGGCATCCATGGGCATATCTTCCCTCACTTGTGTTTGCATAACGGCTGTTCAAGAAGCCTGGAGATCCCACCCATGCCATGAATTTGTCCCTCCGACGCAACATGCTCTCCAGGAACATATAGTTTGTGCCAAAACGAGTAGCACACCATCTCACCAACTCACCCCCTATTGCATTCTTCATCATGGCATGCAATTGGTTGTGGTTGTATAGCCAACGAGATATCCGACGTGCACTTTCAATGACTGCTGCATGCTCCGGAAACTCTCCAATAGACTTAAGCATCAAGTTGATTGTGTGAGCCACACATGGCTGCCATCTGATGGAGTACTTTCTGCTAATCATCCTACCAGCCTTCTTGTAGTTTGAACCATTGTCGGTGATGATCTGCACCACATGTTCTGGGCCAAGTTCCTTCAACACTTTAACCATTTACTGCAACATAGACAAAAGAGACAACGATTACTTTATTGGATTATCAGGGAGTGAAAAAAGATAATCAGAACCAATAGCAAGGGATGTACCTTAAAAATGAAATCTGCATCTTGGCTTTTTCCTGTTGCATCTACTGACTTGTGGAAAAACATGACACCATTGCTATATACCATGAAGTTGATAATGCTCATCTTAGTCGGCCCCGTCCATGAATCACACATGAGAGTTACACCATAGTTGGGCCACTCTAGTTTGAACTTGGCAAACTGTTTCTTTATATCTTCTTCAGTTGCATCTAAATAAATGCCGTTGATCTCTCGCCCCGTCGGGCTTCGGACATCCTCACCTGCAAGTACGACAAAGTTAGAATCTCGAAGTGATGTCACTTTCAATGATTTCACAACAATATAGAAGTGCTTATCCCATCTCTGTGTCTCCTTGATAGCGGCACTGAAGTAAGGACTATCAGCCTTGTGACCAGCAACGGCTTCTATATGCATCCATTTCGCCCAAGCCTTACCAATTGCCCTCCTTGCATTCTTCTTCTTCTCTGACGGCAGCACCGTGTCAATCCTTGGTTGATAGGTCGGCTGAGATGAACCACCTTCCCTCGTTGAGAATGACTTTCTAAGCATCCCCATAAGCCCACCACTTTTTTTGCTGCCCCCTCCCTGAGATGAACCCGCACCGTGCTCGTATTGCCCTCCGTGTGCACGTGAACGCGTCTCATATTCATGTTGTTCTCGAGAAGTATGCATGGCAGCTTGCAACTCATCATCCTCCTCATCGGTGCTCACATTTCCCTCTCTAGCAATGTCCTCCGCTCTTATTTTATCCCTTCTTCTTTCCTTAGTCCTCTCTTTAGTTCTATCTATATCACGCCGATAGTAGTCACAAACATCTTTTGGAACGAACATGCAATGCACCACATTACTTCCACGTCCTGCTAAGTGCTCCTTCAACCTTGTGGCGCCACCCCCCTTCCTCTCTAACTTGCAATAGTTGCATATCCATCCGGAAACCCTATTCTCACCATGCTCCCATACACTATCTTTATCACGATCACCCATCGTGTCTGCAAGAAAATCACATCGACAAATGCCATGTAGTCATGTACTCTTAGTAACACATACACAATTCACATACTACCAATGCACAACAATTGCCGATTTGATAATCACATCTATTCAATGAAATATAGCAGCACTACATTGCCTCTAACAAATTTCACAATCATCGATTTAGCAGCACTACATTGCATCTCAACGACTGTATATCAATCAAATGGGAACAGGAAAAAACAAAAACCGATGAAGTAACCTTCAGCTCGGCGTCGGACGGCGCAAAACCGGACGGTTCGCAACCGGTTACCGCAGTTTCTAACCAGCTAACCGACCGATTCCGTCGGTTTCTCGACCCGACCGCCACCGCCGCGCGATTCCGCGGCTTACCGCGGTTACCGACGTCGACCGGTCGGTAACCGCGGCGAAACCGTCGATTCCGGCGTCCCCCTCGACGATTTGGCGTCTCCAGCGGCCGGACCTCGACGGCGACGGGCGGATCCGGCCGGGGTGCGAGTGGGGGACCGCGGTGGAGCGTCGTGGTGGAGGGGACCGAGTGGGCTGTCGGTGGCGAAGGGGTAAGTGGATAAGGTGACATTTTTCTTTTTCTTTTTTTTTATTTTCTCACCCAGGATTCTTGCGCCATTTTTTTGACCCATCAAATAATCTAATTTTTGTTAACAGTTTCCACCATTGTGTTGCAAATAACATCTAGTTTATTTACATATTTTTTATTTCAAATTTTTTCAAATTTCCAAAAAATTTCAAAATTCAAATCTCAAAACCGGATTACCGGACTAACCGGACCGGACCGATTAGTCCGGTAATCGCGGTTACCGGCCGGTAACCGTCGGTTTTGCAATCCTTGTTCGTGGCATTGCTATGGGCTATGGCCAAGAGCGGGCTTCTTGCCGGTGCTTTTGTTCGTCGATGACCATGCTCCTGGTGGCTTTTTTTAAAGTTGATGTCGCTTCGTCAGTTTGGGTTTCAGCTTCAGAACTTCCTCTTCAGACTGACTCCAACAGGGCAGCGCAAACGCATATATGCGTGCCCCGCGCGCACTGTGCCTCCCCGAATCTCGCTCCAACAGCCAGCGCAAACGCGTGATCCACTTTGCAGAGGAGAAGAGAGACGGCGCAAAAATGGATTGTCTCTCTCCTCAAATGCATTTGTGCGGTGTGGGGTAGGGTGACGTGGCGGCGAGCAGCGTGGAGGTGCGCGGCGAGGGCAGCGCGGAGGAGGGCGCGGAGTTGGGCAGCGCCGGCTCCCTTCGCTTCCGCCACCGGAGGACTGTGCAGCTCGGTCCCGTCGTGGCGGAGCAGGCGGCGGTCCAGCCACCGTCGTGCGAGGAGGGGGCGGGTTGAGCGGGCGGGCATCACCATCATTCGATGCGGAGGCGGGCGCCGTGCATGCGGAGGAGGACGGCGCGGCCCGAGCACGACGCGGGAGGCGAGCTCGGCCGCGGCGCGTGAGGCCCAATCGCCATTCCCGTCGGCCAATCGAACTCCCTAGGAGCATCCATGGCCGCTGCTTGTGCCCGCCGCAGCCGTCGTTCTCGAAGGCAGCGATCCAAATTGACAGCTCAAATGGAACAGCATAGCCTAGAGGATTCAATTCCCCCAACTCCCCCGCCGCCCTCCTGCCCTTTCCCCTTGCTGATTTGAGCTCCCGAGTTCGTCCATGGCGTTGAGGAACAGGAGAGGATTTGCATCTGCTTTGGCTGTTGGAGAAGGTTAGTTTTGGATGTGTGACTCTTTTACTGTAGGTGAACCAAACCACCGATTGGGCCTCCTTTTTGCCTACCCACTGTTGGAGTCAGCCTCGGCGTCACAAAGAGCACCATAGAAGGACTTAAATGTAATTTTCTTTTGGTTTGAGGGCTCCTTTGCAAAGGGCTGGATGTAATATTACTCTATATTTAATAAAATCCAGCCCTTTCCCTTAATTTTTTTTTTGTTTGAAACTTCACCTGTTGTCGCTTTCAACAGATAAAGATAAGATTTTAAAAATATATATAAAGGTCAGAAAAGTAAAATATGCGTAATATACAAATATGTCAGAAAAGGTCAAAGAGCTTCCAAATTGAATGTCAAGTTTGAAACAAAAAAAATGTGTTTATATCTTTGTTAAAAGGTCATCCACTAATCAAGCGCAACCATATCATTTCAGGCTCCGTAACTTGAGTGTGGAAGAACCGCGATTATAGAAACAGGAAGTCCACTTGCCAGAGGATCACAGGTCGTAATATGATCCAAAATATAGTCCCGGAAGATTACATTTTCCTCTAGAAAAGTGACAAGATTTGGATATTGTACATAAAGAAGTTGCTCCGATCACAAGTACTACAGAATTGCTAATATCAAAATACCTTTGTGCAAAGACTTTTGTACCGACCTCCAAGGAGCAAAGAATCTTTTCTCTCTTTGTGGGCGTGCTCCCTTTAAAACAAAAAACAAATACAACTGGGGTGTGAAGATATATATTCCCAGGGTAAATGATTCCATGGAATTGGCGTCACCAACTTCAGAAAGCTTTTGCCTGTGCTCTGCTGAGGGGACATTCCCGCTACCCTCTACGCTTCCGTTATTCTTCAACACAGGGACATTAACAACCTCATCGAATTTGCTCTAATAGGCTCACCACTTCCTATCAATACTAGACTTTCAAACCACTAAAATCTTTCTGGTTGTGCCTATCTAGTTGGATGAGCTATTACAAAGAGTACCAGTCAATCAGGTTGACCAAAATGAACGAATAAACTAAGAGCAACAAATATCCTAGTCAACTTCATTGGCGAGAAGCTAAAGTGCTAGACCAACCATTGCAAAATCACAGAACACACTGATGATCCAGGCTTTGTTGACGTGGAGAAAAACCAAGTACTCCTGCATACAGTGCAGGGATTGGGTTATATGTCTCGTCCCGACAAACAGAAACAACTTGCATGTTATGACAGCTTGCGATTTTGTGAACCAGCACAATAAATCCAGACCATGACTACTATAGTAAATTATGTTACCATTAGATATGTTGCAAGAGACAACCAAACTGAATAAGGCAATGTTAGTTTGATGTGCAATATGAACTCTTCCAATACATACATGTCACTCATCTTGCCATGAAACTGTCTACTGCCTTCCCAGAACATTTAGAGGCATAACTGTCAGCAAGGCCCGGGACTACGTCCTTATAAGGAAGCACAAACTTTTGTTCAAAATGCTTCTCGCTCATCAAGGCTGTGGTATAGTAGCTATACTCAACGCTCAGCAAACCCTTCTCCCTAAGAACCTTGAGCAAGCAATGTCGAGGCAATAGCCGCCGCTCAAGACTATACATGATCAGTGCTGGCCTTTGCACGATATACGGCACCTCCAGACCTACATCCTTCATCAAGAAATTCAGATTGCCCTCAATCCTCTGATCAGACATACCCAGGACAGCAGGTGCCTTCCTCACAACTTCCCTCAATCCTGCGAGAACCCAAACTTCTGTAGAAGTTGTGTTCTCCTGGCGACAGCATCCTTGCTCTTGAAAGAGACAAAAATAAGCAGATGGGGGAACATCCGTGTCCCTCGTTCCATGCCGAGCTCCGCCACTCGTTCCACGGCTTCACGGAGTTGCTTTGGATTCATGGTGAACAGCCGGGGTGAGTACATACTGATACAAGCAATATCAGAAGCGTTCATCCCCCATTGCTGGAGCAAGGCCAGGTTGGGTTTGGCCACCTTGTCGAGGCCGACGGAGAGGATACCAGAATTCACCCTGACGACCCGCAAGATCTTGTCAAACGATCCGAGCTCCTTGAGCCAGAACTCGAGCTTGCGGCGAAGGAACCTGATGCGGAAGGCGTTGGGTACGAGGGGAAGAAGGCGCGCGATCTCTTCAAGCGAGAGGCCGAGATCAGAAAGATCCTGGATGCGGGGCGCCAAGGTCCGCTCCACGTCGGAGCAGAGGATTTTTGGGTCCATGACGACTGCCGCAGCGATGTCGGCGGCGGGGACGCCGAGGGTGCCGCCGAGGAAGGCGAGCACGGCGTCCGGGTTGGAGCGGGAGCTGAGGTGGGGGATCTTATTGGCTGCACGAAGCGCTTGAGCCGGGGTGAGGCCGCAAGTGGAGACGAGGTAGTCCTCGACGTCGAAGGAGCGCGGCGAGGAAGCGGATAACGCGGTGGCGGCTACTGAGCAGAGGAGGCGGTGGCGTGAGTCAACGGGAGAGGCGTGCGAGGCCGAGAAGATGGGATGGGAGCGGAGGATCACCGAGAGGTTGCGCGCTCGGAAGCAGTGGAGCGCCATGGAAAATCGGCGGCGGCGGCGTGGTCTTCCCTTTCGAGCTCTCCGCTCCCAGCAAGCAGAAGCAGAAACTTTTGTCGACCCGCTGCCGATGGACCTCGTCTGGGCCCGATAGGTTGGCCCAAGGAAAACTGAATGCTGTCAAAAGACAACAAGCCTGTCCCTAAGGGTGCGTGTACATCTTTTGAAATCCAATTCGGTGATTGAAGCAATCTTAATCAGTTTAAGATATGAAAACTAAAAAGTGCGTAATAGAGAACTTATTAAAATCACTGAATTGTGAACCTCATCTTCTTTCAAAGGGATTTCAATTTGAAAGTTAGCTTTGAAAACAAATGTGTTTAGATCACTAAAAAGGCCCTCCGTAGCTTGACCAATCCAACGCAGCCATATCAATTTGTGGTTCCATGACTCGAGGCTTGAAAAACCGCGATTAGACAAACAAGAAGTCTAACACTAGCGCTGAGGACGGTTCCGGTCGACCTGCCTGTAAATTTTGGCAACGGAGCGGACCGGCTCAAACCGAAACAAAGCCGCTTCACGTGGGTCTTGCAACCCTGCTACGAACAACCATGCAAAGCTGTTCGTACACATCTTGTGGCGGCTCCTCTTGCGCCGATTGGGGACGCTGCGCGCAAATCGCGTCATCGCGTCGCTAGAGAGGTGGCCGAGGGGAGAAGGCGCCTCCTAGATCTGCCTCGCCTTGAGCGTCTCGATCTTGTTTCTCCCTCTCTCTGTGATGAGACAGCTCTTCTTAGGTTCGACCTTAAGGGACTCGCGGGCAATCCAATGACCTAGTCAGCGTGGAGCGGGCCGAACCTCGTACCGTATTCTACTCGAGTGGTACACAAGGTCGATTGCAGGGGCGCTCGACTCCGCACCTCCTGCAGCACTGTTCAACACTTCCCAGGGGATTACAATCGTAATATGAGGCATAATTAGTGCCAGAAATGCTCTACCTTAGAAAATTTATACGTAAATGACAAAGGTTGGAATTTTGTATATTGTACATAACAACTTGCTCGGATCACAAGTACTACATAACTGCAAATATCTTGACTGTAAAGAATGACAACTGGGGCTTGAAGACATATTTCCTCAAGTATTCGAAGTTTGTATTCGAAGTTTGTCTGTGTCAGGGTTATGCACTTATGCATAACCCGCGCTCATGTAATGTAGTGGCTGATGGACATGCGAGATTGTGAGCTAGCTTAGAGCCAGGCGTTATCCATATCTGGCCTGGTTGTACTCCAGCTGATGTAAACCATCTTGTGGCAGTCAATTATGAGTCAGCCTTCAAATTAATGGAATAGCTACTCCGTCTCCAAAAAAAAAAAAAAAGTTTATGCCTAGACATTCCTTCTAAAAAATTATGCCATGCAATCCGCATCACCAACCACGAAATTTTTTTGCCAGTAGTCTTCTGAGGGATACTCCGCCTGCCTCTATTATTTAATATTTATTCTTCAACAGAGACTCAACCACATCGACTTTCTTTTTTCGGAGATGGGCATTGCCCTTTTCCATTCATTGATAAAGGAAAGAACAGAGTTCAGAGTTTGTTAGAGACAGAATTCCCCTTTTTTTTTGGCAGCGTATCATATGAGAATCAGATTCGTGTGAGAACTATGAGAACTCCAATCTGAGCCACATGATCTTGATCCAAAGGGGGTGCATAGGGAGAGGTGGGAGGGGGGATTTACAAAATCACCGTCCACTTTTGCAAATCCCCCCTCCCACCTGAATTCATGCGCCCTATTGAATAAGATTATGTGGCTCAGATTGAAGTTCTCATAGTTCTCACACGAACCTGGTTCTCATAGGATACGTTGCCTTTTTTTTTACATTTGTTAGAGACAGAATTCAGCATAGCATCTAGACCAGGAACCAGAGTCCAACTACAAACAGAATGAAAAGAGCTAGACAGTCTTAGAATGCATCCATAAAGAAGAGAGATCCTGCAAACTACGGCTAAAAACCAATGGTAACACACTAACACCAGGATTCCAAAAGCAGATATGTGATGGGGTAGGCAAATCGTTATTCTTCACCCCACACGCTCTCATCTTCATCCTCTCCGCCACGTCCTACAGCAGAAGCTTGTGATGCTGCGCCAGTCGCCCTCCTCGCTAGCTGTTGACTCTTGTCACTGTCTTAAGAACTAAGAAGTTCTTCCACTCCTCGGACCAGATCCTCCTTAGATAGCCCTTGCAGCATTTGTTCCCAGAAATTAAGAAAAGCACATGCATGATATACAAATAACACAGGGATCATTAATTTTTTTCCTCGAAACGAGCTTTGTTCCTGGCCTTCCATATAGCCCAACATACATCTGCCAAGCACATGGTGTAATTCGTCACCTGGCAAGAACTGTTTAATCCACAGATAATATTGATCAACTGAGGTGGGAATGCAGTTTGCACCATGGCAAGTACCTATGTAACCCCATACCACTTTAGCAAATGTCTGGCACTTTTTTGTTGTGTACAGAAATTGCATTCACCATTACCCTTTCATTTTATTTCACTAAATTATCTGTGGTTAGAACAGCATCTTGTTCTAAAAGCCAGTGAAAAATATTTATTTTCAAAGTAATCTTTCTTGTTCTAATCACATCAACTTTGCTCTCATGTGCTCAACACTTTAACACAATATTTCTTGTTGCTGCATATCTTGTTGGATTATCACCAAGAGTGCCAATCGACCAGGTCGATCAAATTGAATAGCAAACTGAAAGAGCAACTGCTATCTGTCAACTTCATTGGCTAAACGTTAAACCAACAGTAGCAATATCACATAACACACTCACAGTTCAGGCTTTGTTGATGTGGATGAAAAACCAAGTAATGACAGAATACAAGACAGTCAGAAGCAACTCGTATGTTATGGCAGCTTCTCATTTTGTGATACATCACCACAAATCCAGACCATGACTACTGTAGTAAATTCTGTTACCATTAGACATGTTCCACGAGACAACCAGACAATACACCAATCTGATCCAAAAGAAAAATGACACTTGTTAACAGTAATCTGGGGGGAGCAATTGCACAGTGTGAATACTACAAGGCATCTAAACTACCCGCGCTATATATTTCGCATGTATGTAACACAGCACACTCACTTAAGAAACCGAATGATGTGACAATACATTCTGTGATGGCAATATTGTCAAGGTTACCAAACAGAATAAGACAATGGCAAACCTTACCATTATAGCTTGATGTGCAACCTGAAATTTTCCAATACATCCAAGTCACTCATCTTGTCAAGAAACTCAGTCTACTGCATTCCCAGAACATTTTGAAGCATAACCATCAGCAAGGCCTGGGACTACGTCCTTATAAGGAAGCACAAACTTTTGTACAAAAAGCTTCTCGCTCAACTTGGCTTGAGCAACCAATGCCGGGGCAACAACAGCCACGTTCAGCAATCCCTTCTCGATTAGAACCTTTAGCAACCAATGCCGGGGCATCAACCGCCGCGCTCAACACTATACGTGATCAGCACAGGCCTTTGCGCAATGTATGAGACATCCAGACCAACATCCTTCCTCAAGAATTCCACATTTCTCTGAACCTTCTGATCAGACAAACCCAGGACAGAAGGCGCCTTCCTCACGATTTCCCGTGCATCATCCTGTGAGAACCCAAACTTCTGTAGAAGCTGTATTCTCCTGGTGACAGCCTCCTTGCTCTTCAAAGAGATCAAAACAAGGGCGTGGAGGAACATTCGTCTCCCTGGTACAATGCCTAGCTCCTCCACTCGCTCCACGGCCTCACGGAGCTGCTTGGGATTCGCGGTTAACAGCCGGCCGGAGTACATATTGAAAACAGCAATGTCAGAAGCGCTCAGCCCGCATTGCTGAAGCAAGGCCAGGTTGGGTTTCGCCACCTTGTCGGGGTCGATGCCGAGGAGGCCAGAATTCATCCTTACGACCAGCAGGAGCTTGTCAAAGGATCCGAGCTCCTTGAGCCAGAACTCCAGATTGCGGCGAAGGGACCTGTTGCGGAAGGTGTGGGGTGCGAGGGGGAGGAGGCGCGCGATCTCGTCAAGCGACAGGCCGAGACCAGAAAGATCCAGGATGCGGGGCGCCAAGGTCCGCTCCACGTCGGAGCAGAGGATTTTTGGGTCCATGGTGACGGCCGCAGCGATGTCGGCGGCGGGGACGCCGAGGGTGTCGCCGAGAAAGGCGAGCACGGCGTCGGGGTTGGAGTCGGAAGCGAGGTGGGAGATCTTCTTGGCGGAACGAAGCGCTTGCGATGGGGTGAGGCCGCATCTGGAGACGAGGTAGTCCTCGACGGCAAAGGAGCGCGGCGAGGAAGCGGTGGACGCGGTGGTGGCGGCGGAGCAGAGGTGGCGGTTGAGGGAAACGGTGGGAGAGTCGAGCAAGGTGGAGAAGCTGGGTTGGAAGCGGAGGATCAGCGAGAGGGTGCGCGCTCGGAAGCGGTGGAGCGCCATCGAAACGCTGCGGCGGCGGCGGCGGCGCTAGGATAAACGGCGGCGTGGTCTTCCTTCCCTTCGAGCTCCACTCTCAGCAAGTCCGGGCAGAAAATGTTTTTCTCCCCTTTTCTGGGCTCAAAAGGAAATATAGCTTGGTTTAGGCCCAAAGGCTTTCGGAACAACTCCTTATCTTTCCTATGTTTTTAGGAAGAAGTCTACTTTGACCCCGTTTGGATGCCCCTGGATTTTGAGAATCCAAAACCCAGAAGCTGGCATGCTTTTAAACGTGACGAATTATATGACAGCTTTTGAAATCTGGAGGTGCAGATTCTTAAAATCTTGGAAGCTGGAGCAGACTAGCTTCCAGCAGCTACTGGATGACCAAATTACTATTTTGCCCTCGGTCCTTTAGGAAAAATTACTGCATCTGCCATAGCATCTCTGGATCTTGATACTTCGCTTCCACCTCCAAAGAAACAGAGCGGAACAAGCCAACTGGGCCCCATGTGGGCCTGGAAAGGAGGAGAAGCTGCGGGTAGCCGGTATCCAAACAGCAACAACAAATTTTGACCAAAATCTCAGCTTCTAAAATCTGTAGCATAATCCAAATTTTGTGAAGCGCTTCCAGTTTCCAAACAGGGTCTTTGCCTCCCTGAACTCTTGCTCGAATCTGATTTTCCTCCCTCTATTACAAAACCGGGTAAGATGACTTCCTCAACTCGTAAAGCCGGATGTTTTTCCTCTCTCGGCAGTTTTGGATTGCGGTTTCGCTGACGTGGCAGTAGGGCCCATACGTTAGATGCCACGTCACCCTCTTCGCTGCCTCCCCTTCTGCTTAGTCACTCACCCATTTTGTCGAACACCTTGAGCACACATCTAGCTCACCATGGTCGCGTGACTGGTCGAGAAGGCCACCGCTGCTGGCGAGTGCCTCATCGTGGAGCTCCTGCTCGCCAACGTCAGCGTCACGCCTGCGGGATCTGACGCGCTCCACTTGGACGCCACGGCGGGCCATACGACGACGTCCTCAAGGTGTTCGACGGAATGGGGGAATGGCGAGCAGAAGAGAAGGAAGGAAAGACGGTAACGTGGCATCTGACATGTGGGCCTTTCAATGCCACGTCAGCGAAACCACCGTCCAAAACTGCCGAGGGAGGAAAAAAATCTGGTATCAAAAGTTGAGAGAGTCATCTTACCCGGTTTTGTAATAGAGAGAGGAAAATCGGACTCAGGCAAGAGTTAAGGGAGGCAAAATAGACTTCATTTTTTAAACTTCTCCTCTCCGGCAGCTGTTTTGGCTCCGGTAGGCATGTTAGTACTGTAGTAGAGCGTGAGAGAGAGAGAGGTGACTGGTGTACATATTTCCTCCTAGTCTAATATCCTCATCTGTATCACTTCGGGTTGGGGGATTTTGGAACTTTGATTTCCTTGATGGGAAATCGAGGTTTTCTTCCCGCTTCCCGGACCAGTGACTTTGTTGATGGTGTCGGTATTTTGACCCTTCAAGGATTCTTCAGTGGCGGCGACAACAGCCATTACTCGAGCCCTTCTTGTGAGGTGTGTGCTCCTCCTTCCTTCCAGCCCTGGGGTGAAGTTTACAGTCCCATCTTGAGGTATTCGTCTTCCAGCAATTGGAGTCGGACATGGAGGCGAATGACGTGGAGTCCAAGAGCGGGCTTCTTGCCGGTGCTTTTGTTCGTCGATGACCATGCTACTGGTGGCTTTCTTCAAAGTTGATGTCGCTTCGTCAGTTTGGGTTTCAGCTTCAGAGCTTCGTCCTCTGCGTCACACAGAGCACCATAGAAGGACTTCATGTATTTGCGGGCTCCTTTACAAGGGGGCTGGATGTAATATTACTCTATAATTTGGGTGTGTTTCCCTCTTCTTCTCTTTTTTTTTGAAACTTCACCTGTATCGCTTTCAACAGATAAAGATAATATTTAAAAAATATATATAAAGTTAAGCAAACTAAAATATGCGTAATATACAACTGACTAAAATCATTTTATTGTGAACCATATCTTCTTTCAAAGAGCTTCCAAATTGAATGTCAAGTTTGAAACAATAATGTGTTTACATCTTTGTTAAAAGGTCATCTACTAATCAAGCGCAGCCATATCATTTCAGGGCTCCGTAACTTTAGTATGGAACAGTGGAAGAACCGCGATTGCAGAAACAGGAAGTCCACTTGCCAGAGGATCACAGGTCGTAATATGATCCAAAATATAGTCCCGGAAGATTACATTTTCCTCTAGAAAAGTGACAAGATTTGGATATTGTACATAAAGAAGTTGCTCCGATCACAAGTACTACAGAATTGCTAATATCAAATACCTTTGTGCAAAGACTTTTGTACCGACCACAAAGGAGTAAAGAATCTTTTATCTCTTTGTGGGCGTGCTCCCTTTAAAAGGAAAAAAAAATACAACTGGGGTGTGAAGATATATATTCCCAGCGTAAATGACTTCAGAAAGCTTTTGCCCGTGCTCTGCTGGGGGCATTCCAGCTGCCCTCTATGCTTCCGTTATTCTTCAACACAGGGACATTAACAACCTCATCGAATTTGCTCTAATAGGCTCACCACTTCCTATCAATACGAGACTTTCAAACCACTAAAATCTTTCTGGTCGTGTATATCTAGTTCGATGAGCTATTACCAAGAGTACCAGTCAATCAGGTTGACCAAAATGAACATCAAACTAAGAGCAACAAATATCCTGGTCAACTTCATTGGCGAGAAGCTAATCCGACCATTGCAATATCACAGAACACACTCATGGTCCAGGCTTTGTTGACGTGGAGAAAAACCAAGTACTCCAGCATACAGTGCAGGGATTGGGTTATAGGACAAACAGAAACAACTTGCATGTTATGACAGCTTGCGATTTTGTGAACCAGCACAACAAATCCAGACCATGACTACTATAGTAAAGTATGTTACCATTAGATATGTTGCAAGAGACAACCAGACATTACATCAAGCGGCCAACCCAGCAAATTGGACATTGTTAACAGCGATCAGTTGAGTATTAGGGCAGTGCGAATACCAGAAAGCATCTTAAATACTCACCCTATATATTTTACAAATCATACTTAGATGTGGAAATGTCATTTAAATACCGCATCAAGCTAATCTTGTCAGGAACTAGCAATGGACAAGTGAACCATATTCAGAGAATCCATTAATCAGGACCTTTTTGTTTTACCTACAAAAGTTTTGAAAATCTCCGAAAGCCATGTTATCAATAAGTATTCTTTAGTAGTTCAATGCACCAATCCCGAGGACTCCATAACAACCACATAACTTTCTATTTGAGCATGTAGGTAACATGGCATCAGTGGTCATGAATGGACACTCATTTTGGGATAAAAAACATACCTTGATTATAAAGCATGTAGGTAACACAGCATACTCACTTAAGGTACTGAATGGCGCGTTAATATGATCTGTGATGCAAATTTGACAAGTTTACCAAACTGAATAAGGCAATGTTAGCTTGATGTACAATATGAACTTTTCCAATACATCCATGTCACTTATCTTGCCAAGAAACTCTGTCTACTGCCTTCCCAGAACATTTTGAAGCATAACTGTCAGCAAGGCCCGGGACTACGTCCTCATAAGGAAGCACAAACTTTTGTTCAGAAAGCTTCTCGCTCATCAAGGCTGTGGTATAGTAGCTATACTCAACGCTCAGCAAACCCTTCTCCCTAAGAACCTTGAGCAAGCAATGTCGAGGCAATAGCCACCCCTCAAGACTACATGATCAGTGCTAGCCTTTGCACGATATACGGCACCTCCAGACCTACATCCTTCATCAAGAAATTCAGATTGCCCTCAATCTTCTGATCAGACATACCCAGGACATAAGGCGCCTTCCTCACGATTTCCCACACATCATCCTGTGAGAACCCAAACTTCTGTAGAAGCTGTATTCTGTAGAAATGAAAGCAGGAAATTATGTGCCTAAGCATTTCCATCTTGTGTCATTTCGATGAATCTGCATCATTTTCATTTTTCTTCCATTTATTTAAAGCAATGACAATGAAATGGTTATGTCTGTATTGAGTTTGCTGATCAAGGAAAAAGTTCCCGTAACTGAAAACTTAGGCGTGTACTTTGCTAATTTATAAACATATGTATATCTCCTGACTGCCAAACTGAAGTTAACAAATGAAAACTGAAATAAGGACACAAAAAATTATAACTTAATAGATACAAAAATAAGGAAACAAACACTAAACTGAAAATCCTATTAAACTGAATTGTTGAAAGTGAAGGCATTGTACTGAGGGAAGATTATTGCATCATTATTTATTTTTTATCGAACACGCATCTGACACACCCTTTAATTTTGAGTTACTTAAAAAGAGAAACAACGACCACGACCCAAAAACTCTAATCACGTGGGAGCGGGGCCATCAGGAATGAAATTCATTTTGCCCCAGCCATCTCCCACAGCCTCTGTTCCTCACCGGCCTGAATTCATACAGCTGCTAGGCTGGGAGCAATTCCATAAAAAACACAGCGATTTCGATGATTCGAGATTATCCAAGCGCCGAGAATGATGAGGGAGATTATCCAAACACATCATTATTTTGTAGTAGTCACATTTTTTTGCAAACAGCTATTATGTAGAAAACAAGAGGCATGTGGAAGCCAGGGGTCAGCATACATGAAAAAAACTTAGTGAGCAAACTGCTCGTTGCAACTAGACTGAAATTTCAAACCAAATAGAGATCTAGTTCTCAGGAACCGGTCACCCAACTAATTTTAAAAACTCTGCAAACAAGCTTGAGTGTGACATCTTGCTTCGTTGTGAGTGGGAGGCAAGGCGTGCAAGAAGAAAGCATAAGTGAAGCCTGCCCGTGATCAAGGTTTGCACTACCGACGCAATCGAGAAAACCGACCAACGACGATAACCTCGGTTTGACCGATTTTCGCGGTAACCGGTCGAAATTCGACGGAAAATTCAAATTTGAAATTTCGAATTGGAAATCGACCAAACCGGTCGGTAACCGGTCAAAACCGACCGGTTTTGACCGGTTACCGACCGGTTTGTGTCGGTAACCGGTCGGTTTTGTCGATTTTTTACGCAGAATTGAAAATTGACAAAAAAAATGGCTTAAAATGTTGGATTTTTTTGCATGATTTTTGGTGAAATATTATAAAAATGATTAGCCACACATTGAGAACATAGAATTGATAAAAGATTGCACCAATCAATCTCATACAACATACCACAATTCACACGAAGTTCAACATAAAATGTCCGATACATAGTTCTTGACGAAATTAAACATACAACATAGTTTTGAACATAATACACGTAGTTTTGTGCACATCAGCATTCAACAATGGATACATCTCAAGACCATATGACGTCGGATTGTGGATTGTTCATGGCGTTGTATTCATCAATTGACATGACCTGGATTCCTTGTGTAGCCAACAAGTGTGCCCTGAACTCACTCCAACTTTGATTGTTCCAAGCATGGTTTGTTTGCCATTGTGAGAGCAACATGTTATAAAATTCAGGCTCTACCCACTCAAAGACCCATTTTTCTCGTGGTTGCTGATTCACTTCAGGAATAGAGTACGAGTAATAATCATTTGAGCAATGACTACCTCCATGTCCATAGTTACTTGAGCTATCACTTGATTCAGGAAGAGAGTAATAGCGGTAATCGTAAGAGTGTGAGGACTCACTCCCGTAGCCATGATGATGTTGCCTACTTGTGTCCCCCGATCCCGGCATTGTTGTCCTCTTCTCGGTAGGAGCGCCATGGTCTTCATCCTGGGTAGCATGAGTGAAGTAGGTCTCACCTGCAAATGGTAGTGAATAGTTAGTAAACAATGTAGATGATGAACTGTTAAGAAAGAAACGTGCTATAACGGTACCTGTGAAGCGGATCGGAGAAGGTGGCGGCTGCGATGTGTGTACCGCGGCGGTCGTGTTGCCACCGTCATCGCCCGCAGATGGGGGACTCTTGTTACCATCCTCATCGGTGGAGGCATCGCTAGCGACCACCGATGCATCAACCCTCTTCTGCTTTTTACCTTTCCTCTTTGTTGTTGTGGTTTGGTGTTTCCTCTTGCCTATGTGTGTGTCGCCCACGGTGTCCTCGGCCCACGAAACAATGGACTCACCAATATTGATGCCTTCCAATTGTTCTGTTTCTTGTAGCACCAAAGCAGAAGGGATCGGGGTGTCACTATCAGTGGCTTCCTCATCAAGCAATGGTGGGGCATTGGACCGGCCATGCTCCATCCAATCTCGAATGGGATTACTCTCATCAAGCAATGTAAGCTCCATTAGCTTATCGAATGGATCATCTTCTGGTGGCTTGTATAGTCCAGCTTCTTTCAAACGAATGCGAAGGTTATAGTTGACATAGACCAACTTGTGAAGCTTCTGGTGCGTCAACCGGTTGCGCACCTTTGTGTGGACCAATGCAAATGTGCTCCAATTGCGCTCACATCCGCTGGACGAACAACACTGAGAGACTAGTCGCATTGCAAGCCTCTGTAGTGTCGGTGTTTCACGACCAAACATAGCCCACCATTGCGCTGTAACAAGTTAGAACATCATAAGTTAGACCATTGTCACATTACATATGAACTGACACAAGTTGGTAGGAACTATGACACACCTAGAGAAGTCTTATTGTCACATGCCATCTGCCGAGCCAAGTCCTTAGAGAAGTCACCAAACTTTCTTCTAAAGAACTCTACTTCATTGAGTGCCGCCGCACATGTCTCAGTGTCCGCCATGAACTCGAATGCATCTCTCACATCAGCTAGGAGAGTGCCGCCCGCCGCATAAGCATAATGGGTCTTTGGGTGCAAAGCTGTAGCTGTAAAATATAGTGCACGTTAGACAATCACATGATGGTTAGTAAATAACGGAAATGTAACTGCAACAAGAAGATATGTGTTTACCTGCATTGACATAGCTCTCGTTTGCAATGTCACCCATCCTAGGGTTGATAACAGCCATGTAACGCTCGAACTCTTGTCGATCATTGTGGAAATGACTTTCAAGTTCATTGCGCATGACGTGAAACTTTAGGAGGACCTCACACAAATTTGGAGACTTGTCCTGATCTGCAAATCGAAGAAATGCATACAATGGCTCCACGGCTTTGCAAACATGTATCATGTTGTCCCACCACCCTAAACTGGAAAGGCATCCATGAACATATCTTCCCTCAGTTATTTTTGCATAACGGCTGTTCAAGAAGCCTGGAGATCCCACCCATGCCATGAATTTCTCTCTCCGACGCAACATACTTTCCAGGAACATATAGTTTGTGCCAAAACGAGTAGCACACCATCTAACCAACTCCCCCCTATTGCATTCTTCATCATGTCATGCAACTGGTTGTGGTTGTATAGCCAACGAGAAATCCGACGTGCACTTTAAATGACAGCTGCATGCTCCGGAAACTCTCCAATAGACTTAAGCATCAAGTTGACTGTGTGAGCCACACATGGCTGCCATCTAATGAGGTACTTCCTACTAATCATCTTACCAGCCTTCTTGTAGTTTGCACCATTGTCGGTGATGATCTGCACAACATGTTCTGGGCCAAGTTCCTTCAACACTTTCACCATTTCCTGTTACATATGACAACAGTTATTATTTCGATGTGACAATCTGCATGAAACACAATCACAACTGATATCAAGAGAAGTACCTTATAAATGAAATCTGCATTTTGGCTTTTTTCCGTTGCATCTACTGACTTATGGAAAAACATGACACCATTCGAATATACCATGAAGTTGATAATGCTCATCTTTGTCGGACCTGTCCATGAATCACACATAAGAGTGACACCATAGTTTGGCCAATCTAGTTTGAACTTGGCAAATTGTTTCTTTATATCCTCTTCAGTTGCATCTAAATAAATGCCATTGATCTCTCGCCCCGTCGGGCTTCGGACATCTTCACCTGCAAAGCAAGAACGAGATATATAGTTATGATCATATACAATGTCACTTTCAATGATTGGACAACGATATAAAAGTGCTTACCCCAATATTGTGTCTCCTTGATAGCAGCACTGAAGTAAGGACTATCAGCCTTGTGACCAGCAATGGCTTCTAAGTGCATCCATTTCGCCCAAGCCTTACCAATTGCTCTCCTTGCATTCTTCTTCTTCTGTGACGGCATCACCGAGTCAATCCTTGGTTGATAGGTCGGCTGAGATGAACCCCCTTCCCTCGTTGAGAAAGACTTTCTGAGCATCCCCATGATCCCACCACTTTTTTTTGCTGCCCCCTCCCTGAGATGAACCACCACCGTGCTCGTATTGCCCTCCGTGTGCACGTGAACGCATCTCATATTCATGCTGTTGTCGAGAAGCATGCATGGCAGCTTGCAACTCATCCTCCTCCTCATCAGTGCTTACATTTCCCTCTCTAGCAATTTCCTCCGCTCTCATTTTCTCCCTTTGTCGTTCCTTAGTCTTCTGCTTAGTTCTATCTATCTCACGGTGATAGTAGTCACAAACATCTTTTGGAACGAACATGCAATGCACCACATTACTTTCACGTCCTGCCAAGTGCTCCTTCAACCTTGTGGCACCACCACCCTTCCTCTCTAACTTGCAATACTTGCATAGAAATCCGGCCCCCCTAGGCTCTCCATGTTCCCAAACAGTATCTTTGTCGCGATCACCCATTGTGGCTGCATCAAATTCACATTTACTTGTATCAAAATCACAATTTTGCACAACCAAGACAATTTCATCCACAATGACACAATCAATCCACTATATCATCGACATGTCGTATTTCTTAATCCCTAGTTTGCGAGCTATACCAAAATTTGATAAACTGGAATCCTTCATTTTCAAACTATACCATCAGACATCTACGAGCTTCATTGACAACAGATACAATCATTCAAAAATCAGAAAAAAAAAATGCAAGCACCTCACCTCTGGGCCGCGCGGCCGCTGACGAAACCGCGCCGATAGCGTCGGTTACCGACTCCAAATCGTTGGTAACCGGACGATTTCACCGGTTACCGACGCCGCCGCCACCGCGCCGGCTCGGCCCGCGGCTTCGGAGACGGCACAGCCGACGGTTACCAAGCCGTCTCGGTCGGTAACCGACGACCGGACTTCGGTTTTCCGCCTAATCAGCCGATTCCGGCTGGCCGGCGACGGTTCGACGGCGGCGACTGGCGGATCGAGCGCGGCGACGTGCGTCGGCGTCGGGGAGTCGACGGGAGACCGAAGAGTTTGGCCGTGGGGGACCAATAATGGAGTAGGGAGTGGATAAGGTGAGTTTTTTTTTTTTTTCATTTTTCTCGCCCAGAACACTTCGGCGATTTTTTTCCCAATCAAATGAACGATTCTTTGAGATTGGTTTCCACCAATATTCTCCAAATTCCTTCTAGTTTTTTTTACATATTTTTTGTTTCAAATTTTTTCAAATTTTCAAAAAATTTCAAATTCGAAATTAAAAAATCGGTGAACCGGACTTACCGGACCTCCGGTAAGTCCGGTTTTCGTGAAAACCGACCGGTTTCTGTCGGTTTTGAAAACCTTGTGCACACCCCCGGCACCGTCGGAGGAGAAACCACGTCAAGCAAGCAAGAGAAACAAAGGAAGCGAGAGCCGAGAGCTAGCCAGTGATTCCCGTTCACCAATCGCATCTACACAGCGTCGCTAGCGATCAATCGATCAGAGCTTTCCGGCAAGAGAGACCTTTTACAAGATGGTGCATAACGAGGTGATCCCGCTGCTGACGCCGCACAAGATGGGCCGGTTCGAGCTCTCGCACCGGGTGGTGCTCGCGCCGCTGACGCGGTGCCGCTCCTACGGCAACGTGCCGCAGCCGCACGCCGCCTTGTATTACTCCCAGCGAGCTACAAAGGGCGGCCTGCTCATCGCGGAGGCCACGGACATCTCCCCCACCGCGCAGGGGTACCCGGAGACACCCGGCATCTGGTCGCAGGAACAGGTCGAGGCGTGGAAGACCATCGTCGACGCCGTCCACCGCAAGGGCGCGTTCTTCTTCCTCCAGATTTGGCACGTCGGCAGGGTCTCCACCACCGGTACGTGGCGCGTTTACCATCGCACGTTTGCTGTCTGCTGTGCGGATGAAATTGATTGGTCTCGTTGCTAATTCTTCTGAAATGATTGGTTGTTTCGGTGCTGATGATTTTGTGAACTCTGAACCAACCTGCAGATTTTCAGCCAAACGGACAGGCGCCCATCTCCAGCACGGACAAGCAGATCGCGCCGGACGCGGAGTCCGGGATGGTGTACTCCAAGCCGCGGCGGCTGAGGACGGACGAGATCCCCGGGATCGTCGACGACTTCAGGCGCGCCGCGCGGAACGCGATCGAGGCCGGGTTCGACGGAGTCGAGATCCACGGCGCGCACGGATACCTTCTGGAGCAATTCATGAAGGACAGCGCCAATGACCGTGACGACGAGTACGGCGGTAGCCTGGAGAACCGGTGCCGCTTCGCCGTGGAGGTCATTGACGCCGTTGTCAGCGAGGTGGGTGCGCACCGCGTCGGCATCAGACTGTCGCCGTTCGTGGACTACATGGATTGCGTGGATTCAGACCCTGTTGCACTCGGTAACTACATGATTCAACAACTCAACAAGCATGAGGGGTTCCTCTACTGCCACATGGTGGAGCCGAGGATGGCCATAGTCGATGGCCGCAGGCAAATCCCCCACAGGCTTCTCCCGTTCCGCAAAGCGTTCAACGGCACGTTCATTGCTGCCGGTGGGTACGACCGGGAGGAGGGAAACAAGGTCGTGGCTGAGGGCTACACCGACCTTGTTGCATATGGGAGGCTCTTCTTGGCCAACCCCGACTTGCCGAGGAGATTTGAGCTGAACGCACCATTGAACAAATATGACCGCTCCACTTTCTACATTCAGGATCCTGTTGTTGGCTACACGGACTACCCATTCCTCGACGACGACACCAATGACTCAAATGCTCATGCTTAATCATGCAGCTCATCAATTAGATTGGGATTAGTATCGTGCATGGTTGAGAATCTCGCTGGGTTTGGCTGGCCAGTGACGGTGGTTGTCACCCAGCAGACCAGGGTTCCATTCTCAACTTCTTCTATCAAACAATGCTAGGGTGGATGTCTCTCCTCCCTAGTCCAGTATCGTGCATGGTTCATGTGATGAATACATCATCATTATTTCCACCATTCTTTAGAAATTTGTATCAGCGTTATTACATAGTTTTCTGTGTTTCAGCATGTATTTATGTTTGAAGAAATAAAGGTACTACCAGCAAGAGACTAAAAAAAATGCACTTAATTGAAAATGAAAATGCGTTGAAATTATGTTTTCATATATCTATTTCATCTGATTGAAAGTATGATTGGTTTAGTTTCTACTTGTAAAAAAAGATATAGAAGATCAACATAATTTGTGTAAGAGAAGTGTTAGCTTTTATGTGAGGTGGAAAGCTGGTGGAGTAATTAGTTTGCAATACATTCGACTTGCTCATTTTTTTTAAAAAAAAATCGGTTACTTTGGCACTACTCAAAATAGGTCTAACAACTATGTTAAACAAAAACAACATCAAGTAAACAAAGATATACTCTTCTTCCTTTTTCAAGGGAAGGTCAATGTACTTTAAAGAACCTTCAAATATCAATTTATATAATAGTTAGTGCGTGTGGAACACAGAATATGCCGGACAAAACTAGAGATGCACAATATTCCTTTTTCTAGTTTCAGCATCTTTCCACATGAAGAGGAATATCATGGCACCCTTATTCATCCACCGTTGCCCAACATATTTGTTGCACTTTCTGAAGAAAATTCTAAAAATACCAATGGGAAAAGGCCAATGCACTGTTGTATCATTAAATATTTGATAAATAAATAAAATAAAAGGAAAAAGAACAAAAGATCTCACATTCATCACTTAAGGTGAATGCTATGACGTTTTACATCACTGTCTATCCAATGACAACAACCATTTGTAAATGCCATTTCCGATGTGGAAATAAGGTATTCTTTATAAAATGATCCAAATGATTTTCATTAGCAAGTAGAACACTCTAAATCTATTAATAATCTCATAGGTTTTTGCTTGATCAACGATGGATAAAAATCAAGGAATAACGAGAATGGATTCTATACAACGAACATTACCACACAAGTTAATGAATTAGAAAGTGTTAAAAAATATGCTGTCAGATGGTCAATTTATAGCAATTGTATGGTTTTACGGATCAGTGGTCAATGGATAGCAGAACTTGCATGTACGGGAGATGTTGTCAAATTGCTTGTAAATGAAGGATATTTGTCCAATGAAAATGCCTTTTTTTTTCCATGTGCCATGCCTGTTTTCTCTTTGCAGGCTGTATGAACTTGTAGTTATCTGTTGTTTCCTTTTTTTCCTCATTTCACCCGAAGATTATCCCCTTTTCTTGAAGTTTTAACACCCCCCTCCCCCCGGACGAGGCTCCTCTGCTGTGTAGGTACTACTGTAAACGTACAGTAACACCCATCATCCACCGTCCAAACCTGTTTTTTATTAATTAACCACCACCGTTAATTAGGCTACGTCACCCATTATCCACAGCTCATCGAAGTCTCCATTGTGCTCAAAGTTCCACGTAGTATCCAATGTGCTTGTGCAGCACTACGATCAAGAGGCTGAGTGCACTAATTTAACTGAGACGACTGGTACTAATCTCCATCAAGAATTCTCCCTGGCGATAGATTCTCACGCTAGCCAAACCAACAAGTGATGTTACATCTAGAAAAATAGCCAAACCAACAAGTGATGTTACACCTGAACAGACGAGGTCCGTAGTTGCAGTATTCCATCTAGAAAAAAAGATGGAAGTCTTGTCTCTCGCTCGCTGCCCCAAGTCTCAGCTTTAGGAGGAAGACGGTGAAGAAATTGGCCCCAAGTCTGGGCACGGCCACAGATCCACCGCTTTCCCTCTCTGAGGTTTTTCCTCTTTAATTAGTGGGGCTTCCTAATTAATAATGGTTGTTAATTGAAAAATATAGAGCCAAAGGATCAGGTTTGGGCGGTAGATGATGGGTATTACTGTACGTTTACAGTACAGTAATACCCATCATGATCAGGACAATGTGACAATGCTCAGCTTACAACACAGTGTGACAGATCATCATGATCGCCGTCAAAAGCAAAAGTCCCAAAACCAAGATTACAAGCTCAGTGTTTTACTCCATGACCGGCGTGGGAAGGAATAAACCTCTGATGCAATCTTTTACGTACCAGTTGCGTCATCCCTTGTTCTTGATGACCGCCAGTTCGGCTTCACAAACCAGAGATCGGCTGCATAGGCGACGCGTGTTATCGGTGCGAAAGCGAACGAAACAGGACCAGATTCAATGTACCAGGAGGCTCTTGCCTCACGACTCAAGACCGAGCGGATGACGGAAATGGTGACGCAACGCCGCAACGGGCACGGGAACAGGCTAGAAAACTAGAGAAGTCAAAATGAAATGCGTAGCCGGTAGGTGGCGAAAGGCATGACGCCACCCTTCCGAGTTTCGATACGTATAAATAGTTGCACGTCCCGGACCAGTGAGAGGCAGGAGCAGAGGGCAAAACCAGAGCAAGAAACAGAGCAGCCCAGAGCAAAGAAACAGAGCAAGAGAGAGCCCGAGAGCGAGCAGGTGATTCCCGTGTTCCACCACCGTGTCGTCGTCGGCGGCCGATCGATAGGAAAAGGTTTCTAGCAAGATGGTCCATCAGGAGGTGATCCCGCTGATGAAGCCGTACAAGATGGGGCAGTTCGAGGTCTCGCACCGGGTGGTGCTCGCGCCGCTGACGCGGTGCCGATCCTACGGCAACGTTCCGCAGCCGCACGCCGCTGTGTACTACTCCCAGCGTGCTACCAGGGGAGGCCTGCTCATCTCGGAGGCAACGGGGGTGTCCGCCACCGCGCAGGGGTACCCGGAGACTCCCGGCATCTGGACGCAGGAGCAGGTTGAGGCGTGGAAGCCCATCGTCGACGCCGTCCACCGCAAGGGCGGGGTCTTCTTCTGCCAGATTTGGCACGTCGGCAGAGTCTCCACCAACGGTACGTGGCACGCTTAGGGTGTAAGTTTATGTCTGAATGACTAATTGATTGTTCCAGTTGCTAATTCTCCGTTAATTCTAAATGGACCTGCAGATTTACAGCCTGACGGACAAGCGCCCGTCTCGAGCACGGACAAGCAGATCACGCCGGACGCCGAGTCCGGGATGGTGTACTCCAAGCCGCGGCGGCTGCGCACGGACGAGATTCTCGGGATCGTCGACGACTTCAGGCGCGCCGCGCGAAACGCGATCGAGGCGGGCTTCGACGGAGTCGAGATCCACGGTGCGCACGGGTACCTCCTGGAGCAGTTCATGAAGGACAGTGCCAACGACCGTGACGACGAGTATGGTGGTAGCCTGGAGAACAGGTGCCGCTTCGCAGTGGAGGTGGTCGACGCCGTGGTCCGCGAGGTGGGTGCGCACCGCGTCGGTATCAGGCTTTCGCCGTTCGTCGACTACATGGATTGCGTTGATTCCGACCCTGTTGCACTCGGGAACTATATGGTGCAACAACTTAATAGGCACGAGGGATTCCTCTACTGTCATATGGTGGAGCCACGGATGGCCATCGTCGACGGTCGCAGACAAATTCCGCACAGGCTCCTCCCGTTCCGAAAAGCATTCAACGGCACGTTCATTGCTGCCGGTGGGTACGACCGAGAGGAGGGAAACAAGGTCGTGGCTGAGGGCTACGCGGACCTTGTTGCCTATGGAAGGCTCTTCTTGGCCAACCCCGACCTGCCTAGAAGGTTTGAGCTCGGCGCGCCTCTTAACAAGTATAACCGCTCTACCTTCTACACACAGGATCCAGTTGTTGGCTACACGGATTACCCATTTCTCGACGAGGAGACCAATGACTCAAATTCGCATGCTTAATTATACAGTTTGCCAACTTCAATCATGCAGCTCATTGATTTAGATTGGGATTATGCAGTTCATTGTCATTCCCAGCATTCTTTACAAAATTTGTACCAGTGTTAGTGCAAATTGGTGTTTCAGTCTGTATTTGTGTTTGAAGAAATAAATGTACTACCGGCAAGAGATTGAATAAAAGTACATGCACTTAATTGAAATTGAAAATCTGTTGAGCTCATGCATTTCCTAGTATGTTACTTTTATTTTGTGGCATCTGGTTGAAAGTAGCAGTGGCTCAGCATCTGCTTATTGCAATACCCTTTCTTCTGGTCAAGCTGAAGATCAAGGTTATTCACGTATAAAAGTGTTAATTTTAATCCCGGTGGGAAAAATGTCGGAGAATTTAGTTTGCAATTTATTGAACCTGTGCAAACTAAAACATAACAGGCGAACAAATACATACTCTTGTGTTCGTTTTTGAAGGGAAGATAGATGTAGATAAAAACTTCCAAATTCAATTTATATGACTGTTAGTATGTGTTCAATGGAAGAGAACCCAGACAAAAATAGAGATGAGCAGAAATATCATGGCACTCCTGTTCACCGACTTTGGTCAACATTGTGGTTGTACTTTCTTAAGAGGTTGTTCTGAAATACCAATAGAAAAATGATCAGTGCACCGACTGTAGCAATAAATGTTCTTAACACGTCCAACAAAATTTCACCAAGTAAAGAAAGTAGGCGATCCTACATTCGTCACAGAAGATTAATGTTATGAAACTTTTATACCATTATCTATTTCATGACAACAATCCTTCATGCTTTCTTATGTCAATGTCATGGCTATGCTTTTCCAATGTGGAAATAAGCTAGTCTTAGGATTAACAAGATTTTCACTAGCAAGGAGGGCACTCATCTACTAATGATCTCATGGGTTTTTTCTTGACCTGACCAACATATAAATGGCAGATAAAAATCATATTTTTTTGCTATTCAAATGATAAGAATTATGAAGTACCAAAAATGCATTCTATAACGAACACTACTACGCAAATAAATCAGTTCGATACTATTCAAAAATAAGTTGTCTGCGCAAAGTATAGAGTAATGGTCTTGCCATTTGGAGTATTTGATTATTTTATCGATCAATTGTCACTGGGTAAGTGAACTTGCATGTATGCAAATATGCGATGTTTTCGAATCGCTTTGCAGATGAAAACTTCCTTTCTCGGTGAAAGGATTAAACCATCCTTGCTAGTATATTGGTCCAACGAGAATACATTGCATGGTCTCTTAATAAGAGGGAAAAAGAGAACACATTGCCTTTTTTTTTTCCTTTGCAGGTTGTACGAACTTGCAGTTATTTTTGTCTAATTCTTTCCTTTGGTCTCATTTTCTTAACTTCTGGGTATGTGAATTTATGGATTGCAATACTGAATGCTGATCGAGTGAGAGTTCACCTCAGCTGTTCACCCCTACAAGAAACAAACACTTTCTTATAATTCATTATGCTATAGTAATTTGGGAACTAGTATGTCAAGAATTAGCATGAAGCACGTTTCATATCTGTGTCAGCCGTCAGACTTGAACAGACCAAACACAAATAGTGCTTGGAGTGTTCTGATCATTGCTTGTAATGACACAAGTTGGGGGCACAGATATGAGTGGCAAAGAAGATCCCTTTGGTTTTGGCTCTACCAATCCAGAGATTACGTGCTCGTCTCCGCGCCTTCAACCGTGTTTTTTTTTTTTATAATTTAACCTTTTTTTTAACTATTCCCAGATATGGACCTCCCAGAAAACTATTTTCACTTTTGACCCCCGACACCCACGCCAGGGTAAGTGGCGCTGAACATTATGTAATGTTCCCCGCTGTCCCTGGCGCGGACCATGTCCGACGTGGCTAAGGGGTGGTCTGACGTGGCAACGATGTAGTCGGCATTCCGCGCCGGGGTCTCTGGCGCGGACTGTTCGGGGAGGATAAGTCGCGCGCGGGTCCAAATTTTCCTGACCTGCTCGCTCCATTCGACCTCGTTCTGTTCGAACAGAACAGAGGAGGCGACGGCCTCCCTCTCTCCAACCCGCCCCTCCCCCCTCCCCCCTCTCAAATCCGCAATATTCCACCATTTTTGCTTCGATTTGGCTTGGAGATTCGGATTAGCAAGGTATTCTCCCTCATCCCCTCAAGTTTTTTCCCTTGATTAGTGCATATTTAGTGTATATTTGGAGGATGCTTGTTGCTAGGGTTTGGGCATGGGAAGTGGCATTTGTTTCAGTAATTAGGCAAATGTTGATTTAGGTATGACGCCTTAAGTGATGGCATTGTAGTGAGTAGTTGGATTTATTATGATTTTGGTTGCCCTCTTAATGAGTGGGTGATTAGTGAGATGGCATGATTAATGGGTGGTTAGTGAGATGGCATGGCGTAGGTAGGATTTAGGGTGCTGTGGTTATTTAATAAATTTTGTTTTGATGCAATGATGTAGATGGAAAGAATCGTAAGAGTGCATTATGGTGGCGAAGTAATTGAAAGTGATGATGGATGTGCAAAGTTTAGTAGCAACATGACACAAAAGTTCGTTGCATTTGTGAAGCGCCCGAAGTATAATGAGTTGTTTTCCAGAGTTAGAAATGTCCTTGGTTGGGAAGAACCGGGTGTGGTTGTTGATATGCAGGGTCGATATGATGTTGGTCATAGGCATAGTTATAAGGTGATGATGCAATTACAAGGTCCGGTGGAGTGGGAGGCATATGTTGATTCGGTGAAGGAGTCGCAATTTAAAATGCTGGAGGTGGTGGCGGTGAAGAAGGTGGTTAAACAAATCGAACATGATATCGATTTGAACCGGTCTCCATGTCGTGGTTTGGAAGGAGTAAATGTGGCTCGTGAAGTCGGTGATGAAAAGAGAATGGTATTGCAAGAAAAGGAATGCAGGAGAGGTTTGGTGCCTATTAGTGTACACGGTAGTGCTCATTCGTCGCAAGGGGATGATGAGCCAGAAGATGATCCGGCTGGTGCATGGCGGGCAGCGAAGGAGGAGGCTGCGCGTGATGAGTTTGATGAAGCAAGGGTAGGAAATGATTTGGTCACAATGACTATAACTACTCCCAGTCTGGGGGAGAGTCGAACTACAGTCTATAGGACTAGAATTGCATAAAAGCCTGGCTAGTGCATCGTTCAATGTTGTATTTTCAATTACCTAAAGCATGTCAGAATTAGTGCGGTGCACAATAGGTTAGTAGTTATGTGTACCGAACATGCTACTGTAATTTCACTACCTTTGTACTTTCAATTCAATGCAATTAATACATCGAGGCCGGGTTCTATTTCCTTTCTTCTCGACTTTTCCCAATGAAAATGAACACACTGGACTTCCCTTCTCCCTCTCAATTGGAACACAAAAATTTTGAAGAACCCAGGCACTCATTCAGCGCCAGGGAACCCGGCGCGGAATAATGCGCGCCAGCGCCGATGCTCTTGTCCACGTCGGACGCGGCCTTTGTCCACGTCGGACACGTTCAGCGCCAAGCTCTTCCGCGCGTGTTAGCGTACTTTCAGCGCCACTTACCCTGGCGCGGGTGTCGGGGATCAAAAGTAAAAATATTTTTCTGGAGGGTCTATATCTGAGAATAGTTAAAAAAAAAGTTAAATTATGAAAAAAACACCCTTCAACCACGCGCGGCCTCCTCCTCATGCTTGGACGTTATTTAACCCACGCCGGAGCTCGCGAGATCGTCGGCGCTCTGCTCAAAGACGAAGGCTTGGCGCCGTGTCCTGCGTCGCGTGGACGCCGAGAAGCGAAGAAGGCACCAAGAACGCGAGTAACTTCAAAAATTGGCAGCTACGGCGTGCTCAACACAATAGAAGAAGACATTTTTATGGATGCGAATGGTAGGTACCCTGTATTCATGGAGTATGGACCGTGGAGGACGCTAGCTAGGAGGCGCCGAGCGCGCTGCGACAGCAGTCAGCCATGTCCGTGCACGGCCGTCAAACTCTGGCGCTGGCACGACAACCGACAACGTCATGAGCGAGGGGGACGGCGTCCGCGTCCGCAAGCTTTACGCCTTCTCGCTGCCGCCGCCGCGCCGCCCCTTGGCTTGTGCCGCAGCGGAGGCAGGTGGCGACGTGCAGGCTGTGTCCGGACTCCGGATAGCGCAGCTGGGCGAGCTTGTGTTAGACCTTCCACCAGGTCCTTTCTGCGATCCCCAATCAAATTTGACCCATTTCGGGTCTGTTTGGATGGTGTCGGGTTCGTGTACGGGCGTGTCGGATCTGTTTGGATGACGTTGTCGGTTGTCGTGCCAGCGCCAGAGTTTGACGGCCGTGCACGGGCATGGCTGACTGCTGTCGCAGCGCGCTCGGCGCCTCCTAGCTAGCGTCCTCCACGGTCCATGAATACAGGGTCAAGGATTACAATTTCGTTTATCTCGGTAAAACTGCTCGCCACCGGGAAGTCCGGTTTTCGGAAAAACCGAACGAAAACCGGTCCGAAATGCGTTTGATGAAATTTGAACCAAAAACTACTGAAATCATCGATAAACCGGACCGGTAATCCGGTAAACCGGACGAATTTCTCGGTAAACCGGACCAAATTTCGAAAAATCGTTCAAAAGAAAAAAATGCAAAAAAAGTCAAAAAATGAAAATTTGAAAAAATTGAAACAAAAAATATGTAAAAAAAACTAGATCAAATTTTCAGCCCAATGGTGGAAACAAAACATGAAAATTCAATCGTTTGCTTGGTCAAACAAATCGAGAAAGATTGCTGGTGCATTAAAAAAGGTTTTTCTTTTTTTTTTCCTTCCTTTTTTCTTACACTGAAACTTCCTCGATTTTTTTGACATACCAAACGATTGAATATACATGTTTTGTTTACACTATTGAGCTGCAAATTTGATCTAGTTTTTTTACATATTTTTTGTTTCAAATTTCTTCAAATTTTCAAAAAAAATTTAAAATTTAAAATGGAAAACCGGAGTACCGGGTAAACCGGACCGGACCGGTTTTTCCGGTTTTCGCGAAAACCGGTCCGGTTTACCGCGGTAATGTAAACCTTGCCCGTGATTTCAAGCTCAACACAAGCACACAGCGAAGAAGGGATTTCTCAACACATGCCAGTCGCATTATTGCAAATGAGGAGTAAATTGTGAACCTTATCTTCTTTCAAAGGGATTTCAATCTGAAATTAAGTTTCAAAATAATGTGTTTAGATCATTATAAAAGGCCTTCCGTAGCTTGATTAATCCAGCGCAGCCATGTCATTTTGTGGCTCCAACACTGGAGGCTTGAAGAACAGTGATTAGACATACGAGAAGTCCAACATTTCTCAGAGGATTACAGGTTGTAATATGTGCCAAAATTTAGTCCTGAAAGATTATATTTTCCTCTAGAAAAATATGATAGGCTGTACCTTAGAACATCTAGACGCAAACAGAAATGTTGTGCATACGTCCGGACTGTCCAACCCGGGTGTACGACTAATGTTAATAGCTTCCTGATGCTGCATGCTAATCTCTGATTAGTGCTAGTCGCGCGGCCGGGTCAGATGACCAGGTCGTGTATAGCAGTTCTCGCACGCAAATGAGAAGATTTGGAATTTTGGATATTGTACATAACAACTTGCTTCTATCACAAGTAGTACATAACTGTAAATATCTTGACTGTAAAGAATCAAAACTGGTGCTTGAAGACATTTCCCCATGTAAATTATGCCATGCAATCCGCAAAAACTGTTTAATCCACAGATATTGATCAACTGAGATGGGAATGCACAATGCAGTTTGCACCAAGACAAGTACTAATGTAACCCCATACCACTTTAGCAATGGGACACAAGAAAAACAAATATCTGGCACTTTCTTGTTGTGTACAGAAATTGCATTCACCATTACCCTTCCATTTTCTATTCAGTAAATTATCTGTGGTTAGACCAGCATCTTGTTCTAAAAGCCAGAGAAAAATCTTTATTTTCAAAGGAATCTTTCTTGTTCTGATCACATCAACTTTTCTCTTATGTGCTTAACACTTTAACACAATCTTTCATGTTGTTGCATATCTTATCGGATGAACTATCACCAAGAGTGCCAATCGATCAGGTCGATCAAATTGAATAGCAAACTGAAAGAGCAACTGCTATCTGTCAACTTAATTGGCTAAAAGTTAAACCAACAGTAGCAATATCACATAACACACACACTCACGGTCCAGGCTTCATTGACATGGATGAAAAACAAAATAATGCCAGAACACAAGACAATCAGAGGCAACTCGATGTTATGGCAGCTTCTCATTTTTTGATCCAGCACCATAAATCAAGACCATGACTACTCTAGTAATTTCTGTTACCATTAGACATGTTGCAAGACAAAAGTAGACATTACATCAAGCTGATCCCACAATATGTCACACATTCTTAACAGCAATATATCCCACTAAACTACTCGCCCGATACTCTATTTTGTATGTAGATAACACAGCATAATCACTTTAGAAACTGAATGATGCGTCAATACATTCTGTGATGGCAAAGTTGTCAATGTTACCAAACTGAATTTGACAATGACAAACCTTACCATTTCAGCTTGATGTGCGGTATGAACTTTTCCAATACATCCATGTCACTCACCTTTTCCAATATGAGCTTCTCAGTCTACTGCTTTCCCAGAACATTTTGAAGCATAACCATCAGCAAGGCCCGGGACTAGGTCCTTATAAGGAAGCACAAACTTTTGTACAAAACGCTTCTCGCTCATCGCGGCTGTGGCATAGTAGTCAAACGCTTCCGGCAATCCCTTCTCCTTTACAACATCGAGCAACCAGTGGCGGGGCAACAACCGCCGCTCAACGCTATACAACAGCAACACAGGCCTTCGCGCAATGTATGACACATCCAAACCAACATCCTTTAACAAGAATTCCACATTTCGCTGAACCTTCTGATCAGACAAGCCCAGGACACCAGGAGCCTTCCTAACGAGTTCCCGTACGTCATCCTGTGAGAACCCAAACTTCTGCAGAAGCTGTGTTCTCCTGGCGACAGCCTCCCTGCTCTTCAAAGCGATCACAAAAAGCGCGTGGGGGAACATCCGTGTCCCTGGTTCCACGCCTAGCTCCTCCACTCGCTCCACCGCCTCACGGAGCCGCTTGGGATTCGCGGTTAACAGCCGGCCGGAGTACATACTGGAAACAGCAACGTCAGAAGCGCTCAGCCCGCATCGCTGAAGCAAGGCCAGGTTGGGTTTGGCCACCTTGTCGGGGCCGATGGTGAGGAGGCCAGAATTCCACCAGACAACCTGCAGGACCTTGTCAAAGGATCCGAGCTCCTTGAGCCAGAACTCCAGATTGCGGCGAAGGGTCCTGTTTTTGAAGGATTGGGGTGCGAGTGGGAGGAGGCGCGCGATCTCGTCAAGCGACAGGCCGAGACCAGAAAGATCCGGAATGCGGGGCGCCAAGCTCCGCTCCACGTCGGAGCAGAGGATTTTTGGGTCCATGGCGACGGCCGCGGCGATGTCGGCGGCGGGGACGCCGAGGGTGCCGCCGAGAAAGGCGAGCACGGCGTCCGGGTTGGAGTCGGAGGCGAGGTGGGGGATCTTCTTGGCGGCCTTGTTCGCTTGCGTCGGGGTGAGGCCGCATCTGGAGACGAGGTATTCCTCGGCGGCGAAGGAGCGCCGCGAAGAAGCGGCGGGCGCGGCGGCGGGGGCGGAGGAGAGGAGGCGGTGGAGGGTGAAGAGAGGAGAGGCGTGCACTGCATCGAGGCGGGGCGTCGAGCGGAGGATGAGGAAGAGGGCGCGCGCCCGGAGATGTTGGACGGCCATGGCGCTGAGGCGGCGGCGGAAGGGTGAACGGCGGCGAGGAAGAGGGAGTAGGTTCTAGCCTTCTAGGGCTCTGGCTTTCTCGCTTCGCGCTCAGCTCCGACGAAACGTTATGGATCGTTACTAAACCCGAAGGCCCAAGGTCCTAGGCCCACAAGCGCAGTACTCTTTTGTAATTCATTTGTAATCTTGATTTTCTCTTGGGTAAAATTTAGTTTGTTTTGTTTGCATTTCATTGCGCCCAGCAAAACATTCAAATAGTTCCTATAAAAAAACATTCAAATAGTTGTGCAACAATTATCGAGTCTACTTTAATTGGAGATATCACAACCGTCTTTCTTGATCTTAATCTTCTTACAGATGTAAGATAATTTATAAAAGCTGGGCTAACAATTCGCGAAGATTTACTATTCGACTCATTTGGATGGCCCTCCAGATTTGCTAAAAAGGATACCCGAAATATTATCTTGTAGAGAATATATGCACAATAACTTATTTAGACATCATGCTTTAAAGATTTTTACAAATAACACCAAATAATATAAAATAAAGTCCCATTGGGGCACATGTTCGATAGAGCAAATATTGGTCGAGCAACTTAGATCTTAATTTTTTGTTCACTAACTAGGAGCTTATGTTTATCAGACTTCATTAGAGTGACAGTACACCAAACACATAAACGGCTGCTCAACGGCAATTTGCATCATAAGCTCAGCAGACTAGGGAATAGGTACAACTTGGACTAGAGGACATCATATCTCGCGGGGTACTACCATTAGGAGCACACGCTTTTTTACAAAGAGCTCAAGAACACGCAAAGATTTCTCCAACAGCAGCACTAACATATTGCTTCCATATTGATAAATGAGCATGAACGTTGAAAAGAAAGAAACAGATTTTACAATTCCACTCCAATCTGCCTTCACCTCGGTGTGAAACTGATTCTTAGTTCACCAAGTTGGCACCCGACTTGTGATGCATCTTAAATTACTACAAAATATGCCATATCTTCACCATCATCATTCATCTGCTTCTAGGCGCAAATCCATCTGTTCTATCCTCACTGGTGATTTGGGTAGGAGTAGCCACGTCCTCTACCCATATATCCATACCCTCTCCCATAATAGCCACGACCACGTGGTCCACCACGGGGACCCCTCCTTCCCCGCATGCCCATTGGCCGATGTCTTGCAGAGTCACCAAAGGTCTACAACCAAAATGAAGTATTACCATTGAATGTTAAGGCAATATGGCAAGGTAAAAGTAACACATGCATGGTTGTTCAATACCTCAGTATCTATTTTTCTCTGCTCAGAGAATTTAATTCTTCCATTCCGTCCACCATTGTCGATTGTGTTGCAGGAGAGTGAGTCAAAGAAGTCATCTTTCACATACACAGGCTTTGCAGCCACAAGGGGGAAAAAATACTAATCAGTATAAAAGATGACATCACAAAGCAATCCAACAAAACAGTAGTACTATACCTTAGCTTCTGGATTTCTAGGAGATGTCTCGTCATCCTCAAGCACATTATCTTCATCATAATCATTTGCATCATCGTCATTGCCTTTACCAAGATGTCCCCATACTTCATCCTTGTTAAACTTTTCGTTCATTGCTATGAAATCGAAGTCCTCTGTAAACTTGGTTATGGGGTGCGATTGCTGAAAATGGAATAGTAGTTAAATACCAATACTTAAATCTCACACAATTAAAGGATTGTCCAAAGACTGGTTAACGTCCTTGAGGGGCTAAAGATATATGTTTAGGTACAATTTGCAGTTCAACTAGCACTATTTTGTGCCGATGCTTGACATGCATTGCTTTAACAGATGGCTGACATGTAAAATACATATTTGGCACCATATATTATGAAAAATACATCGGTTTAGTTACACTGCAAAACTCTTTGCAACTACAGATTGAGAATGAAATAGAAGAAAAGCTTGTAACAAATATGACCCGGCCAACCAAAGCCATGTGTAAGTGGCACATGGCTCATGATCAGAGCGGGGGTCCGATTCCGTTGTTGTGACAACTTTACATTTCCATAAACTATTTGTAGGCTACAAAAGGCTGAAACAAAAGTTTTCACCTGGTCTCACTACTTGCTTCTACAGCTCACCAAGTAACCAGGATTCAGGAGCACCAAAGTTACTGAGTTTTCTTGAGAATGTTTGTTAAATTAGCATAGACTATTCATTTGGAACCAACAATGTATTACGAGAAACAAATAAGTAATACCTCGAAAACTAAACTTGGCATTATATTAATTTAATGGTTACAAGAAACGAAAATTAACAAAATGGTAAGACAAAATGGAACAAGAAGCAGTGGTCAAAATACTGTCAACGTCATCAAATAAAGACGACAATTCCATACTAAGAATCAAGCACCACTTGATATGGAAAGCCAGAAACAGCATCTTTTCTCAGGACATACCTCATTTCCTCTTCCCCGACCTCTTCCTCTTCCTCGGCCTCTATTGTTGTACTGAACATGGCTTCTATTGTTGTATTGAACATAAGAGGAAGGTCCACCAGGCTGAAATCAAAAGAATTATCAAGACATAATAAGGTACTGAACACAAAGCATAAAAATTAGCAGTGCCACCTTAGGGCATAAATGTCACAAAATTAGATTGTATGTATATGTATTCTGTCACAATATTTCTGCAAAACAGGCTTTCCTGGTCTTGACTAGAAAGAATAAAAGAATTAATACTTTACTACCTTCTGAAGTACAGGCTTTGGAGCTGGCAACAGGGGCTCTTTCTTGGACTGAGCAACTGCAGATTGTTTTGCCTTCCATTCACGCTGCTTGGCTTCTTTATTTTCGCTTCTCACATCCAGTGGTTTTCTTACAACAGAAGAGGAAGCATTCCCTGAGGGTGAAAGCATAGACGAAGTAGCCTGGGAGGATGGAACAATTGTGGAGGTTGCCTGAGATGATGGAACCGTAGAGGAGGTTGCCTGAGATGCCGCAGAGGAGGTTGCCTGAGAGGATGGAACCATAGATGAGGCATTCTTAGAGGATGCGACCACAGCTGAAACAGTTTGCAACGCATGAGATGAAACGGCTAGAGAGGAAGTGGTTGGCAGAAGAGGACCAGGGGTGACAGTTTTGGCAACAGAGACAGGTGCAATATTAGCCGACGGTGGCTGGGAAGGAGGTAGATAGGTTGGCATGGAAGCAGGTACACTCACAGGCTTCTCACTGGACAGTGATGGCAGGCTGGAGTCAGGTACAGTGACTGGCTTAATGTTCACAGGAGCAGGCGTTCCTTGGGACAGCGATACAGTAGGCTCAACCGAAGATGGGGTAGTTAGACCCACAGAAACAACAGCAGACGAAGCGGATGACAATTTGTTCAGTACTTGGCTCTCCAATGACTCAGTTACCGATGAACTCGTTGGAATTGATGTAGATAGAACTGAAGATTGAGCTAGATTATTATTGTTGTTACCAGGCTGAAGAAACGAAGGAAACTCTGGCATATTTGGAAATCCAGCTGGTAATGGTCCATTAAGTCCAGGATATTGTAAAGGAGGTTGCAAGGCCTGTGGAACTGTCAAACCATGGGGTGGCCGAAGAAAGGGTGGTGGTTGCAAATGAGGAAACCCGCTTGGTGGTGTGTAATATCCAGGCCAGTACATTGGTGGCATTGTAAGGCCAGTGCCATTTGCAGATGATGGCATCGGTGACGAGTTCCATGGCGGTAAGCTAGCCCCAGGTTGATAAGGGGGCAAATTCCCTTGAAATGGTGGTGGCATCTGAATTCCAGAAGGAGCATTGTGTGAACTAGGATCAGCTGCTGTTGTGCTTGCAGCAGAAGGCAAGCTTGTAGGTACAGAGGCAGGACGAGGATAATGCGACTACACAGATAGAGTAATAACATGAGCAATCATAAGTTGTCGTCAGAATATTTTACCATTTTTTCCAAAAGAATGAATCATAAAAAGTTACAGGACTAACGAAAAGATACCTGAATAATTGCAGGATCATTGTGTAAAGCTGCTGGCTGAGCTGGTGGAGAGGATTTTACTTGCAAATCCTGCAGTAAAATAAGTAAAGCTAAGATATCACAAGGAGAAATATTACAACATGACAATCAGAAGTAAAAGGCAAGCTCTACTGAAACAGTTGTATCAGTAAAAAAAAATGATTTGGAATAAATTAACTTAACTTTCTTTGGGATCAAAGCTCATAAACATAGTTGTCAGGACCTATTCTCATACGGGAACACTCTACCGTTCATACTACTAAGATATATCTAATCTATGTTTTTAAGGCGATAACGCAAAGTGTGGCTACTGACCCCCATCCAGATGCCTAGGCGCTTAAGGCACAAGGCAAGGCAAAGGCGACGTCATACAACCATGAATCAGATAAGAAAATGGAAAAACATAGTAATAATCCTGGCCCATTACTAGAGTTATTCAGCCCATTGGTTAACTGAAGCCCAATAAAAGGCCTATCAGCCCAAAAGACACTTCTGCTTCTCCCTCCCATGCCCTAATATTGCACCCTCATGTCATGTGCATCCATCTTCAGCCGCCACCTGCAACCTCCTGTTCGGTCCTCTCGATGGCAGGAGGCTCCTCTTTCCTTCCCTCCCGCAGCAGCTCTTCTACTCCAATTTGCAGCAGCCCCTCTGCTCCTGTGCCCTCCCGGCGGCGGAATCGAGCCGGCAAGCCTCCAAATGGCAGGGAGCGGCAGAATCGAGAGGGGGATGGAGGGAATCACGCGGAGCGACGATAAAATCAAGCAGCAGATGGAGGAATCAAGCGAGGCAGCGGCGGAATCGAGCGGGTGACGGCAGATCGACCTTCAGATGGCCAAAATCAGTAGGCTACGGCAAGCATGTAAGGCGCCAAGGTGACGAATTGCTGCTGTGACAACCCGGTTACGCCTCATCGCCTAGGCGACACGTTGAAAACATAGTATCCAATTAAGTAAAACCATACAAGATGGTTGTCAAACCATACTACATCTAGAACCATAGTTCCTGATGCAAGATCCTATGCTCCTTATCATATCAACAGAAAAGAAATCTAACTTGATCCCAGTATTGACAGTTCCTTGCGTGCACAACTCCACCCTCCAAAATCCTTAATACAAACATCCAATAAACTACACCACATGGGCCAATACCCTGCTTCACAGGATGCTAAGATGTTGCTTCATTCAAGATTTAGAACTAGAATACTATTAATTTCTAGTATTTCCCATTGTTTCATCCAAAAACTTTAGCAAAAGTTAATAACCATAACAGATGACAACTATTACTGGTGTTTTCTCTAATTCACCATCATTACCTTTATATCACTTCCTCGAAACAGTATGTACTCGTATATCTTATCACTAGAAGGAATCTGTTGGCCATCCTTTTTACGACCTTCAGTTCCAAATGAGCGAACTGCAGCAGCATTACAAAAAAAGTAGCTCATTAATAATAAGTTCACAACACTGTGAAATTGAACTATTCACACCAAATAAAATTAGATTCAGGTGCAACCATGCCTAAATCAATCAGAAGGGGCAAACATAAACAATGGAAATTTCTTTACTCAAGATCTATACAAGCAACCTTACAAGTACATTAAGAAACTCTTGGTGTCTAATATAACTGCAGGTCATATATTGGCAAGCTTACAAGTAAAACAAGACAGGAGATCGGCCATTGACAGCAAGGTTCGCTACAGGGTTAGCAAACATGGAAAAAAAGTTGATAAATGGGTGAGTAAAAATAAAACATATGCACTTCTTGCCGACAATTAAAAAAACACCTATCGATTGTAGCTATACACTCAATAAATGCAGGGTTTGGCAACTAGACATAATGGACCCTTCAACACGCAACACTTTCTGTAATGATGTAACTACACATTCCAAACATGGAACAGGTACCTTGCCCCTTTCAGCTGCATGATTATAGGCTGGGCTGTTATTAGGGAAAAAGGGCGGCAAATCCTAATGTGATGCTCCAGCAAATGGATTACTCTGAATGGACAGGACCAAAAGGGCTTTCCATATTTATGTACAACACCAGCTCGTTAAGTGAATAGAACATGGACCATCCCGAACCTACCCACCTCTTACCCTCTTCACTTCCAGGTCCAGCTTATTTGGCAATCTCAGGCAAGAAAACGAGCTACGCAACAAATAAAGACGGTAATAGCTCAAAATCTAGAACTGGAACCTTACTAAGCACAAAATTCTGTATATTCCAACTCGCATTCACACGACAGTCAGTAAGAACTCACTAAGACAATAAAAATTCATTATTGAGGACACAACAGACTGAAAACCTAGCTCTACAAGATTTCGACCGGCAAAAGAAGACTAAATCCGTAACCCTGCAGTGGCGTCGCATCGCACGCAGTAGAAGAGAGAGGGAGGGGCAGCAGCCTCACCGTTCCTGAGCCCGATGCTGGACTCCTCCGTGTTGATGGTGTAGAGGACGCCCTCGTACCGGATCTCGCTCTTGGACGTGAGGCTTATCACGCTCCCGATGTACGACTCCGGCGGCGCCGCCGCCGCCGCCATCGCCGCCGGTCTCGCCTAGGGTTTCGATCCCAAGCTCCCGCTCCCCGCTTTGTTTTGTTTTTTCCTTCCTCCCCCTATTTTCTTCCTCTTCTTTTTTAAAAGCCTTCGCTAATCGCTCCGCCTCAGTTCCCACTACCCCCCGGTTTCATTCACGTGGACTTATTACGTCGACTATGCTACGAACCACTTACATGTGGGACAAGATATGGCGTCGTACCTTGGGGCCCATGTGGCAGTGAAAGTTAGCGTTTGCTTAAGTAATAAGAAGAGTAAGGCAGGGGTTATATTACAGATATGTACGAAATGGCGGCGTAATGGCTTGATTGGAGGAACTCCTATCTATGACATGCCGGGTCCGTGGTCTGACGAATTCCACTCGCACGGTGGGTTTGGTCGAAACTAGCAACCGCAGAAACATGTGGCAGCCAAATTTGCCAAAGGAAAAACCATTTATGGTCTGTTTGGATAGAAAGTATTTTTAAAATTTTGTAAAAATACTACGGTTTTATAAAATATTTTGATTTTGAGAGGTATAAAGGTGTTTAGATGTCGTTTTAAAAATTGCTAAAAGTGCAACTATTATGGAGTTTTTAAAACTCCACTCATGACTTTTTTTTTTAAACTATGGTTTTGCTTGGCATTGGCTTTTAAAACCATGGTTTCTTAATACTTCGGTTTTCAAAACTACATTACCTAAATAGAGCCTTTTTTTTTTGAATGCACCTAAACAGGGCCTTAAATGCAAAGTATTTTATGTTAGGGAAGAAACTAATAATGAATTCATCTGTTGTTTCTTCGCTCCATCATTCTGATATATCTGAGTACTTAATTATTTATGACTCCCTTTGTTTTTTTTAATTGTCGCTCTAACTAAAATCATACGGAGTAGAAACCAAGACAAAGCATGGTGTTGGACAGTAGCACGCGTGAATGTGACAACTGCACATCAGCTCGGAGCCTCGGAGGGTAGAAACAAAAATATTGGCTTCATATCCTAATCTTCAACTGTGAGAGACAGGAGCCTTTCACAGCTTTTTCATCGACGTGAGCATTGGTCGAGACGGTGCGTGTGTCTTCCCTCCCGCTTTTTTTTTTTTTTTTTTTTTTTGAGAAAAGGGTTGGACTTTATTGATTAAACAGGAAATTTTACATCCAGCCCCTTGCAGGGGAACACCTCAAGACAAAGAAAATTACATTGAAGAACACTAGTCTTCCAGGAGCACGCCGTTCTTGTTGATCGGAGACAACGCCGGTGGAGGCTCGAAGCCGATCCCCAACCAGACGAATCAATATCAATTTTGAAGACCGCCATCAGTAGCACAACATTGTGCAATAAATCGATGAACGCACCGGCAAGGAAATGGCAAACAGCCATCACATCGTCATGGTGACAAGGATCCGACTCCCTTCTCCTCCACGACGCGACCCAATCAACAAGAACAGAAGAGCTCGGGATAGGGACTGCAACAAACCTCACAAGAATCAGAGCAGCGCCGCCATTGACGCCCCTGTCATAGGACCCTTGAGAGGCCAAAAGAACCAGCCGCCGGCATAAAGCCACCGCCGGTAAAGCAAGCCGCCACGAAACCATCCAAGCGCAGCTACAGCCACCCTCAGCATGAGCTTCGCCGGCACCAAAGAACCCCGCGGTCGACGACAACCCGGGAGAGTCGAACCCTAACCCTAGCCTACCTAAAACTATGGAAGCTAGGAAGGATATGTACACCGCACGGCGAGTCCGTGACTCCCACCCTCCTCCTACACCGATTGGACCATCGGAGGCGAGAGGGAGCCGACGAACTCGCCGCCGGAAACGAAATCGCCTTCGAGTCGCCGCTCTCACCTGTAGCAGAGAGGAAGACTCGAGAGGATAAGGTCGTCACGTACAGGAACAGAGGTGAGCTGTGTCTTCCCTCCCGCTTGGGCCACCGTCTTCCGTTCCGTCTTTGCTTTGCTTCGGCAGCGTCGTGTTGCCCCGCGTTTCGGCCTGCTTTGGACGGTCCGCGGGCCTGGTTTTGCTACACGGTCGTCACGGCGCGTCGTCGGCCCGGGGCCCGCTCTACCCCGCCACCGCCTCTCTACGATCCTGCGCATGCCGTACGCGTGGTGACGCTCCGGCGCCGCGTGGACTCCGTGGACCCGGAGAGGCGACGCCCCTTGACGCTGCGCCGTTCGACCGGCTCCCGGTCTCTCCTCTTTCGCATTTCGGTCGCCGGCTACCCGGCCGTCTGCGTCGTCGTCCGCCGCGGGTGCCTTCGGCCGCGCTCCAAGTTCCTATCGCCCCCCAAGCCGCCCCACTCGCCCCTGCCCTGCCTTCGCTGGGAACAACACCGGCGGCGGCATCCTTGCTGCGTGCTCCTCCGGCGATGCCGCGTGCTGCGCCTGAGACGGCGTCGGGTGGGAAGTTGACGGCTGCGTCGCGGCCCTGCCGCTAACGGATGTTGAGTCTCTACGGTCTCTGCACAGGTTCTCTCTAAATCGCATCTGTGGCAGGACATGGCGGCCATGGATGAGCACTTCTGCTCCAGACTCACACAGATTTGATGCTCCCTGCAGGCTTGTGGCAGGATGGTTGCATGATGTGGACCTTCAGAGGAAGAAAAGAAAGCAAAGTTTGTTTATGCCTTCCTCTTCCACACCCTAGCCACTTAATTTCTATCACATAATCGATTGTTCTGCTGCAATTGATTTATTTTACAATTGAAACTGGTTGTCATGCTTCCCTTTGTGGTCCTGTTGCTGCTACAACTGTTGTACGAATTAGATTATCTGGTAATACAAGGGGAATGGGAAATAGGATACATGAAAGCAGTTGCTTTCAATGGATTTTGACATGGCAATGTGTTATGCTTCAGGAGGAAATACATGAAACTAGCTGCTATTACGGTATTACCTAATCTTTAACTGGCTTCTTCCCTGTGCTGCTTAATATCCAAGCATTTTCAGCTGTTGGCCTGATGCCGTGTATTTTTTTCATTCATCTTTAACTAACAACAAAATGGCACCAGCTCTTCTTCTCACATAGTATTCTTTGCATTTGTCATTGGCAGGTTTTCTTTCTCCCCTTCAAATCCGCCCTCTCCGAGATTTATCATGTTCCTTCATTTATTGCTCTTACCTAAAATTGATTGATACATTAATAGTAATTGTTTTAGTCGAACCTGAATTTTTTACCAGAACCTGCCCTGTCATTACCTCAAGGATATAAATTTATGTTCTTATTCAGTTGATTGATCATTCAGTGTCCTGCGATGGGGTTAATGGGTTCTGAGTGGTTTCTACTGCGATCAATATCATGCAGCTATAGTACACATGATTCGCTAATTTTGAGTTCAGTCCTTGCTGCTACAATTGTGCCCATCGGTTGTGTGGGCAAAGGACTGATTAGTCAGTCTCGAGAGAGGTTTCGATTCAAGTTTCAGTGCTGAAATGTCTGGTGGTGGTTACATTCTTTGTTGCCAACCCAGACATGTGCCGTTGTTTCTTTGATATTACTATACTGTTTATTAGCATATACTGCATGCCTAATTGGTTAGGCTTTGACAGAATTGCACTATCCTCTCATGAATGGGAGGACAATAGTATATGGGTTACACACTCAGATAACTGGTTATACATTTCTATTTGGACAGTGAGCACCTGGAGTCTGTCGATGCAGTTTTTGTATTCTACCTATGAAGATATTATGTACGCAAAAGACCCCGGAATGATTGTAAGTTCTTTTTCCTTCCTGAAATGTGAAAGGGTGAAATAAGATCTTTTCTTGGCACTGCCTTCAGTTTTCTTTGGCTCAATTGTTGCCATTCCATCCATAGATTGTGGAATCATCAGGGCCTTTTCTTTGTACATAGTCTTTATGTGTTTCTTCTACTTTAAACTTGTGGTTCACGATAGCGAGAATATGAATCTTATGAGGATGAGGTACTACTACATAAGTAGGATTTGGTCTGAAGGTCACTAATCTTTAATATGCTTCTGCGAGTGTCTATCCAAGCATGGTTAGAAAACTACCCACTTCTCATTACCTATTCCATGATCTGTAATCGTCTTTGTCCTGTTTGTCTACTTAACCATGATAGGCTAACAACATCCTTGAGGTAATCACTTGCCCATCTTTGAAGCCAAAAACCGCATCTTTTGAGTCAAGTTCTTTTTTATATATAAAAAAGGTTTGTCTAAGCTTTCTTTGTTCAGCAACGTACAAAAGTAGACATGCACATTGCCATTGGCCCTGACAGATAAACCGAACCTCTCTTCTTTTACAGTTTCCACTATCAAAACTATCTTATAATAAGTGAATGGAAAAGAGTGGTTTGCAAAACAGTCAATTTATTTCTCTCTTTAAAATTTTTACAAAAATATTTCGTCGTTTTGCAGGAACTCTTCCTACTTTTGTTTCCAATGCAGGCATACTAAACCGCAACCTTCAGTGACAAGATGAGGCTTCGTAACAGATGTTAATTTTTTTCTTCTGAAAGACTCTTCTGATGTACAACCATCATAGCAACTTAGAGTATCTCCTCTGGGGTGTGCCCGACTGCTGGTTGCTACCCTCTGATGGGAATTTTATCTGAATAAATGTAACTATATTATGCCTGTACACAAATAAGAAAAAAGCTGTACAAATTAAACAGCCACTTGGTTCGTGTTAGTATGTGACTGAATGTGAGTTATACTGTGCTGAAAATATTAAACAATGATTCGTATATGCAGCTTGCATGCTAACAAAACTTTATTCATCCATGCGCGTCAGTTTGCGGCCGCATTGCCCGCACACCAGGCCGCGCCCCGTGCTACCCCGGCTATTCGTCGCCGCCCCTGCTCCGCCATGCCGCGGTCGACGCCGGCAAAGCGCACGGAACATTTCATTTCTTATCCTCCAGCATTCCTTTCCTCAGCATGGAACATTTCGTTTGTTGCCTTGGAACATTTCGTTGTTATCTTGGAACATCTCTTTGTTCTCTGTTCTTTCCTCAGCAGAACAGCGGAGCGCGCCACTGAGCCTAGTTAACATCATTGAGCATCGTGGGCAGTAAAGTCCAAAGAGAAAGAGTGAGTTGGCAGCAAGCGTGGACATATCGGTTGCTTTTACCATGTGCACGGATAGAAGATGGCAGGAAATTAAATGAACTCGTGAACCGAGAGCGACGGTTAAATAGGTAAAACTTCGGCAACCCAAACGACGTTCGGCCTGTTGGACACGTTGAATCGCAGTTGTTATACTATAGCGGCTAGTAAAGAAATAACTGCGAACACTGTAATGGATGCTAAAAAAATAACTGAAACACTGTAGTTGTTGAATCGCTGGTGCTGCAATGCAGCCAGCCGAACAAGCTGGTTAAAAGGAAATAGAGGAACTAGTAGTGCCCAGCAAATTAATTACAATGTGATGATTGTGTCGATATATGAGCCCAACAAAAGATAGATGTGATAGATCATTCATGAGTCGGACAATATCTATGTCGAAACCACGATCCAATTTGTACCTCGATTTGAAGTGCTGTATTAAATTCACTGAATCATTATTTTCCAGAACCGAGGTCCATCTATGCTCAAGTTTGAAACTATTATCTCTATTTAACATTTTCCCTTCATCGATCATAAAACGTCTGCCCATGCAATTGCACCATGTTACTATCTTCGTAATGTCGGAAAAATATCTTTCGGTCTTTTATTCCTATACCACCATTTGATCAAATTGATCTCATAAAAGCACCATCGCATGACCGGATAGAGAGCTCACTGCCGTCTCTGCCTCTAGCAAGGACCCATTTGCTCCTCCTCTGAGCTGTGGCCTCTTTCCGTTTGGGCGACTCCCTCCTCGTCCCACATGAGATTCCTATTGCCATGGTCAGTCGATCAGGGCCCCTCACCCTTCGAGCACCATGTATGCTATGTGGCCTCCTAGCGACGCCTGTGACTTACAGTTCCCAACCATGCTCAGATGCACCGACTTCAAGATTTGGTGCATGGATTGAACCATTAGATGGAGTTCCTCCTTCACCAACTACACCCAAAGGCCCGAAACATGCTCTTTTGTAGAGGTAGTTCAATATGTCTTTCCATTTTTCATCAAAACATGAATTGGGCTACTTTTGACCCACGAATCACGATAGATTGATTGGAGCATTGGTAAAGGATAGGAATGACGATTAAGGACACGCCTGGTTTCAAGTGTCAGACATTGTGTTTGGACTTTGGAGGACACTACTTAGGCCCTGTTTGTTTCATTTTTTGCCAGATTAGAATCTCAAACTCGTTTATGTGAACAAATAAACGAATCAAAGATAGAGTACATTGTTATGCACCAGCATAAACGTTTGGGAGGGCCATTGACTATGGTATCATACATACATAATACAATTGGTTATGGTATAATGCATAGTTTCAACGTGCATTACTTTGTTGGTAGATTACGTGGTGAGAAGTTAGATTAGCATTTTTGGAAGGAAGCAACTACGTAGCTGGTGTTCAGCGGTTCAGCTGCCCGGCTCCACATAAGAAAGATGCAACTTGCACGGATCAATGTGTCAGCAGCATCATCTGGAAGAGCATCTCGTTCCAGGCATCGATCGGGCCGGGCAGGCACCAGTGCACGCAGTCGTTGTACAGCGTCACGTTCTCGTGCGGCCAGTGCCCGTACCGGCTCGGGTGGCCGTCCGGCCGCATCAGCATCGCCGGCGTGGTGTCCATCAGCACCAGCCTCGCCGTCGCCACCTCCGCCGCTTCCGCCTTGGCCCTGGCGAACTCCTCCACCTGCGCCGTGTAGAAGTCGAGGTCCAGGCCGGCCATCCGCGTCTCGTTGGCCGCGTACGGTCGCGTCCGGCGACAGTCGCCGCCCTTGTCCCACTCCCCGCCCTCGAAGTGCGACGTCGGCGACAGCGTCCGCACGATCACCGTCGTCCTCTTGCCGCCGTCGCTGGCGGCTGTGGAGACGGCGGCACGGAGCGCCGTCCGGAGCGCCATGCGCTGCGAGTACCGCAGCGTGAGGTCCTCGACGCCGGGGACGAAGCACAGGTGGCAGCCGACAAGCCGGCCGCCGGCGCCCTCGTAGAACATGGACGAGCGCGTGTACCAGTTCGCCGCCGAGAGGACGGCGTAGTCGAAGCCGGGGATCCCGGCGAGCCAGGCGTCGTCCGGCTCGTCGAGGCGGAGGTGCCACAGCTCGCCGGACTTGTTTGCCTTCACGAGGAACGGGGACCAGAATATGGCCATGGTGAAGTTGTACGACTCGTAGCGCAGTGTCTTGAATTCTGGATCAGGCGTCGTGGAGATGTCCTTGGGATATTCAACCTGCAAATGACCAAAATCATTGTAGTCAGGGTGTTTGTTCCTGGTCCTGGATCGTTATTTAACATGTGAAGAATGAATGAACGAAGAATTGTTTAACAGAGAAAACTTAATTTTGATGGACGTTTAGAGAATGCATGCAAAAAAGCTAAGGATTTCTGGCCTACTTTCTCGTGAGCCGAGATGAACAATTGGGCACAAAAGATAGAACAATGAAATACACCAGTTTCTTTGCCTGAAATCTCTGTATTATATTACTGTTGTCCAAAATAGATGTGGTCTGCAGTACTATGTGTGCATTCAAACATTTGAAAACTGTGATCACTAATATTTGGATTGCCAGTTAAGAACATTCCTTTGAAACACATTTACAGGAATGTTTCTTGCAAGAACCAACAATGTGACAACTCAAAGAAAAAAAAAAGAGCCAACAATGTGACTGAATTCTAAAAACTGTATGAACCAATTACGTACGTACCCTGGACAGCAGGCACATGAGGGACTGCATCTGGTTCCTGGCCAACGAGTCGCCGACGAAGGCCAGCGACCTGCCCCTGAATGCGTCCAAGAAGGCCGCCGAGTCGAAGCGCGGCAGCTCGCACCCGGACGGCCGCCACCGCCACCGCAGGAACCCGAGGTCCGGCCGGCCGTACTTGAGGCAGTTCTGGTGCTCCTGGATGTGCGGGCAGCTCCGGTTCGTGTAGTACGGCGCGCCGCCGTCGTCGGGGACCCACTCGCCCCGGAAGATGTCGCATCCCTCCGGCACCCGGGCGGCGCGGCTCCTCCTCCCGGCACGGGGACGCCGACGATCGCCGGAGGAGGAGGAGGAGGAGGAAGAAGAAGAAGGCAAGGTGAAGCTGGAAAAGGTGTTGAGGAACGAAGCTTGGCGGTCGTCGTCGGCGATGATGAAGACGACGACCAAGGTCACCACGAGCAGCGCTACGACGGACGCTGTCGTAGGCTGTTTGACGCGCTGAATCAGCGTCGCCATTTTAGCAGGAGTAGCTACGTGCTCATGGATTCAGAAACAGAGCAACGATGGCGAAGAGAACAAGCGGTGATCGATGGAGGGGAGACGGCGACGGTGGCCCGTTTGGTACTGCATGTGGCGTGCGTCACCGCGCCAGCTTGGCTGCGCTTTGTTTACGAGTTCGTCTTCGGTCTTGGTCCTCGTTTATTCTTCGTTAAGCGGCCCCCATCACACGGAGCTGGATGATGCGTCGGTATATTATTCTTTGAGCAGTGAGCAGAGCACGTCGGCGCCAGAATAGCAGCCGAGTTTCTCTTTCATCCACTACATTTTCTGCCGCTTGAAAGATATATTTTCTTTTCTCTATTTTTTTGGGACGAATTGACCAGCGATGAAGCCTCGGTACACGCACGCACGATGACATCGAAGCACTCAGAGCAAGTACAGCCACGAAGAGAATCAGATGCAAACCCATCAGTTTTATTCCAATTTTGTCATTTTTTTTTTTTGGAGGACATCCAATTTTGTCAGTGGTATGGTATGAGACCAGTGAGGAGGAGAGAGGCCCAGCCCAAACTCACAACAACAATGTAGAGGGTTGCTCAATGGGCTGTTGCATATGGGCCAAGGAGGTGTTCTAGCCGGAGTGTCGAACAGAATTCATTAGTGAAAATAGTTTTTGGAAAGCTTTGATATCTTGTCTACAACATATTTTACCTGTCGAACAGATACCCAACCACATAAGCATATCAGGTGCAACTGGGTAAAATGTTGAACATTTTAAAATTCTGTCAAAAACATTTTAGGCTCTCAATTTTTAATGAAACAATCACATGATCCAATATTATCGAAGGCCAAAAATTGCAACACCAAACTCATTATCGTTTGCAAGGGGAAACAATATAAAATTTTGCACATATATGCACCTACTAAAGGACAGTTAGTTTTTTGTCCTTTAAAATGCATCTAAACCCCAAATTTCACACTTTTGTATTTCATGTTTCAATTTTGGGTGCATCCATAATATTGGGTCAACTATGGAGGATAATCTTTTTTTTAAAAAAGTTAAGAACCTCTAAGAATGTTTTTTGATGGAATTTTCAACTTTTAGCCTATTTTCATGGATACTTACTCCACATAGATGGCAGATTCGCGAATTTCTCCCCGTTGATGTGCAAATCGTCCACCACCAAAAGAATAATCAGTTGTTAATATAACGGCTATGGTGACTAAAAAAATTCGAACCCTAATAAATGATTCAACCACAAAGAAACTAACTTGCTTTAACATATGAAACTGCTACAAGCGTTTATGAAATGTATATGTAATCATCGGTCATCCTCTTGCATCGAAATGAAGCGTTTTCCCCTTTCCATGAATTTAAAAGTGAGCCCTTCACGAGTGGCAGATTTGCTTGTAAGTTTCGATATGACAGTATAGGTCGTTGTTAATTGCCCCAGCGTGTGAATGGCACAAAGGTTGGCCGGCCATGGGAGTCAACTTGCTTTGCTTGATGCCTCCACCGTTAGTCCATGCCCAAGTTTCTCAGTGGCCCAACAACCTGGGACTTGTTACTTGATATCCCTTCATGTATGGACAGGCCATGCACTTCCCACCCACTTCCAGGACCTGGTCCACTTGCCCCTCGAACTTCAGTTCTTGCCTTGGCCCAACGAACAAGAGAATAAAGATCCAAGAAAGCATAGAAGAAAAGAAAAATATGATAGACAAAAAATGGGGGAAAAGCTAACCCCTGGTGACTCTTAATCCCTAATGATGGGGAACAAATAAACAACTAAGTTCAGGATATGTTGGAATCACTATTCACCTTGCTGATATTCCCTAAATTTCTTTTTTAAAGAAGAAACCAACTCATGCAACATCAGTGGGCATGCACGCATTCATATATAACTATCAGAATAATCATAGTTGGTATGGACTGTTGGGTAGAAAATATTTTCATCATCCACAGTTCTCTCAAAAGAAATTTGTTTGAAAAGTTAAAGAAAGCTATACTTGGTCTGTACTTATTTTTTTCTGGAAGAGAACATTTTTTTAAAAAACAATGGAATGTTATTGAGGTACTAAAATTTGAACGAAAACAAAACTCAATATATCATTGACAAAAATAATTATAAAAATATATCGAAATTAAATGTATGTGTTCTGAGAGTACCATATCCATTCAAGAGTGCAAAACAAATCTTTCATTGTGGAACTAGGCATATTTTCACCATATAGATTGTCTGCAAAACAACCAATTTTATGTTGTTTACGTTGTACATTCTAGAGTAACTTCAAAAGCCAATAAGTTTTCCTGAATGCAAAGGTTGGGCTCCAGTATCCACTATTTAGTATTAATAATAAGTAGTAAAATAAAAAAAATATCAAATAATTCAAAAGCACAATTCTCTAGTTCACATAGTGGCACATGATGAACTTTTCAGTCTAGGAGTATATGATGGATGAACACCATATGCAGCCCTCCATGACGTGCTATAGAAAAGATGGCAACATATTGATATGCCTATCCCAGTGGCTTTAGTATCACATTAAGCAGCAACGCTAAACAGTACAGAGTAATGATTAGCTTTTATTAAAAGTGAATAAGTGGGTAAGAAAGTAAACAAAAGGTCACGAGTTGCCTAATTCTTTGGGTTTGTTTTCTATTGCACATCGAGCTTTCCGAATACTTGCAACAGTTATATACTCTACTTGCTACTTTTAGTACTTTAGCACGTCAAATACCGATGACACGATAGCTGCTTAAGACAAAATCGGCGAAGCGTGTAATTTGTACAACTCGCAAGAGACTGAATAGAAGCTAATTAGTATCGTACTTGGAATTTTTGTATAAATTATTAGTCCCTAATTAATCAAACGCTTGGCAAAGTTTTCCGGCCAACCATACTGCATTTAAATGAAAGAAGTCTTTTTACCACCTCAATTATTTGATTTCTCTATTTAATCCTTTAATAAATAAATTCAACTCAGTCGACTCCCTCGAAGTATTCTAGTTAGGGCATGCAATTCACCGTCAGTGACACTTGTCATTTTTGTTTATCTTGGTACAAATTGTACTTTTCAGTTCAAATTTGTTATGGTCATATAAGACATTAGACTGGGACTGTTTTGATAAGTTGAGAGCATATATTGTACAAGTGTGGCACTCAAGAGATAAATCACAGACTGACATCTTAATGATGGACTACAAACTAGACACATAAGAAGCAAGTTGAACGATCTGTGAGTAATGTGAGTAGCGCGCAAGTACTCACATGATCAAAACACATAACTAAAACACCCAAGCATGGAAAATATAAAGAAAACCCTTGTTCACAATGACAACCATCCAATTGTCAATCAAACTGAAAAAAAAAAAGAAGAAGAAGAGAAAATCAAAAGCCCGCGCGCATGCAAAATATGACAGCGTGAATCACTGGCTGGCTAGCTAGGCACACAACACAAACACTGTCTCCTCGGCGTTCTGGTCTAGACCCTGAGGAGGTAGATGCTGAGCTCCGGCCCGGTGCCGGCGCCGCCGTCAGGGTTGACCATGTAGAACGCCTCCGAGTCCCGGGACCCCACCACCCTCTCGAACTTGGCCCGCATGTACATCATGTCACCCTCGCCGGCGGCGGCGGGAGTTGCGCCGCCGGCGTCGTCGTCGGGGAGCACGCCGGCGCCGACGGAGACGGGCTCGACGGCGCGCAGGACGCGCCAGTCGTCGGCGCCGCACTCCCGGCGCACCGCGTACCCGCACTTGCGGCCGTTGCAGTAGGCGCGCCACGTGGCTTCCTCCACCAGCGCGCGCCGCCGCTTGCTCTGCTGCTGGCCACCTGCAGCAGCTGCAGGTTGTGGTGTCTTCTCGCACTCGAGGGCGATGCGTACGAGTCCCGAGGCCATCTCCCTGACGAGCGCGCCGGTGGAGTAGGCGGCGAGCTCCACCATCATCGCCGGCGGGGCGCGCGGGTCGGCCTGCAGCGCCACGTGCACGCGCCCGCGGCGACGCCCGAAGATGGTGCCCGTCACGCACGCGCGGGACCCCAGCGCGGCCGTCCTGCTTCCGCCGCCGCGCCCTCCTCGCCGCGCGCGCGCTAGTACGGCGAGGATCGCCGACCGGAGACGCGTCACCGCCGCCTCGCCGCGCCTCCTCCTGCACGGCGTCGCGGCGCCGGCGTCGTAGTAGGGCGTGGCTCCGGCGAACATGGACGCGGCCTCGTCGTCGTCGCCGTAGTTCTCCTCCTCGTCGGGTTCCTGCCCCAGCGGCGACCGGCCGCCGTGGCGCACCTTGCTGGCACGCTTCCTAAGAAGCCATTGCAGGTTGGCGAGGCCGCCTGTGCTGCCCCATGCGCCGGTGGTCTTGGACGGGAGCGGCGACGGCGAGGCTACAGCGGCCGGTGACGCCGCCGCCGCTGCGTGGAAGGCTCTTGCCATGACGCAAGCACGGCTTCAGCTCCCGTGCATGTGAGAATGGAGCGCACACTAGTGACAATATATCAAGAGAGAATCGAAGTAGAAGACGAGCAGAGACAGAGAGCGTGGCAGCTTTAGAGTGTGCAGGCCAGTGAGAGAAGAATTCGGAAGCTTTAGGCGTGCAGCAATGCGACGACGACGCTCTGTCCTTTCAGCAGGCAAGGGGTGCAGCAGCTACCGCCGCGGAAACCTGCATAAATACTTAACCGGACCACGTCCACCGAGAGAGAGAGAGAGAGAGAGAGAGAGAGAGAGAGAGAGAGAGGGAGGTTGGCAGAGCAGACGGACCTACGCCCACCAAACTGGTAACAAAAGGGATGGATGCCTTTGATGTGCATGGCAAAGAAGGCGACGGAATTTTAACTGTTTTCGCTTTCGCTTTCAATGGCGAAAACGACGAGACGAAGAGGAGCAAGATCGGAGGAGAGGCAGGACATCGAGAGCCGCAACACCGTCTGACGCGCGCGCGTATGACACTGACGTTATAAACTTAAAATTCCTAGTATATTTTACTATACCAGCGTTCCTTCCTTCGAAACGTTCAACGCGTTCCAGAAGGCAGCAGATCAGCAGGCTGCGACGGTCGCCCACAATTTGCAGGATTCAATTTTGTGTTTGGACTTTGGATATCTCCTAGAGCTACTCGATCGGCCATGGTTAGTTTTCGTGCTTGATTATTGGTGTGCATGTACAAACCTGAGCTCTCTCTATGGTCCTAAATATTTGGAACATTTCAAGAGGTCAAGTGTCTTGATTCGACTGGAAACTGATGCAACACCGAAACAACGCCACGACAAGGCGTGTCTGCGCTTCGACCTTTCAAATCCTCGATTCCTAGTTTCTCCTAATGTCTCAGTTGATTTTTTTTTAGAAATGATTGTCTCTGCTGATGCATGCACATTGCACCTATTGACAAGGAAAATGTGGCATAAGTAATATCTATCACATCGGCGTGATGCTTAAGCTTCGCTTGACAATTGGGCACACATAACTGATTTCTTTTTTTACCAATATGCATGGCCACCCCTGATGCAGAAAGCCATATTAGTTATCATAGCGTCATCATTATCTCATCATCATCAAATCAAACTGAAACAAAATGAACAAGATTTTTGTCAGTGCCGTAATGCGTTTCAGTTTAATTGATTGCCGTGATTCTATATATTTATGTATCGCTGACAGTGGATGATCACATCATTGAGATATGCTCAAAGCATTTAAGAAACCGTCAAGCTGAAAAGCTAATTTATGCGCGATATCAAGATCATTGAAGCATGGATTAAAGAGTTGTAATCATGCATTGTCACGCCTGTGGAATTTTATATTTTTTAGCCACCCATCGATCATATGATTTCATTATTGGATCATGAAGCATACCAATTTAGTCTGCTTTGTTTCCCTACCGCTGCCTATTTTAAGGCCGCCTTGCAGGAATTCGTTTGCATCTTTGCTTCTTAGATAGATACAGTCTTTGTAAAAGGCACATAGGGGTTGACAAAGCGGTCGGTAAATGCAACAAAATCTTGAAGCTTCTCAAAACATAGTAGCTACTGAAGAAAGGAGCTGCAACTACACCCCAAGGCCTAACACTCTCTGTTACTTGTTCTAACCAAATCACATAGTCAATCTTAGGATCACAGAGACAGATATTTCTTGAGCGGATCCCTTAAATAACATGGTCATGTGCATGATCTACTGGTGCTTTTTAGCCGAAAACAAAATGGTTTGAACAGACTGAAACGAAGGCTAAGCATTCGGTTGAGCACAATTTGCTGGTATCTACGTTTTCCTTTGCACGAATTAACTCGAAGCTGCAGCTGCAACAGCAGCACCTTTCCTGACGATGTAGCGCTCGAGATAGCACGATCATGCATCAAAAGGCAAATTCTAGCCATGCATGCCGCGAGCCGTAGGTTTCAGTCTGTCCAGCGGCCACGATCATCATTCTCGTACGTGGTCTGCAAAAGAAGCCAACAAAAGAACAGAGCAGCAGTGAAAATGAATGGCTACTCTGTCACTCTGTCGTTGCAGCTGGTCGTAGGCAGTACCATTTGACAGCCTACATGCACGGCATGAATCAATATGCCGGATCCGAGGAAAGCAAACACAAACAGCTGCAAACGGGAAAAGCTTCTAGTCAGAGCCAAAGGTAAAGAGCCCTAGGAGTAGTTGCTATCATCTCTTCTGTCTCTCTAATCTCTGCTCTTTAGTCTTTAGTCTTTACCGGGCAGTGAAGCTAGAATCTTGCTACTGCCCTTGAAGATATACATGAGTCTCTACTTTTCCCCGGCTAAAAGGTTAGTATTAGCATTCTACATTGTTCTCCCATGTCCTGCTGAGAACAGAGTTAGAGATGACAGAAGGAATGGGGTTCAGTCAGTCGAAGGTCCGTGCCTGTGTATTTTTGGATTTGGTAGTCGTGCCGAAAAATTAGGGAACCAAAGGAAATTCAAATGTTCTGAAACTGTAACATGACTGCTCGAAGTCTTCCGGTATAGGTTCTTCAGAAATTGGCATGTGATTCTTGAACAATTGATATGGAACAAATCAAAAGACATGTTTGATTCACATGCGATGGTGGTGCTGGTTGTGTTGCCCCTCATGCCTGTCTTCTCTGGAATGATGCAATTCTTCTAACGCCGTTGGTTTTGGGCCAGAAGGTTTAAAATGAAATAGTAAGTCTCAAATTGGTGCACCGTACATTGATTTTCTAGAAAAAGAATGTGGATATTGTTTAAAGCTTTTGATAGTTTGGAGACACATAGATTCATTGATGTACTCGATTCGACATAGATAGAAGTGATTCATTTGTATTCCTTTTGCCAGAGTTAATATTTGAAACCACACGCAGATCTGGATTATTATATTGTGGTTAGCAGATGCATATTTATTAATAATATTTTGTGGCATGTTATCTCCATTCATAAGTGTAACTGCCTCGCCCCATCAGGAAGGCCCACAGACCTTTCTGTGCCTCTGCATTTCTTCTGGTCCATTTTGCCACCTTCTGGTGACTTGTGTGTAAACTGTGATCTTTATGGGCTACTAGGCAGCTACGCAGCCTGAAGAGACTCCGGTCCATTTCATTTAGTAGGGCTTGCCAGAACAACATCTGTTTGCGCCATTCATGTTGCGAGATCTGTCGGAAAAGAGGAATGGAATACTCTGTTCTGGGCCTTGGTTGTCTACATATTCAGAACAGAAACACAAAAAACAGTTTTACTTCACACAAAACAAAATCTACTTGACAAAGATGGCGTCGCCGATACAGAAAACTCGAACCCGTACCTCTTATGCCAGCCGGTGCACACTGTGATAATCACAAGCATAACGACTTGCACCACAACTCCGCAAATGATTCCCGTCCAAAGGCCCTGTTGAAGCATCATCTTCAGCATATCAGCAGGCAGGTGGCTACTATGTGCTTTCATGTCGTATATCGAAGTCGTGAGACCAAAAAAAAAGGAGGAGAAGAAGAAGAAAGAAACGATTCAGAAATTTGTTGGAATCAGAGAGGAAAGAGTACCATTCCGCCGATGCGGAGAACAAAGGCTATGAGGTATGCCGCTGGGCCGCCGACGGCGTAGAATGCACCGAGGTTAACCCAGGCGCCGATCTTCTGCCATCCACAGCCTCTAGCCGCACTTACATAAATACATGTCCAAAGAGTGTTATCTTTCCAAATGCCACAATCTGCACATAACTGAAAATGTAGCAACTGTGGGTTGCTTTGGTTTGGACTCGTCGCTAACTGGCTAATAGATTCAGAGACTGCAAATAAAACTGTACCGCACCTGCAAGAGGACACTGAATTCCATCAAAGAAGTAGGACGCTGCGATGAGTAGCATCATCCGGGCCACGTATGTCACCACCTCCTCCTCGTCACTGTAGGCATGCCCCCAGACGTAGCCCACGCACACCAGCACCAACCCCATCACCAGTCCTTCAGACACGGTCATATTCCTGACGACGCGCACGGCGTGCCCTGTTTAGGGCCCTTTGGGTGGCAAATTTTTTTAGCACCTTGTTTTGCCATTTGCTCTTTTGACCCCCTGTTTGGGTTGCCATTTGCCAATGGATCCAAACATACCCTTACACGAGGAATTCGTTGTGTTTTGACCTCACATAAAACGGAACTGAAGCATACTTCAGGGTTAGTTTGGAAACATGAGGGAGAAAAGCCAGGAAGGAAAGCCCCCACAGGCCGTATTTATGTGGGCACAATTTCCCTTCCCCCGCTCACTATTTGGGGAGCAACAAGGGTGGGGAGAGAGCTCACTGCCAGCAAGCAGCCCAAGCAGCGGGAAACAGGCCGGAAAGCAAGTCGTGCACATGCAGTCCACCCGGCGCTTGCTGCGCCTTCGTGGCGTGCTAGCCTCGATAGTGATGTCCAAATCGGCCGGACCAAGCGGGTGGACACGAGCACAATTTTTTAGGCCTGGTCCAAACATAGCACGATTAATTTAGAGTCATGCCGGCCCGTTAGCCTGTGCGTGCCGTGTCACGGGCCGAGAGTTAAGCCCAACGGACGGCACGAGACACGGCACGGTATTAAATATAATATATATTTCATATTAGATACAAATGATGATGTAGTCTAGTGGTAAGACAATAACCTTCAAAGCTAGAGGTCATGAGTTGAAACCTCCATCTTGCTTTATTTTCGGTTTAATTTTGAAGCATTTCAATGCTATTGGGCTAAAAGAATGGTAATGAGCCGCAAGACACGCGGGCTTAACGGCATAATTAGGCACGAAAATCTTTAACGTGCCGTGCCATGGGCTGATGCTCAGGCATGTGGCCCGGCACGGCACGACCCGATAAAAGTAACATGCCAGGCCTTTTAAAACCCGTGCCGCCCGGTTGGACATCACTAGCCTCAGACTAGCAACAACGTCGGTTGAGATCGATGCAGAATTAGGAATGAGAAGGTCCAAGCATCGGGATTTTTCCACTGTAGGGGTGATACTGAGAAGAGAAAACTGAGCTTGCAAGGCATGTTGATGCATCGGTGCTGGATCAATAAAAGAATGATTCTGACCAAAGGGAAAGGGAACAGGATTTTTTTTATGCTGAAGGAAAGTGCTCCAAAGGACGTGTTTCTGCTAAACGGGGGCCCGCCGTTGCATGTGCATCGAGGAGAGAACATGCCGTGTACTCTCTCCGTCATTAAATAGATGTAAGAGAGGTGAAATGAAACCATATCTCATAGGTTTTTTAGGGGACGAACTCCTTCCACTACCCCTATCGCCTTCCTGACACGAAGTTGGTTAATTAGACATCTACGAGGAAAGGAGTGCCGAGCCGCAGGTGATTACCAATTTGACCCTTAGCACCTGTGTTATATTTGGTTATTTACTAAAATCCCTTTTTGGGGGAGAAGGGTAGATTTATTTCAATATGAGGATAAAAAAAGAGGGAGGATTCCGGTATTTTACCGGAACTCTATTCCATAAGAGTCGAATAGGAAGTTAAGATAAGGCCAATTTTATACGACATCTATTATATGATATTGTTTGAAACACATCAGTCCGGTCGCGTCGGAGACATCCTTATCTGATTTTGAGGCTTCGTCGTCCGGCTCCTCCAAAATTATGTTAGGATCGGCTTGCTCAACCTTATCATCCGAAAATAAAACAGAGACAAAACAAATTTGTTTCAATGACACAATATCGCAAGTTTCTTACGCCCAAACTGTACAAGCTTCTTCCAAAGCATACGACCTTTTGGGGGTATCCCTGGAAAGAGATCCAGTGGAGACGGGTGGGCCTGACTTTTAGACATCATGTTTGACCGCTTGTCTTATTTAATTTTTTTACGCAAATCTTATTTATCTTTTTATAACTTGTTTTATCATTAAAGATATTTTAATTGTGATATATTTGTTTTAATATTCCATAAATTTTTTGAATAAAACAAACGGTCAAACGTGATGTCTAAAAGTCAACAACGACATGTATTTAGGGACAGAGGGAGTAGACGATAGTTTCTCAGCATCACTGTAGGTGGCAGGGTACTTTATTTGTTCAGCATCAGTCACGCTGTGGACAGTCTTAGAGTCCATCCTACCTGCTGCTGTTGAGGTATAAATCCATGAGAACACAGATTTGAAAACAAAGTGACTTAAACAAAGTGGCTTGCGTTGGTGTCGGTGGCCGGTTCCTCTCTCATACTCTGAAGGATTGTGTCACAGTGATTTCAATGCTTGTCGTCCTCATGACGGGTGACAGACATCCTAAGGCGGCGGCGGTGGCTGATTCTCCTCCCATACTTTGGGGCATTGGTTCACTATGGCGATCATCGATTTTGCGACGGCGTCAGACATCGACGGTGCTACTACGGATTGATTCCCCTCTATACTCTTGGGGACTGAATCACGGTGGTAGTGCCCATGGTGATTGACGCCCATTCTCCGGCGATCGACGTTCTTGTGGCGCAGTTTAAGATGTTGCGATCTCTCGGATCTCTATACTTTTTGTGTTGCATGGGAGGTTCGAATAAAGCTGCACTAAGGATATGCTTTCTTTTTTGTTATTTTCTTTTATCAGTACGGCATTTTGCTCGACTGATGAGGACCGGTATTCTCGGTGATTGTATTGAGCTGTAACTCTCGTTTGAGAGCTAAAGCTGGGTTTAATATAATCATCCCATTATCTAACAAAAAGACAGAAGAAAACAACAAAAATCAGAAAAAAAAAATCTACACCATCGAAATCATAATGTAAGGTACTCGCAAAAAAAGAAAAGAAATCATAATGTAAGGTGATTGAGTTTAAAAACTGCTACAAATATCAAAAGATCATCCATAGATTTAACCTCACACATGGCATTCTCAACACAAACTGCATGCAGAGACGTCACTCGCACAAGTCTATACACACCTAACAGAGCTAAATGTCTAAAGCAACGCCAACACTTTCTCTCTCTTTTTTTAGATCAGCATCCGGACAAAAGTATAGCATAAATAACACATGATATTGTGCTCCATATATTGACTTAATTAGCCAAAAATAAATGGTTCCATATTTTCTCTCAACGACATGGAGCTGAAACTTATGTTCTCCTGATTGCTTGAGGTCGTGTTTGGATGTAGAAGTTGAGGGATTTATCTTTAGTCTCTCATAAGTCCCACGTTTTTCAAGGGACTTATTTATAGCCCCTTTCTGTTTGGTTTAGAGAGACTTATGACATTTAATGAAGTTTTAAGATGACCCTTAAACCCCTCTCACCCTTCCAAATGATGGGGCTGGTGGCAATGAGGACACCCCTTGTAAATATGAGCTTTTACCTCCAAGAGGTAGCAATTTTGTGACTTCATGACTTCTATATTTTCTAGTCCCAAGAAGTCCCAATAAGTCCTCCTGTTTGGCATCTTGGACTTCATTGGACTTATCTTTTGCTCCTAAAAGTAAGTTGGGGGTATCCAAACAGGACCTGAACCTGCTGGGCAAATCCTTAGACTGCAAATATGTCCCAAGAGAACGACAAGGGAACATGAATAACGGAGAAAAAGAATGGCAAATTAAGGTTCTGGATAGTGACAAACACTTCTAGTGAACACGACAACAATGCTTATGTCCGGGTCTAAATATAAGTTTAATAGCCAAAGTTTATAAATTTTGACTACATGCATGTCTATATTATACTTCCATTAATGCAGGGATTAGTTGAAGTATAAATCAGAAAAATGTAATTATTTGACCCCCTCTGTTTTGTTTTTGTGGAACATACAAACATAGAGAGCAGAATCAACCTTGTGACCATAGTACCCAACGGCTTCACTATTCTGTTCACTTGTTTCTTAACAGTAGAACTTAATTCAAGATTCAGACGATGTTATTGGTTATAAAACCGAAAAACGAAGAAGATGGTCCCAGCTCCCAGATGGTGCCGCAAGCAAGTAAGCAACAGAGATGAAGCATTGAGGCCATTTCTGCAAGCCAGGGAAGCAAGTGCAGGGTAAGCCAGGAAAAACAGGGACGAACTAAAGCACACACTGTTTATTGCACCGAGAACAGAAATTGAAACAAAAGAAACAGAAATTTACAAGAAGACTGTCGTGACATAACCAACAACATTTGAACCGACTAGAATAGAAAGCAATGTTATGGATCCAACTCCATTCTTTATTCAAGCTCTGGGCATAAGACCTTGAAGCACAGTTCTCTGACAGATGAAAAAAAGCCAGAAGCGTGTATGCAATATTACAAGCTCCTGGCAGCTGTGATGACACTCTCCAGAGTGATACCATACTCCTCCAAGATCTTTCCACCAGGAGCACTTGCACCGAATCTGTCAATGCCAAGATCGTGGCACGTGGTGTCTCCAATGGCTACAGCTCTCCAATCCATGAAAGGAATTATTTCACCATCTCATTCAGATAACTATAAAGAAAGAGATCTTTTACGATGTTTGCGAGGTACCTAATGGTACGAAGAGGTACCTCAACGCGAACCGTTGATCAAGGGAAGGGCAAGGTACGGAATAAAATTTAGAGCCATATGGCAAGTGGGTAAGAATATGATAACTAGGAGCCAGTTGTTTTGTTAATTTCACAAGAAGATCGGTGACTCTGATCTCCGGTACTCGTAAAAATCTGAGATGCCATGCACGAGAATTGGATTGCCGAGTGCCATTGATATTTTATTTTAATCGAGCAGGCGTGATATCTAATGCGTGAAAGCCTGTGAGGCACGTTTGACAACTACACTCCATTAAAATATGATTATTCACTCCATTTGTTGCTTCATTACCCAATTCATAGACTTTTTCCCTGCCTCGCTTGACTGGGATCTTGAGGGACCTATAGTTGGGAGCGAATTTGATTCAGGCTAAGGTGTAGTCTCACTTTGACGAATACTTAAGTGGTAGGCAAATGATTGCTCTTCTCCTATTTACATAGTTTACATTTGCTTACATCATTTTACCAATCCTTATATATGCATAGTAAATTTTGGAACACGGTATGCAGCCTACTACATGAGTAAAATACTTGAACAACATGTAAATAGCCAGTAAAGAACCAAGTAAATATAGTGTTCTTTGGACTCCCATTAAGAAAAAAAAAAATCATAACCGAGTAATCTTAACAAAACAATGCACATAGCCAAATAGAGTCAGCAGATAAGTCAAAGATGAATTCGCACCGCCTCACCATGCTCAATATTTTGGTAACCAAGTAAATCTTAACAAAACAACGTAAATAGGAAAGAGTTAATCACGTATCAATTTCTTTATGTTTTTGCTTCTAGTCTTCCAAATTAGTCATAGATAAAATTATCATTTTAACATCCATACTTAATACTTTTATCAATTTTTAAATATCTTTTGGTTGGTACCTTTGATCAAAGAGCGTTAGATTTAAGGCAATAGACGGCTCACATCATTTGCACACACCATAAGAGATCTCATATACAAATGGTAGACAAACCTCCTGACATCCTCAGGCACACAAAATGGCTCATAGGGCCATCCAAGGTTGTGCCTCGTTGCTTCAATCTCTTTGGTGCCCAATGGACCTCCATGTTTACTGTATGAGTTGGCCTTGTTAGGAGATCCAAAACCGATTGTAGTGGTCATCTACAAGGAATACGCCTTGGATAAGTATGATAAAGTCTAGATCAAATTTTTTTTTTAGATAATGGGAAAAAAAAGTACACGACTTTGGCCTCAAAAGAGGTTACAGCCCTTCATTACACAAATAATGGCAGCACTTCCGTCTGCACTTACACGAATCAAGGAAAGCAAACTAGACGACAATACCAAACAGTTTGATGAAAAAATTTATTAATGACCAATTCTATTGAAAAATCTCCATCCATGATTGGCAGATCTGCATAACCAACACCTCCAGAGATAGGCATGCATTCTTCATCGTCTCCTTGTCTTCATTACGCCATTGCAGCTGCGCCCAAAACCTGAGCCAATGAGTGCCCCGGTACAGTACCTGCATATAAGTTTTTATTGGAGATTTGTCAAACACCACATCAGTCCTACTAAGCCATATAGCCCAACATAAAGCAGAAGCTCTAACTAACAGTTGCCTTTTCAATTTTATACCAGTCCCCTACAGCCAGTTACCAAATAAATGAGTAATACTTTTAGGTGGTTGTAAATTGAAAGCAAACTGTACGGCTCTCCATAGGAATTTTGCGAAATGACAATCAAAAAAGAGATGTTGAATCGTTTCATCACAAGAATAAAAACAGCATCGCCTACTCCCATTCCAATTCCTGCGGGCTAAATTGTCCTTAGTGAGCACGACCCCCTTTTTTAAATACCACATGAAAATCTTAATTTTTAACGGCATCCTGAGCTTCCATAGGTTTTTGTCAAACTGAACATTACCATTGCTTATAAGAACATTGTACATTGAGGCAACAGTAAAGATTTTAGAATGGTTAAGACTCCATCTAAAAGAATCACTACGTACACTACTTATCCTAGCAACAAGGTTATGCCAAAGCGTAAGTGTGTTTCCTGTCAAAGTTCTTCTAAAAGACACATTAAGAGGAACTCTATCAAAAACTGAAGCTACCGTTGCATGTTTCTTACGTGCAATATTAAACAGGAACGGGTATTGTTTATTAAGTGTGAAATTTCCTAACCACTTGTCCTGCCAGAACCTTATTTGGTTCCCGTCATTCAACTGAAAGGATCCCAAGTTAAGAAATTTTGATTTAACCTTAAGACCGGCCCAAAAATGCGAATCACCAGCCTTTTTTTCAACTTGGGAAATTGTTTGGTTCTTCAAATACTTATTCCTAAGAATAGTCTGCCATATACCATCTTCGTTTATTAGCCTAAACAACCATTTGCTAAGCAAACATTGGTTCTGTACATCAAGATTTTTAATCCCTAAACCTCCAATCTTCTTTGGTTGGTAAAGAATATTCCATTTGGCTAAACGATATTTTTTTTTGTGTTCATCGGATTGCCAAAAGAAACGAGACCTGTAGTAATCTAATTTTTCTAGTACCCCTTTTGGGACTTGGAAAAAAGATAACATAAATATTGCCAAACTTGTGAGAACCGAATTAATTAGAACCAAACGCCCCCCACAGACATATGTTTCCCTTTCCAATTACTCAACTTTTTCTCAAATTTCTCTTCAATAATCCGCATTACTTAATTTTCTAAAATGCATTGAAATGCCAAGGTACCTGAAAGGATAATTCCTTGATTTGCATCCAAACAATTCTGCATATTGTTGTTCCATTTGTTTAGCCTCCCCAAAACAGAATATTTCGCTCTTATGAAAATTTATCTTACGGCCCGACAACTGTTCGAACGCACATAGAAGCAATTTCATATTCGTTGCTTTTCCAATGTCGTGATCCATAAAAAGAATCGTATCATCCACATATTGTAAGATAGAGAGACATCCATCTACCAAGTACGGAATGACCTTGGTTATCTGATCCTCATCCTTAGCTCTATTTATTAGGATAGCTAACATGTCGACAACAATATTAAAAAGAATAGTGATAGCGGATCCTCTTGTCTTAAACCTTTCCATGTTTGAAAATTTTGTCCAACTTAGTTATTTATTTTAATGCCTACATCACCTCCCTGAATGAAGTTTTCAATACATTTGCACCACTTTTATGAGAATCCTTTCATTCTCAGAGTTTACTGGACAAAACTCCATTTTACTTTGCCATACGCCTTTTTAAAATCTATTTTGAAAATAACCCCGTTTTGTTTCTTCCGATGCAGCTCATGAATTGTTTCGTGCAACAAAACCACTCATTCCATAATGTTTCTTCCACCCTCTTTTTTTTCTTCTCGCCAACCCTTCACCCGCCATGGTGTAGCGTCCCGCCTCCTCGAGGCCGGGCCCGCACGCCTGGCAGCTCTCTAGGACGTCAAGACTGACCCCACAGACCAACACCGGTCTTTTCTGCGCACTTTGTCCTCACTCGTGCGCACCTGGGAACGACTTCCCGGTCGGTCACCCATCCCGAAATTGCTCCAGGCCAAGCACGCTTAACCTCGGAGTTCTTTCGAGATGAGCTTCCGGAAAAGAAGTTGCAACTTGTTGATATGAGTATTCTATCAATCCTATTAAGCCTTGGGCTGGGATGTCACATACTCACCCCCTTAGAAGATCGACGTCCTCGTCGATCAACCCCAATCCAGGAACGTCCCCTCTTGGCCACGTCCGTGTGTCCAGTGCCAGCGCATGTGCCATGCTGTGTGACCACTCTGGGCCCACACCAGCCATGCGCACCATGCCTGCGCAACTGCGCCCACACGCGCCCGTGAAACCGCAAGGGTCGGCTCTGATACCACTTGTAGCGTCCCGCCTCCTCGAGGCCGGGCCCGCACGCCTGGCAGCTCTCTAGGACGTCAAGACTGACCCCACAGACCAACACCGGTCTTTTCTGCGCACTTTGTCCTCACTCGTGCGCACCCGGGAATGACTTCCCGGTCGGTCACCCATCCCGAAATTGCTCCAGGCCAAGCACGCTTAACCTCGGAGTTCTTTCGAGATGAGCTTTCGGAAAAGAAGTTGCAACTTGTTGATATGAGTATTCTATCAATCTTATTAAGCCTTGGGCTGGGATATCACACATGGTGCTTCCGCGCTCGTCGACCGGTTGCCGTACGCCGCCCTGCCCCCGCCTCACCAGAGTCCGCCGTCCCGTTGCCGCCCGCCTCCGGACCTCATACAAACCTCCGCCACGTCAAGCCTTTCCCGCAGGCCGCGCCAACACCCGGTTCCCTCCGCTCGTCGCGCGCGCCTGTGCAGGCCAGGGACCTTCTCATCTCCTCTCGTCACCACCATCTGTTGATTGGTTTTCCTTCTCATGTGCATATCTACAGCTAGAGAGAGCGGAAGTGGGGCTGGCAAGTGGAAAATAGATGTTGAGATTGGTTTTGGGATATGGGTTGAACAATCTAGAATATTCATTCATCATATTAAATCTCATCTCTCCATTTTCCCAAGACTTATTTCCCAATCCCTATCCCACTTTACATTTCTCATTTGTCAAACATCACCTAAAGCAGAAGAAAGCCAAACAATGGAACCGCAATCCATCTAAATCGACCCGTTCCTGCGGTCAGAGAGAAGGTTATTCTTCTACTTTGCCATCGAATTCTTTTGGGATGCACAAATCCGTGAGATTATGCGCAGATCTGTGTGCTGCTGCCTTCAATTTCTTTAATTCTATAGCATGCGCAGATCTGTGTGCTGCTGCCTTCAATTTCTTTAATCGATTGAGTCAGCCCGTACCAGCAGAGCATGCTACCTGCTGCCCAATCGAGCCTCAACGTGGCTTGCAAATCGCATTCCAGCCATTGGCTCCTCCAACTATGGGAAATATGCTATTTTTTTTTTCCTTTTTGGCGCGACAAGCTGAAGGAGAGGAGACAAGCTCGAAAACGCCATGGCGAGAGGAAGAAGAGGGCGAGGGCAATTCGGTCTAAGAAAAAAAAGATGACTATTCTAGCGGCGTGACAACGCTCTCGTGGTTATTTTAGGGAAGCCCAAATTTTAGGCGAAGCCTAACGAAACCGAGACCAAGATAATAAAAGAGTGTTTATTTGGAGAGGGATCCGGGTGGTTTTGTTTGAACCAATGAGAGACCATGATTTTGAATGGATGGATCGCTGACGTGGCCACATGTATTTTCTTGTTTTATTTATGCGTTTATTTTAATGTATTAAACATTCTCAAATACAAAAGTTGTCAACTACAAAGTTTTAAATTTCATCGAGATGTTCAACTTTGGTATAAGTTTTTTTATATGAGGTCATATAAAAAAGTTTGTATTAAAAAAATACATCTACTATCTTTCTCACATACAATCACACATATACTTCTTGTGAGACGTTTCGATTTTGTAAACATCATAATGACAAAATGTGCAAAATCTTCTCAAATTTTTATCACAGCCTTCACATGTGATACCATCACATCATGTCAAATATCATGATTTTCAGACTTTATTTGCTTTTTTATAATTTAAAAATCATTCAGAAACACGTTAGTGTTCATATTTCTTGAACGATGTGCGAAAATTCTTTCCATTTCATGGGTAAGGCCTCAAACTGGGCTAAATATCATTGGATTCTACTATTTGAATCACTTGCAGCCCAATTTGACTTGATTCAAAAAAATTCTTAAAATGTTATTAATTTATTAAATATAGCAAACAAATATACAAATATACCAAATTTAAACATAGATTAACACATTTTGTATGAGGAGAGTAGGAAAAGTTTTGAGGTTGGAAAAGGCAAAAAACTTAATGCTTTGCCGAGTGTCAAAAAAAAAAAACACTCGGCAAACTTTACTCTTTGTCGAGTGTCAAAAATAATACACTCTGCAAAAAGCTCTTTGCCGAGTGCCAAAAAAAAAAAAGAACCATGGCCCCTCAACTCGGACGGACTTTTGGAAATCCTCGAACACTAGTATGCTCAACTCACGTTACTCACCTATCTATAACATAGAAATGTTGCATCCAACCCTGGAACAAGAGGTAAAGAATAGGTTACGAGATGAGACAAGTTCATTCTTGGCTTTCAGCCCTACACTTAAGAAAGATAAGGGATTGGATTTCATACCTTTTATGTAGAGCTCCGTCGTTCCCACGGTAAAATGTCACCTTCCACCATACGTAAACAAAACCTCTTTGCTTTCTGGCTTTTCCTTCCGGAGATGGGATTTTGTTGTTACTTTTTCCTTTTTGCTCCTTTTCTTTTAAATAAAGCCTTTTCCAAATTCTGTTGCAACAAGATTATTTGCTTTTGCTAGAAAAAAAGCACGCACAAAAAGCACATTTCTTGCTAGTACTTTTTTTTTAACCTCTCAGCTACCTATGTGATGTGGTCTTGGATAGCATTGGCACCTCCACTCACCCCGGCGGATCCGGAATTAAATTATCAGGGCAATCTTCAAATAGCTCACCCAACGAGTACAATACCGCCCCGAGTGAATGCTCTAGTGACTGGCGGGGCTAGTGCTAGTGGTGAAAGAAATCAAACGACAGAGAAGACACGGAAAGAAGGGGAATTTGACAAGACGACTTCGGTTCACACGTGAAAGTGCTTCGAAAGGTGTCAGTAGGTGCGCGGAGCCAGAGCCGGCATGTTCTCCCGCTGAGCCGTTCGCCCACTCTTTGCCGAGTGTTTTTATTTTGCCAAGTGTTTTGTTTTTTGGCACTCGGCAAAGACGTTGTTTTCCGGTAATGAGGGGAGGTGCATAAGATCTCAAGGTGGGTTTTCTGTAATAGACTAGGACCATGGAATGAGTTTTTTTGGGAGTCATTGTAGTAAAGACAAAGGGGACAACACTGATGTTTCTCGTGGGTTGGGCTCAGGTAAGTGGCTGACTTAATTTGGTTTGGTTTGGTTTCATTGCATTTTTTTTATTCGCTCAGATTCGATTTATGCGCTCAGCATTGATGTTTTTTTTTTTCCACAGTAGCAATAATGTTGCAAATTCTTGTGCTAGCACAACGAAGCAAACCCTTTTATGGAGCAAAGGCAAAGTGCTGCTTGATTTGCTTAATGCGAGTAGGAGTTTGCATACAAGACAAAGTGTGTCAGTGATCGTGAGGAGTGACCGGTGATGCTGCTAGGTATATTCAGGATTTGAAAGTAGTGCATGAGGCACATCTTGCTGCTCATAATAGCGGATAGCAGGAATAGTAGTAGTGAAATCAGTGGAAGAGTGTTTAAGCGCTTGCTAATTGTGTGGTTCAGTGGTTGTGCAAGTGTACATATCTTAACAAAACTCCTCTTGCTGCCAATAAAAGGCTATGCGTTAATCTAGATTCTAGACTGACACTCAGTGAAAAGACAAGATTAAGTGCATTGATCCGCATGAAGATCATGAACCATTCATGCATCATCGGCCAACTAGCCTATTTAATATGAGCATCTGAACCCGGTCCCTCGGGCGACGTCAACGAGTGCCCAAGCAGAGCGCGGACTGTGCACGCGTCGCATCGGGAGGCTTCATTCACCGACGATGACGGCGATTGCTGTAACGCTGCCACAACTAGCATGACGAGGACGAGGGACGACACGCGAGACGCGACATCGTGCCGAGGTCATGGTTGTCGTCGTGTGTGCGTTCATGAGAAAATCGGTTGAGTGTTGGAGGGTGATCGATCTCCACCTCAATGACATAAGACGAAAGGAGATATAAAGGCGCATAGCAAAACAACACCACCAAGAGCAGAGTGGAAAACAAAACTATCAGAGCAGTAGAACTAGCAGGTACAATATTTGAAACACATTTATTTCTGAGCAAAAAAATGAAAACTAAGGACCAAACTTGTAACACCGCTATCTCAACCATCTCGATCAGTCCTCTTCCTCCGGGCACACACGCACCGGAAGTGCCCGGCCGGGGCACTCGCACCGACGCCCGGCGTCCGCGGAACCGTCGTCGTCGTCCCTTGCGTCCCGCCGCTCACAGGAAACAACAACGAGGCCCATCAGCCCACGAAGCCGTCGCGCACGTCGTTTTCCACCTCTCGACTCTTCTCTCTGAGCACGACGCCCCCGCCTGCACCGCCGCCGCCCGGCTCCCGCGGCATCTCCGCCGCCTCCGCCGCCGCCCTCCGCCGCCTCTCACGTTAAATTCTACGGATCGCCGCCGCCCTAAATTCTCCGGCGAGCCGGAACCCTAAATTCTCTAACCCGCCGCCACGCTAAATTCTCCGGTCATCGCCGGTTTCTATGACCGGTGAAGGAGGTGTTAGACTCTTGGGGTACAAACCCACGCGTAATAAAAGATTCTCCGGTGCGCTCGACGGCGGCGGCGCGCTCGACGGCGACGACAAGTGGTGGCCGGCGATGGGAGCTCAAGCAGAAGAAGGAAGACGACCCCTCGTTGTTGGGCTGAAACCCGGGCTTAAGGCGACCCAAACCGCGCGCGCGGTAGCTAGCTATTACCGCGCCCGCGGTATATAAGGTTTGCGGAGCGGTATGGGATGGAGAGAAGAACACGTCGGAGGTCGCTCATGGTCGCCACGTCTCTGCTCACGTGGTTGGCCATCCTTTCTTTGGCCACGTGTTATCATTTGCAAGGGAAAACAATATGAAATTTTGCACATATATGCACCTACTAAAGGTCAAAGTTAGTTTTTTGTCCTTTAAAATGCATCTAAACTCCAAATTTCACATTTTTCCATCTCACTAAACGGTATCGTGTTTCATGTTTAAATTTTGGGTGCATCCGTAACATTGCATCAACTATGGAGGATAACTTAATTTTTTTTAAGAAAAAGTTAATAACCTCTAAGAATGTTTTTTGATGGAATTTTCAACTTTTAGCCTAATTTTCATGGATACACACTCCACATACATAGCAGATTCTCAATTTTCTCCCTGTTGATGTGCAAATATCGTCCACCACCAAAAGAATAATCAGTTGTTAATATAACGGCTATGGTGACTCAAAAATTCGAACCCTAATAAATCGGTCAACCACAAAGAAACTAACTTACTTTAACATATGAAACTTCTACAAGCGCTTATCGAATGTATATGTAATCGTCGGGTCATCCTCTTGCATCGAAATGAAGCGTTTTCCCGTTTTCATGAATTTGAAAATGAATCCTTCATGAGTGGCAGATTTGCCCGTAACTTTCGATACGTCAGTATCATCAAAATCGTTGTTGATTGCCCCAGCGTGACACAAAGGTTGGCCGGCCATGGGAGTCAACATGCTTGATGCCTCCACCGTTAGTCCATGCCCAAGTTTCTCAGTGGCCCAACAACCTGGGACTTGTTACTTGATATCCCTTCATATATGGACATGCCATGCACTTCCCACCCACTTCCAGGACCTGGTCCACTTGCCCCTCGAAGTTCAGTTATTGCCTTGGCCCAACGAAAAGACAATAAAGATCCAAGAAAGCATAGAAGATGGGGAACAAATAAAGATCCAATAAAAATATGATAGACTAAAAATGGGGGAAAAGCTAAGCCCCTGGTGACTCTTAATCCCTAATGATGGAGAACAAAAAAACAACTAAGTTCAGGATATGTTGGAATCACCTTGCTGACATTCCCTAAATTTCATTTTTAAAGAAGAAACCAACTCATGCAACATCAGTGGCATGCACATATTCATATATAACTATCAGAATATCGTAGTTGGTAAAGGTTTTTGGATAGAAAATTTTCATCATCCACAGTTCTCTCAAAAGAATTTTGTTTGAAACGATTAAGAAAGCTATACTTGGTCGGTACTTTGTTTTCTGGAAGAAAAGATTTTAGAAAATAATGGAATATTATTGAGTTACTGCAATTTGAATGAAAACAAAACTCAATATATATTTGACAAAATAATTATAAAAATATACCAAAATTAAATGTATGTGTTCTTAGAGTACTATATCCGTTCAAGAGTACAAAACAAATCTTCCATTGTGGAACTAGGCATATTTTTCACACTATAGATTGTCTGCAAAACAACCAATTTTATGCTGTTTACGTTGTACATTCTGGAGTAACTTCAAAAGCCAATAGCTTTTCGCCTTTTCCTGATTTAGGCAAAGTTGGGCCATTGAGCGTTAGATCAGGGTAAACTAGGTAAATTTGCCAGAAACATGTAAGTGATCCTTCGTTCCTTATTTTTGACAATTTGGCATATAGAGTACCGCAAATATTCTCAAAATATATAATGAACTTTCCTGTTATTTCGATCTACTATTTGGGCAGCCATGGTTATTTCGATCCATTATTTTGGCAACAATGGCACCGGGGCATTTTACTGCTCTCCTTCCAGAAATGACAACTGATAAAATTACGTACCATTTTATCTTTGGTACTTAAGTATTCTTTATTAATACTTAAGTACCTTTTAGTTAGTACACCTTTGATTGTGAAGCGCAGGATTCAAGGCAACTGACGGCCCACATCATCCGCACACACCATAAAACATCTCAAAAAAGAATAATATGGTTTGAACAGATTGAAAAGAAGACTAAGCATTCGGTTGAGCACAATTTGCTGGTATCTACGTTTTTCCTTGCATGAATTAACCATATGTCAAATTAAGACTCCAAGCTGCAGCTGAGCTGCAACAGCAGCACCTTTCCTGGCAATGTAGCGCTCGAGATAACACGATCATGCATCAAAAGGCAAATTCTAGCCATGCTTGCCACGAGCCGCTCTCAGTCTTGACCCTCAGTGTTGGACTGAAGCAGAAAAAATTACTACTGAGGAAAATGATGATCTGTGCAAAAGCTTTACTGAGGAAGATATAAAACAGGCTGTCATGTCAATGGAGAAAAACACAGCCCAGGTCCTGATCATATTCCTATAGAATATTATCAGAATTGCTGGGATATTATAAAGGAGGACCTGATCAGCTTTGTTCAATGACTTTTTCATGCACAAGTTGGATATAAGCAGGCTCAACTATAGGGTGATCACTTTATTACCCAAGATAAAAGAAGCTAATTCAACAATACAGGTCAATCTGCCTGTTGAATGTGAAATACAAATTTTTTACCAAGTTACTCACTTTGAGATTGGAAAAAGTAATGGGCAGAATCATCAGCAAGTGTCAGAATGCCTTTATAAAAGGGAGGAATATAATGGATGGGGTCATGTGCTTGCATGAAATTCTCCATGACACAAAAATCAAAAGTAAAGATGGGGTGATCTTGAAATTAGACTTCGAAAAGGCTTACGATAAGATTAGCTGGGATTTCCTCTCTGAATGCCTTGAAAGTAGAGGCTTTCACTACACCAATAACGTCCTGTAGCGACGGGTGAAAAACGCCTATAGCGGCGGTTGGCCTCAACCGCTGCTACCTTACTGTCGCTACAAATCAGGGGTTTCTAGCGGCGGTTGACTAAAACCGCAGCTGGAAAGGGAATTGTAGCGGCGGGTGCTGCCACCACCCGCCGATACAAATCATCAAAACAAACAAAAAAAGGTCAGGCCCACGTCGGCCCAATCGCCCGTCGCCGGCAAGGTCCCATGCCGCCGCCATCGCCTGCAGATCCGGCCATGGGTGGAGGTGCTCGAGGAGGACGAAGGAGGGGCGCGGAAGGGAGGAGCCGACGTGCAGAAGCCGGATCTGGCCCATTCATGGCCAGACAGCACCGCCGCGCCGCTCCCTCCCCTGGTGGAGGTGCTCGAGGAGGACGAAGGAGGGGCGCAGAAGGTAGGAGCTTGCGTGGAGAAGCCGGATCCAGACCGCGCAGCCTCGATCCGCCGGGACCGCGCCGCCGCAGGGGCCTTGAGCCGCGCTGGGACCGCGCCGCAGCATGGTCCTTGAGCTGCGCCGCCGCGATACGCCGGGACCGTGTCGCCGCGGGGGCCTTGAGCTGTGCCGCCTCGATCCGCCGGGACCGTGCTGCCGCGGGGGCCGTCAACCTTGCCGCCGCGCATGTGTAGAGGGGAGGAGGCAGGGGGAGAGAAAGAGTGGCGCCGGTGAGAGAAGGGAGAGTGGATGGAGAGAGAGAGAGAGAGAGAGAGAGAGAGAGAGAGGAGTGTGGAGGCGGCGGGTGAATTGGGTAGGGTTCAGAGAAGTTAGGGTTTGGGTATTATATAGGAGAAGGAGTTTGTGGGCTGGGCCGGGGTAGGAACACTAGATGGGCCAGAAAATTGATGGGCCGGGGCCGAATTAGTTTTTATTTTTAACAAAAGTAAATCACCTTTTTGTGAAGTAATTTACAAATAAATTATATTATATACTCTAATATATTTCTACATGTACTAGACTACATGTATGTTGTTACATTAGAGTTTCAAAATTCAATGCTAACATATTGATGAAAAATTCAATTACTTGCTAAGGATAATCCAGTCATGTATACACTAGAACAGATATGTTGATTAGTGACGTTCTTAACGCGTCACCGACTGCTTGTAGTGACGAAATTTTTGTCATAATTCGCGATTTATGACCTTTTAGGGTCCGTCAGCAGTCAAGCGTGGTCAGTCGTGATTTATGACCTTTTGCTGTGGTGAGGGGACGGATCCTAAAACGTCATAAACTTCCCCGTACATCATATACGTATACTGCCACGGTGGCGCGATGACATGGCTTCCAACGTGGCAGCAACGCCATGTTGGCAAGATGACATGGCAGCACTGCCACGATGGCAGGATGACGTGGCTATCCACGTGTCATCATCTTATTGGTCCACATGTCGTTTTCCCATTTGTCCATATGTCTTTTTTTACAGGTCCACGTGGCACTCTCCTGTTGGTCCGCGTGTCATCGTTCTATTGGTCCACGTGCCCTTTTTTTATTGGACAACGTGTCCTCTCCTTATTGGTTCACGTGTCATCGCGCTATTTGTCCACGTGTCGTTGTTCTATAGCACCACGTGTCACTCTGCCATTGGCCCACGTGTCATTTTTCAATTTGTCCACGTTTCGCGTTACGAAAGGTCCGCGTGCCATTATTATACTGGTCCACGCGGGCCCATTTGCGGTCCAACTATTTCGTCACAAATCAGATCAGGTTGGATCGTCACAAACATATGCCGAATTAATCAACTGTTAGATACATAGATGAGTCAGATATACATGATACTTAAACCAAAATCATGCCACAGTACGAATGGTGCCCATACACACAACACACCACACAGAGGAGTTCCGTAATCCACCAAAACCAATCAGACTAGAAATGAAGATCATCATTCAGATGTCAGAGATGAAGGATGCACTTGACCTTCCCCTTGAAATTTAGAAATAAGAGAGGCCATCAAGGTTGCCTTTCGTGCTGATTCGTTCCTCAAGTCCTCTAACTGGGCATCAAGAATGCAGTTTGAGTCTCTCGCATCTTGGGCTTGCTTCTGCAAGGCATCAATCTCCCTCTTCTGTTGTTCAACTATTTGTTCAACTTGTCGACTTTTGGCTTTCTCGCGCTGAAGTTCAGCCATCAGTGCTTCCAACCGGGAAGAAACAGAACCTCTGTTTCTTTTCTTCGGTTGAAGGCCCGCAACTTCAAGAAAGGTACTTGCTTGAACAACTTCTCGAACAGCACGACCAGGAGACGGCGGTTCCTCTTGCTGTACAGATTCTTCCATTATCTCTTCCATATCATCCTAGCAAAAAAGGGTGACAGGTCAAAGTTCCATCTTGTTAACAGATTTTTAGAGTGCCAATATATAAAGCTATAAGAGGACATGAAAAGGAGAAAAGCACTTACCAGAGCTTTCTGAACCGTCTCACTAATAGAACTAGTTTTCTATGATGAATGGAACTCCCTGAACAGCTCCACCGGCGTGGGCTCTTCATCGAATATATCTCTCTGAAATGATGTGCAAAGAAATTTCTAATTAGCATTTAATAAGAAGAAATCAAAGGCATCGACTGACTAGTTCCTTACCAAGGCATGACCGTGGGCAACGTAGCACCGGGAGCCTGTGCGCTGATTCATCTGTACTTTCTCACGGTTCTGCTGGTTTGCATGACACGTTTTCTGCAGAAAGTACATTTCGGTGAGTGAAAGAGAAAAATTTGATATGATGTAAAACGAACAGTGGACAAATGTCCGATATCCAAACACGGTGCTCATAATGATGACAACAGGGGATGGTTCTCGTGTTCCACAAACACAGCACGGGATAAAGGGTGCCATTCACACCCTATCGATAGTACTTAGTTCAGGTAGTTTTATGCAATGAGCAAATTGAACTAACAGTAGAACAATGATAACATAACACTTAAGCCTAGAATGATCAATTAAATAACAACAGAGGGATCACGTAGAACAGAACAAGTTCGGGTACAACACAGTAATTATTATATGTCTACCTTGAAATCAGACGTCATCCTGAATGTACAATTGTATTTGACATTAGGCTGACCGACAAGACACAAGAGGAACAAGGCAATTTGAAGTTCTGCCGTACCTTGTGCTGTGGGCTTGACCACAACTTCACCAGTGCTTCCCATTGATCGTCATTCATGGATGGCACAGGAGATTTGACAACCACATCATTCGCTGGTATATTATTGAAGAACTTCTTCTTCAGCTTATATCTCATCTGACGCTGGCCACATTTCATCATGTCAGCACATGCTGAAATCACTGGTTTGCTTGTGGTGTCCATGGAAAATTGGACCTAGTACGGCAAATAAAAGTTATCCCAATCTTGCATACAAAGATCGGGCAACAGAGAGCTTGTCAGGTTTGGTACAGCAAGTAAAATGGAATTTCACTTCAGTGTTTGGCCATGAGTTGATATACTTACGGAAACTTTGTTGATGTAGTTAACAAGATGTTCCCGCTCCCGCTCATCCCTATACATCTTCCAGTGAGGAAGGACTGGTATGTGCCGCCGAAGTACGATGCCGCCTTCAGTTGCAAGCTTTGCAGCTTGCAATGGTACTTCTGGCCGTTTCTTCCCTTCCGAAATGTGGATTGCCAGCTTCTTGTCCATTCTTTTGTTGATCCTTTCCAGATCTTTCTCGGATCTTCCTGTGCCCTTTGGAGTAGTTCTGATTTCTTCCTCTAACAAAATTGCAATCACGTGTTAATCGTTAAGTGGTTATCAACAGAGTAAATAATATTTAGCAACAACAAATATGATCCTTGCCGTCATCATGCACTTGGGTGCTGTCTCTTGGAACCTCTTTCGCCTGTGACAGGACTGGTTGCCTTCGGCGTGGAACTCTTTTGCCCTCTCCCCTTATTAGGAACCTGTGAGGCCTCGACAGCCAAAAAGGAAGAAAGTTAAAAGCTTAGCAAGAGAGCGCCAGATTAGAAATTTTGTTACATTTACATGGTTAAATGAAGGGCTTCTAAAAAAAATCCAGTTGCAATGTCTACGGTACTAAGAAGTAACACTGCAACATAGAAACTTGCGAACGGAAATAAAACAATAAAACCTCATTTCTATTGTCTCCGTTTAGGGTCCCCGGCAGACCAAGGTTTCTAAAGATTTCTTTATTTGCTTCAACTCTTTTCAGTCGTTGAAGCGCGTACAGATTAGTCTCTTCCTCTTCATGGTGAAGCTCGTCCTCTACACGTTCGTAAAACATATTGTGTGAGATTGATTGTTTCAAATGCAAGTCGAGACAAATATTAGTTGCATGCCCATTGCCCAAAACGACAAATATAAACAGATCAACATCATCTACAATGTAGGTCTAAAAAATAAAACATCCCCTACAATGTACATAGAGCTATGTAGCAACTATTGCTGCAAATCGGGAAGCAATATACCTGCCATCGCCGGATTTCGCCATGGTGCCATCGAATTCTTGGAGAAGGACAGAGCTCCGGTGTATACGACAATAAATGGCGGGATCAGGAACGATGCAGAGGACGTGGAGGCGAAGCTCGGGAACGGCGGCGAGGCGACGGCGGAGCAGAGAGCTGGATCGGCGAGACAATGTTTGGGCTGGCAGCGAGGTCAAGATCCAGCGCGTTTTTATGGCTTCCTTGGCATACTTTACCAAAACATCCCTGGCAGCGGATCGGGAAAACAGAGCAGATGGATTTGGAGATCGGAAAGGAAGGGACAACATGGTCGTTCCCCATTGTGGTTGAAATTTTGAAAGAGTCGCTCTCGTTTGGGCGGGCGAATGAAAACATGGCTGCCGCGGCATTTATTGTGCGAACCAGTGAATCCATTGTGAGTTGTGACGTTTTCAAACGAGGGGGCCGTGGACAAGGCAGAAATAATCATTTGCTCCTATTTGTTAACAGTTTGACCATTGGAATTAGCACGTCAGTCATATGCACTTCCACGTTGAGTACAGTAGCTCGCAAGTGAACTGTCCACCAACACGTATTTGCTGGCTGCAACGCGTTTCAGAAGAGAAGAATCGCTATCTCAAGCACAGGGGAACATCCTTGTACTGACATGGAACGCACAGGGGAACATCCATGAACTGCCATGGAACCCACGGGAACATCCCGGCGAGGGGATCTGTAAAGAGAAGAAATGGATAAAAAAATGAGCTAAAGCCAAGCGAACAATTAAACAACTCGAGTGAAAAAGCCAGGAAAGAAAAGCTCTAACTTGAGTAAAAAAGCCAATAACCAAGATAAAAAAAGCTCGGCGAGCGATTAAATGACATGCATCGTACAACATAAATTACACCCAAAGTTGATTAAGTGTCAAACAAGGACTTGTCGGTGCCCGCGCACTGCAGGTGGTGAGCAGCATTGCGCTACCCCAAAATAAGCATCGTTCGGGGGATCAAAGTACTACTACTAATTATCGAACTACATCTGGTAATAACTAACATGACACGAGATGGTTCGCCATTCCGGCCCATATTAACTTGTCTTCTTAAGCAGCCATGATTTCAGCCTCATCTTCTCCAGCAGGCACGTCTTTCTCCTTGGCGGCGGCATCCATCTCATCGGCAGCAGTGTCTTTCTACTCGACAGCAGTGTCTTCCTCCACAGCAGGAGCGTCTTTCTTCTCGGCAGCAAGGTCATTGACCTCAGCGGCATCTACCTCCTCGCGATCAGCGTCTTTAGCCGCGACCACGTCTTCCCCCCTCAGCAGTGTAAGCTTCATGACCATTGGAGTATGGAAACCCCAAAGGTATGAATGTTTTGGTGATTGGATGATCATATAGTATGTGACTAACACTTTTGTAGGTTGTTGCCTATGGTCGCATATGATGGAGGACTACGTCAACCTTTTCTCTATTGAAGATCTCAATGATTGGTTGCCTCGTCAACTCGGGACATTGGACTTGATGGAGTCACGGTCGAGAAGATGGATCAAGGCTAAGGACATGCTAGATCCAAGCAAGTGTTGGCTTGGTGTAGATGTAGGCTTGAGTCCATAGGAAAAACCGGACTATCAAGGGGGTTCGAGTTGGTTCTCTTAGTGCACACTAGTGGTAGAGATCATTAGATGCAATATAAGACCCTCAGAGGCTAGAGTGGCAGAAGAGACAGTTGAGGAACCAAGAAGAGTGAAGATGAAGTCAAGGATCGAGGAGATGATCAAGATGTACTTCAGAGGAAAGCCACCGTATGATACGGTGGTAGTCACCGTATGATACGGTGACTGCAGCCAGCAAATCCAGTGAAAGAAGAGTCACTGGTAGAAGTCACCGTATGATGGCCACCGTATGATACGGTGGGTCACCGTATGGTTTCCAGGAGAGCTGCAAAATGAAGAAGTTTGAAGAAGCTGAAGAGAAAAGGTCACCGTATGATACGGTGACAGTCAGCGTATGATACGGTGACTATGAAGCAGCAAATCCAGTGAAAGAAGAGTCACTGGTAGAGTCACCGTATGATGGTCACCGTATGATACGGTGGGTCACCGTATGGTTTCCAGGAGAAGTGCAATTTGGACAAGTTGCTGAAGATGGAAGGAAAGAAGTCACCGTATGATACGGTGCTAGTCACCATATGATACGGTGACTATGAAGATCGAGAAGACAGCAGAGAAGGCTGAAGGAGATCTGACTAGGGCACCGTATGATATGGTGGCTACGCAGAAAAGACTGCTTTTGTGGCAACGTCTAGTTTTATGGATTGAGGCTATAAATAGATGGTTGCCTACCCCTGTGAGGGTCTCTTGGCCAGTGGAACAGGTGAGGTTGCTTAGGAGAAGCCAAGAGCAAGAAGAGAGAGCACTTGTTGAAGATTTGGAGTGATCTTAGTGCTATTGAGAAAGTAACAAGAGCATCCTTGATCTCTAGGGCTAGTGTGTGCATAGAGAGTCATCTTGAGCTGTTACTCTTGGTCTATGGCAAGACCTAGACCGGTTAGGTGTTGGTAGAGAGCTTGCCAAAAGATTGTGGAAGTCTCTTCAAGTTTGTACACGGTCTTCGTGCTTCCCGTGTGAAAGAAGCAACAAGGAGAGAGCGCCCTTTGGACCGTATCACGTGCGGATCCTTACCCTCGGAGGAGTATCCGGAGTTGCCGGCGGGACGTGCCCGCGTCTTCACTTGGAGGGTGAAGAATGCTCTATAGGGGATCGCCATCGAGCGGAGGGAGGGGTCGAGACTCCGGCGGGAGTGACCCAACGTGGACTAGGGGGAGGCGCCATCCTCCCGATACCACGGGCTAAAAATCCATGAGCAATCTCTATCTCATCTCTTTACTTACTAGCATTTACTCTTCCGCATTTATCTCTTGCTAGTAGAATTGATTGATAGGGTTGTTTGCTTTGCTCTTGGTAGAATTGCATGTGTAGGGCTGCTCTTAGCTAGTCTTGTTAGTGTGCGCGCTTTGCTTGCTTCCTGTTATCACCTAGCAAACTAGTAGGATTGTTAACGTACCTTGCCGGAGAAATTTACAAGAGCTACCGATTCACCCCCCCTCTCGGTACTCCGTGATCCTTACAAGCAGCAGCTGCTTTCTTCGCCTTCAGATTGTTCCAAAAATTGGTGATCGTGTCGCGTAAGCCGCTGAGATTGCTGACACCTATACAATCAATCAATAAATTTAGCTGGAAACAATCATACAAGTTTGCCTGAACCAAGCTATTCATTGGAACAACCGACATTAATCTACGGGAATTGTTCACAAATACGGAATGTCTGGGTGTGATATAATGCGCTTACACTGTTCCAGGTTTGCCACCTCCATGTCGCACAGTAAGACAATCTTGCTGCGTTCTATTCCGTTGAGCTGCATGTTTCCCCCCACAAGCCCCACTAGTTCTGTGTGTGAATTTTCCATGAGCTTCAAGAGATCCCTGTGAATCCCCATCCGTTCATGGACCATTCTCATGGCCTCGTCTCCTAGTTCCCCGTTGTCCTTCATGCGCGTGTTCCTCCCCTGGTCGTCGGCCGTGGCCTTCATCTTCCTCTTGATGACTTCTATCCTAGATAGAGATCCAAAGCTTGACTAATAAAAACTCATTTTCAGGAAGAAGAAGAACTTGACAACAGAGGCCAAGAAAGAAATAGAAACATCAAACAACAAAACTGATACCGCTTTTCCCGGAGCCCTATGTCCCACATAATGTCACCAAAGAAATCGGATTTTGACATCTCATCCTCGACCTCGCTACGGATTATTTTTGCTACCCCCGGGCTCACAACATAACTCAACTCGGTGCCAGCTCGCTCACGCCCATGTTGCGGCACGCTTTCTACTACTACATGATCCCTACATGCAGGTCGGTAGCAGCAAAAAATAAATACTAGCAACTAGTATGATGTCAATGAAAAAGTTGATGAAGGGAATCGAAACATCAAACAAGAGAATGCAAACCTTTTTTCTACAGGCTCGTTCACCGGGCTCACATTGCTCCTCTCGCTTGCGACTGCGCCCTCCATAGCTTGCTCGTTCGTCCCCTTGTCCATGTTTCACCTAAATAGATCGAAAGCAAAACTAGTAAAGAAACCAAAATCTATGAAAAAGAAATCGAACATCAACAAGCAAATGAAACCGACTTTCGCAAATTGACGCAAGGGAGACGCAAAGAAAACGTAGGGCATGAGTTTCTGGTGCGAGTGATGGGTGCACGAGTCTGGTAGGGAGCGGGTTCCCGGAGCCGTTTCTGGTGCCAGTGATGCGTGTCCACCAGAAGATAAAACTGTGCAGGAGGTGCACAGTACTAGTAGTAGTAGGCTAGTGCGGAGTTAGCTTACAAGTGAAGCCTCAAGCCGCGTCTTCCAAAGCGTGTGATTCCTTCACAGTCCTTGAGGAAGACACAGGCGGCTAGCAGTGACAGCATTGTCCGGTCTTGTCAAATTAAACTCACAGGGAACGAGTGTGAGCAAGCTCCAACCACTCAACCAACCTTCAACACGGGATATTCCCATGAGTAGGTTGAATTTTAAGCACGGGATATTCCCGTGAGCCAGCCTGGACTGGAGACGGCGGCATCGGGCTCGCGGAGGCCGGCCACGGCGACCACGGCTAGATTACTGGAGCCGGATCCCACCGTCGGGCCGGCGAGGGCGGATGGGTGCCCCTGTTGTGGGCGCGGTTGGAGGGCGCCATGGCAGCACCGGATGAAGCGCCGGGCCACGGAACCGCCGGAACTTGCGCGCGCACCGGGGAACCGCCATTGTTCTGCATGATGAACAGTACACTCACATCAACCATAATCCACCAACCTACTAGCGCTTATGCTACCGTAACTGACCATACTCATCCTTAGATGTGTGAACCTGGCCGAGGTTTATTCTAGCAGAGCCCAAAAGAATGGGGAAAGAAAAAGCTATAGGGAGTGATATGTGTCAACTTTACCGAGGACGAGGCCAAGCTTCTTGCCCCGGGAGACCTTCCGCCTCCGCGGTGGTCACGACGGGACTGACGCCGACTGAAGGACTGCCCCGCTGGATACATGGAAGATCTGAGCAACGACAGAGGAGTGAGGAGTGCGACGAAGTGGGAGAGTGAGGAGTCAGGCAACGCTTTGGACTGATGAAGCGGTCTAATTTATTATTATGATTCTGCCGCGAGGGAGACGGCCTGGCGGTTGCGTTTGCACGATACTGGTTCTAGCCATCTCAATGAAACACGGTCCGTGCAATAGAGCGGGTCCAATGTCAGAGGGTAAACTTAAACATGGGTGGGAGGCAGTCGTTGTATTCGAAGGTATAGATGCGGGAAAGGATGGGAAATGATCGGAAGTGTGCAACAGCTCGCGTCTTTTCGTCTCTCGCATGAAACTGCTCGCGCGTTTGGATTTGGAGCCGCGCCGCTCGTGTCAATGGGATTTCATAGCATTATATCAGCAAATTTATGAGGAGAGATGTGGGATTCATTTAGAATAGAGATGAGTTTCATCGCCATGAAACCCAGCCGGCTCGATTACCAACATATCGGTCTTTGGAACAATGCAATGAAATAATACGCTGAGAATGGCCTATTTACTCGCATGTAAAGAATCAATCGTGCGTTTGGGTGTCCTCGAGAAGTCAACCGCATGCGGCCATTGGGAAAATGAGTCATGCATTGAAGGAAAACAAAGCAAAAACAAACATAGCAAAATACGACTGACTAAAATTGAAGAAAATATTGTTCATAGCTATCTAAAGCTTGATGACATCCTGACGATGAACAAGACCAGCACAAAAAGGACGATGGTGGTCACCATCCATGCACGCCGAATCTCGCCAGCACTAGCTCCAGCCATGCCATGACGGAATGCCGTTCTCACTGCCCGGAGCTCTGCCTTCTTCCTCATCAACCGCCGTTAAACTTGTCCATCCCGCGCACGCTGACCGCCTGGATCTCCCATAGCTCGTTGATGGTCTTCTGAGCCCTCTCATCCCATGGCTCATCATGCCAAATGACGAAAGCGCACGGAGCCTCCTGCGCACAACGATCAACATGCACAACAATTTGAACACTAAAGAAAGCAATGGCAAACTGTTGACGGTCGCTACGAACCAATTTCAACCGTCAACTAGCTCAATAAATAAGAAGGATTGGACATTTCTTACACGCATTTTATTTAGAAATAATCTATTTCCACATGTACCTCTAGATTTTAGTGTGCAGGTGGAATAAGGGAGTAATCCAGGTGAAACCATGCTCCAAGGCGACGAAACAACACTTTTACAAACTCGAGGTTCGCCGCGGGAATACAACTCCAAGACAAAAGGCCAAATATCGTCAAAGTCCAACACAACCAAGGCCTAATGCACCTGGACCAGAGAAGAAGACCCGGAGGGGGAGCCACCTGCCAAAGCCCAGCCCAGGTGGGGCCAGGCACAGGTCGGCCGACCCCCCTTGGCCAGGTCGGCCGACCTGGCAGGGTGGCCCCCTGGGCCCATCTTTTTATGGCGGTTTGTAACCGACCTCTGGAGGTCGGTTCCCCCTGCATTAAATTCCACCGACCTCAGGAACCGCCTCCAGAAACCGACCTTCAAGACTATAAATAAAGGGGTACCCCCCCTCCTGGAGGACACACCACAACACAAGGATCATTCCCTCCTCTCCTCACGCTAGAGCTAGAGACTCTTCTAGGTAGTGCTAGGCTGAGTAGTGGGCTGCCTCATTGCTCCCAAGGTCTTGTGGAGAATTGGGTATAGCTCTTGTATCCTCTCTTTGTAAGACTTGTTCTTCGTCTAATGGAATACATTCGTTCGTATAGTTGTTATGTGCTTAGTAGTTTGATCATGATCCTGCATGAATGTTCATCGTTCGTTCATGTTTGTTCATCGCTCGTTCATGTTTGTTCATCGTTCGTTCATCGTTCATCGATGATCGCTAGTAAACATACATCGAGCGTTCCTTGTTCGTTCATGCTTGATTATCGATTATTCTTGCACGTACTTAATTGATCGTCGTTCGTCGCTCGTTCTTGAGCGACGAACGCTTATGCATAACTTAGTGCTTGCTTTGATCCTTTTGTTTAATTCATGCTAGTTAGGCTAGTTGTTCTTATGTTTTGGCATCGGGCTCTCTGTCCTGCAAAGGTGCTCCAGATTTATCACCCCGTCGATCCGAAGGGTTGGGGGTGCCTCGAGGGATCTAGAGTTGTGGTTAGTGACGCCGGCATGGTGCTGGGGTTGTCTCTCCACCCTTGAGTATGTGCGTGTCCCACGGTTTGTAGAGGTAGGTGGCAGGAAGTGACAGCCCTGTCCATCCAAAGGAACCCTCCGCGTTCGGGCACGGCATAGGAGTATGTAAATGCGCCGGAGTCGCGGGGCAGACCCTGCGTATGCCGGACCTCCCGAAGTTGCCTAGACATAAGACGCTTGCTTGCGCTTGCATGATCTTAGATGATAGGTAGAGGCCTTGCACGCTCTATGAATGTTGTACTTTAGGAGTAGTAGCTCACTAGTCTAACTTAGCATTGCTTAGAATTGTCTCTCGCCTTTTATTAGAGAGAGTGGGATACCTTTGTGTGTGTCACACTATCCTCAACTATTGAACTTTACCCCTGTTTTGGAATGTGGTTATATCATCTATCATTTGTAACACCATGAACATAAGTACTCTTGTCAACCATGTCTTCCCTTGGGAAAATATAAATACGATACCCTTGGAATACTCTCGGGTGAAATGCTACAACGGGTTATCCGTCCGCTTGCGGATATTCAATTAACATGATAAACCTTATAATACATATCTAGTACTTGTTACTAGACGTGGATTATTTGGTTAATAGTGCAAGTGACTCAAACCATAACCCCCGGCGTCTCCCGCGGTCGTGTATTTTCTGCGTGACCGTAAGAGACGCCAACACAAACAAATGATGATGAACCATGTGTTGCATATGAAGTCACCTCCATTTGACAACCCAGGAAGCGCCGGCCGGTGTGCCGTCCTCCCCGCCACACCTTGCGCTGTGGACGCATGGCGTGGTCGCAGAGGTAATCGGAATCCTCGTCGATACCCATCCATCCAGGTTCCTCGGTCCACTCCCGAGGCTGCTCCTTGTCATCAGAGGATGACTCGTCGTCGTCATCATCATCATCATCATCATCACCTCCACCACCAGACGACGAGCCATCATCAGAATCATCGGGCTGCATAACATTTTTAATTCTGATTTTTAGAAACAGCTAATCCCAAACCTAAGACCAAATTAAACTGTGTAACCGAGCGCGCTTAAAAGGAAATGTAGCAGATCAAACACTAATCCTAGCAGAAAAAACCTCACTGGCAACAAAATCGAGCCTACCGTCCCAATCGACCCCAGTAAACCCAATATCTTGTCAAAATCGACTCTAATCTTGTCAAAATCAACAAATCGAAACAGAGGACCAGGGTTTTTCGGGCAGGCGTGCTCACCGAGGATGGCCTGACTGGAGAAGTTGCCGGAGCATGATGGTTCCTGGATCCGCCATCAGTGCGGACAGTCTCACCCTCACCGCGGACACCGGCGTACGCCTCGTCGGAGTTGTTGACGAGGTAGTCGCGCCATTCTTCCTCCGCGTTGTTGCTGCTGCGGGAGGCGCCGCTGAAGTATACGCTGTCGCTTTGACCGGATTGGAGCGAGGACATCGCCGATGGATATGGATCCGTGGCACAAGAAGGCTTGAGCGAGGCGGAAGGAGGAGTGCGGCAACGACGGCGGTGCGCGGCCGGAATGGGAACCAAGAAGAAGCAGAGTCTTTCTGTAGTGAGGCCTCTGTGGACCTGGTTTGTTTTATAGAGCAGAAAATTCCATCCATACCATCACTTGAGATGCACTTTCCATCCATACCATTACTATGTGTCAATGACATGTGGGACCAGACCCCACATGTCATTGACTAAAGTGATGGTATAGATGAAAACTGCGTTGGAAATGATGGTATGAATGCAAATACCCATAGAGCCGTAGAACAGGGAGGCATAGAACAGGGAGGCGGCACCTAGCAGTCTCTGCATGCGCTCATTGAAAGAGGTACAGGCTAGAGAAGGAATGACCGGGTCAACTACATGCGTGCATGGAGTGTCAACTTCCTCTGTTCTGGTCTTCTAGATCCATTTGACGCACAAACAGAGGAAAATGTACAACGTAAATTACATTAGGATTTAGCGTCTACGAAGTAAGAAGAGTTCAAAAGGCCCATCAGCTGGATTATTGCGACAGCTAGCGCGCTGAGCCGCTGACTAATTGGAATTACAACGACTAAATATTATCCTAGCTAGAGGTTGACATCCCGTGGACGAACATGACCGAAACACCAAAGGCGAACATGGCCACACCAAGGCCGACGGTGGCGGCCATCCATGCACGCTTTATCCCGACTATGTTTTCTGCAGCGATGCCATTACCAAATGCCTTCTTCGCTGCCTCGAGCTCATCCGCGTTCCTCCTCTTCACCGCCTTGAGTTTTTCCTCGTTGCTACTCTTCACGACCTCGAGCTCGTCTTCCTTGCTCCTCAGCTGTTGTCTAGCCTCTGTCACCATATGGACGGTGACCGACCCCAGCGTCCATAGGTCGTTCATGGTCCTCTGAACCCTCGCCGCCCATGGGTTATCATGCCAACAGAAGAATGCGCATGGGGACTCCTGCGCACATTTACAACAATTTAGTACTACAAAAAGAGAGCAAGAGAGCATGGCCGTGAAGAAGTACTACCCGTGAATGAACTCACCTCTAGTTGACAACCCAGGAAGCGCCGGCCACTATTCCTCCCTCCCCACCACACCTTGCACCGTAGAGGCAAGCCATGGTAGCAGACCCTTTCGCTATCCTCGTCTATGCCGCGCCAATCAGGCTCTTCGGTGAACGCCGATGGCGACAGATCCTGCTCCTCATCCTCCTGCTCCTGCTCCTCATCCTCCTGCTCCTGCTCCTGCTCCTCCTCCTCCTCAGACGACACCCCATAGTAGGAAGCAACGTCATCGTCCGACGGCGGCACCTTATCGTCGGACGGCGACACGTACTCAGAGGACGGCGGCACTTCATTGTCGGACGGCACCTCGTCATCGGTCAACTGCATGAACAGAGTCCACAGGCGCAGCGAAAGTAAAACTTCCTCATCCAAAATTTAAGAAGCAACTCTAATCCAAAACCTACGGATCGATCTCGGTTGACAACAAATGTAGCAGATCTAGTAGTGGTAATCCTAGCAGTGAAAAGTACTCAATGGAAAAAAGAAAAATATCAACCATAATCTCAACAAAAATAGACCCAACTTATCCTGATCGAACCTAATGGAACCTTTTGCGAAAACAGGGGATCGAACTTACCGAGGGTGAGCTGGCCGTCAGAGTTGCAGGAACTTCACCTTCTTCAGCCGCCTCCTTCACTGCACCGAGTGGAGTGCTCCTGGACCCGCCATTGCTGAGGACGGAGTCACGCGAAGCGCGGGCGCCGGGGTACGCCTCGTTGTCGGAATAGGCAACGAGGTACCTAGACCATTCTTCTTCACCTGCGTCGATGCCGCTGCCGCCGGGGTTGCCTGAGGACGTCAGCGATGGAGGAGCCATGGCGCAGGAAGCTGGTGCGAGACGATGAGGTAGTGCGGCGAGTACAACAGCGGTGCGCGGCGGGAACAATGAAAAAGAAGCGGCAGAGAATCTGTAGTGACTAGTGAGGCGATATTTGCGGCCTTTGGTACTGGGACGATAGCTCCCATGGACAAGTGGGTCCTGCCTTGCTTAGGGCCACATCTCACGAAAAAGACAAACAAAATGGTGATTTTTTTCAATAATTTGTGTATTTTTTATCTCCCAAACTTTTTTGATTTCTAAGCCACAATTTGTTGTGGGCCTTTTCCAAGTGTAATCGAGCCTATAGAATTTGTAAGGAATTTTTCTAAATGTATTCAAGATGGGTTTGTGTGGAGCCATTACATCGGAGTAGTTGTCACATAGAGATCGGAACCAACTTCACCTTGAATCACACACATACAAGTCAGTGTTCTTTCTAAAATTCTGTGAAAAATACAGTACGTACGCACGTATAATTTGTACTTGTTCGCCAAAGAACATCCCAAGGTCGACTTCGTTTGAGAGGTACAAAAAGGTGAAGAAACTAATTAATAGTGACTAATATCGAATGGACGAACGATTGCACCACTTTAATCAATTAGGATGATGCAGACAATCCGTGGCCTAATGGTCTACCGTTTTGTTTCACCACTCTGTCCATGAACAAAGGCCAGTCTCAACTCTCGAGAGTACCACAGCACAGCAGCTATAGAGATTTTACACGCATCAACTGAACGCGGCAACACCAGACATTGGTCTACAATTTTGTTTCAGCGCGCGCTACCCCTTGGATGATAGTGAGAACACGGACAATCCCTGATGCGAGAATGCAGGCACGCGACAATCCCCTGTATGCGTTTTGTTTCACGATTGTATCCCAGGAACTTAGGCCAGTTTCGAGAGTGCCACATCAGCTATAGAGATAAACGTGCTCATTTGCTGCCGCGGGGAGGGCTTCTACTCCGATGAGGCAACGAAGAGATGCGGTCCCTTTGTTAGCATTTGATTGTATTTCGTAGATGCTAGACTCTGAAAGCAGAAACTGAAACAAAAGGGCCAGCTTTTGAATCTGGATTCTACAATCTGGAGCATTGTAAAAAGATACTGAAAGCTGAATTGTGGAATCCATACATACAAATACTACTAAGATTTTGACCTCCAGATTTCACGACTGGGGATTCTACAACTCACAATCCAATGCTGAAACAAAGGCCATCTCGGTTTCTTTGTACACAGTTTTATCCACTGCATGCAAGCTGCAAGATGGGAATAAATTCAGTAATCTTTTAAATGAATCAACTGAACGCGGCAACACCAGACATTGGTCCACAATTTTGTTTCAGCGCGCGCTACCCCTTGGATGATAGTGAGAACACGGGACAATCCCCTGATGCGAGAATGCAGCATGGGACAATCCCGTGTTGCATGCGTTTAAACATCAGACGATCCATTACCGCAATGATCTACAGTTTTGTTTCACGATTGTATCCCACAAACTTAGGCCAGTGATAAGGACATGACTACGGTGTCCGAGAGTTTTCCCAATCTTAAAATAATACGGCCTCTTGCCTAAAAATACTACATTAGCTCTTTCTTTGTATTCGATGGCTTAATTAAACTTTGAGCCATGCACACAACGCATCAGCTAGGTGCTTCCCTGATATGAACCTTCATAGAACCAATCTCAATATATTTTCTTAGTCTCTTCTCTTCTTTTTTGAGCAATGCAGCACCTCTAATAATTACCGATGACGTCATGCCGGCGATAGTAAATATTTCCCTCTTTGTACTATATGTTTCAACAAAAGGAATAGTACCAAACTGAAGGACATTCTGATAGAGAGAATTACCATCTTCAATAGTTGAATCATTGCAAGTATTTTGAGAGTTTCTACTGGAAATGATTAGATGAGCCATGGGCTCATCATCCTCTCCCCCTTGAATCAAAGCTGTCCTCGGCTTTGACATAATTTGAAGAGCTTCATTTGTGGGTGAATCATAGCTCACTGTTGTTGACATGCTTTCGACATGAATAACCTTCTCTTTATTTAATTCATTAGCAATACAACTAGAATTAACAGAAATCCAATGCTGAAACAAAGGCCATCTCGGTTTCTTTGTACACAGGTTTTCCATTGCATGCAAGCTGCAAGATGGGATTACATTCGGTAATCTTCTACACGCATCAACTGAACGCGGCAACACCAGACATTGGTCTTCAGTTTTATTTGAGCGCGCGCTACCCCTTGGATGATAGTGAGAACACGGGACAATCCCTGGATGCGAGAATGCAGCCACGGGACAATCCCTGGTCTACAATCTTTTGCTGCAGCCTGCAGGAGCACCCGTGCAGGATCCATTGATGCAACTGTTTCGTCAAGACTCTATCCGGTGTTCCAACTGTTTTGTCCCGACTCTATCCGATAAACGTAGAGCCTGTTCGTTTCCTTTAGTCCTAAAGTTTAGTCCAGAGAATCTTGCTATTTAAGGGTATTAAATAAAGTCTAATTACAAAACCTTTTTACAGATGGGTGCTAATTTACAAAACCTATGTTTCGCTACAGTGATGCTACAGTAACATCATCTAATCACAACTTAATTACCCTCATTAGATTCGTCTCGCAAAGTAGTCCAGGTTTCTGCAAAAAGTTTTGTAATTATATTTTATTTAATACCTTTAAATAACAAGAACTTTAGACTAAACTTTAGTCCTAAACGAAATGAACACGCCCGTAGGCCAGTCTCGAGAGACAAGAGTACCACAACAGCTATAGAGATTTGTCTAAAGTTGGGATTCCTTGAACGCGCTCATTATTGATGTGATGTGGAGCCTCATTTAGTGCTAATGAAATCCCCACAGACTGACCATAGTAAAAAGCTTCAATATTTTGTCAAAATTGGGAAGCGCTCGTCTCATCTGACGTGGCGTGTCAAGCAACGAAATCCGCACAGTGTTCCCGCCTTCCCGGCAAGTTGCCACCAACACATTGACGCGTCTGCCGTAGGCATCATTGCGCTGCAGAGAAGGCTTCAAAATATAAAAAATCCCGTTCGGTTCTTTCCTCACCATTTTTCCATTTCTCTCGCTCCCGGATCCCTGTGAGCGCCGGCCAGCGATGGAGGACGGGCAGAACCAAACGCAGCTCCAGGCTTACATGAGGGGGTTGGGAGAAGGTTTTGCGAGGGGCCGCGGCGCTCCCAGCTGTCACAGCCGCGGGCTCTTTGGGGCCGGCCGCGGCTTTCACGGTCGCGGGCTCTTTGGGGCCGGCCGTGGCTTCCCGGGCGGCGTGGTCGTTGTTACGGGCAGCGGCGGCGTGCTCGGTGGGGCCGGCTGCGGCAGCGGCGGGCGCGTTTGGGCGGGCCACGGTGAGGGGGGCGCTCCTCTCGGTTCTGCCGGCCGTGGCGCGCAAGGCGGCGGCGAGCACGAAGGCCGCGGCGACCAGATCAGCTCGCTCGCTGGTGGTGCCACAGTGCAGGCCGTGGCTTGAACGGCGGCGGTCTCGGTGGGGTGGGCCGCTGCGGACAGGACGGCTGGTTCGTTGGTGGTGGCCCGATCACGCGGTCGCGGAGTAGGGAGCGCCGCCGAGCTGCAAGGGAGGCGGCTGCCGAGGGTCGTACTGCAGGGGAACCGGCTTCCGGCACACCTGCTGCAGGGGAACCCAGTGCCGAGGCGCCTGCATCGGAAGAGCCCGCGTGCGCGTTAGGTGCTTCCGCTTTCATGCTTCCTGTGTTTGTCTTCATGGTGCCTATGCCGCCGCGGGCACCGTGATTGCTTGTAGGGTCATGGTCGGCACATATTACTGCAGCTGTTCAATGTTGTTTTTGTGGAAATTATTTGTACCGATCATAGTCTAAGTATATTTTGTACTAAGGCAATTGTAGACTGCCTATTACTGCAGTTCGCCTCTATTTTTTGATATGGTGATTCGCGCCTTGCGTTTATTTTTCCGTACTAGTCAATTATCCCGTGATTGAAAGAGCCGAGCCGGGGTCTATCTGCTGTGTGCATGTGAGCAAAATTAATGATTGGATCATTGGCAGGACCCGAGGTCACGCCATCGAGGCTCGAGATGTCTTCCTCAACGTCCCACGCCGGAGACGACTCCGACAAATCCGTCCACACTTTCACTTACTCCGGCGACTCCAGCGACTATCTGAGCGATTCGCTGAGCTCGATAACCTGTGATTCACCTTAGATCTTTGGTTCATTTTGCTCTGCCAATGGTTTTATTTGGGGATTGTTTTGTTGTGACCTAGGACAACGATCTTCCGCCCGAGACGGAAGAGAGGCACTGGCGTGGGATTGACATGAGCACGGACGAGCGCTGCGCCTATGGCCGTCCTCGTAGGAAGGTCTGCTGGGGCGGGAGGAACACTGGACGCCGATTCCTCGGCTGTCGCCTTAAGGTTTTTCTCTATCTCTTCGTGCTCTGTTTTTCCTCTGCCTTTTTCGTTCTGTATGATTCATATTGCTATATATCGCCGTTTTCAGGTAGTCCATTTTGCTAACAATATTTTGGTAACAATATTTTGCTTCCCCCTTCTCCCATTTCCGCAGGAGGACGGAAAGCAGTGCTCCTACGTCAAGTGGATTGACCCGAAATGGCCGGAGAGAGTCCAGGTGTCCTTCAAGAAGCTGTGGCATTAGTCAAACCAGTTTATGCGAGCAAGGAGGCATTGTTCTAACGACCGTCGCGATGCTCTCGCTGCAAAGGTCAACATGGAGCAGAGATTCAAGGAGAGTGAGGAGGCCATGGAACGGAGGATGAAGCAGATGGTGGATGAGCTCAAATAGTGGATTGTCTTAGTCAAGCTGTCGCAGGCTCGGTGGCTGTCCAGCGAAGGGGAGAAAAAGAGAGTCTGGATGCTGGTTGGGATCCTGATTTGTGTGATGATGCTGTACCTCATCATCCACAAGAATTGATCGTCATACTCTCCTATCTATTTTGTTCGTTGCTAGTGACGATAAAAAGCACATTTTGCTTGGCTGTTGATGGTTTTGAAGCACTGGCGGCGGACGAGCTGTAGTGTCCGCGTTGGTGCTAGTTGTGGTTGTCGTTTGTAACAAGGGGTTAATGTACTAGTACTTTGTTATGAGGAAAATACCTTGTATGCCATTGGCTTAAACTAAAACCCCTTATATGCCATCCTGGCCCACATGTTCTGAGGGCAAATACCTTGTATGCCATTGGCTTCATCTACACGCAGCTGACATGCGGGCCCGACGAATGCTTCCTTGTGCGATGCGTTCAGTACTAGTCAAACCGCTGCGACAAAAAATTTTACTTGGTCTTGGGACTCGCGTAGTGCTGTGGGTCGTGGGCAGCAGGCCAATGAAGGCTTCTGCGAAGTACAATCGAGCACTATAACAGCTGGCCCAGACCAAGATTCAGCCCATCTCTGAAGATACATAGATGTGGGCCCGAACGTGAATGCCACGTGGCATTAGAGGGATGAATAATATGTTGGAAAATTAGTACAGTACTAGTAGGCCTTGTTGAAACCTGACAGGTGGGTCACAGAAATGGGACCGACGGAGGCACGTCGCATAAAAAAATTGTTGGACGAGTGGAAAAGTAGGCCTCGGTGAAGCCTGACTGGTGGGTCACAGAAGTGGGACCGACGAACCCACGTAGCTGACACGCGGGCCTGGCGACAGCTTCATTGTGGGATGCGTTCAGACTAGTGTGCAAAACTGTAAACCATAGCTGCGACGAAAATTACTTGACCGTGGGACCCATGTTGATGACATGTGGGCCAGCGTAGTGTGGCACGAACACGCAGGCAAATGAAATCAACGACGAAAAATACTTAGTCTACGGACCCCGTCTCCTTGTGGCATTTTACGCGGTCAAACGAAATTTTAGTGACAAAAATGGTTTGACCGTGGGCCTGTGGAGCCTGACACATGGGCCCCTTCTTGCTGACCAGGATGCCACGTAGGCCACAAACGCCCCTGGGGCGGGGTTTATGACGAAAGTTGTGGGTCCCACGTTGACTGACATGTAGGCCCTCGTAGTGTCGCATCGTGCGCACGTGCCATTACCACGCTGGGAAATAAAATCAGCGTCAAAAAATACTGGTCTTGGGACCCCGTCTTCTGATACGTGGGCCCCAGTTGCCCTTTTCTGTGCGCCTTGTGGCATTTTACGCGGCTAAACGAAATTTTAGTGACGAAAATGGTTTGACCGTGGGCCCGCGAAGTCTGACACATAGGCCCCCTCTTGCTGACAAGGATGCCACGTAGGCCAGAAACGGCCGTGGGGTTGGGTGTATGATGAAAATTGTGCGTCGCCGTACTCGGAACGGGATTTTAGTGACGAATCAGCCACCCAGAACCTGCCCAGAACAGTAAACCGGCGACACGGGACAATACTGTTCATTGATTTATACGGATTTTCGTCACAAATGAGGCTTGTTAGTGACGGACCGCGAAAAACGTCATAAAGTTGGCCGAAAACGGGAAAAACCCCCAAAATAGTGACGGATCTACAGTAAAATCGTCACCAATCAGCAGATCTGTACTAGTGATATCAAAAGTATTAAAAATTTAATTACAAACAAGTTTTAGCAAGAAAACTCTAAAAATTGGTATGGTATCATAGTTTGAGTATATGATCTTGTCATAAAAATTTCAAATCATTTCACTAAAGTGGGAGTGTACATTGTTCACAACTGGATACATCTCTCTTATAGTTTCATACTTCCTCCGTCCCTTAATATAGGGCCTTTTGGAGTTCCAATTTTTCCCTAAATATAGTGTGTTTTGCATATAAGACAAACTATGTGGTTGGTCAGGGGGTTGGTGGAAGGGTGAGTTGAGTTAAAAATGAAGGGCATGGTAGTCTTTTAACACCTTGATTATTTTCCTGTTTGAAAGCTAAAAGGCCCTACATTTAGGGACGGAGGAAGTACAACTTAAGTGAAACATTGAAGTCTGCATCGTTTAGAACACTTTTTTTAACTCATATGAGGCATAAATTTAGACAGAAGCTTCCTTTTACCTTAATATCAGAAAATATGATGTAACATTAGCAATTGTCATAAAAAACCTGTAAGAAAATAATTATCTTAATAATATAAATTTAACAAGAACAAGTCATATGAAAAAATATAAATAGATAGCGGTAAACATATAAACATACATTATTACATGAAAGAGCACGATTTTAGAAAAACAGAGAAAAAATAATCATCAAATTTGGAGTTCGTATGTGGAAGAAATACTACTTCCAAATTTTAACTTCGGATTAAAAAGAGAATAATGAACTATTCTTGTGTTCTATGGCCTCTTATTTGTAACCGCGGTTCACCTTATGGACCGCGGCTACAAATGCTCTCATTTGTAGCCGCGATTCGTAACATGAACCACGGCTAAAAATCATTTGTAGCCGTGGTCCGTAACGTGAACCGCGGCTAAAAATCAATTTGTAGCCGCGGACCATGATGTGGTCCGCGGCTACAAATATGAATCCATTTGTAACTGCGGTTCATGATTGTTTGCGCGGCTACAAGGATTTGGCTTGTGTCGCTAAAGGAGAGCTTTGTTGTAGTGTTTGGATAGACTTGGTGTAAATGGATGAGGGTTGTGATCATGAATGGGACTCTATGTGTGAAAGTGAATGATGGCCTAGGCCCTTATTTCCAGAGTGGAAAAGGGGTTAGGCAGGAAGATCCTTTATATATTCTCATTTTTGTTTTATTTAGCAGCGGACTCCCTAGCAAAAATGATCAGGACTGCACAAGGCATGGTCTGATAAGCCTTGTACCTGAATACATTGATAAAAGGGTGGTAGGGCGGCAATACGCTGATGACACGATCATATGCTTACAAGATGACCAGGACTCGACTCTAAATATGAAACTTTTGGTGTATCTGTATGAGTCAATGTTTGGACTAAAAGTAAATTTTCAAAAAAGCGAGGTGGTAATGATCAAGCAAGACAATGCAAAAACCAGTTACTTTGCTGACTTATTTAACTGTGCAATAGGGGAATGTCCTCTAAGATATCTAGATGTGCTTGTGTCACACACTAGACTACATATAATTGACTGGTTGTATTTGGAAGGAAAACTGGGGAAAAGACTATATGGCTGGCAAGGAGGATCTTGCTCCATCGGTGGAAGGACAACCTTGATTGGTTCTAGTCTGACCAGTATTCCAATCTATCATATGTCGATGTACATGTTACCAAAGAAAACAATCAAGCGAATGGATAAAATAAGAAAATGATTCCTATGGCAAGGGGGTAGCACAAAGAAGAAATACCATCTTGTTAAATGGGAAAAAGTATGCAGGCATAAAAAGAATGGAGGTCTTGGAATTAAAAACCTGAGAAACCTAAACCAGAGCCTTCTTTGTAAATGGTGGTGGAAAATAGAGCAAGGTGAAAGGATGTGGCAGGAAATTGTGGGAAAAAAGTACTCGAGAGGCAAAGGTATTTCTCAAATTAAACATAGGCAAACTGATTCACCGGTGTGGACTGACCTGTTAAAGTTGAAGGAAATTTATGTTGCTGGAAGAATAATGGTGACTGGGGATGGCAAGAGAACTGACTTCTGTGAAGGAATGGATAAAAAGTGCGCCTTCTGTGATAAGGAAGAGACCATTCAACATCTTTTCTTTGAATGTGATGTAGTTAAATATGTATGGAGTATGGTGGCTCTGGTAATTGGGGCAGATTGTCGACCAGAGCGTATCGACCAATATTTTGCTTGGGTGAAACACTATTTACCAAACGGCAAGAAATTCTTTATGGTAGGCTTGGTAGCAGTCTGTTGGGCAATTCGGAAACTCCGAAATAGAGTTGTCTTTGATAAAAAAAATAGGGGCATTTGTGTTTTTACCCTCACTTTGAACTCTAATTCTGATTTTACCCTCACTTTTTTGACTTTGTGATTTTACCCCTGGTTTTTCAACATGAAGCCAGATCTTACCCTCAGTAAGGGTAAAATCAGAATAATTCTATTGCGATTTTACCCTCAGTAGGGGTCAACTCTGGCTTCAGGTTGAAAAAACAGGGGTAAAATCACAAAGTCAAAAAAGTGAGGGTAAAATCACAATTAGAGTTCAGAGTGAGGGTAAAAACATAATTGTCCCAAAAAAATATTAGATCTCCTACTGAGATCATTTGTTACGCGTGTTCATTTCTCAAATATTGGGCAGGTCTACATTCTGGAAACGACAAGTTGGAGCTGGAAGGAGGAGCAGAGGTGCTCCAGCAGACAGCAATCAACCTGCACTACGTTTGGTTATTGCCTGGCTCCACCTGCCTGGGCCAGGCAACGAATCGCAGCCACAGGCACTCGAAATCGTGTGCCCGGGAGCGATGCCTGGCGGAGGTGCTGCCTGGGAGGATTCAAAGCAAACAGGCCTAAGCAAGGAGCAGTTCGCAATGACAGGGCAATTACAGGCGTGTGAACTGAAGTTCTCAAGAGGAGAAGAATCAAAGTTGAAGAAGACTTACACAAGATCCAGAAGCTTGTTCTGTGTTTGGCTGTCTGTAACAGCCGGAGATTGTCGTTTGCTTGTAATAGAAAGTGGCGCGGCCCTGGGTGCTGCCAGTAGTTCCTGTTAGCTTTTACGTCGTAGGCTGTTTCAAAGTGGAACCTCTTGTCTCAAAAAAAAAAAGCGGAACCTCTAGTAATAGTTGTAGTTTTTACTTTCTGCAACTGAACTCTTGTTGGTTTCGTTACTGCTAGTAATGAAATTCCGGGAGGTAACCCCTGTTCTGCAAAATGCCGAGAGCCGTAGGTTTCAGGCTAAAGCGGAAGTTCAGTACCCGGCAACCCCAGCACCCCATTTCTCAGCCACATGTTTCCGTCCCCGAAACACGCGCCCAGGTGCAGACAAACATACCACCTCTAAATTATGTCCAATCGTATATTTGCGATTCCAATGCGGCGTATGGATACGAAATTAGTGCAGGGCTAGTTACCGACCTTTCTGGACGGATCATTCTCAATCGAGTGATACACTACTGGTTCAAAATTCGAATCCAGGAGCAGCCATATGAAGCTGTTCGTCCTAGAACCAGCTCTGTTCCTGTAGCTCGACGCAATGGCGGAACAAAGTGAGCCGCCAGCCGTTCCAAGCTCGTCGCTCTTCAGTTTGGGGATCCCACGACCGTCCCTTCCAAGGCCGGAGTGTCTCGGGTCAGCTGATTTCTGTGGGGCGCGGCGGACCGGAGAACTACAAGGCGGATTCGGGATCCAATCGCCGCATCAGGAAACCGAAGAACCAGGTAAGCCACTGTTCCAGCGGAAACTTGCAGGTTAATTTGTTTTAGTTTATCTGATTCTTTTTTTATTTGTTTGTTAAACTATGTGAAATAGGTGCTTTGGATCCTCTCGGATCTGTACCTGCCTATGGCTGCCGGCCATCACCGGGAAGGTTGCCTGGAGAAGGATGGTTTCGAATGGATGGTCTGCTTGGTCAGCCATCGACTCCTACCTTCGAATGGATGGTCTGCTTGGTCAGCCATCGACTCCTACCTCGTCGTCACACAGGATGGCATCGAGGGCATCGGCACTGGCGACCCCATTTTCTGCTACATTTTTTCCACAGCCCTGTCAAGTTAGAAGGTAATGGTTGAACAATTGCTTCTTCTCATATGTTGTTACCATTGAGTTCTTAGACAACGTGGTCCTTGTTGTTGACAGTGAAATGGTGAATCCAATTGGGTTGAGCAACATACCTGTTGCAAAGTCAGAAAAATGGGAGGAACGAGTAGAAGGGATAAGAGATAGAAACACGTGTGGTTCTTCCGGATCAGTAGGGTATGTAATTGAAAATATTTTGTTTCTGCTGAATTGTGTTGTATTCTTTTCATTATGATGGTATAACAATTTCAGGTCCAGATTGCTGCTTGGTGCACGTGAGCGCTCATCCCCCATTCTGTTCAGACGTTTATCTGGGAATGTAGAGAACGATGAACATGGGTGTTCGGCTGATATGTAAGGGATCCTTTCCTGTTCACTTTCGTATTAGAAACAAGGTTAACTTTGTTTTGTGGATGTACCATATAAATTGAAATTGCTTTCTATTTATGCAGGGATGTTGGAGCCGCGGCAATGAACCCTGTTGACCAGGTTCGAAGAATAGAAATTGATCTGAATTGTTTACCTGATGAGGAAAAAAGTTTAGGGTTTAATGCTCCGAATGTGTATGTGTAAGCTGGCTACAAATGTTGTTACTCTCATTCTATATTAAGCTTGCAGCAATAATATTTCTTTTTGTTTTTGTAGAAATGGTAGCGAACATCAAAAAATTGGAGAAAGCTCGGGTCTAGACCTTATGCAGTTTGTTGATCCGTCTGTTGAAGATACATGTTCCAGCTACAGGTAAAATGTTTTATGCCCCTGTTTTTTCCATACTATCTCGTAGCCATGGATTAAGACGATAGTTGTAATTTATTTGATTTGAAACGTTTTCTAGCTTGTCTGATTCAGAGGAGGCAGAAAGGGAAGAAGAGTTACGTCAGCCAAACATTGATGTAGGGGACAGTGCTGATTGTGGAATAGGGTTAGTATTTACAGCCTTTTTTTTCTTTTAATGTACAGTTTGTTATCTGGATTTTGACAATTAGTTTTGACACTTATTTCAGGATTGAGAGTACCATTCCTGTTGGGCCAGGTAACATAGGTGCGGCTTCAAGCACCGGTTCCACAAATATTGTTGAAATCGGGGATGGGGTTAATGGGCCCAGGAAAAAAAGGTGGAATTTATATAATTGTTGGTTGTATGGTTTCATTTGGAACTATATTTTTAAACTGCATACTAATGGGATACATTTTTTTAGGCATTATGGTGTAGAGGGGCCAAATGAGAGAGAAAAGATGGCGGGAAAGAAGAGTGCACTGGAGATGGCTATTATGAAGTTTGCTGATCGTACAACACCGTACATTATTGACCCAACAGTTGGTACAGAGTTCGACTGTGTTACAGAGGCATTTGATTACTACAATTTGTATTCTTGGGAGGTTGGTTTTGGTATAAAGTATGGAAGGACTAAGCATTCTGAAAACAAGAAGTTCCGGAACAAGGATCCGGCTGAAAAGTACGTGCTGTCGGTAGAGTTGAGATGCTGCTGTGCGGTAAGTTTGGTTTGAAGGAAGCTAAAAAGTTTATCATTCTGTGGGTCTCCTTTGTTCATCTATACTAACGAAGAAACCTTCTTTTTCACAGGGAGTCCCAAATAAGGGTCAAAAGGTATCTGCGAAGCTAGGCTGTGGAGCTATGATCCGTTTGCACAGGACACAGGACCATGGGTATGTAGTGGTTGAGCATAGAACAGAGCATAACCATCCTTTGTCTGGAACCTGTGGCGAGAAAAGACAATGGCCGTCACATAAGCGAATTGACAAGCACACAAAGGAGCTGGTACGGATACTCCGGGAAAACAACCTTGGATTGACAAAGATATATAGTATTTTGGGTAGTTTCTTTGGATCCATGAGCAATGTACCCACCACAAAGAGGAACTTACGAGCTGTGTGCCAGAAGATTTCTAGGGAGGAGGCTGAAGAGGACATAAAGAAGACATTGCTGGTTTTCAGTGAGATGCGTGAAGCTGATCCTGGTTTTTTGTACAGTGTCGAACCAGATGAAGATGGGCGTATTAAGTCACTGATGTGGACTAATTCAACAGGACTCATGTTAATGCCAATTTCCCGTTCTGTGAGTGAATCACGAGTGGCATTAATCCTAGTGCGCTCTTGTTGACGCCGTCTTGCAAGATACTGCTCGTGTGTCTCATCCTCCAACGTAGCAGCAACATCAGCTGGGGGTGGGTTCATATCAATTTGTTCTTGAAACCACCAGCATTCCTATATAAAAAAAAATACATTAATACACGACTACTTTTCTTGAAGTGAAACAATGATGCAATAGAAGTCAAAAACTTACCTCGAAACATAGAGGATCTAGATCAGGACACTTGAAGTATCTGATGCCATATGTTGCCGGTTCACGGGATACGGCAATGGTTGCTGGCGAACCACAGTAACAAAAAGGACGGTCATCCCAGTCAGGAATGGGCAAACTCATTTTTCACAAATGGTCTATATGAGAGAGAACCAGGTATGAAAGTTTTGAACTCAACCTGCTGTTTATATAGCCTTCAGGTTTATAGGCGCATGGACAACGTCCATGAAAATGTTCTCCATCAAATCCATTGGATGCCCTGCTGATGACCAACGTATACGGTCGATGAGCAAAAGCTGGAACACGCCTTGCTCAGAAATAGTAAACGTTTGATGACCAAAAGCTGGAACATGGCTCGCTGAAAATCGTCACATGCATGTCTAAAGGCTGAAACACGGGTTGATGAAAAAAGTACAGGAACGATGACATATAGCTACTAGAACACACCTTGCTAAGAAATAGTAAATGTTCGATGACCAAAAGCTGGAACATGGCTCGCTGAAAATTGTCACATACATGTCTAAAGGCTGAAACACGGGTTGATGAAAAAAGTACAGGAACGATGACATATAGTTGGAACACGGGTCCATGAGAAACGTACAAGATCGATGAATTGTAGCTGGCAACGGAAGTCGGTTCTTTCAAAGCAAGCAGACCTCCATCCACCGCTACACACCAATTAAATATTCCAAACATTGGTACGTGTTGTCCTGGTTCATTGAAGACTCTGAAAAGAGCACAGTACATCCACACTGCCAAATGCAACACTGGCAGGCGCACCAGGAAGCAATACGCGCGAAAAAAATGCTGTACGCTGCTAATACAAACCCCGCACGGCATCCAAAGAAAACATGTGGGTGAGAAATGGGCTACAAACCCCCGCACGTTGCATTTTATAGGTTTCAGTCTGTCCAGCGGCCACGATCATCATTCTCGTACGGGGTCTGCAAAAGAAGCCAACAAAAGAACAGAGCAGCAGTGAAAATGAATGGCGGCCCTGTCCGTTTTATAGGGGTCTAAAATTTAGAGGGGTCTAAAAAAAGAATCTTATTATTTAAGAGTATTAAATAAAGTTTAATTATAAAACTAACTGCAGAACCCCTGGTCTAATTCGCGAGACGAATCTAATGAGGGTAAGTAAGACGTGGTTAGACGATGGTTACTGTAGCATTACTGTTGCATGACTGTAGCAAAACATAGATTAATTAGACTCATTAGATTCGTCTCGTAAAGATATACCCATCTGTAAAAAAGGTTTTGTCATTAGATTTTATTTAGTACTAGGTTCTCTTTGTTTACAGGCCTCTAAAATTTAGCGTTAAAAAAAACGAACAGGGCCGGCTACTCTGTCACTCTGTCGTTGCAGCTAGTCGTAGGCAGTACCATTTGACAGCCTACATGCACCGCATGAATCAATATGCCGGATCCGAGGAAAGCAAACACAAACAGCTGCAAACGGGAAAAGCTTCTAGACTTCTAGTCTGAGTCAGGGGTGTTCGTTTCCAAAGGTTTAAATTTTAGAGGGGTTATTTAGGAGCATTTTGTCATTTAGAAGTATTAAATAAAATTTAATGACAAAACTTTTTTGACAGATGAATGCTCATTTCAAGACGAATCTAATGAGCCTAATTAATCTATATTTTGTTACAGTAATGCTACAGTAACCATCGTCTAATTATGGCTTAATTACCCTTATTAGATTCGTCTCGCGAATTAGACCCGGAGTTCTGCAGTTAGTTTTGTAATTAAATTTTATTTAATACTTCTAAATAACAAAATTCTCTTTAATGTGACCTCTTTAAAATTTAAACCCCGGAAACGAACACCCTAGTCTCTCTAATATCTGCTCTTTAGTCTTTAGTCTTTACCGGGCAGTGAAGCTAGAATCTTGCTACTGGCCCTGCAGATATACATGAGTCTCTACTTTTCCCCGGCTAAAAGGTTAGGATTAGCATTCTACATTGTTCTCCCATGTCCGGCCTGCTGAGAACAGAGTAGAGATGACAAAAGACATGGGGTCAATCAGCCGAACGTCCGTGCCTGCTATGTATTTTGGATTTGGTAGCGTGCCGAAAAATTAGGGAAGCAAAGGAAATTTAAATGTTCTGAAACTGTAACATGACTGCCGAAGTCTTCAGGTATAGGTTCTTCAGAAAATGGCATGTGATTCTAATTGATATGGCACAAATCAGTGACATGTTTGATTCACATGCGATGGTGCTGGTTGTGTTGCCCCTCAAGCCTGTCTTCTCTGGAACGATTCAATTCTTCTACGTTGGTTTTGGGCGAGAAGGTTCAAGATGAAATAGTAAGTCTCAAATTGGTGCACCGTACATTAATTTTCTTGAAAAAGAACGTAGATATTGTTTATAGCTTTTGATAGTTTGGAGACACATAGGTTCATTGATGTAATCGACATCGACAGAAGCGTTTTTTTTTTTTGTATTTTTGCTAAGGTAAATATTTAAAACAACACGCAGATTTGCATACTTGTTATATTGTGGCTAGCAGCAATCATCTATATATATTAATAGAATTTTGTGGCATGTTATCTCCATCCAGAATTATAATTGCCTCTCCCCACCAGGAAGGCCTACAGACCTTTCTGTGCTCTGAATTTCCGCTTGTCCACTTCTGGGGACCTGAGTGTAAACTGCGGTCTCAACGGGCTAGATAACCATATTGTCTGAAGGATTCCAGTCCATGTGTATAAATGTGTGGATTTGGACAAAATCGATTTGCACCTTTCATGTTGCTAGATCTGTTGGAAGAGAAGAATTGAACACTCTGTTCTGTGCCTTGGTTGCCTAAACATTCAGAAACACATGAAGTCAGTACCACACCACAGAAACATGGATGGCCAACTTGAATCCATACCTCTTTCTGCCAGTCCGTGCACACTGTGATAATCACAAGCAGAACGACTTGCACCACAACACCGCAAATGATCCCCGTCCAAAGGCCCTGTTCAAGCATTTTCGTCAACATATCAGCAGCTAGGTGACTACTAACTATGTGCTTAGCATCGAATTGATGAGACGAAAAAAGAGTTTCAGAAATTTGTTGGAATGACAGAGGAAAGAGCGGAGCACCATTCCGCCGACGCGGAGGACAAAGGCTATGAGGTATGCCGCCGGGACACCGACGGCATAGAACGCGCCGAGGTTAACCCAGGCGCCGATCTTCTGCCATCCACAGCCTCTAGCCACACCTGCACATATCCAAAGAGTGTTATCTTCTCAAATGTCACAATCTGCACATAACTGAAAATTTTGCAAGTGTAAAATGCTTCGGTTTGGACTCGTCGCTAAGTGTCTGATATATTCAGAGACTGCAAATAAAGTTGTACTGTACCTGCAAGGGGACACTGGATTCCATCAAAGAAGTTGGACACTGCGATAAGTAGCATCATCCGGGCCACGTAACTCACGACCTCCTCCTCGTCACTGTAGGCGTGCCCCCAGACGTAGCGCACGCAGACCAGCACCAACCCCATCACCAGTCCTTCCGACACGGCCAGGAACATGACAACGCGCACTGCGAGCCGGGCAACCCACGGCCGGCCCGCACCGAGCTCGTTTGAAACACGAGTGCTGCGCAATCAAATATATTCAGAACATAATCAGAACCATTTACTGAACTGAATAAGTGCGTCCAGCTAACTTCGCAGCCATGTTTTGGTTTACCTGATTGCGGCGCCAAGGCCGTAGGGGATCATGAACAAGCAGTTGGCAGTGTTGAGCCTGTAAAGAGGCAGCTCATCAGTTTGGCGCGGGGAGAAGAAAATAAAAGAAGTAGGAAAAATTCAGTAAAATGGTGACAGTCTTGTTACGTGATCGATAGGACGGATGTTTCCAGCTGGGGGTTCGGAAGAAGGCCTGACAGCAGCACAAGGAGCTCAAAGGACCACTGTTGACACCCAAATTTGGCATTTTAGTTAATTCCGGCTTGATTAGGTGTTAATAAATTAGCTGGATGGGTTATTTGTTTGTTTATTCGGCCGATGCTAATGTTTTTGTCTTGGTATTAGTATGTTGCAAGTATTTTGCAGGCTAATGAAAGCAATCGTGCAGCTGAGTGAAGGACTTGAAGTTACTGCATACCCCAGACAATTTTCGGTTTTGTCTGTCTATTCCAGAGAATCAGCTTGGTTTTTGTCTGCCCGTTCCAGAGAGCCGGGCTCATTTTGTCTGTCCTTTACAGAGATGGGAGCTTTGTTTTGTCTGTCCTTCCCCGAGATTCAGGCCATAGGCGTTCGGTATTGTCTGCCTTGCCTCGCAGTCCAGGTTTTCATCGCGCATGTATGGGAGGCGGTCAGGGTGCAAGCGTACGTGATCAAGACTTCCAATATACACGAAGCAAGATTTTGATGTGGGACCAGCGCTGGAAAATCAAGCTTTGCATGCATGCACCCAGCCGAATAAAAGAATATTTTATTTGGTTTAGGAAAAAAAGGATCGGATTAGCTTCTAGAGTAGTAATATTTCTATACGAAACCGAATTGGTTGCTGTAACTTGAGGCCGAAGGCCAGGCCACCCTATAAATTGAGAGGGTTCACGGCCGATTGAAAAATAAACACAATCGACAAAAACACTATTATTTTCTTATCGTTTCCTTTTGCCCTAGTTCATCTTTTCCAACCCTAATTTCTGTTCTTCCTTCGTCTCGACGGCGATTGAAGGCGTTCTAGCTGGTCTGCCGACGCTAGGACAACCCAGGGTGCGCCTGCCCCGACGGGGTCCCTCCCGGGCAGGCGTTCGTTGGTTTTCCGCAGACGACGCCGCGAGTTGCAAGTCTGCGGATTGCACGTTTGCGTGCTCGTGTTAGCGGCGCGTTTTCGCGTCAACACACTTTTTGGCGACTCCGCTGGGGAAGAAGAAGGTTCAGGCTCCTAAGCCGAATTCATCTTTTCCAGCCATGTCGGGTTCTCTTTCTGAGATTGATCCCAAGAACATCATCGAGGCTTCGTTTGAAGAAATTCCAGAAGATGTACGCAAGAAGTTCGAGGAGGTCAAGAAGATACGGGAGGAGCAAGAGTTGAAGGAATTTCTCTCATGCTTCAAGAAGGATCGGCAAGGTGCAGTGAGTCAAATCAAAGAGTTTGTGCCGATTTCTATCAACAAGTCACCTGAGGTAACGACCAACGCGATCAATCCTTCCTCCTCAGTTAGTTATGAAGATATGTCTAACATTATTGCTGATATGAATAAAAATTTGAATAATCAAATGCAATATCTGATAGAGGAGAATCTTGCTAGGACGTTTAAAAATTTAAATATTTCTCCTATGTCTGCTGCTGTTCCTATCGCACAACATGCCCCGAGTTCATCGGCTACACCTAGTGCACAATTAGATCAACCTCATTTTGGCATGCCGTTGAATTATTTTCATGGTCAAACACCTCCGGCTCAAGCTAGTGCATTTAACGACAAGCCGGAGAGTGCTATTGTTTTAAGTCCACCAGCACCAGAACCTATTGCTAGCATACCTAGTTCAGTTATTAATAACCGAACCAATGAGCTTGTTAATTTCATACCCCCGAGTAGGTCTGTTGCATGTAGTTCTTCACCAATTCCACCTATAGGCAGTGGTATACCTTATGGCCCAGTACCTAATTCTCAATTTAATAGGCCATATAATTCATCTCTGCAACATAATACAGCCCGAAGAGCTCCTATAACTAATATGGAAGAATGTCTAGCTGCCATGAAAGAAGAACTAAATAAACAATTTAGAGAGAATTTTGGCGTGGATTTGAAAAATAGAAGCCGGATTTATCAGAAACCATATCCTTCACATTTTGATTCGGTTTCCTATCCCATTGGTTGGCGTATGCCTGATTTTGTTAAATTTAATGGAGAAGATAGCAAAACCACATGGGAGCATGTTAGTCAATACTTAGCACAGTTAGGAGAAGCTAGTTCCTATGATGCTTTGAAAGTGCGTTTATTTTCTTTATCATTGACTGGAACTGCTTTTTCTTGGTTCTCTTCATTAGCTCCTAATTCTATTTTTTCATGGGAGCAATTAGAAAGAAAATTTCATGAGCATTTTTATAGTGGCGATAATGAATTAAAGTTGTCTCATTTAACATCGGTTAGACAAGGACGTGATGAATCTGTTAATGATTATATTAAAAGGTTTAGAGACACTAAAAACCGATGCTTTAATTTGACAATTTCTGAAAAGGATTTGGCTGATTTGGCTTTTAATGGCTTACGTACTTATCTTAGAGAAAAGCTAGAAGGTCATGATTTTCTTACTGTTAATCAGTTGCATCAAAAAGCTTTGGCTCATGAAAGCCGAAGTAAGGAGGTTAAAGAAAATCATAGATCACATCGTCCAAATATACATGTGCTTGATTGTGAATCTGATAGTTCGGATGATGATACTAGAGATATTTATGCTGCTGAATTTGTGTGGCCATCTAAAGCTAAGTCTTATTCTTGTGCATCTCTTAAGCCGGTTCACAAAAATCGGCAAGAAGAAGTTAAATTTACTTTTGATGTTGCTAAATGTGATAGAATATTTGATGAGTTGTATAAGAATGGTAACATCAAAATGTCACACACTATACCGCCGTTCGATGAGTTAAAACGGCGAGCTTATTGCAAATGGCATAATTCTTTTTCACATGCTACTAATGATTGCAATGTTTTCCGTCGGCAGGTCCAATCGGCCATTAATGAGGGACGATTGAGTCTTAAGAACATGCAGGTGGACAGCCAACCATTTCCTGTTAACACAATTGATCTGCAGAATGCAAAGGTGTTGGTTCGTCCTGAACAAGCTGATTCAACTAAAGGCAAGAATGTGATCATTGGTGAAGAAAGGCCCAAGAGCAACCGTCCAGCTAGAGAAGTGGTGCTTGAAAAGGCTTCTGAGCACGGGGGGCAATCAAGCAAATCTCAACGAGACTCAGTTCAGCCTGCTATCCAAAAGAAGCTAGAAGCTCCGGTATCCAAAATCGGAGGTTCGTCCAGCTTGGTTTCGGAAAGGCCAAAATTCTTCAAGCCAAAAAATCCAGAAGTGGACACGTGGAAGGTGAATCAAGCGAAGGTGCAGAACAGGAAGGTGCCATTCAAGCCTACCTTTGATGCTCTCCTAAACAAGTATGTTCATCAAAATGCCGTTTCAAACGTTCAACCATTTAAAAAGCGCCCAAGATCACCTCCAAGGCAAAGAGAGCAGGATTTACATCAAAGAGATGCTGTTCGGCAAAAGAGAGATGTTGTGACCATATATCCACCGAATGGGCCGTGTGCTCCAATGCCATGGGGGCCTCCTATGAATTATTTTCCCTATCCAGCTTGGGATTACAATGGGATGTGGATGCCGTATCCTCCTATGCAATTTCCACCACTTCACCCAGCATGGATGGCACCTAGAGAATCAGCATTTGATAGACTCTCACGTCCTGTTCATGATCGATTAGGTCCTTACCAATCAGGTCAACAACCATGGAGTTATGGCTCAGTTCAGCAAAACCAAAATTTCAGATTTCAGCAGCCGCAATCTCCTGTTGTATCGGAAAAGCCTAAAGCTCCAACGAGGCAAGTCTATCGCATCAAGGAGAAGAAGGAGGCTAACCAATCTGCACCTATGAGCATTGATTCAGAGAGGACAACATCTAATGATGTGATCAAGATTGGGAAGGCAGATGTGGAAATCAAAGGATGCTTCAAAGGACCTATTGTTATCAATGATTCGGTCAATTCTCAAATTGGTAATATTTCTGTCCAGGTTGCTCCAATGGCTAATGATCATGAAGCTAGCAGTAGTACTACTCCTTCTAAATATTTGCAGCCAAGGTGGTGTCCTCCCGGTTTGAATCGCACTCAAAAGAGAAGATTGCAAAGGCTGCGGGTTCAAGAAAAGAGGGAGCAGGAGCTTGAGAAGCAAAGAGATGAATTCTTTAACAAGTTAAAGCCTACGACACAAGTGTGGAGGCCCAAGGCTAAGCTAGAATTTTTGGATAAATCAGAAGTTCCAAAAGACCAGCTAGAAATTTCAGAAAAATTGGAGGTTCCAGTTTTTGAACCAAATGTTCCGGTTTCGGTAGCTTCAACAGTGGTAGAAGTTCCATATAGTTTGCCACTTGATTCTACAGCAGCTCCACCAACATTAGAGGGCGATGAGGATGAAGAACAAGTTGATTATGAGCCATCACCAACACATGACAGTATGGATATCAATGTTGTTTATTTGTCATCATTGGACTACTCTTTGGTTGGCGATGATGAGAAGGAAAATGAGGAGATATCTCAGTTTGATTTTGGGCCAAAGCGTGCCATCTTTGAGAAGCCTGAGGAATCAGAGAACCATTTGAAGCCATTATTTGTGAAGGGACATATTGATGGATCACCTATTTCTCGTATGCTTGTTGATGGTGGAGCTATTGTAAATTTGATGTCTTACTCTATGTTCAAGAAGTTAGGCAAATCAGATGTGGAACTCATCAAGACCAACATGACTCTCAATGGTGTGGGAGGAGGCCAATCAATTGAAGCCAAAGGAGTCGCCTCTGTGGAGCTTACCGTTGGGAGCAAGACCGTGCCTACAGCTTTCTTCGTCGCCGAGGTGCAAGGTAATTATAGTGTTATTTTAGGGCGTGATTGGATTCATGCAAATAAGTGCGTGCCTTCTACTTTGCATCAGTTTTTAATTCAGTGGGTTGGCGATGACATTGAGGTTGTACATGCTGATACTTCGGCTTGCATTGCTCTAGCTGATGCTCCTGATATTTGGACACATGATGGTGTCAAGTGCTTAACAGGTTTAGATTTATCTGATTATGATTTTCTTAGTGTATCTAGAGATGGTTTTGTACCCATTACTGTAAAGCCGGTAGAAAATCGGCTAAATTCTATCATGTATTTAGATGGATGCTAATTTAGAGTGGTTGCAGCAGCGGGTAGAACATTACCGTTCAAGTAAGAATGATGTGTGTGAAACTATTGAAGATTTTGAACAGTTAGATAAATTAGGTCAGGGGTTTACATCGGCTGATCCTTTAGAGGAAGTTGATATTGGAGATGGCACTATGCCAAGGCCGACTTTTGTAAACAGAAATTTGAATGCCGATTTTAAGGCAAAATTAATCGAGCTATTGAAAGAGTATGTGGACTGTTTTGCTTGGGAATATTATGAAATGCCAGGACTAAGCCGTGAGTTAGTAGAACATCGGCTCCCTATTAAACCAGGTTTTACACCATACAAACAACCTGCAAGGCGATTTAATCCTAAAATATATGATCGAATTAAAGAGGAAATTAATCGTTTGCTTAAGGCCAATTTTATTAGGCCTTGCAGGTATGCTGAATGGATCTCAAGCATTGTACCAGTGGAGAAGAAAGGTTCTGGTAAGTTGAGAGTTTGCATTGATTTTAGAAATTTGAATAGAGCTACTCCTAAAGATGAATATCCTATGCCTATAGCTGACATGTTAATTAATGATGCATCTGGACATAAAGTTATTAGCTTTCTTGATGGTAATGCTGGTTATAATCAAATTTTTATGGCCGAGGAGGATATACCTAAAACGGCCTTTCGATGTCCAGGATTCGTGGGTTTGTTTGAGTGGGTTGTAATGACTTTTGGTCTAAAAAATGCCGGTGCTACTTATCAAAGGGCTATGAATTTAATCTTTCATGATTTGCTTGGTGTAATTATAGAGGTTTATATTGATGACATAGTTGTTAAATCGGCTGGTTTGGATTCTCATTTAGCTGATTTGCGCCTTGCTTTTGAAAGAATGCGTCGGTATGGTTTAAAAATGAACCCACTTAAGTGTGCTTTTGGTGTCTCGGCTGGCAAATTTTTGGGCTTTATTATTCATGAGAATGGCATAGAGATAGATCCTAAGAAAGTAGAGGCTATTGACAAAGTTCAAGCTCCTGCATGTAAAAAGGATGTGCAGAAATTCCTAGGCAAGGTGAATTATTTGAGGAGATTTATATCAAACTTGTCGGGAAAGATCAATGCTTTTACTCCTATTCTTCGGTTGAAATATGAAGATGAATTCACTTGGGGGGCAAAACAACAAGAGGCTTTTGAGAAGATCAAGGAATATTTGTCCACACCGCCTGTTCTTAAGGCGCCTAGGAGTGGAACTCCTTTTCGGCTATATGTTGCAGCGGAGGACAATGTTATTGGTGCTGTTTTGACACAAGAGACTGCAGGAAAGGAGTATATTATTACTTATATAAGCCGGCGATTATTGGAAGCAGAAACAAGGTACACTTTTATTGAGAAGTTATGTTTTTCGCTATATTATGCATGTACTAAATTGAGGCATTATTTATTATCTAGTACTTGCATAGTAGCTTGTCAAACCGATGTTATTAAACATATGCTCCATAGACCAATTTTGAGTGGTAGACTTGGTAAGTGGGCGTATGCTTTAATAGAATATGATTTGGCCTATGAATCTTTGAAATCTATGAAGGGCCAGATAGTTGCTGATTTTATTGTTGAGCATCGGGTTGATATTGAGCATGATTTAGAAGTCGGCTATATTTCTGTTATACCCTGGAAATTATATTTTGATGGATCGGCATGTAGAGATGGTCAGGGTATTGGTGTTGTGCTTGTTTCACCTAATGGTGTTTCCTTTGAGTTTTCCTGCCGATTAGAGTATTTTTGCACTAATAATCAAGCTGAATATGAAGCTCTTTTGTTCGGCTTAGGAATTTTAGAGTCCATGGGTCTCAAGCATGTCGAGACTTTTGGTGATTCATTATTGGTAGTTCAACAGGTTGCTGGAAATTTTCAATGTCTTGATGGATCACTAAATGTTTATCTTGACAAATGCTTAGATATTATTTCATATTTTGATGAATTTTCAATACATCATATACCTAGGCATGATAATGTTAGAGCTAATGATTTGGCACAACAGGCATCTGGTTATAGTATTCGAAAAGGAAAATTTTCATTTATCAAAAAAACCGATGCTTGAGATTGCTAATACTGAAATTCAGGGAGAACCGGATGTTTCAGATTCTGGTTTAGTAAAAGAAGATTGGAGGGTGCCTATTATTGATTATTTGCAGGATCCTAGCAGAAGGGTTGATAGAAAAATTCGGCGTTTGGTGTTCAAGTATATTTTGATTGACGGGGAATTGTATCGCCGGACAGCTGAAGATTTATTGTTGAAATGCTTAGATTCAGATCAAGCTAAAGTGGCCATGGGTGAAGTTCACGAAGGTATCTGTGGTACACATCAATCGGCTCCCAAGATGAAGTGGTTATTGCGAAGGGCTGGTTTTTATTGGCCTAGTATGATTGCTGATTGTTTTCGGTACTACAAAGGATGCGAAGAGTGTCAGAAATTTGGTAATATTCAGATGGTACCTGCTGCTATGATGCATCCTATTATTAAACCATGGCCATTCCGTGGATGGGGATTGGATTTCATTGGTCAAATACATCCTCCATCATCGAAAGGGCATCGCTTCGTGTTGGTGGCTACAGATTACTTCACTAAGTGGACCGAAGCTGTTCCTCTCAAGAATATGACACATAAGGAGGTAATTGATTTTATTACTGAGCATATTATTCATAGATTCGGCATATCACAAACTTTAACTACAGATCAAGGTACTTCGTTTATTTCTGGTCAAGTACGTGAATTTGCTGAATCATATAAGATTAAATTGCTTAATTCATCTCCTTATTATGCTCAGGCCAATGGTCAGGCTGAGTCTAGTAATAAAACTTTGATTAAGCTTATTAAAAAGAAGATAGATGAACATCCTAGGAGATGGCATGAGGTTTTGTCTGAAGCTTTGTGGGCACATCGTATATCTAAGCATGGGGCTACTAAAGTTACTCCTTTTGAGCTTGTGTATGGCCAAGAAGCCGTTTTACCTGTAGAGGTGAATCTGGGTGCATATAGATTGGCCAAGCAAAATGATCTTTCTGCTGTAGATTACTATGATTTAATGATGGACAATGTTGATGAGGTCACGGACAAGCGATTGAAAGCTCTAAAGGAGATTGAGAGAGACAAAGTCAGAGTTGCCAAAGCATATAACAAGAAGGTGAAGGTGAAATCATTTCAAGTGGGCAATTTGGTGTGGAAAACAATTTTGCCTCTTGGAACGAAGAGCAATAAATTTGGTAAGTGGTCTCCTAGTTGGGAGGGTCCATACAAGATTGTAAAGGTAATTACTGGAAATTCTTACATGGTGGAGACACTACAAGGTGAGCGCTTGCCTAGAGCTTTAAATGGTCGATACTTGAAGAAGTATTACCCAAGTGTTTGGCAGGATGCTTAAAAGATAAATGGCCGATGATTTATTTATCGTCCTTAGGATAAAAATGGCCGATGATTTATTTATCGTCCTAAGAAAAAAAAAATTATTAGGCATAAATATTTTTTGACAAGCAAGCTTTGCCAAAAAACAGGGGGGCATATGTTGACACCCAAATTTGGCATTTTAGTTAATTCCGGCTTGATTAGGTGTTAATAAATTAGCTGGATGGGTTATTTGTTTGTTTATTCGGCCGATGCTAATGTTTTTGTCTTGGTATTAGTATGTTGCAAGTATTTTGCAGGCTAATGAAAGCAATCGTGCAGCTGAGTGAAGGACTTGAAGTTACTGCATACCCCAGACAATTTTCGGTTTTGTCTGTCTATTCCAGAGAATCAGCTTGGTTTTTGTCTGCCCGTTCCAGAGAGCCGGGCTCATTTTGTCTGTCCTTTACAGAGATGGGAGCTTTGTTTTGTCTGTCCTTCCCCGAGATTCAGGCCATAGGCGTTCGGTATTGTCTGCCTTGCCTCGCAGTCCAGGTTTTCATCGCGCATGTATGGGAGGCGGTCAGGGTGCAAGCGTACGTGATCAAGACTTCCAATATACACGAAGCAAGATTTTGATGTGGGACCAGCGCTGGAAAATCAAGCTTTGCATGCATGCACCCAGCCGAATAAAAGAATATTTTATTTGGTTTAGGAAAAAAAGGATCGGATTAGCTTCTAGAGTAGTAATATTTCTATACGAAACCGAATTGGTTGCTGTAACTTGAGGCCGAAGGCCAGGCCACCCTATAAATTGAGAGGGTTCACGGCCGATTGAAAAATAATAACAATCGACAAAAACACTATTATTTTCTTATCGTTTCCTTTTGCCCTACTTCATCTTTTCCAACCCTAATTTCTGTTCTTCCTTCGTCTCGACGGCGATTGAAGGCGTTCTAGCTGGCCTGCCGACGCTAGGACAACCCAGGTTGCGCCTGCCCCGACGGGGTCCCTCCCGGGCAGGCGTTCGTTGGTTTTCCGCAGACGACGCCGCGAGTTGCAAGTCTGCGGATTGCACGTTTGCGTGCTCGTGTTAGCGGCGCGTTTTCGCGTCAACAACCACCATTCCAAGCTGCAATGACAGTGGCATCGGGTACCCATCGTCAGGCATCAGCTACGAAACCAACTGATTGGCAGAATGCAAATCTCGAAAGAAAATGATTGATCACAATTCAAAATAGCATTGAAAATATCTCGAACATTAAACCCTCACTCACCAGACCATGAGTGCGGACGGCACGGCGAGCCGGAGGAAGCCGAGTGCGTCGCGGAAGGCCTCGACGGAGAACCCGGTCCACGTCTTCTTACAGTTCGGCGACGCCCTGACGTAAACGGCGAGCGCGGCGACGTTGACCCAGTACGAGACGGCGTTGCCGAGCGCGGCGCCCTTGGCGCCCAGGCCGAGGCCGTGCACGAGCGCCCAACACACGGGCACGTGGCACGCCGCGGCGGCGCCGGCGCAGGCCATCACCGGGACCACCACGTTCTGCGTCTGCAGGAACCGGACGTGGCACTGCAGCAGGCCGTACGCGAAAAGCGCCGGGATCATCCACCGCGCGAACGCGCCGGCCTCCGCGGCGATGTCGGCGTCCTGACCGAACAGCAGGAGGATGTCGCCGGTGTAGAACCAGACCACGGCCAGGGGGACGCTTGCTAACGTGAGGATGAGCATGGCGCGTTGCTTGTAGATGCCCAGAAGGTGGTACTGCCTGGCGCCGAACGCTTGGCCGCATAGGGTGTCCAGGGCGCTTGCCATGCCGAGCTGATCAATGGGATGAACAGAATAAACTTGGTTAAAATTACGGGACTTCCAAGTGGATCATTAAGCTAGAGAGAGGAGATGATGACCTTTGCTGTAGATTACTAAGAAAGAAATATTTACAAGGAAAAGGCTTCTATAGCAGCAAAAGAGAAGGAGGTTCCCAGTTCTGGAGGGGGCTTCATTTTTTTAGAAAAGGGAATTATTATTGGAGGGGGCTTCATGACATCAAACAAAACACTATTAGAGGCCTGATCTATATTACTGGAAAGGGCGACAAAACTAGATTTTGGTTAGACTCATGGATAGACCCATGCCCTCTGAAAGTGAAATTCAGCAAACTATTCCAAACATGTCGAGAGCAAAATTGGACAGTAGCAGAAGTGATCTCAAATGAGGAATTAAACTTATCGTTCAGAAGAAACTTTGGACCTAGCGAAGCCCAAGAATGGGAACAAATGTTAGATTTCTTGAGCCATTTCAGTCCAAATGAAGTCCCAGATTCAGTAAAATGGGCATTTGAGAGCTCTGGCAAATTCACAACATCCTCCATGTACAGGCACCTGACCTTCGAGGGAGTACCTAATGTCAGAATGATGGAAATGTGGGACTCAAAACTACCTCTTAAAGTCAGGATCTTCATATGGATGCTCTTCCAAGACAAAATACCAACAGCAGTTCAGTTAAAGAAAAAGAAATGGAAAGGAAGTGAAATGTGCAAGATGTGTAATGATAGAGAAACACCCAGACATCTGATGTTTTGCTGCCCCTTAGCAAGACTGGTATGGTGTGTCATTAGAGATGCTCTTAGATGGCCTTTCACTCCAACGACCTTACAAGAGTACATAGATTTAACAATGCAAAATAGAAGTCATAATAATAACTGCATCATGTTCTATTTTCTAGGATGTATATGCTGGGCATTATGGCTAACTCGCAATGACTATGTTTTTCGTGATGCCATTTGCACATCACCACAGGCTGTGGCGTACAAGGCGGTTTCTCTCATTCCACGCTGGAGAATCCTGCTCAAGGAGGATGGGCGAGCGCAGGCTGACGGGATGGTGGAGAAGATCGAGCGTCAACTGGAACAACTTAGCAATAGTGGATAATGCCTTTTCTTGAGAGGTTATTTGTTCTGAATATGTCTTTTGATGGATTGTAACCGCTTTAATATTCTAAACAATTACTCTGTTCGTGGTGCTTAGAACCCAGTCTAGAACTAAAGTAGAGGAGTAGAGTTGGATAGAGTTGTTGCGGAGCGTGCCTTTTTGCCACATGCAAGGCCAACTGCAAAACTGGTATCACCAGTGTACGTTTCGTTCGCTTTCAATATAAAGCAGGGCTCCACCTTTTGTCTAAAAAAAATTACGGGACTTGGTTTTTGTGCCAAGAATTTTTTTTTAAAATACCCGAAAATGCCATTTGGTGTGACAATGACAAGGTTAGCTCACCTGAGTCACTTACGGTGGCATTTCCGGGATTTCAAAGTTTAACAATGGTACGAAAACGGAACATAAAAATTCGAGGAAGTTTGCTGAGTTGAAAAAGGAATTTTAAAAAAAGAAAATGACGACCAGCAACTTTCTTTGATTTTTTTTTGACCAAGCAAACGATCAAATTTTCGTGTTCCATTTCCACCATTGATTTGCAAATTGCACCTAGTTTTTTTTACATATTTTTTGTTTCAATTTTTTAAAACATTCAATTTTTTCCATTTTTCTATTTTCTCTCTCCAAACCGGTTTTCCAAATTTTGTGTACCGGACCTTTTGTCCGGTTTATCGGTTAACCAAACCGGTTTACCTTGAAATTTCGACGATTTTTGTTTCAAATTCGTCTTTCAAATTTTGGTCCGGTTTTCGACCGGTTTTTCGGAAAACCGGACATCTCGGTGGCACCCTGTTTTTCTGAGAGAAACGAGATTGTAAACCTTGCCTCTGTGTGTTACCGGATAAAAGCGAAGCAGAGAGAGAGATAGGGGTAACATTGTTGTTTTTGTGAAAAGTGTGTGCCCTCCATTCCAAAACAACGGCATCCATCATTGCCACATACGCAAATGAGTGGCATATGTGCCAACTAAAAATTTTTAATGACAAACCAGTGGCAATGGTGCAAATCTCCCAAACAAGCCTAGTCAAATGGTCCAGCTTCAGTATGTAAGGGGTTGTCTTTCTAACCATCCGCTCAGGATTTCGGTTTTTCAAAGTTTGAAACCAAACAATACTTCGTTATAAAACTATGGAAGATTTCGTTTCTGTGCCATGAAAAACTTCTAAAAACTTGAAAAATGTCATTTCCAAGATGGCATATTGTGTCAATGACAAGGTGGAGCCTTGCGTCCCTTGTAGCGGTATTTCCAAGATTTTGAAGTTTAATAATGACATGAAAGGATTAAGTAAAATTAATGAGCACCGGTGTTTCTACGCAAACAAGCCTAGTCCAACTGACGAGGAAGAAAATTAACAGGCTTTTTTTTTTCTTTGAAAAGCATCAATGCAGTCAAGTTCTTTCTCTGTTTTCCTCTCACATCCAAGGATATGAAGTTAAAGCAACAGTTTCATGTGTATTTCTTTTTTTAAAAAAAAGTTTCCTCTGAATAAATCCAACATTTATTATGTAATTTTCGTTTTTTTATTTCAAACCAGTACTTCTTTGCTTTTCTACGTGCCGCAAAAAGTTCATTTCAACAGGGCCTCTACTAGAGTCCTTAAAATAGGATCGGGAGAAATAAACCCCCTCCCTTTTCATCATCATCATCATCTTCTTCTTCACTCCCCCTTCTCATCTCCATGGACTTCCAGGAGGTAGGGGGGCTTGAGCCCCACATGCCTCCCGACTGGATCCGCCCTTGGCCACACCTCCTCCACCCTCTTGTGCGACTGACGGCAAGAAGGCACATGCCATCATCGCTTGGTGCAATCCACCTCCCACACGCTCATCCCTTGTGCTTGCCTGCTAGCGTTGCAAGGACGAGGTCTTCTAGGTAGTGTCGCTCACAACTCTCACATGTCGCTCGCCCGAGGCCACCGTCCCTTGAGGACAAGCTCTCTCCTTGTCTTTTGGCAAGGCTTGGGGTGGCGACCTCGAATGAGGAAGGGGCGCCAATGGCAGGCTTGAAGGAGGGAGTGGCCAGTGGCAACAAACTCGGTGGCCGGAGGATCTTCACACAGGATGGCGAGCTCAGGGTCATGTGTGAGCAAGGAAGAGAGAGGTTTAGGTTAAGAGGCTGACGTGTGGGCCAACAAATGACGACTCAAGTAGGCGCTGTAAAATAGGGGCCGCTGGGTGTACATTTGCAACGGAACAGTCAGCTGCAGTTAGGGGTCATGTTTGTCGTCATGAACCAAACAATTGAACTGAACTGTAGGCCGTTTTCATTCCACTCCCTCCCACGTCGATTTTGATTGGGGAGCCAATTCACATATATCCAAGTCGATCTAAATACTGTTCCACTAGTATGGGCCCAATCTATCTGATTTTTTTTTTTCGAGAGCATGCCATTGGCATGTGTTTCATTAAGCGGAAGATGGAAAAAGTACAACATTAGGGTGAAGAACAAGATGCCCTTCCCCTACATACCAACTTGGCACATATGCCAAGAGGCAACCCACCGAATACAGAGAGCTACTACTCGCCCAATCTACCTGATAGAAATTATTTCTCAAGGAAGGGGGAAAAAAGAGTGGTAACCTAACACATGGAGCAAAAATTTAGAAGAATCCCAAGCTTGACAGACAGCGCAGCTCTATGTGGCATCAACTTGTATATTCCGGCTATTTTGTCACTCTACAGATAAATTACTCGTAGAATTGCTAGTACAAGATAAATAACATGACTCACAAAGATATGGATCTTAGCATAAGGGGTAAGCATGTGGATCGAGAGTAAAAGATGCTGAGATCTTATTAGTTTGTCCTGACATGGAGAGAGATAAAATCTTTTATTTTGTCTGAACGGGGCAGATGAAATATTAAGGGACGGCTGAGGCTGAAATTTAGTAGGGATTCAACTAATTAAACAGTACGTTGAGGTCTCAAAACTATCATTTTCGTTTCCAAATTTGAATAGTATCACATTGTTTTGTGCCAGAGACAAAGAAAAAAAAAGGTGCATACGAGGTCATCACTAGAGTTTCGTACCAGATGCATTCTGCACGACAAATTATACACTGTACTTACCACACAATAAAACTCAAAAAACGGACGTGCGTATAGATCTTTTCCTGGTTGTACGTGTACCAGGGTCTTGAAAATAATTGGTGGCGAGAAGATTTTACCCGCCACCCAGCCACCCATGTGAAGTGTGCGGCGCCAAAACCCAACTTGTGGAGTCCCCGGAAACCGCCAAGGGCAGCTTTCACAATTCACATCATCATCAACCCCGCGCATCGTGCACGGAAGTGTGTGTGTGGACAAAACACGAACTGTGTGCATGCTACGGTTTCCATGGCTGTATGTTGTAATCTACGAGAACGTCCATGCGAGAAGAAGCTAGCTAGGTGAGGTATACGAAACGTAAGTACGTACCAGGAGGCTGAAGCCGGTGACGGCGGCGAAGGAGCTGGCCACTGAGGCGCCGGCGAGGGGCAGCTCGCCGAGGTGGCCGACGAACATGACGGAGATCATCTGGATCAGGTTCTGCAGCAGGCTGCCGGCGATGAGCGGCCCGGCCAGCCGCAGCTGCCTCTTCACCTCGTCGCTCACCGATGGGCTCTTGGGGAGGAGGGCGTCCTCAAGACTCGCCTTCTCCATTGTGCTCTCTCCCTGTCCTCCCTGTTGCCGACTCCCTCGGTATTTGTTTGATGTGTGTGTGTGTAGAGACAGAGAGCTCTGCGTATATATAGATAGATAGAGGACTTTTACGGTCTCAAAAATCTATCTATTATATATATATAATTGAAGAGAAAAATGAGCCACCACGTACGCTCTAAAATGCTAAGAGAAAAATAAGTCATCACGTTCGCTCTAAAATGTTAGAAATTCCCACGTTAATCCGAGAAAATAAGAAGAGAAAAATTACCCATCACTGCCATTATAAAAATACTGACCGAAAATACCCCTATTTCAAATTAGCCAACAAAGCACCAAGACCCCGTAAAACATCCTTTTTATGGCAAGATTATTTACTATCATTGAAACCGTACATTTAAATCCCTATTGACATTAGATCCTGGCAAAGGCAAAAACGAAGGCTCCTATTAGCTGCTGGATGCGGCGCCATGCGCAAGCGAGGACGTGCCCGCAGCCATACTTCAAGGACGCTGGCCGCGCAGGGCATCGGGTCCGTCCACGGCATGTGGTGCGTGGTTCTCACGCGGGCTCAGCGGCGGGCACATCTGCAACGTCGCGCCGTGGATCCCTCCGTCCCCCCAGCAGATCGGCCACCGGTTCATTGAAAAAATCGTCCTTTGGGAACAGCAAGACTGTAGTTATTGTGATCTTGATGACCTTGGCCAAGCTTTATACAAAGGGAAGACCGTCCTCTGCCCGCCACAGAGGAGGGTCATGTACAACATCGAGTCAGCCACGTCCATGGAGTGGCACGCTAGCGGTACTGCCGCGTACGTCAGGTCCTTCCACGGCAATTGGTCTCCGGCGATGGTCGTGTCCTCTCTCATCACCACAGGCAAGAAAACATCACAACTCCGGTTTGTTGATGAGAACTTCCGATATCGAGACAACGTGTGATGCCAATGCAGCCACTCCGATGAACACGTCGGGAAACACCGGATACAGCGATCTCAAAAGTACGGCGCCGGCCAGCTCAACCCGAGCAAGGCGTTCGACCCTGTACGACACGTTCAAGCGGTCACTGACGGGCGCTTGCGAAGGAAAAAAAACATAGCAGGACTGCCAGCTGGGATGGGCGCATACGAAGGAAACATAAGGTGCTCTCGATGTGTTCTGTACGTACTTCTGTCCATTGTCAAGTTGTTCTCTACATTGTCCCTAAAAAAAACAGCCATATTCAAGTAGGCATGCATGAAGCCAAAATAATCAAGCGCAGAGTCTCCATACATTGAGTCATAGTTGACGTGATTATTCGATCGTGCCCCAACTGTTTATCGATTTACGAAGAGGCAAGTCAATTTTGAGCAAACAATTTCTTCTCTTCCAAATTACTTTTCTTCCGACTTGGGTAGTGCTTAGGGATAGCAGTTGAAACCTGATGCCCAAACCATAAATTTCATTTATTTTTTCCAGGCCAGTTAGTAGTCTTATGCCCAGAACATCTTGCATGCACATAAGCACTCATCTCACATACACATATATGCACACCCTACCTTTATGAATGTCTATGAGAGAGACTAGGCCAACTACCGCTATCAACAGAGATGTCGTCTTCCACTGAAAAAATAATTAAATGCGCACACAACACACACGCCAAGTTCAAAAGACTTGAACCAATGCGCGTGTGTTGGTTCTTCTACCACAAAGAACGTAACGGTATAAGTGCTCAGTTGCTAGATTTGTTAATTTCTTTAGTTAATTAAAGCATATGTGTGACCAAGACATTATCTTAACTCACCTTATCACATATTACCTGTTTTGAAAAAAAAAATGTAGCGGCATTCTAAAATAAGCAACATTGGAGGAAAATGAAACAAATCGTAGAGGGTTACATGCACGACACCCGTGAAAAAGTCTTAAACTGAAGAAAATATGAGGAACATAAGGAACTACTACAATTCTCAATAATTGAGATTGAAGTGAAAGGCTGTGCGCCCCTTTGTTTTAGAGGAATGGATTAACTGGATTGATATAATGTTACCATCAGAAGTTTGTTAATAAAGCGATATATAGATACGAAACAAAAGGTTATCATCCTGGCGAAACTTTATATTATAAATTACAGTTGATAAAAAAAGAAGCCACCACATTTGCTCTCAAGAGCTAGAAATTACCACGTTAACCAGAAAAAAATTATTAACCACTGCCATTATAAAAAAATAGACCTACACTTTTTAAAAATTTACCCAACCAAGACAACAATTGGCCCAATACCTACCATATCGTTCTTACCAAATTACCATATTTTCAAAGGTACCACATCAAAATACTTTGCACATGTGTATGCGTACCGCGTACGTATGACCTCAATCCCAGTTTCATATTTTCATGTTTTCCATGTGTGTTTAAAATTACCAACCACTACAGTTGCCATTATGAAAATATAGTCTAACATACGCACAAATAGTTTAATTATCCATTATTAGTTTGAAATAATAGTGGTATAAAATAGCAATATATAAGAGAAGGATAAATTAATAAGGTTCAATATTCACTATTTGAGGTTTCAATACTAGCCGCGCAAATGCGCGGGCCGCCTTACTAGTTTATTCATAGAATAGTAGCCAGTTTTTGGAACCGTAAAAGTCTCTAGATATATACTGGCATGGTGAGGAATGGCAGTGGCACACAGCTGCAGCGAAAATGAACTGAAAAACAAGGCCAACACAGAGACCTGTGTATACTAGCATATGTCATTGTTACACAAATCCTTATGAAGTTTTGCTCTAACAAGAACCTTGAATGTCATTGTTACAAGGTTCTTGTTTTTAAATCTAGATATTTTATATCCCAAAACGACATATGCAAAAGAAGGTTAATTATCTCCAAGTATTTGTACTCTATTTATACCATCTGAGAGATTTTTTTTTGTGGGGGGGGGGCGGGGGACACCATCTGAGAGATTCAATACAATACATTCAACCATCATACAAAGTCTATCATTTTTTACATTCGAAATTATCCTGCTACCCAGGGTGGTAGCTATCCAGTTAACGGCCGGCAAACACTGTTAGAACAGGCACATGAATCCCTGTCTGGTGCACACTTCTCTTCCCTGCTGGTAGTACCAGCCTGCAACTGCTGTCCTCTCCCCCTTTATTCTTCTTTAGTTTACCCAACCAGAGTAAATGTGCACAGTGCCAAGAACAATACTAGCAAACGAGCTCTTGCTTTTTTCCCTTCGATTTCGCTCATTCTTGTTTTCTTCGCCATGTAGAGCCTACCCGTAGACAAAAGCTAGTTCTTCATTACGCTGCCCGTACAACTGTCAAGCACCAGCACTTAGAATCTCTCTCACACTCTGAACCAAACTAAGGTCACATGACAAACTTCTAGGAAGCATACCAAGCCTTTCAAGTCGATCCTTGTTCATATGTGGTTGCTTATATCTGTTGCCACCACCGCACTTCATTGTTTCAATCATACATGCTTGCAAGGATAGGTACACGCATTTCACCTTACTCACTTCATAATCCTTAAACTCCGTGTCCACATCCTTAATTAGATCTTCTAGAGTCCTTGGATTCTTTTTGTTTGTCAAAGACTGAATCGAACTAAAGAAACCTAAGTCAAGAATGTTCATGTCTGGAGAATTTGCTGGTTGCTGCATCAAACGAATGTCTAGACCGGTTTCTTCAACGGCTGCCAGAAAATCCGGGTCTGTAGGAGACACATCAGTCCTAGCATTGTCTTGTTGAATGAATATGGTCTGCCCTGCAAGTTGTTGTGGCCAACTTGCTGTTATTGCAGGCAGCACCTTGTTGATCAGATAGTCCTTCATCACACTTCTATTCACAATCACTGATTTTTGAATCAGAGTCCCTTTAGGCCTGTTTTTGCTTGACCTTGCAGCAGGTTCCTGTTGAAAAATGCAATAGTAAGTTACACATTTCATCATACAAGTAATTCAAGTACTTTAATTGACAGCCCCCTTGCATACCTCTTGAACAAATGGAAATATGCCAAATTTGCCTGAAAATATTTCATTTCCATCATCGTCATAAAGAGGCTGGCCCAAGACTGCTAGGAACATCAACTTTTCAATGCAATTTGTGTTTTGCACCGTACGATATGGATCGTCCTCTTCAGGCAGCAAGTAATATCTCCTTGATTTCTTGGTCATGCTAAACCATTTCTCATCTATATGCACAATGTTTTGCATATCTTTGAATTTAGGATCTGTGTTGATTGTACTTTCATCTAGCATGGACAAGCAGAAACGTAGACGTGTCTTTTTATTTTCATCCTTCAAAAGAGGCTTCAATGTGTTCGAATGACGCTTTATGAAACCCATCTTGAACCTCCTATGTAAAGTGCTTTTACTGACGTTTAGAGCCTCTGCTAGTGACCTTATATTACTCCTATCACGCAAATCAATGGTAGGGATTCTGGAGTAATCAATATCAAGCTTCTTGCGACCGCACTTTGATTTCTTGTGGGAAACATCTACAACCTCCACACCGTCTGCCATCTACTGTTTAGCAACACCCCAAAGGCGTTGAACCGTGCGCAAAGGCACGTGAAGAGTGTTGGAAACGCGTGTTGTGCTGTCGTTAAAGAGTTTACCATCGTTACTCGCTGCAATCACTTGTAATGCACTGATAACTGAATTTCTGAGCTGATTGCTTATGAAAATATATTTCTCTCTTTCAGGTGCTTCTTGAATGCCTTCATCACCTACACAACAGCAGACAATTACTAGCTGCAATTCTTCTCTGTTTACATAGCATGTTTTACTTTTTTGGTTTCATTTACAACTAGTCACTCAATGCAAAAATCTTGGTACAGAATCACTTCACAAAGCATGTTCCCTTTCCTCTAATCTGTACGACCAGTGACTTCATAGGAATAGGAGTAGAGTTCAACTGACATGTCACAATTCATATGGACAGCAACTTGAATTTTATAAACAATTCATAGCAATAGGAATAGGTGTAAAGTTTAGCTTCTTAACAAGCAGGACACAGAGTAGGAAAATGTAAAGGCCTAAATAATTCATATGGACATCAACTTGAATTTTATGAACAATACTGTACACTAATCAGTTTGTATTGTCAGCACCTGATGCATTGTTTCCTTCCTGATCCAGGCCAGGCTCCATGTTCAAGTCCAGCAGTCCGGCTCCTTCCAGTGGACCCCCTTCTCCATGTGCATCTCCAAAGACAGCTGGTAAGTCTTCATCTGGACCAGCTGGGGGACCATTGAGGTCAAGCTGCTCAACAACAGGCGGGTTGTCTTCATCGTCCAGATCCGGGGGACCATTCAGATCAAGTGGAGGCATGACTTTGGTGGCTAGCCTGGGAGATGAGGATGGACAGGAGGAGATGAGCAGAGATGAGAAAGTGAGCACAGATGAGAAAATGAGGGGCCAAGGACATGGTGTTGGTTAAATAGGTGTCCTGGTGCATCTGGTTCTGGCGCCTGATTCAAAATTTGGCAGCATTTTGCTCTCTTTTGGTTGCTTTGTGTGTTGTATTTTGGCGGCAACGGAAATGGAAAATGGGTGCTTTTGGTTGTCCCGGGTGTGCAATAGAGGGGCAGATGGGCTGGTGTGTATTAATGAGACCTTATTTGTCCCTAGTGCATGTACCTTTGTCTGGACTACTATTTGTGTTAATGAGGGGCTGCAGGGTAAAACTTTGCCTTCCTTGTTTCCTGTGAAAACTTGCACAACGTCAATAATATTGGGACAGAGGGAGTAGCATTTGTTTGTCCCAATTTTCTTCCATCTACTAATGCTTCTACTAATACTAATTCTTGGGCGAATTCAATCAACGTCATGCCCTTAAGGGGGTGGATCCAAGCAACACCATGCATAAACATGAGGAGCCAATATACACCACTAATGAAGGCATCTCCCGCCCCCCCCCCCCCCCCCCCCCCACCCCCCACACACACACACCCCTCTCTCTCTCTCTCTCTCTCTCTCTCTCTCTCTCTCTCTCTCTCTCTCTCTCTCTCTCTCCTTTTTCAGCATAAATATAACATTCAATGGACACTTTTGCCCTCAGTATGGTTCATCCATGAAGAGCATGCTAGCTCTTATTTTGTCATGGCAAAATGAAAAAAAAAAACAAAGCATGACTTTTTTGTAAATTATAGAAACATAATATTTTATCAAGCCACAATAATAGGATAGTAACACACATTGACTAAATAATAGCAGTTAAAGACTGAATAACACATCCAAATCAACATGTCCAAGGCATCCAAAATCAACGCGCGCGACCTCGACGTCGTTCTTGTACCCGTGCACGATCTCCCTGCCGCTGCCGCTCGGCGCGAGCCCTTGGGCCGCCACGGCTGCCCGAGCTCTGCAGCCTGCTGCTGCCACTCGCCGACCGCCGCCCTAGGGTTGGGAGCCCGCCGGTCTTTTTTTTTCTTTGGTCTGCGTGAGGCTCAGGGGCAAAAAGGTCACGGCCAAACCTGCTCACGTTGAAAAGTAAACAAAATATGTTGGAAGTGGGGTAGTATATTGGAACTCCTCTTTACCGATGGTGTTGATTGCATTATCCCCCCTCATTCTTCCATCAAACGCTGTTCCTGTTCACAAGGGCAGGCCCAGTGAGGTTGCAACGAGCAAGCCAGCTAAACTGCAGCTCCTATAGCCCAGCTATACACGGTGCTAGCAGTACTTTTCTCTGAGCAATTCCTGTACAACTCCAGTAGACAGCGAGGTCAGGTCCAGAAAAGAGAGATGGACAGCGAAGTGCAGTGCTCCAGAGAAAAACCTGCTACCGGGTACAGTAGGACCAAACTTGTAAACGTTTCTTACGGTTCCGTTTGCCTTGCTGTCACAATCCGAATATGAAGACCTGATCCAAAGGTGCAGCATAGTGGTTAGCTACCCACCATGGTAGCAAATCCACACTCCTTTTTACATTATATCACGAGTTTAGGTTACACATCTTAAATCCTACCTATTCTTCCCTTCCTGCATCCTCCGGGAAGATCATTCTCTGTTTAGGGCAGATTCTATTTATCCGGACACCATCGCCGTCAAGCAGAGCGCAGACTGGCATCTCCATGTTCCCGTCACTCCGCGCTCGATGGTCTGATCTGGTGGTCCTATCTGACCTCACCGTCGCCGCCATCATCATGGCCGGGCATTATTGGTTTTCTTTAATGTTACCCTTAGACATGTGCAATGATTTTCATTGGTCATCTGTACGGTATTAGGGTGCAACCGGATCGAAAAGCCAAGGTTATGAAACAGGAATGGGCACAACAACTGAGGAAGAAGCTGAGCGCGGTAACACACAGTAGTAGTATTATGAGAAGGAAAATGAATCGCCAGGCGAAAATAGGATGGCTTGTAAATTATATGCCCCTGCTATTCTGCTACAATGTTGCAAGGATAAAGAAAAAGGTGGATTTGTGAATATATAAATTCATTCATATTGCAAGTGCGCTAATGCTGATTGCACTGTTTCATAGCAAATGTCTGAATGGGTTCTAAGTTTGTTTGCTTCACTAGCATTTGATTCCATCTTCATGTTTCGAAGTCCGCCGGAGAAGATGAACTGAACACTCTGTTCTTCGCCTTTATCGCCTGTTGGGTCAAAGTTTCAAACAGGTGTGACTAGCATTTATGCATACGTGTGTGCATGGATGGTGATTTATGCAATTTATGCTAGAACTGATCCTTAATTTGGTACATACCTCGTTGTCCCAGTTGGTACACAACGTGACGATCATGAGTAACAGGAGTTGTACTATGAGCCCGCAGATGATGCCGAACCAAAGGCCCTGTTCGTCGAGACAATGCACGACACATCAGCTAAATATACCGTAGAAAGCTGGCCACTCCAGATAAAAATTGTGGAGACTGAAGAGAGAAACACAGATCCAGGCGCACCATTCCCCCGACATGCAAAACGAAGGCTATAAGGTACGCCGATGGGATGCCGACGACGTAGTAGGCACCAAGATTTATACTGGCGCCGATCTTCTGCCACCCACAACCTCTTGCCACACCTACAATTGCATTAATTACAGCAAGAACATTTTATCTCAGTTGTCACAAACCAGTAAATCTCAGTTTCCATGAACCATTTCGATGGAAAAAAACAGAGTCACCTGAAAGGACACACTGGATGCCGTCGAAGAAGTTGGACACCGCAATGATGAGCATCATCCTGGCCGTGTACCTCACCACCTCCTCCACGTCGCTGTAGGCGTGGCCCCAGATGTAGCGCACGCAGACCAGGATGAGCCCCATGACCAGCCCTTCTGAGACGGCCAGGAACACGACGACGCGCACCGCGAGGCGGGCGGCCTGGGGACGTCCGGCTCCGAGTTCGTTGGAGACGCGAGTGCTGCAGCATTGCTCAAGATCAACACCAGTCAATGAGCAAAAGATGGCATGGAATGAACCTGGTTTCGTTTTCGGAAGAAGTTCAGTTACCTTATGGCAGAGCCAAGTCCGAAAGGGATCATCCACACAAAGGCAGCAGTGTTGAGACTGTCAAACAGAAGAAGATTTGCTTGCTTATTATGTAATATTCAGTATACCGAAGCATTGCAGAAATGTGAATAAAATTATGGCCTTCGGTTTATGACCTGATCGAGAGCACGGACGTTTCCAGCTTGGGGTTGGGAAGAAGGCCCGAAAGCAGCACAATGAGCTCAAACGACCACATCTCCAAGCTGCAACAGGCAGTTAGCAAATTCCAACGCAACATTACATTAGCATTTTCAAGAAAAGTAATTATATAAAATTTGGTTCATCAGTGATCTAGCTAGTTCAAAACAAGCAGTAGCCATGACGTACCAGACCATCAGAGCAGAGGGGATGGCAAGCCAGATGAAGCTGAGCGCGTCACGGAACGCCTCGACGGAGAACCCGGTCCACGTCTCCTTGCACGCCGGCGACACCCTGACGTACACGGCGAGCACGGCGACATTGATCCAGTACGACACGGCGTTGCTCAGCGCGGCGCCCCTGCTGCCCAAGCCAAGCCCGTACACGAGCGCCCAGCACACGAGCAGGTGGCACGCCGCGGCGGCGCCGGCGCCGGCCATCACCGGGAACACGATGTTCTGCGTCTGCAGGAACCGGACGTGGCACTGGAGAAGCCCGTACGCGAACAGCGCCGGGATCATCCACCGCGCGAAGGAGCCGGCCTCCGCGGCGATGTCGGCGTCCTGCCCGAACAGAAGGAGGATCGCCTCCGTGTAGAACCAGACCACGGCGAGGGGGATGCTCACCAGGGTGAGGATGAACATGGCACGCTGCTTGTAGATGCCTAGAAGATGGTACTGCCTGGCTCCGTACGCTTGGCCGCACAGGGTGTCCAGAGCACTTGCCATGCCAAGCTGCTCGTGAGAGAGGCAGAGAGTGATGACTGATGAACTGCATTGTCATGTGTAGTACTAGAAGAGGATCTACGAAGATTATTAAGCGATTGCACATAGTACATAAAGGATGCAGATTTGATTTGCATTGTTTTGTTTAACTTTGATTGGAAAAAAAGTGTCCCAGGTCCAAATTTATTTATAGAGGCTAACAGACGTGTGATGCGAACATTGTTGCCAGTGCCATGAAATGGATCTTCAAGCACAAATACAACTCTAACGGCGGACACATAAAGCTCGATAAGTTATTCGTGGCTACTTCCATCATCTAGGCATATGTGGACTACAATAAAACTTTCAGTCTTGTCGTTAAGGCAGTCGCCAAGTATGTCATCCTCAGCCTAGCCATGAGCCTTACGGCTGGCCGATTCACCAACTTAGTACCAATGCTTTGATTCCTAGGGTTCGTTTCCACCTCCTTAGACACTTTTATGCTCTTATACAAGGACGGCTCCAATGGTCTATCCACTTGGTAGGTCAATGAAATCATCCTCACCGTTGAACCAATTCCTCCAACAGCTCATGTGCCAGATTACCAGCTTCACTCCACAGTTCTCGATGATGGGATCGTGGGGATATTTCACTCTCCTCGGTATCTCCATCAAGGTTTTCTTCGTCTCTCAGTGTTAGTACACTATCGACCTCCTACAACGTGCAAGCATGGCTGACTGTCAATCCACATCGACGTCGATTGACACTCGTTCCAAGTTCTCAACCTTCGATGGTGGTCAGCCTATTGCCTATAATTCCAACTACCAGAGCATCACTAATGCCCTAAGTACTTGGCGCTAACACGACCAGATCTCGCCTAGACCATCCAGCGGGTGTGTCTCTACATACACGACACACGCTCATCGAGCTGACGATCCTGCCGTACATGCATCGTGGACACCCTCGACTACAGTCTATATAGCAGCGCTTCCCTGGCTACCAGGCTCATGGCTTACTCCAATGCTGATTGGGTTGATTGTCCCAGTACTAATTGTTCTACAATAGTCCATTGTGTTTACCTTGGTGACAACTTGATTTTTTTTGTCATCTAAGCACCAAATGTCTATCTTTCGGTTCAGCGTTAGGGCTGAGTATCACGCTGTTTCTCATACGATCACCGAGTATTACTGGTTTCAACTTTTTCTCTAGGAGCTCCATCAACCACTTTGTTCTCTAATGTGTCAACATCATTGCAACCTTAAGTCCACATGTCGACAAACCCACAAAGCTCGATATTCACTTCTCTAGGAGAAGGTTTCTCTTGGTCAGGTTTGTGCGCTTCTAGTGCCCTCCTTACATCCGTTCACCATATTGCGACAAAGCGCTTGTCATCGGGGCGGTTGGACAAAAGATCTAAAATCGAACTAATATAACTAATATTATTATTTATTGCTAAAATGGAATATATTTTAGTTTTTAAAATTGAATAATTAGGTTAACCAAAATTATTTAGGTTTTTAGTATTAGAAACTCGAAATAACAGAATAAAATAACTTCCCCTTATCCTATTTTATACAATATCAATTTTATGGTTAAGTGCTTAATTGGCTATGGTTTTCTAGAAGAATTGATGTAATAAAGCTTTTGTTACGACTCAACTTTGCACATATCCATATCTAGTAGGACATATTGTGATGTATTATTATCATATTTACATTGTTTTCTATTTAACATCCTAAAAGTATTTACCAACAGTGTTGATTTAAAATTTAGGTTCAAAACTAAAAATCAAAATAACCAAACAGAAACTTTCGTAATTAGGTTCAGGTTTTTCTTAACTTTAAATAAATTCGATCCTTAATTTTACTAGAACCGAATTTCTTAAGCCTGAAATAACCGAACTGTAATAACCATATTAACCGAATGCCTAGGCCTACCATCGTCTCTTCACCAAGTTTCAAACCAATCTTTACGTTTGGCGTGTTTGGATGTTAGACATGTTGTATACTCCTCCTGTAGGCTTCGCCTTCCTTTGGCTCATATAATGGTTCCCTGGAAGTATCAAAAAAAAAAAAATGGTTCCCTGGCCATAGTGCCATGTGTGGCTGACTGACCCCCATCCCTCTCATAAAGTCATTCCACACGATCGACACGGCATATGTTAAAACTAGTCTGCAGGTGCGATCATGCAAGTCCCCACAGCGGGCACTAGAAAACAAACAGCACCTAGCCATGTTTGTCCCCGATTCACCAATGCTTTTGAGTCCTAGGGTTCGTTCCACCTTAGCTCCTTAGACACTTTGATGCTCTTCAACAAAGGAGGGCTCCAATGGTCTATCCACTCCGGTACGTCAATGGCATCATCCTCACCGTTGAACCAATTCCTCCAACAGCTCATGTGCCAGACTCCCAGCTTCACTCCACAGTTCTCGACAATGGGATTGTGGATCTTTCTTTCTCCACGGTAATCCATCAGGGTTTTCTTCTATCAATGTACACTGTTGATCTCCTACAACGTGCAAGCATGGCGCTAACACGAGTATCGCTAATGCCCTAAGTACTTGGCGCTAACACGACCAGATCTTGCCTAAACCATTTACATTCCTGTCTTTTAGAAAGAGCCGCTAAACGATCAGACCAGACATGTGCAGGTGGTGTCTCTCTACATGCACGGCATACGCTCATCGAGAGACGATATCCTACCCTACATCGTGGGCACCCTCGACTACGGTCTCCACATTAGCGCTTCCCCAGCTACCAGGCTCATGGCTTACTACGATGCTGATTGGGTTGGTTGTCCATGTACTAATTGTTCTACCATAGTCTATTGTGTTTACTTTGGTGACAATTTGATTTTGTGGTCCTCTAAGCAACAAATGTCTATCTCTCGGCTGAGTGTTAGGGCTGAGTATCACGCTGTTTCTCATACGATCACCGAGTATTGCTGGTTTCAACTTTTTCTCTAGGAGCTCCATCAACCATTTTGGTCTCTAATGTGTCGACATCATTGCGACCTTAAGTCCACATGTCGACAAACCCACAAAGCTCGACATTCACTTCTCTAGGAGAAGGTTTCTCTTGGTCAGGTGTGTGCACTTCTAGTGCGCTCCTTACATTAGTTCACCATATTGCGACAAAGCACCTACCGTCAGGACGGCTGGGCAGAAGATCCAAAATCGAGCTGATTTAACTGATTTTTTGATTTATTGCTAAACTGAAATGTATTCCGGTATTTAAAATTGACTAATTAGGTTAACCAAAATCATGTAAGTTTTTAGTATCAGAAACTCGAAATAACAGAATAAAATGAACTACCCCATATCCTATTTTATAAAATATTTATTTATGGTTAAGTACTTAATTGGCAATTGTTTTGAAGAAGGATTGATGTAATAAAAGCTTTTGTTACTACTCAACATTGCATATATTCATATCTAGAGTAGGACATAATGTGATGTATTATTATCGTATTTGTATTGTTTTCTATTTAATATCCTAAAAGTATTTACCAAGAGTGTTGATCTAAAATTTAGGTTCAAAACAAAAAATAAATAAATAACCATACCAAAATTTTAAGTTATGAGATTCAGTTTTTTATTTACTTTAAATAACTCCGGTCTCTAATTTTGCTAGAATTGAATTTTCTTAAGTCTGAAATAACCGAACCATAATAATAACTATATTAACGAATGCCTAGCCATGGGTGTCAGTCAGCCACCGTCATCGTTTCTTCACTGAGTTTGAAACCAATATTTACGTTTGGCGACTGTGTTTGGATGTTAGACATGGTTTATAGTAGGCTTCCGTAGGCTCATATAATGGTTCCCTGGCCATAGTGACATGTGTGGCTGACTGACCCCCATCCCTCTCATAATTCCACACGATCGACACGGCATATGTTAAAACTAGTCTGCAGGTGCGATCATGCAAGTCCCCACAGCTGGCACTAGAAAACAAACAGCACATGTTGGAAGATTTTTCATCTCTTGTTTTTAAATATCTACCGAGAGGTAGTAGATGCTTTACAGAAAGGAGCAAGTCCCTCGGTAGGAGACGGCGTTTAAGAGTCAAAAGGGAGAAATCATTCAGATGACAAACGATGATTAAATATCGATGGATCCTTGATCTTTGTCCATGACACACAGAGAGTGATGCTGATGAATTGTCGTCAGACAGCGACTCGTAGACCCACTGTAGTGTAGCCAAGCTAGAGAAAACGACAGTTTGGAGCGGACCGGTTCCTCTAAACAAATTTGTCCCTGATTCATCACCCTAACAATGTCCCTGATTTGGAGCAAACTAACAACTGATTTTATTTTTTTTTGGGTGGAAACTAAGAAGCCACTATTTATGCAGTGCGACTGAGAGGCTAGCTAGCTACGGCTTGTGCGAGAGAGAGAGAGAGAAAGCGTACCAGGAGGCTGAATCCGGTGACGGTGGCGAAGGAGCTGGCCATGGAGGCGCCTGCGAGCGGGAGCTCCCCTAGGTGACCGACGTACATGACGGAGATCATCTGGATGACGTTTTGCAGCAGCGCGCCGGCGATCATCGGCCCCGCCAGCCACAACTGCTTCTTCACCTCCTCGCGAACGCTCAGGCCCAGGACGGCCTCCTCCTCCTCCCCTTCGGCGCCGACGCCGGCGGCGAGAAGGAGAGGCTCCTCGACGCTCGCCTTCGCCATGGCTCAGGTTCTGGTTGTGGGCTACTTCCTCTGTATCCTGCTGCCTGCTCTGCTCTTTGAGAGCGAGCGAAGGAGACAGAGCAAGCCGGGCAGGCAGGCAGGGGCAGTGAACCGGCCGGTATTTACTTGTGGCAATATATATACACACACCTGTACAGAGTAAGTCTGGATTTCTGAACTGTGACTCTTCAACGTGTGAGCAGCAGCTCCACTTTGGCACGGCTCTTGGTGGGTTTCTGAACTGTGTGTGATTCTGCAAACGATTCGGAAGGAAGAGCGTGCGCTTCCAACCGGACAGCACGCGGCGGCAGCAGCAGTTGGACCGGCGAGGCGACTGAAGTCACTGATCCCATACCATACAGATGCAGAGTACTACTAGTATTATTATATCTCTCTGTTCTGCGCTCCCTCGCTGCACGGCGTCGTCGACTTGTGCCGGATCGGATTCTCTGGCTCGCGGAGTTCTTTGACCGGCGGCGGCTGCGGCTGGGCCGGGGGATCCTCCACCGAAGCAGTTGCCATGGGCTGCGGGTCGTTGTGGCCTGGGCCGGCGTTTATGGGCTTGGTCCTGTTTCTGCTTCGATAAGGCCCACGTTCCCAGCGAGTACCGGCCCAGAGAAGAGCAGTCCAGACAAGAACGAAGGCTGGCGGAAACACGGGGCGCCTTCCCCTCCGCCCTGTTCAACCAGAGGCCGTCCTCCGCCCACCCCCCACAGGAGTGCAAGCGGCCCAGCAGCGGCCCAGCCAAAATCAAAGCCCAAAACATGTCATCTTCAACCTCACGACGCGTCGCCATCCAGGAAAGCAGGAACAGAACTGCACGGCACTACAACAGCATGCAAATGCTCTTCCAGCGGGCGTCGCCGCGTCGGGGAGGGCTCCATGCCACCATCCCCGTTGAGATTGTTCCAACAAATGAAATTGTTTTAGAAAATAAGGATTGTTCCAGAAGAAATTGAGATTGTTCTAAGAAAAAACAGATTTGTTCCAAGCAATGTATGCAAATGTTCCATATTTTCTTATGGATTGTTCTAGCAGATAATAAGAAATGTTCCACACCATACAACTAAATGTTCCATGTTTTGCTACAGATTGTTCCAGCCATAGGATACATTTGTTCCAACAAAAACATCCTCACCTAGATTCAGGGAGCAGCGCGCGAGTCCAGCGGCGTACGGGCAACAGGGCACGGCGGCGCGGCTCGGGCACACGGGCTGAGCGTGGCAGCAGGCGCCACGATGCGCTAGGTGGGCGGCAGAGCGGGCGGCAGAGCACGACGGCAGGTCAGCGAAGGGGAGCGGCGGCGGCCAGATTGAAGGTTGTGGACTGAAATCAGCCCAGCTAGGGCCCGCTCGAAAAAAAAACTGGGAAGGAAACAGGGGTGGGCGGAGGGAGGCCGCGCGTTACCCTGGGCGGAGGCGACGATTCGCCCGGAAACGCGGAGGGGGCCATGCGCGCGCTAGCATGGCGGCATGCATGACGGACCACGACTGGTCACCCGACAGGGCCACGAGAAGCGGCCGAGCTCAGGCAACGACATTTCCACTCTGTTTGCCTCGCTGCTTTGCAGCAGTTGTTTTGCAGCAGATAAAGTGTTCGTAGTTATTTCTTCAACAGCAGCTACAGTATTCACGGCAGCAGCTACAGTGTTCGCAGTTATTTTTCTGCAACCGCAGCTGCAGCGTGCCGAACAAAGTGGCCCGCACGTGGCCCCGCTAGCTGCTGCCTGACAACGGAGAGGCAGGCGGAGGAAGAAGAAGAAGACCACTGACCACCGGTGGTGTAGTCTATTCGATCCACTTGATTGTCTCGCACGAGACCGGATCCAAGACCTCAAATTAGGCCATCAACGCATATATATTAAACAACAAATACGGACGGACGAGTGTGGGCCGTGCGTGCGCTCATGCCACCGCATCATCATGACCTCGTCACACACTGATTGTACTAAGCTTTAAAATACTATAGTATTAAGAAAAATACTACTAGTACCTATTACTATAAGGGTGCGTTTGGTACAGCTCTAGATTCACTGAGAATCAGAAACGTTTCAGATTTAACTCAGAAACGTTTCATAACCTGAAACAGAAGAATCACTGAAAACGTTTGGCTATTGATCCAGAATCAGTGAAACGGTTCGCAAAATGAACTAGAATCACTTGAAACACCTATTTAGGTGATTCTCATTCCTAGTTCAAAACATAGAAACGTTTCAGAGTGATTCAGGCAAGAAACGTTTCAGATTTTAACCGTTTGGAACTGATTCTAGTGATTCAAGGTAGAATCTGAAATGATTCTGCTAGCCAAACGAACCCTAAATCAGCTTAAAACACCGAGACCAACGGAGAACAGATGATGACAATGAATCCATGGGAATTATTACAGCACTAGATGCTAACTCGTTGGTGGGTCCCTGGTCACAAATGGAAGTTAATCCCTACTATCAGTGTCATGCAGAAAACCGGCACACGACGCCGCAGAAGAGACTGCAGAGTTTTGTACTGAGAGGCAAGTACTCTAGTGTACTTGTGGCTGACCCAGGGACGTATAGTTGCGTTGGCCCAGTACAAGAAAACTGCACCTGTGTCCTCAAATCATTCTCCCTCCAGTTTTTAGTTGAAGCTTGCAAACAAAGGTTCAAGTTGTTCAAAGCTGAAGATTTGTGGTAAGCAAGTTGTTCAAATCACCATGCATGTTTGTGGGCCCATAGAGTTTTCGAACCGATAGCTCAAAGTCGTGTTCGGTGGCACATCATTGATGAGCCGGCACACGAGTCAACCAAACTGTGTACTACGTCGTTGGACTGCGATGAGCGACGATCAAGCAAACGCAGGTCCGTCAAACGAGGCGTCAATGCGGCCGGGCTTCCCCGGTTTCCCCGCACGTACGCCGCGCGCGGGTATTCACGACAAAAAAGAAGATTCGAGTGCAAGCTAGCTAGCGAATCTCTGTGCCTAAAAATTCATCTTAAGGTAATGATGGCAATTACACGAATATTGAATCTTAGCATGTGAACTGTTAATAGGATTGTACCCTCGAAATAAAAAAAAAAGTTTGTTACACCAGCCTATATGTAGCTGTACGTACTCTAGCATTGATGATAGTGGACCTTGATCCGCCTTTAGCATGGTAGATTGCCACGACCTACTGCTCCTGCATCGTTTGTGATCCGTGATTCCATTGGCTTTGGCGATGAGAAATGTTTAGTAGCTAATAAATCGGGCGATTCGATTAGTAGTAGCATCATGCAAGATCACATCATGTTGCAGATTTTTCGGCGGGTTACTTATGCGGTTGAGATTTGAATTTGTGTACCTGGCTGATCGAGAAAGTTTAGAAACGGGGGCACCACGATTTGGTAAAAGCTGCATCATCTTTTTCTTTAAGATACAACTACTGCAACTCCTACTTGCTTTATCACAAGGGGCACGGATGCAAGTTGCACGAACAAGTGCTATATGTGAAAGCAAATTGAAAAGGTCTCGCAATTCATTGCACGGCAATAGATTTATTGTTGCTCTCTCTATATGCAGTGTTTTCTTTTTCCCAGTCAAGACAATTCACAATTATTTCATCTGTTCACTTTGATACATAGCCAAAGAAACATCTACCAAATACTCCATTTAAGCAGCATCAACATTTCAAAAACAGAGGGATTAATTAAGTACACCATGAAAATATAATTCATGATGCATCTAACTATAAACTTATGATAGTTTAACTTTGAGCAACTCCAGAAACACAGTTATTTGAAATAATATTGCTATGTCCTATATCTATTCTAATAAAAAATATATGTCTGTAAAGATAATAAGGTCTCTAATGTACTTCTACTTTGACTATATATCTATAAAAATATATTATTTTAAATTAATAGAATTATGCAATGCTTCCATTATCAAATTTATGTCATTTGGGACGCATGTGGTCCAACTTTGACCCCTGATACATGTATAAAGATTTGCATACCATAAAAATAATATTAGTAGTTTCACATAGAGTACACTTTCAAATGGATTTACTTGTATCCATTCATTCTTTTACCTTGTCAATGTCCTAAATGATGACTGGCACGATATATTATTATGAAAGTATTTTTAATGGCGAAATCTAAGAGATGTCAGACCTTGTTTATCAATCTGTATAGTTTTTAGTTATTGATTATCAAATCTAAAAAACAATTCACTTAGGACAACTTAATGCAGCTTTATATGTTAGGAACCAGAGGAAGTACCTAATTAGCGAAAAATTCTTCACCGTTGGTGATTACAAGCCATATAGTATATTAGTTGTTGATATGCAGCATATTGCATTGGACACCAAATGTCAAAAGTGGACCAACGCTTTGCCACATCATTCTCCATGTTTCTCCAATGCAATTCAGTATCCAAGCAGAAGAAGGGTCCAAATGTCTTCATGGCCATTGCCAACAAAACATCAAGCTACCTGCCTATCTATGGCGTGCATACAAAAACACCAATCACCTTTTGAAATGATGGTGGAAGTTGTGTCAATGTAACAATGTGATACATACTATTTTATTACCAAAGTTCACGCCCCCCATTATATGGACCTGTTGGGGGATCGAAGGTCTTGACGGGACAAATTGAAGCCCTCCAACGGGTGAATGAAGTGTATTGGTTCTGGCGAAGCTCTCGAAGGTTGTCGATGCCTTCGAATCACCTCGCGAAGCCCTCTTCGCTTGTCGTCGTTGTCTTCTGGTTGGAGCGAAGCCCTCTTTTGTGGTCCGCGGTGCCGGACGAAGAGGTTCTCGTTCAGGTTCCCTGCAGTTCAGTTGCGCGAAGCTCTCCTTCTCCCGCGATGCCGGGCGAAGGGGTCAAGTGATTAGAGAGTTCAGAACACGGTGCGAATGATTCTTCCTTTGGCTCGTGGCCCGAAAAAAGGATGTCATTCCAGGATCATCTCCCTCCATATTTATAAAGGGGAGAATGATTATATTTACATGCATGCCATTGGCTGTATAAGCACGGCTGTTAGTTTGATTGTCTTCTCCGTTTTGTCTTCGCCATTGGCTGTTGGTCTTCGCGTGGGTCGGGTAGGGGCTTCGGTGCAGTCCCCAACATTAGCCCTCAATTGGTGATGTGTTATTAGTGTAACTAAAACCAGAAACAATTTTATTTGTCAGTTTATGACTGCAACGTGCGCCTTTCTGACCCATACACGTGTCTTGTCGTTTTCATTCCGTACTTCTTTTCAGTTCCCGATGATCGTTTTCCTTCTATATATCTTCATCGTGGGCGCGCTGTTTCTTCAATCGTATACTTTGCGAGTCTTTTTTCTTTTGGCTATTCCAATTCCTTTCGGTAGGAGATCCTTTTCCTTCGTTCTTTTTCAAGATGTCTGGTAGCCGAAGGTCTAGCGAAGAGCAGGCTAAGAAGAAGCTGAAAACTCATAAGACCTCGTCGAAGGACTGCTCTGATAAGGCTATTAGTGAAGCCAATGCTACAGCTTTGAGTGCTGCTGTTCCTTCGGCAAGTCAGCCGAAGAGTTCTCATTCAGCGAAGCCTTCCTTTGCTTTCAAGCCTCCGGTGATTCGTTCTGCATTAGATTTGTTTTCTATTCCAGAAGATGGTGGTAGTAATTCTTCTGGGTCTAAAGCTCAGTCTGTCCCTAAGAAAGTTGTTTCGAATGGCTCTTCTTCTGTTGCAAAGGATACTTCTGCTTCTACAGTTGATATTCGTGATAGCAGTGCCGCTGAGAAGGCCAAGATTCAGGACAAGGCTATCAAGGACGCTGATTCTGTTCTTGCTAAGTCTGGATCGAAGGCTAAGATCCAGGACAAGACCTGTGTTGATGGTCTTGATGTTCCTCCTGCTGCCCCTGTTCACAATGAGGGGGTAGCTGAAGCTTCTGTTCAAGGTTATCTCTCATCTCTTAGTGTGGCTGGGCTTCGTCAATTTGCTAATAACCTGAGACCTCTTACAGATCGTTCCCAGGTTCAGTTACCTTCGGAGCCAGACGTTGTGCTTCGTGAGCCTCTCAGCCCCTCAGCAGGTGGTGATCTTTTCCTACATTCAGTCTTTGAAGCAATGCTTGGAGAGTTTCTCCCTTTTGACATGACTTTTGATTCAGTCGAAGCTACTGGGGGTTCTTTGACTCTTTGTGACGACGTTCCTTCGAACACCTTCGTCATGAGTGCTAGGGCCGCTGCGCCCTTTGTTGCTGCTGCAAAGAAGCTTCGTTTTCCCCAAGTGGAGAATGAGCTTGTGCTTCAGGGTGGTGATACTCTGTACAAGTCTTTACTGTCTTCGCAGATGAAGGTAAGCAGTTTTAATTTTTGTTTTTTTTTCAGTTGCTTGTTTTTCTAACTTCGCTCTTGTTTTCGTCAGTCGCTTGCTATTACCCAAGCCTCCCTTCGCCAGTTTAATGAGCTGACTCTGGCAAGGGCTGATCGGGACCGGCTTCGCAAGGATCTCTCAACCCTTGAATCTCAGATCAAGGAGAAAGAAGATGCTCTTGTTCTTAGTGAAAAACGTGTGGTAGATCTCTCTGTTGAGAAGGAGACCCTCGCCAAATCTACTGAAGATTTTAAGGCGAAGGTAGCTTCTCTGAAGAAACAGCTGAGGGATCTTGATTCGTCCCTCGCGAAGGCTTTGGAAGCCAACAAGGTCCTTCGCGAAAAAGTTGAAACTGCGGATCAGGAGGCGGTTTCTTTTGCTAAGGCTGAAGAGCTTCGCCTATCTTCTCTCTGTAGCTATATTCAGGATGCTCTTATTTCAGTTGGGACTACTCCTGATCAGATCCCTAAGGATGCTTCGACTGAGCAACGCCAATCTTGGCTCTGTGTCAACATTCCTTTCGTGGTGAAGGCTTGCAGGGCCTTTTCCACCAATGCTGTTCATCTGGCTATTCGGGACCTCCTCCATTCTCTTGATGTCGAAGGGAGCAATGTTTTGGCGAAGGTTGCTTCTGACGATTTCAAATTTTCAGCTGTTGATTCTACTCCCCGTCCTGTTGTTGAAGCTCTTCTGAAGGTCGCCGGTCATTTTGACGAAGCCTTCTGGAATCGTGTGCAGTCTGTTGGTCATCTGCCTCAGAGTGAGGTATAAACAGTTTACTTTTTCTTCGGGAGAGGGGTTATATCATTCCTTCGAACTTGTGTCTTCTTGAGAATTGTTGTAATATTGTTGTAAACTTTATGTTGCTTTGATTAATTTTTGCTTGGTTTTTGGACCTTAGGCTTCGTCTGATATTTCTTTGAGCGAGTTTGCTACTCCGAAGGCTTCTTCTGACTTGGTTTTGAAGAAGTGTGTTGCTCCGGATTCATCATCTGATGTTTCTCTGAGCGAGTTTGCGACTCCAGAGCCTTCTTCTGGTGGCTTGATTCGCCGTGAGCCTCCGATTGATGTTTTTAGTTCTCCTTCGAGGATTGATTTATCTAGTGATTCGAGCCCTTTGTCACCTGTTGAGGGAGGTGAAAGTTCTTTTTCTTTTCCTCCTGGTAGCCTTGTGGCTATTGGGAGAGTTTATCGCCCCGAGGCTGATGTTCCCGAAGGGAGTCGGGGTCGGAATAAACGAAGGCCTTGTGGTCGCTGTCCACGAGGTAGTAGTTCTTCACATCGGGGTGTGGCTAAGAAGAAGAAGGTTGGGGACGTTTTAGATTCATCTTCCTCCTTCGATGCGGCTTCGCATGTTGAGCGAATGATTTCGTCTGGGGTAATAGATCCAATATTTCAAAGGCCTTATTCTCCTTCGAATGGATATAATTTCGATGAATTTAGGATTGTATGCAAAATGCTTTTAGAATTAGGCCTTGTTGTAAAGCGTGAGCCTGACGATGGATCTCCTTAACTGATGTTTGTGCTTAATAAAGCTTTTCTTTTGAAGCATTCTTTCGGAGGTCTTTGCCAGAGAGAAGATTTCTTCAATATCACCAAAGCTCTTAATGCTTTTTGCACGATGACCTTGTGTTTCCTTTGAGGAACGCAAGTTTTCGTGTTTTCGTTCTTTGATATTTGAACGTTTCATGCGAAGGATCGCGATTTGTACGAAGGTTTTTGTTTGCCTGTACTTGGGTAGATTGAGCTTTCTTTGCTTATCTTTCCCTTCGGCTCTTGTCTGGAGTCTCTGTATCATCCTTTGTGATACATCGATCCAAACTTAGACTACACCAAATACTTAATTGGTGTAACCTTCGGATTCTCTAGGCTTTTGCCTGATATCGTTTTTAAGCTCGAAGCTTCGTTTCTTGAGCCTTGGCTCTTCTACGCCTCCCAGAAAATTGCTCTGGAATTTTTCGAGGGTAAAAAGGTAATTATAAAACTGTTTTACAGTCTTGGAGGGTGCCTCGTTAAAAAATCTCACACCCTTCGCAGGGCTACCCTCGTGAGGAAAAAGAGTGCACCCCCCGCAAGTTTTGTTCTTTTACATGTAGGTATCGCGCGTGTTACCGAAGAGATGCTCTTGGTAGACACGGCTCATGCATTTCTGATATGTCATGGACGAGTTTTCGAGTCCGAAGATCTTGAAATATGGAGTCTTTTGCTTCATTCGGACGAAGTGGACGTTCTTCCTCCCAGGTGTTTCGCCTTCTTCGATACTTTTTGCTTGGAGTTGGTCTCCGAGGACGCTGATGACAGAGATGGGACCAGGAATCTTCATGCACAGATAGCCCTGATGTATGGCTGCCTCAAACTTGTTAATGGACCCCCTTCCGAAGATTGCATTGTAAGGATAAACAATGTCAACCACATCGAAGGTCACATCTTCAGTTCTTGCGTTATCTCCTTCGCCGAAGGTAACTGGTAGGCTAATTTTTCCCAATGCTTGGATAACCTTTCCAGTGAAGCCGACCAATGGAATTCCTGCAGGTTGCAGTGTTTCATTTTCTAGCTTCATTTTTCTGTATGTAGAGGCGAAGAGGATGTCAGCTGAGCTTCCTCCATCGACAAGTATCCTGAGTACATCAAATCCTTGTATGTTTGCCTTGATGACTAGTGGGTCTGAGTGGGGTTGGTCAAGGTCTCTTGCGTCTTCTTTTCCGAAGGTGATGTGGACATGGGACCACTTGGTTTTCACAAACGGAGTCCTTGACGTCACATTGTGTACCCTTCGAATGTGTTCTTTTCTTGCCCTTCTTGAGTCTAGCTGCTGGGTCGATCCTCCGGAGATAGCGTTAATAGTTTGCCTTTGAGATGTGTAGCCAGTTTCAGTGCTTCTTCCACTGTTTTGCTGGTTTGTTTCTGGAGGCAGTGGCAGTGCTGCTAGGCTTTGAGGTTGAGAGTAGGCGTACTGCTGTGCCTGATACGAAGCTTCTCTTGGATAGTTGACAGCATGATTGACAGAGTGTGAAGGGTGTGTTGACATTGGGTTCCCTTGAGACCAGTTCTCACGATAGTTGCTCGTGTGTCTGATGGCTCTCTTCGCCTCTCTTTCTGCGGTCCAATCTTGTTTGAATTGTTGCAGGTTTCGGCATTGTTTCGTTGTATGGCCTTTTCCTTCGCCATGCAGCTCGCAGTATGGAGTACGAGAACTGCTCCTCTGATTGTTTTCTTTTTTGTCTTCGCTATCTTTGTCTTGGTTGCTTCGCTCTCTCCCTCTTTCATCATCTTTGTTTCTCTTTGCATCGCCCCTTTCTTCTCTGTTTTCTAGGTTGTGTATCCTTCGATTGTTGTGATCTTTTGGATTGTCTCTGCTGTCGTCGTGCCTTCTGCTTCGACTCGCTTCCTTTTCTTCTTTATACTTCTTCTCGTCTTTGACCAGCTGGGATTGTTTCTTTTCGTCTTCTTTTTTCCTTCGGAATTCATCGTCTGATCTTGCATATTTCTCGAAGGTGTCTAATAGTGCGAAGATGGTTTTGGGTCTCTTCCTTGTTAATGCAGAATGGAAAGGGCCAGCCCTCAAGCCTTCCGTTAGTGCGTCAATAACTGTTAAAGCCCCTACATCTTTCGCTCTTGATTTTATTTCCATGAACCTCTGCATGTACTCCCTCAAGCCTTCGTCTTGTTTCTGCTTGCATGAAAATAGCCTTCCCTGATGAATTTCGGATGCTTGGAAACCCTGAAAGTTGTTTATAAACTCTCTTCTCAACTCGGACCAAGAATTAATCGATCCTGGTTCGAGAGTGGAAAACCATGTCTTCGCTACTCCTTCGACAGCCATGACTAGAGCTTTGACGTATGTTGAGTTTGTTCCTCCGCCCGATTCTACTGCGGCTTCGAAGGACATGAGGAACTCTCTTGGGTATGTTTTTCCTTGGTACGCCTTTACCTTCGGCATTTTGAAGTTGACCGGCCAAGGTTCGCTCTGTAGCTCTTCGCTCAGGGGAGAGTTTTCATTGTAGATGACGCATGGCTGGCTGTCCTTTCCGGAGCTGCTTACTTCGTACACCATTTTGTGCTCGGTTTGCTTGCGAGGCTTGTGATGTGCGTCTTGTTCTTGCTTCCTCAGGTTTTCCATTTCTTCATTGTATTTGTTTAACTTGCTGTCCATTTCGTTGATCTCTTGTTGGGCTTGCACTATTTTCTCGAGCATATCTTTCTTCAGCTTCGCTGTCTTTTCAATGATGGCCAGCTTCTTTTCTCTTTCGACTCTTTCTTGCTCTATTATCCGAAGCCTTTCAGTTATATTGCGTGTTTCGTCATCCTCCTGTTGAAAGCTTGCTGCTTGAGATGTCTCAGCATTGTTTAGTTGCATTGCTTTTAGAGCTTCTTCTTTTCTTGCCGCCTCTTCGGCTTTTGCTAGTTCTTCCGCTTTTGCAGCTTTGTCTCACTCTTCTTACTCTCTTGCTGTTCTGAGTTCTGCTTCCTTCGCTAGCCTTTCGCTTTTGGCTTCGGCTTCTGCGCGTTGTGTGTCGCTGATGTTTGTTCTTGCCTTTGCCTTGGCCATATTGATCGTGGTCGTGGGTTCAAACCGCATGTCGGCGCCAAATGTTGGGGGATCGGAGGTCTTGACGGGACAAATCAAAGCCCTCCAACGGGTGAATGAAGTGTATTGGTTCTGGCAAGCCCTCGAAGGTTGTCGATGCCTTCGAATCACCTCGCGAAGCCCTCTTCGCTTGTCGTCGTTGTCTTCTGGTTGGAGCGAAGCCCTCTTTTGTGGTCCGCGGTGCCGGACGAAGAGGTTCTCGTTCAGGTTCCCTGCAGTTCAGTTGCGCGAAGCTCTCCTTCTCCCGCGATGCCGGGCGAAGGGGTCAAGTGATTAGAGAGTTCAGAACACAGTGCGAATGATTCTTCCTTTGGCTCGTGCCCCGAAAAACGGATGTCATTCCAGAATCATCTCCCTCCATATTTATAAGAGGGAGAATGATTATATTTACATGCATGCCATTGGCTGTATAAGCACGGCTGTTAGTTTGATTGTCTTCTCCGTTTTGTCTTCGCCATTGGCTGTTGGTCTTCGCGTGGGTCGGGTAGGGGTTTCGGTGCAGTCCCCAACAGGACCAAATCAACATAGTTATAGATGCAAATAGTCTTTGCCACGACTTATTTAAACGATCCAGTGGAGGCACTAACCTCGAATAGTGGTAGCGTACTGAACTTATTGGATGTTGAAATTCATATCATCTTTCATTGGTGCTGGTGATTAACAATCCATATACTTTGGAACCTAGGATGATCCACTATAAAAAAGGAGGCCAACCCAGGATGACGGCCAAGCTTGGCTAGCTAGTTAACCTGGGAAATGGGTGTGAGTATATATTTTGAAGATTGTTTTTTCTTGAAGGGGTGTATGAATATGCTATTGTCTCCAAGGAGAGAGAGAGAGAGACAGACAGACAGAATATTACACGAAAAAATGGTTGGCCAACAACATTGCCTAGTACCACAGTTTTTCGTACAATGGAAAATGATCAAAGGTTCCTATATATATCTACTCAGAGAGAAAACCCGTTAGTTCTATCTCTTTATCTACTGTACTAGAGATGAAAGCTAACACTTGCATAGGACCGTTATATGTATTTGTGTGTGCTTTGTGTCAATATATAATTGTGAATATGTGACTTTTCTCAAGTAATAAGTTGATGAGGCGAACTTGTTAGATTTACTAATAAGTAATTGTTAAGGCACCCGAATAGCACCTTTGATGCCCTGAATTCGACTCCCCGTGGGAGCGAATTTTCTAGGATTTAACGGCTTTGTGCTTTCAGTGGTAGGCGACGTGGCCGTCGACAGCGAGGCGTCAGTGGTGACTTTGTCAATCTCGAGGATTTGCCGGCTCAGTCTTCGAAGATGCTTATAGGGGTAGGGTTTGCGTATGTACAGTCATATGGGTGAGTGCGCGTGCGTTGTGAGTGTCTGAGTTGTACTGTATAATCACAAAAAAAAAAGTTATTCTCTAGTTTTTTTTTTTTTTGAATGGTCTTTCTCTAGTTTCGATCGGAGCGGCAGCACGAAAGGGCTGTCCCAGTCCAAAATTTTTTATGTGCACCTATTGGATTATTACATTGATGGGATGTCATCCATTTAGGATTTACCATCTTTTGACTCGTTGATACATGAAGCACAGAAAGTGACAGAAAACGCTGAAGGACGACGTCGACGTCGAAGACCATGGGCCATGGCGGCGTTGCATCGCCTTGAGCCGAGCGGGCTCTGACCTTTGGAAGGGAACCCTGATGCATGCATACGGCCGCCGTCACCCAGATTTCCACGTCCCATCATCCAAAACCGGGGCCAAAACAAGCCGCTAGCTTCACTTCGTCCACCGCGCACAGCTCCGATCATCAATGAATTAATCCATCCAATGACCAGCTGTTTTCATCAAGCCGCAGCATCGTCCCGGACTCCCGTCAACTGTGTATTTAACGGGGTATGGCTGCTTGGTGCATACAGTGGTGAAACGAGAACGAGATTTTAAATTCTTATGACAATAACACATCATAGTACTTTCGTCATAGGTGAATGCCTACTTGTACCTTTTCAAAGTTGGCTATATGAAATTATATGTCACTAGATTTGTTTGTTGATCGTATCATAGCTTCATTAAGTGCAAATCTTAATGGCATATAAGCTAAAATAACCATTATTGCTGTCCCTTTAAGCCTAACTCCACTTAAGCTTGAGCTAGATTTAAAGTGAACTTAAATCTAATATAACCGTCGTTAATGATAAAAAGGATGACCATAAATATCATTCGCAAGAACAAAGATGACCATAAATATAATAACAATTTTTTGAAAGACTCGGGCATTGCCCGGCATATATTAATAAGCAGGGAACAGAGTTTGTTGCGTCAGTGGCGCAATTAGAGGTTGTTTGCTTGAAGTCCTGAGATTTCTGCCTGGGCAGGCAGCAACCCCAGGCGTTGGATTTTGAGTGCATGGTGCTCAGATCAATGCCTGGCCTAGGCAGCAAACTCCAGGGTCTAATCCAAACAGACCCTTACAGCATAACTTCAACCCAAAAGATGATGGGTCGAAGGCAAGAAAATACACTGACTACTCGCGGTTTTGCCGACCAACTAGAAATCCTAATTCCTTTGCCCCTGCCATAATCCAGTTGCTTGCGTCGTCCTTAATCTCGTCCACCACTCTGCTGATTTCCTTAAATTTTCCTTGGAAGGTTCTGCTGTTGCGCTCCTTCCAAATTGCCCACACCGTCAGCATTGCGAGAGACATAATACATTTTTTCTGTGCCTGCTGGTTTGATAGCCCGATGTACCAGTCCTGCAACAAGAGAAGGCTTATTAGAATTTCGTTTGCCCCTCACTACATGTCTGGTACATCAGTGCTGATGTGTGCCAAACTGTCAAAATACGACGGAGAGTAAGCGTTTAGCACGCACGTGGCCGTAGCAAATGTTTAGAAGGCACAGAAAATGAATGCACGGACAAAATCACGCACGAATACCGGATTATTAGTTTATGCCCCAGAGAATTCACAACTCGTGGAGGGAGACGTCGCCGTCTTCATATTTTTGCGCCGATCCATCTGTTGCGCTCAGTGTGGCCGTACACGCTAAACAAATCAGCAGTTCTTAAATAATTTTGGTAGTATTATAAACAAAACGTCGCCACTTGCGCTGCACACCCCATCCATCATCATCCATCATCAATCCTGTGTCTGCATCCACCGCTCGTTTAACTCCTCCTCCCACTGCTTCCCACCACCCACCAACTACTCGCTCGCCGTCACGGCATCGCCCGCCTCGCCTCCTCTTCCTTCGCCTCTCTTCCCGACCGATCCCATCAAAATCCTTTTCCAGGAAGACCGCGCTGCGTCGCGCCTCGCCGCTTCACATCTTCTTCTCGACCAAGAGGTGACCACCCCTCCTCCTCAGTCCCTTGCTCTGTTCTGCTCTGCTTCCCCCTCCCTGATTTTCTTGTTTGTTTATCTGTTCGCTTGGAGCTTTGTTTTGGGTTGGGTTCAGCTTTCACATGCTTGGTTTCGTGGTTTGGAGTGGTTCTTTGAGAGGCCGAGATGGCTGTTTTCTTGCTGACAAGGAGGATCCATTTCGCTGCAATCGAGTGCGCCTTTCTGGTCTGCAGGACCAGACAGCTTCGCCATGTGCCGGCTTTCGAGAAAAATGAAGATGAATTATATGCTTTGTGCTGCGAGTTCCAAAATTCGGGCTTTTTCTTCTTTATCGAGAACACCGAAGAGAGCGGTGTGTCGGCTAGAAAGAAACAAGGTTCATGCCATGCGCTGTTTGGTTTCTCTGTTGGCTAAGACGGGGGCTAATGGCACACTGGTGCAATTGCTATGCATGTGTCAACATCTCCTCTCATTTCTTGAACTCGGCAATTCTTTTTTGTTTCTATTCGGTCCTGGTTTGGGGTTGAGGATCAAAGAGCAGGGGAAGATTGAAAACCCGTTAGGTCTTACTGCAAATATTATATAAACAGCGTTTGCTTGTAGTCACAGCAGACCATTGACAGACTTGTGACTCTGTCAATGGTCACCTGGATACTTTTGTTCTCAAAGTCGTTCTTGCTTTGCTATTCGTCAAAAGGAACTGATGCCAATACCTTGTAAATTATTGTTTCGATAATTTTTGGTACGAATTTAGTTGCACACGACACGATCAATATTACTACCTTCGTTCTGATTGCTTTAGTGAAATGGGCCTTTTTTCTCTCTCATCTCTCATATTTTTCTTGTGCATTCCAATTACTCAGTTTGTTATGTATGTTTTTGTAGAAAGTCTGTCTCCGAGTTCAGTCCACTGACCTTCCAAATGTTGGTGGAGGACCATAACAACCCTGCAAAAACTTTGATCCGGAACTACTCCCACATCAGGTAGCATTTCTTCCTGCAGTGTCGTTAAGACACTTGTTCAAAAGTCAAAAGTGTCCAAGTCTGAATGATATCACAATGGACTTTACCACTTTTTTGGCGCACTAGTTACAGTGTTGAAGAGTTGACGGATACATACTGAAAGCTTTAAAGAAATGTACATTAATTTCTTTTCCTTGAATTATTAAATTGACTTTACTCAAACTTGCAGTGTTCCACTAATCTCTTTTGTGAGACATTTTCCATCTTTTCCCCAGAATTGTGCTTGATTCGTAATCACCCTGCATCTTGCGATTCGTCGTGGACAAGAAAAATAAAACATCTATATCTAGCAATGCATGCGGATTAGCACCACACAATATGGATAAGCTGTTTGTGTTTCCTCAGGATTTTGTATGCTTGCTTCTGAATTTACACACAAGTTAGTGTGAAAATCTCTTGAAAATTGAAATAAATAATGTGACTTGCATTCTTCAATTTTGTACCATTCATTGTAGTAGTCTAAAACTGTCATTTCCATTTCCAACTGAAGATCTTTTACACATTCTAAACATTTTCAGATGACGATAATGACTGGAGGGTCGCAAAAGATTACTAACTGGAAGGGTTTGTCTTCTGTGCTCATGCAAGTCTGGGGCAATCATCACATGCATCGAAGATGCACTATTATGCTATGGATGTTTGCGATGGCAAACCTCTGGATAATGTGCAGCAGCAGTACCCAAAAGCAAGTTCTCCTGCCAGGTTTCAGTGGCTCGCAAATGGATTACATTGACAACAATGGGATCTTTCTTCTATCCAATGGCTCCACCTTTGGCTTTGGTTTTGTGAGCAGTAGTGCTTCTTCCAGCGTGTCCTACCTTCTTGCAGTGGTCCACCTGGCTACCACTTCTGTTGTCTGGTCTGCTAATGCAAACTCTCCAGTTTCCCATTCAGACAACTTTGTGTTTGACCAGGATGGCAATGCCTATCTGCAATCTGGAGACTCCTCTGTCTGGACTGCCAATATCTCCAGCAAGGGTGCCACCTCAATGCAGCTGCTGGACTCAGGAAATCTTGTAGTGCTTGGCAAGGACATATCTTCTCCACTATGGCAGAGTTTTAACTATCCAACGGACACACTTCTGTCTGGCCAGACCTTCGTTGATGGGATGACACTGGTGAGCCATTCAAATACACAGAACATGACATATACACTTCAGATCAATTCTGGGGACATGATGTTGTATGCGGGCTTACAAACAGCCCAGCCATACTGGTCTGCGCTGCAGGATAACAGGATGATCGTCAACAAGAATGGCAATAACATATACTCTGCAAACCTCAGTTCACGTTCCTGGTCGTTCTATGATCAATCAGGGTTCCTCCTATCACAGCTTGTCATTGCACAGCAGGGTGATGTTAACAGCACATTGGCTGCTTCCCTTGGTACTGATGGACTGATTACCTTCTATATGCTGCAGAGTGGGAATGCTAAGAGTACTCTGCCAATCATGGTTCCGCAGGACTCATGTGACATGCCTGCTCGCTGCAAGCCGTACTCCATTTGCAACAGTGGAACAGGCTGCCAATGCCCTTCAGCCCTTAGCTCCTATGCCAACTGTAACCCCGGCATTGCATCACCGTGCAGTTCAAAGGACAAGTTTCAGCTAGCTCAACTGGAAAGCGGTGTTGGGTATGTCGGTACCAGCTTCACCTCGCCTGTGGCCAAGACAAACCTCACAGGATGCAAGAATGCTTGCATGGGTAACTGCTCATGCATTGCTTTGTTCTTTGAACAAGCCTCAGGAAATTGCTTCCTTTTCACCCAGATAGGTAGCTTGCAACAGAAAGATGGAGGTACAAATGGTTTTGCATCTTTCATCAAGGTATCAGACACTAACCGTGGATCAGGGCAAGGTGGGGGTGAGAGTAAGCACACCATCATTATTGCTGTCATCATAGTCGGAACTTTGGCTGTTATAGGGGCCCTTGTATATGCTGGTTTCTGTATTTACCGTAGGAGGAGACGACATCCGCCCTCACAAGAGGAGGCTTGTTCATCGGAAGATGATGGCTTCCTGCAAACGATATCAGGAGCACCCATGCGGTTCAGTTACAAGGAGCTCCAGGATGCAACAAACAATTTTTCAAACAAGCTTGGCCAGGGAGGGTTTGGATCTGTGTACCTTGGTACTCTGCCAGATGGAAGTCGCATTGCTGTAAAGAAGCTAGAGGGCATAGGTCAAGGAAAGAAAGAATTCCGTGCTGAGGTGACCATCATTGGCAGCATCCACCACATCCATCTTGTTAAACTCCGAGGCTTTTGTGCTGAGGGCACATACAGGCTTCTTGCATACGAATACATGGCAAAAGGTTCTCTGGATAGGTGGATATTCCAGAATAATGATGATTCCTCCCTGCTGGACTGGGACACAAGGCTTAATATTGCACTTGGAACAGCAAAGGGACTGGCATACCTCCATCAGGATTGTGAGTCCAAGATTATTCACTGCGACATCAAGCCTGAGAATGTTCTACTTGATGACAACTTCTTTGCGAAGGTGTCTGACTTTGGTCTTGCAAAGCTGATGACCAGGGAGCAGAGCCATGTTTTCACGACGCTCAGAGGCACACGGGGCTACCTTGCACCTGAATGGATTACCAATTATGCTATCTCAGAAAAGAGCGATGTATACAGCTATGGGATGGTTCTGCTTGAGATAATCAGCGGGCGGAAGAGCTTTGATCCTGTCGAAGTTTCAGAGAAAGCTCATTTCCCCTCATACGCTTTCAAGAAGCTGGAAGAAGGTGATCTTCGTGATATCTTTGATGCCAAACTAAAATACAATGATAAGGATGAACGAGTTGAAACTGCGATCAAGGTTGCTTTGTGGTGCATCCAAGAGGATTTCTATCAACGACCATCAATGTCGAAGGTCGTCCAAATGCTGGAAGGTGTGTGTGACGTGCCCCAGCCACCAATATCCTCACATGTTGGATACCGGCTCTATGCAAATGCCTTCAAATCTAGTAGCGAAGAGGGTACGTCATCTGGGATGTCAGACTACAACAGTGATGCTTTACTTTCTGCTGTGCGTCTTTCTGGTCCCAGATGATGTGAATTAGATGTACATTATTGTGTTAGTTAGGATGAGGCTCAATTTTGGTGGAAGCTCAATTGGTTTGGTGTTCATTTGTTCATAGTAGTGTCCATATATGTTATTGATAATTTGAGGCGTTGGTAGCATCCAGTTCTGGGATCGACACTCCGTGGGAGTGAGTTTAACAGGCATATGTAAAAAAATGACCCCTCGTTAGCTGTTCTGAGTTATACACCGCTACAGTTGTCTTTAGAGATGTGCATGTGGATCACATGTCCGAGCAGCCGGACTTTGGGGCCTTTTCGCTACCGTACCACCAGTCAATTCCACTTCCGGTGTAGTGTTGTGTGAATGTTGATAAAACAATAAATATTGCTTGAGAAACTACTTTCCTCATGAAGGGATATAATTAATAAAATGGCAGGATAAAGTGCAATTGCAGAACATACAACTAAAAAAATTCTTATTGACTGAAGAACTTTCAGAGGAATTGTTATAGAAACTATGGCACTGGAATCTTCATAGGCTCAATGATCGCGCAAAAGAGATGGATCCGCAAAGCATGGCCTGGAAGACTGCTCAGCTCAAAGAGCATCATAACAACTATGAGGAACCTGTAATGCATCAAAACCATGCTACCTACTGACCGAAATTATTCACAATTTAGACCAGCTGTATAAAAAGATGATTGAGCTTCCTTTGTGTCATGAGAACAATCTGATGAACTTCAGTCTAAACTGCTAACACATTATATAGGTTCATACTTCCCATATCCCAAAATAAGTTAATTCTGGAGTTGGTCTAAGTTAAATTAACTGAGTTCGAAGAATAACATAGTGAAGAATACCAATATCTACAACAACAATAAATCACACTATGAAAATATAGTTCCTGATGGAGCTAATGATACTAATTTCGTGTCATAAACATTGATATGTTTTCTATAATCTTGATCAAACTTAAGATATTCTGACTTAGCAATTTTGTATTTGCCATAGAGAAAATTGGTGATCCTGTATTTATGAAACAATGACAGGTGAGGGCTACTTGTGCCACTTGCAGTGGTAAACACGGGATCAGTGGCATGGAGACATTCCCTCTAAAAATAAACTTATTTTAGGACAGAGGTAGTAGAAGAGAAGAACAATCGCTTACATTATCACAACAAATTCTCCATCTCATCGCCCTAATTCATTTATCTTGTTAAACTTGATAACTTTCAAGAGTGACTAGACTATTTTAACTTCTTGACTCAAACCCAAACATTGTTCAAGTTTTCATTAAATAATTGTCAGTGTCACTAGATCATATTTGTCATATCCTTTGTTTCGTGTTGCTCCCTTGGTACAATCAATAGGCCACTTTTCATTGGGCCCAGACTTTTTTTACATCACTGAATTTTGTACTTGACAAGGCCAAAGACGCCTTTACTGCCAATCTGTGGCATTCCCAAACTTAGATAATAGATTAAGAAAATGGCATACAAGAAGATCGTAAAAGATAGGAACATAGCATGGATATTGCAAGAAAGCAATCCATTCAGAGATAATATATACATATAGTACCGATGCAGCTTTTCAGGTGGCAACAGGCTGCTGAAGCAGGAAGCCCTTCAATGGCATCTCAAAGGCAAGGAGAATAGACAGGAATAGGAAGGGCATTAGGACTATGAACATCCAGATAGAGCTGTGGGTATATACATTGTTCGTACATGTGAGGGGACGGAACTTTGCCAGCTCTGCAAGCAGATCTTCATGACGCCGGAAGAGAAACGAAAGCTGCATTTTGCAGATGGCACAAAGTTACAAAATACGAAGGGCACTTTCATGGAAGTAAGAAGAGGATCACAGTCATGCTACCTCATTGTAAGCTTCCAGAGGGATTTGATCATTCCGGTTGAGCACATCAAGCAGTGATAGGTATAGAATATAGTCCCGTGCCTGTACAAACAAAGAGCATGATCAGTCATACTAAACTGTTGCAGTAGTACTTGAAGCAGAGCAGAAATGAAATAGTGGGCCATTTTAATAAGTTGAAAAGCCCTGGTTCCCGTTATCATCCACGATAATACTGTAATAACAAACAAGGATATATATGCATCCTAGCCATAATTCTTTTTCCATCATCTGCAAAAGACCTAGTCCATTTCTGAGCTATTAAGTATTGTGGCAGATGCTTGTTGCATACTTGGTCATAGCTCAGAAATGGACTAGGTCTTTTGCAATGGCAGAGTCCAGATAAGTGCGTTTGCAGTGGCATACAACAAAAAGAAAAATTATCCCTTTCAAAATATTCTCCATGTACAGCAGATTGGAAAGTATTTACCATTTAGCCTCATGAAAAATTATGTTATCCTAGTTTCTGACCCCTGGAATTCTATCTCATATAAGAAGAAAATATAGGTGCCCGAGAAAGTTAGTATGTAAGCTTCTCAAAAGGATCGGAATCACAACTGTTAATGTATTTTACTGCACACAACCTTTTTAAAAAAAATTGTTTACAGCAAAATATTTCATATCACACCCAAAAACACAACACTCCAATCCATATCATAATATTTACTGGATTATGACCAATAGTTTTACAGCATTAGGATTCCTTCAAGCCAAATGTTCTCAGCCTTCCATATGTGATAGGAGTACATGAAAACTCTTGAACTCAAGCTTACGAAAAGAAAAAAACCAGACCAAGTAAAATAAATTATACTATGCAAAAATATACTTGTAATATATAAGGTATCAGGTCTAATGGTAGTTCTGCACGAGTTACAGTATAAGAACTAAAGCACAATCATTAACTCTTGAAAAGAAATACAGCAGAAAGGGTTAAAAAAATGGTTCAAACAAAAAATTTCTGAGTTTCCAAACTTTTGGAAAGAGAATTAAGACATTTTCTCTGTCTTTTTTCGGCAGACTGGATTTAATCTGTGTAGAGCAAGTATTTCTGCCTCCTTCAGATCTAGTTCATTGAATGATTGCTGAGAGACCTTTATATGAAGAAAAAGATCCTAGCCATTTCACTTAATTGCTAACAGCTAGCTGAAAATGATTGAAAAGGACAACAGGGAACTTTCCTTGGGATGCACTCTAGATAATGAACTACGCACCCCAACTTGTTAGCCATGTTGTTGAATCATGCTGCAGGACTTGTTACAAATGTGTAGAAAATACAGATGTACTTCTCCCACTATACGGATAAACTGTCACAACAGGAATGCAATCTACTGCTTGGGCTTACAACACCGGAAGAAGAAAGCATATCCATCAAATCAAGAGATTGCTACAGTTAATTAACATTTCCTTTGAGAAAAATCCTTACTTTAACTTTCTTGACGAAGCTAAGAGATTCCTCAAATGTGACTGGCTCCCACTTCGACATGGAGCCCAGATAGCTCAAGCGAGGCCCCGATTCCACTCAATTAGACATAAGTTATAAAATTCCTGCAGGAAATAATTTGACAAAGTGAATATGATATCCCACTACGGAAAAATACAAAATGAAACCAAAGGTCATCAATACTTCAGTCAATAAAAAAAAAAGAAAAAAACACTTATTCATCTCAGATGTCTATCAAATGTTTATCAAGGAAGCTGAAGGGACCATAAATTTTACCAGGAAGAGCAACCAGAGGACCAATAAGGTCCAATTTTGAAACGGAACAAGGAAAATTTTTAATTTGCCCTAAAAATGCAACTTGTGCAGAAGTTGCATCCGTCAGGTCAAAATCAAGCACTATTTCAGTGAAAATATACCCTTCCAATTGCTGTAGCAGACAAAATTTCGTTCGGAAGCGAATCAGGCAGAATGAAAGGAAGTGAGCATTCCTAACACAGACTGTAAATCGTTTTTTCACAACGTTCAATTATCACAGCTAAGGAAATAACTAGTCTCCAGTGTGGATCAATAGTACTTCAGGTTGCACTGACACAACTGAGCACTGCAGAAATGCACAGCTTAAATAATCCCCATCTTAACAGATTGTCACGGTTGAGGCAGAAAATTCCACAAAACACGACCTCATTTCAGTCCTAATGTACTCGAGTACTAACAAACAACACACAACAACCATAGTCTTACTGACCAACTCGAAAATCACAACCGACATGAATCTACCACCAAGCTAAAAGGCAAGGATCCGCAGTTTTCTTGAGAAAATGATTGTCACGCAGCAAAATAAAGAGCTCGAATCTGCAGGTAGTAGTAGAACACTCCACCCGTCTGAATCTGCAGGCAAAGCATTCTTCTTTCTAGGAACACCGGCAACAACAACAGCACACAAAAACAGGAATTGAACGAACCGGGACCGAACGCCCCCTCTGGACAAGCAAGCTAGACGGGTTCCTGGAAACTGGGGATCGCAGCGCACGAGAGGGTTCGTCCTCACCTGGAGTCAAGCGGGGGCACAAGAAACGGAGGAGATTGCGATTTGCGAGGCGAGGTCGCGCAGCAGATTCCCGTGAGGAATCTGTTGGAGAGAGAAGCAGAGAGGGAGTGAAGACTAGGCGGAGAGAGCGTGGGGATGGTTGGCAACGAGAGGAGAGGGGCGGCGGTGGTTGCTGCCGTGCTGGTGAGGAGGTGGGCGCTAGCAGCTGGAGTAGCTGCTGGGAGGTAGACTGGACTCGGCCGAACCGCCAAAGCGGGGAACAGTCCAAGAAACGTGGAAATGGGCACTGAGAATAAGTTCGTGTTATTTTCTACGAACTCTCAAAACTTACAATTAGATCTTCAAACTATCAAAACCCGCTCACTCCGGATCCATACCGGTTTTGAACATAGTTTTGGCTTTGGAAAACATTCATATGAGACCTTCAAATTTACCTTTTTTTTCTTTCTACGTGCGAACCCATGGCATTAGAGCTCAACTCTGCCAGTGACTCTCATGGTTGATGTCCCATCGCTCTTCGCAGCGCACTTAGTTGAAGTTGCGGCCAAATCACCCTGCTGCAAGGAGCTAGTGCGGGCGGTGAGAAGCTTTGCCCCGACCACGCTCTATCCCCCCTTTCGCGTGTTAGGCTGAATAGCCTGCACATCCTAACTCCCAGCAGGCCGTATGGACCACAGGAGAAAGCGCGCACAAAGGCGCCCAGCCGACCACCACCTTACACTCTCAACTCGAGCTCCTAGCCACAGAGGCCGGGGGAGTGCCGCGTGACGCCTATGTGGGGTAAATCTGGTAAACATCCCCCACATATAGCGGCCTCAAATTCCTCTAACGAACTCCTTCTCCCATGGAGCCGCCATAGCGAGGCCCTTACTCGGTCGGTGGCTACCGGCGTCCGTCCATATCCGCCTCTATGCTTTCCCTTCATGGCAAACTCGAGGCAGCACCTGCCCTCTCTATGTCGTCCCTCCTTGAGCCCTAGCTTGTCCATGCCTCCCTGTGCTCGCTAGTCAAAGTGGGACGAGTGATAAGGTGGGCCATGAGAGGTGGGGCCCGACCCAACCACCGAAGGGCTACGTTGCCGGGGAGGGGGGGGGGGGGGGGGGGTTGAGGTTTTAATGACTTGAGGCACCCCCGACTCATGAAGTAAGGGGTTTGAAAATGCTTTTATGAAATGACGAGCGATGGAGAAGAGTGCGGCGGAGAAAAAAACTCATGGCTCAATAGGATATGATGTTGAAATACTGGTGCATGATTTAATTACAATCCCATCTTCGGTGGTGCGTGTATTTTATATGTATTTTGAAGAAAACAATAAGTGATGAATCAAAAAGGAGAGCATGAATACATGGTGCTTAGGTTTTTCTTGCCCACTGCCTGCTGGTATGGCTGTAAAGTTCGTGAGCACTTTTTGAAGACGTTTTACAAAGTTTCTATACTAGACAAATGGTTAATCATGTACATTAGATCTCTTTTACATATATGAGTTGTTTAAGTCTCGAATACAAACATTTGTAAGTTTGGCCGCAGTTAATTTATTTGAACTATGACTATGACTATTAATGTACGTAAAATTAATTATTTTAAATATAAAGAGTTATATATGATAGTCAGTTTCAAGATCAATCTAAAACACCATTTATACATGATCAAACATTATGATGTTTTTCTTATTTTTAGTGAAAGTTGAAACCTGAAATTGACTTCGACCAAACTGAGAAATGCATATATTCTCTATCTATTGCAAATATGTCTTCCATGACCTTAAGTTAATTCTCTTTTATCTTTGTTGGGAAACGTAGAGTCCACAAGCGTAGCACCTCTCTCCGGAGTATTTATTGGTGCCAATTAAGCATTTACACATATTCCTCTATATATTTGATTTTTTTTTGTGATTTCTATATTTGATATTTTATATACTATCACTCCTAGATACTAGCATGCTTCGATAGATTAAATATTGTCTATAGATTAATTATTCTTCATAAGTTGTTTTGAATAAACCTCTAAAGTTGTACATCATTCAAAAACTTTTTCATCAATTATGTTCTTACCCCAAGTCTGGGTGCCGGGTGCCCAATGTTATTTTGCTAAAACTTTCTAGACTTTGTGAATTTGCCCTTATAATTCACTATATGAATTGATGGACTCGAGTACTACAAAGTGATTTTTTTACCATATTTTTTTATATAAATTGTTGAATGTAAAGAAAAAAATTAGGTTTATGCGGTTCAAAAAGAAAAATACGGTTTATAGGGCCTCCGGTACCGCAGAGCCTCGCGCGCTCCAAACGGGAACAAGCGAACCGGTGGAGTCCAGTACACCAGTGGGCGGCCGATGCCTGCCCGGCACCAATGCATGACCACCTCGCCGCCCTCCTCCGCGGCGGCGGTGGCGGCGCCCACCCGCAAGCCGTCCACGGCGCCGCCGTCAGGCTTGGCTGCATCGCCTCCACCTTCCTCTGCAACAAGCTCCTCCTCGCATATCTACGCCGCCCCGTCCTGCCGGACGCCCGCAGACTGTTCGACGAAATGCCCCACCGCAACCTCGCCTCCTGGTACATCCTCGTCTCCAGCTCCGCCCGCCTCGGCGCCCTCGCGGAGGCATTCTCTCTTTTTTCTGGCATCCTCCGCGGTGCAGGCCGCGGAAGCTGCGACCGCCCAGACTCATTCACGCTCGGGGCCCTCGCTGCCGGGTGCGCCCGTGCCAAAGACGCTGTCGCGGGCGCGCAGGTGCATGCCAGCACAGTCAAGTTTGGCGTCGACGAGGATGAAAGCGTCACGGGGGCGTTGGTGGACATGTATGCCAAGTGCGGGCGTGTGGACTCGGCATGGCGGACGTTTGCACTCGCGCCACAGAGGAGCGTTGTGAGCTGGACGAGCATGATTGCCTGTCTCGTGAACCAAGCTTTCCCAGGGTACCATGATTCAGTGATTGCCTTGTTCAAGAAGATGTTGGTGTTGAAGGTTTGGCCCACCAATGCAACGTTTTCTTGCATCCTGAAGGTGTTTGATGTGCCTGAGCTGCTCCCTGTCGGGATGCAAGTTCATGGCTGCCTATTGAAGATGGGAACTGAGATTGACCCTGCTTTAGGGAGTGCCCTTATGACAATGTATGGCAGATGTGGTGGAGTTGATGGGATGGCTAGGTTGGCTTGTCGGATAAAGCATGATGTATTTTCTAGGACTTCACTGCTTGTTGCTTATGCACGCAATGGATACAATATGGAGGCAGTTGGGGTGTTTCGGGAGATGATTATGGAAAATGTGGCTTTTGACCAATCAGCTATTACTAGTCTTCTGCAGATTTGTTCACCATTGGGACAATTGAGGATGGTAAAGGAGGCCCATGGTTATGCTCTAAGGACTTTCTTCAAGTTGGATACTTTTCTGCTGAATGCTACAATCACTGCATATAGCAGATGCGGTGATATCACAAGTGCAGAACAGGTGTTTAATCTACAGGAAAACAAGGACATCATATCTTGGACCGCATTGTTAACTTGCTATGGCCAGAATGGTCTTGTTCGAGAAGTCCTATCTTTTTTAGGGAAATGCTCCGGAGAGGGTTAGAATCTCCAGTATTCTGCATCACCAGTGTGCTACGAGCCTGTTCTATCACCATAGACCTTACTGCTGGACTGCAAATTCATTCAAGAGCTTTGAAATTAGGAATTGATGATGACAATTCTGTGGAGAATGCACTTGTAAACCTGTATGCCAAATGTGGAAGCGTTCGTGTTGCATTAAAAATATTCAATTCAATGAGAAATAGAGGTATCATATCGTGGAATGCTCTAATCACAAGTTTTTCACAGCATGGCGATGAGAAGACAGCTCTTCAGCTATTTGACCTCATGCAAGAAGAAGGGGTGCATCCGGATGATTACACATTTGTTGGCTTGTTATCATCTTGCAGCCGAATGGGCCTTGTGAAGGAGGGTTGTGAATACTTCAAATTGATGACGGCTAAATACAATTTGGAGCCCAAGATGGAGCATTATACATGCATGGTTGATCTATATGGCCGTGCTGGAAAATTTTCTGATGCAATGGTCTTCATTGATACTATGCCTTGTCGACCAGACCAAATGGTGTGGCAATCTTTGCTAGCTTCATGTAAAGTCCATGGTAACGTGCAACTTGGTAGAGTAGCAGCAAAGAAGATCCTGGAAATTACACCTGAGGATCCTTCACCGTACCTTTTATTATCCAACATTCATGCTTCAGTTGACATGTGGGATGAGAAAGCCTGGAATCGCAATGTACTTGATGCCCAGCGAGCAAGGAAGGATATTGGAAGTAGTTGGATAGATTCACAAGAATTTTCAGATAATATATACGAGACCTTACAAGTTGTAGTGACATAAATTTGGTGGCTAAAAACCTTTCCTTTTCAACCACAAGGGGAATTTACACTAAAAAGTTGCTGTGAAGCATGGACTCAATCATAAGTATCTCAACATGATACACAAGCATATGCTGGGCACAAGCAAAACATATCAGAGAGAATCAATCTGTATCAGATCTTCACTCAGAAGAAAAGATAAGTTCCTGTTTCAAAGTTCAGATTATTATTGTTTCTATTGCTGAGGTCACGGTCGTGCAGTGATTGTCATGTTTAAATGAGCAATATTATGTTGCTTTCTCTTCTGTATACGGTACCAAGGGTTTCGCATAGTGGAAAATATAGTGCTGCTTTCTTCTCTACAGCCACCTTGGTTTTTGGTGATGCTAAAAATGTTGAGGTGCATGCACATCTGTTAAGCAAAGCTACACTAAGGGCTTGTTTGGCAGGGCTTCGGCTCATCCAAAAGTGGCTCCATCTTCGACTCCTGTAAAACAGCTTCTCCTGTTTTGTCTGATGATGAAGAAGCATTTTTCAGAAATGTTTTGCGAAACGGCTTCAGGTCTGGTTCCTACGAGGAGCCGTGTGAAGCTACTATTTTTGGCTTTGGGCTCCCAGTTCATTTTGCAAAACGGCTTCTTTGGGTTTTGGGGCCGAAGCACTTCTGGTTTGGACTGTTTCGTAGGGCCTTCACCTTGAAGCCGGAGCCGGAGCTGGTTTTGTAGCCCTACCAAAGGGGACCTAAGGCTTCAAAGCCTTCTACGCTTACTTGCAATGGGAGGTTAGTACTAGCGGAGTCCTGCTCTTCATTGAGCTTTATGGTTCCTAAGTTAACTTTTGTTATATATATTTATGAACAGATACGGGTTTATAATCTTGTGCTTGCCAAATGAGAGATGGATTAAAGCAAGGTCAATGTGCAGCATCAGGATGGTATTAGTTCTTCGCATTCATAACTTGAGGCCGTGGTATTGAGATTACAATACCATGGTGATGTGTGTAGTTCTGTTGTAACTTGTAAGTGACTGATAAAGAAATTAGAAAGGTAACAAAATTACAGATTTTGAAGGTTGAGATAATTTTTGATGATGGAAATTCTGTTAATTAAGTAGTTTAAATTTCCCAAGCAAACAAAATACAAAATCAATGGAGTGGCCAAACTGACATCTGTAGATTTGTGATAAGCTGCTTTTGATCGCTTGGATTTTCTAAGATGTCAGTTTACCTCACTTCTCTTCATACGAGTTCCAATTTTTCAGCTTTTTTTTTGTCTTTTTTTTTTCTTGAGATGTTATCCATACCAATTCTTAGTCTTACTTGGAAGATTTACATCAATATCTGTGTTCTATCTTCTATCTATAAAGTTTTTGTTCCTTGCTTATAATTTCTCCAAACTGACCATATGTGATGCCCTTTATTCGTCATACTAAAAACTAATTCAGATTATGGTACTGTGGTGAATGCTTTCTAGCATTAGTTTGGTGTTACATCTGAACTGTTTCTATTCTTTATCCCTACAATCTGCTCCAACGATTGTCTATTTTGTTAGCCATCTTCCACTTCATGAAAAGGAAGTGGAACAACCTTCACAGCTCTGAACTTCCCTGCATTGTTTAGGTGCTCGTTCTCCAGCCTGTCATAAAAAAAATAGTTTTTTTGATGTGGATTTAAGTTTACATAATAATCTTAAGTTGACATGTAAAACTTCATTTGCTGGAAAATTTTACCTGTAGAAATTCCAGTGACCTCGTCGAATCACTTCAAGAGCTGCTAAAAGGAACAGAGTTATCCTAGAATCCAGGCTTCCAATGTTAGGGTGGATGACAGTCTGAAGCCAAGCAAGCCTCAAGACAAGGTTCAGACCCTGTTAAAATATCCAAGTCTATGTGAGTAAAATATTTATCATTGTTCAGATAGTTTTGATGCAGGGCTTAATTATCTGAGAACATACCATGGATAGGAAATAAATGTATTTCTGTTTTAGTATCAAGTCGTTACGAAGCCAGGTGTTCTTGGAGTTGAACTGTAGAAGACCCCAGTCCTTGACAAAGTCCCAGTACAATTGGTACATAGTTGCAATACTAGACACAATGACGACAAGTGACAACCATCCAGCACTGCTGTTATTCTCATATGCCACTTTTGTTCCTGCAGCAAGCATTGCCGACACATACTTCCCAAGGTTCACAATATGGTTTATGTCTCCTTCGTCAAACCACCTCCTTGCACACTGCCAGGACAAAGTAAGAAAAACTACCAATAGCTTGAGAAATTTTAAATTGGTTACTCATGTTATGTCATATGTACCTGCATGGCTCTCCAGTAGTAAGGCAGGAAGGATACTGCATAGGCCAAGTCTCTAAAATGTTTGACTCGTGTGCAGTAGCCATAGTCTTGGGTCATGTAGCTGCTGGTTATATAGTAACATGCCAAGTACTCCAGGCTCCTAAGCATCGGTACCTATTTATGATCAGTTAAAACATGCTTAGTCATTTCGCAATTGAAAGCACCATCTATGCTCTTTGTAGACTATTGGATAATTACTCATACATATAGAATGGATTTTTCCAACCTATATATACATATATATAACTAAATGTAAGAATCTTGATTACTTTATGTCGAAAATGGATTTTATTGAGCATTATAGCTTCTGTGCCATTTATTAAGTTTGCATAATGAACTTGACAAACCCTTAACTTTCCTTGTGTGATTACCTGGCTGCAGAGCTGATCAGCCATGAAGAAATCAACCATGACAACCTGCAGATATACAATAATTTACAAACTTGTTCAGATATAGAATTTGATAGCACCATCTTAACTATTGCCCTTGAACTATGATAATTACCTTGTAAAAAGGGGTTAAAATGATGTTCCTGATTACTCTTAAGAAGCGATAACGACTTGATCGGTAAATGATGTTGAAAGGACAGACCAATATTAACAAGAACACCTGAATAGAGAAAACACCTCACCTTCATATAGGCAGAATTTGGCAAATTTAATTAGAATATTTATAATTTTGATTAGAACGTACCAAAAGTAATGCCCCTGGTATTGCTTGGACTGCACATGAAGAATATCCTCTGACAATGAGTGTTAGGTGTGCAAACATTACACCCACAACAATTGTCATGGAAGTAGCACATATCAAGAAAACATCACGATACTTGAGCTCTTTAGTAGGTGCGAATTCAAATATGAATGCATAGTTTATGCGTGTCTTTCTCCACATGAAGATGTTGCATCCATAGAGGAAGAGATGCAGAAAGAAGAGGCTGAACATGCTGCAGTATGAATTTGCTTAGTGTCAGCTTATGCGTCTAAATTAAAAAAATTCTTTCTTATAAGAAGTTCATAGAAGCTATTGAATAGGCATATTTGTTGCTGACCTAAGGACTGGATAGGATGTTGACATGTACACTTTGTCTGACTGCTGAGTGTACATCCCAGCAATGTGTGCCATGATACAGTAACCAATGAATAATGCTGCAAAGCCACCAGTGCATAATCCTGAAAATCCGACAGTTCTGCATAAGGACACGAAATTTATGCTGATGAAGGAAGAAATGTGAATCTTGTTAAAATGCCTTACCAATGAAAAATGTGGTAGCATGTGATTCTTCCCTCTGATTTGGCTTCAGGTACTTCATTGCCTTCCATTTGTCACCTTCAGTGAAATGCCTCACGAATAGCTCCTCGACATCATCCATCAGCTTGACTGCCTGTTAAGATGAGGATACGAACCATGACCATGCAGTTTACATAGCATGAAACAATTCCAAGATTCTCAATCGGTTTCAACATTGCGAGATACCTTGTCAGAGCTATTAAAATAGGATCTCTCCACTACTTTCAGGTAAATTGGCTGCACCTCCTTTGCTGTAACCTGAAACATGTAAAGATATATTATTTTTTTCAGAATGTTCATATGTGGTGATGTTACACAAAGGAATCGGGAGATAGACATTGGCAGAAACCTTGTCAAATTTCTTCAGGATCTTCACAAAGGCCATCATGTTCAAGGTTCTGCAACAAGAACACACTTTCCTTTTTAGTACCCACCTAGCACTCAATGAAAAACTACCTGCCATGTTGCCATTTCAGTTATCCTTACCTGTACGTCCTGAGGTACCCCAATCCTTTGTACAGCTCGACCAGAGCACCTCTAATCATCTTCTCTGCCTGGTGCAGCTTCGTCTTGGTTATGCTCAGCTTCTCACCACCATCGCTACCATGAGCACCAATCCTCTTCGACTGGCTTAGCATGTCCTCAAACAGAAGCTCTCGTATGGCAGTGACTGTTCTTGATGGTGTGGTGACTGGGATGTTGATCCTCACACTTCTCCCCTGGCACGTGACCACCCTCCCTGAGTGTGTCCTCAGCTTGCTGGCAGGTTCTTCTCTTGGCTTGGCAAACCTCCCTGAGTAACCAAGACCTTGTGGGACTGCCTGCTGGTCTTCCCCTCCGTCGTCACTGGTCATGGTGAAAGCATCTTTGGTGTGCTTTTCTTCGTCTTGTTGTTCATGCTCTGCAATTCCCCTAAGAGATTGGTCTCCTGCAATTTTAAAATGCTATGCCATGAATGTATTGCATAATTATTTGTAGAATATAGGTGTCCATCTTGTTGTCAGTTTTTGTTGACAAAGGCAGAACTCGAAAGCTCATTTTTGACAACATAGGCAAAATATAGGTGTGCCATTTTGATAGTACATTGGAACTACCGATTTTCCATTTGTGACATTCTTTCCTATCTAGTTAAGCCAAATATTATCATATTTTTCCAGCTGGCTTAGTTAGCATACATTGATAAAGTGACATGCAACCTTTCTCACCATGCAGGATGGAGCAAGAAACGGAGGGATCCTCTGGGTCTGCCGACGACCCGTTGCACCGTCGTGCCTGCTGCTGCTCGGTGACGGCGGCCTTGAGCTCAACGAGGATCTGCAGCTGCCGCCTGAGCGACTCACCACGCTCCAGGAACTCCCCCTCCTTCCTCTCGTAGAACCGGTTCACCTTGTTCAGTTGCTGGTCGAGCCTCTCGAAGAACGCCCTCGCCGCTTCTGTGTCTGCAAACTCAACAGCCTCAGCGACCTCTGTCTGGTACACCTCCCCGGCTACCGCGCCATCGGTGCTCCCATTAGCCACCAGCTTTTTGCGCACCTGTATTGCACGGACATCGTGTTAATTGCCTTAGCGTAGTTTCCACTTGCTTTATTATGTTCTGCTCTGTAGAGATTTTGCAGTCATGCTCCTGAGAAAGATGCTTTTGAGGAGCTATTGTATCAACAATAGCAACTTAAAAGTTTCTTTTCAACACTGCAGTATCAAAAGGAGCTTTAACCAAGTTGGTTCACAAAACTAGTTGCATGCCTGTATGGCGCCAGGCTCCTTGTGGTACCCATGGGGGTGGAGGAACGGCAGCCTCATCACCCAGTGAGCTGCCGTCGGCGTCTGGCACAACGATGGCGATGCCACTACTGTGGACGCTACACCATCTCCAGCAGCCTGCAGCTTCTTGACGTCTTTCTTGAGCTGCCAGTAGTCTACAAAGGCCTCCTTCCATTCAGGCACAAGCTGCGCCTCAAACTGTTTGGAGAACTTCACCATTGGCACTACTTCTTCCTCCTCTGTTCCTGGGTACCTTAGATAGTACCAGTGCAGTGCTCTGCTGTGGTGATTAGGTGTCTCAATGGAGGCCATGGGGTGGGGTGTACTTATATGTGCATGGCAGCGTGTTTTTGTGCTCACTGGAGAGGGAATTTAGAATTGGAATTAGAATCTAGATTGAGAGGGCTAGAGGCTAGCACATTCCGAAGTATATGTGAACAATATGGGGGAATTGTTGCCTGTAGGGGGTTTAGGTGGCTGTTATCAACTGTGATCACCACTTGAGCTTGTAAGTTGGTAGATTCTCTCTTGCCACCCAATTGAGAGGGGAGAGGGAAAGTAGGAGGGAGGGTGTCTTATAGGATGGACAGACGCGACAGTGCATTGGCTGATGCTGGCAGCAGCCTCTTGTCTTGCTCCTTGCTGGAAAGTAACAAGGTGGGTAATGATTGTCCTGCAACAGGATGAAGAGATGGGATTACTGGAAAAAATAGCATGAGCAAGAGCTGTCATTTACTTTCCTAGCCACAAGTAAATTGGACATATCATCTGTGTTATTGATGATTAAATTGCACTTGAATCAGTAGTGGTTTTCAGAAACTGATTTTTCAAATAGCTCCTTCTCGGAGGTCTAATATGATATTATCCCCTTTCTGCAAGTATCGCAAAGATACATTGCGGATATTACCTGGACCACCTGAAACGTGTTTTACATGTATATATATGAATCTTTTTCCATAGAACTAACTATTGGGGAGCTCCAGCATTCAACATAGGAAGGTTTGGTCGCCCAGGTTTGAACCTTACTGGGCGTGTCGTGTTCAACAGCACCATCTTCTAATCCAGTAAGCGTCCCGTCCCCCACTTGCATACGAATATCAAGAATATCTACATGTATCTTTTGGCGTACGCATACCTCTCCCTAGGTATCACCTCATTTATGGATTTGACGATGGTCACTTTCTTTTGGCTTTTGCTACTGATTCAATTCGAGTTACACTGACAGGGTCTTGCAACTGAATTGTGCAACAGCTGCTATCTCCCTCTTAAGTGCCCATACTTTGCAGGATTTTAATCTATGTTTTATCCATACTTTGCAGTAATCTATTTTTCATTTCGTCTTTCGTCTGGTGGCTTTTGATTAGCTCAATAGACTACGGTTTTCTGACTGACTGAAGCACGGAAAAACTACTTTCATTGTTTCTTTCTCCTGAAAGCTTGCAGGAGCTCTGCCACATTTCACTAAGGGAAAAATACAAGCACATGATGGAAAGACACTTAACCTGGAAAGCCAGGTTAGTTAATCCACCGACTAGTCTAATAATATATGAATTTAATATATGATAGTGATTTTGTAGGTAGTAGTAATATATTAATGGAAATATACGATTGAAGTATAACTTAGAAAACAGTGCCATGTCAAACCGCACCTTATTAAGACGGAGGGAGTAACATAGTTTTATGTTCCTCCTAGCCAAACTTGTATGGCTTAGATTAGGATATTCAGTCAATTCTTCATCTGTGGCCATTTTAGACATAGACATTGTATTTCATTAAATCTTTGAATGTTACTTTTTTACTATATGTATGTTAAAAAAGGTAAAATAGATGAATATGTTTTTCATGATGAATATTTTTTCCATAAATATACTATACTATGCTACATGAAAAAAAAACTTGGCATCCTTGCATATATTATGATTAAACATTTTAAGGTTTAGCTCAGTATCTTAATGTTTTTTTTTCATATTCTAAGTCCTTTAATTAGTACAAAAGCATAGGTCACCAGTCAATGCAGAAATCAGCTTTACTAAACAGCAAGCTAGAATGCAAAGTTCATCTAAGATGCACCTTATTGAACTAGCTTAATGCACGAGACCTTACTTTAAACTGAAAATGATGCGAAAAGAACATCTTGACGAAAATTATTGTGCAATATTGAGTGCGCCCTAAAAGAAGGTGATAACTTTGCTTTGCTGCTTAAAAAAATGATATCCTGCTAACTGGACAAAGGCATACATATAGGTTGGTGCACCGATTGGTTACTCGAAGGCAGAAAAGCTGATGGCTTCTTATATTTTGTGCAGTTACCAGTGTTGTTGAGACTTCTTAATACAGTCAATTTGTCCAATCGACACGAAATAAGCACGGACAAACTGGGTTGTAACTCTGGTTCATCAGCTAGTTCATCAAGCACTATAGAAAGTCGAGTCAAGATTTTCTATAAATGCATGAGTTAGGTTTCACCCGCAAGCAATGCACTACATCCACATGTTACACAAAGAGTTTTGGGAGTGTCAGTGTCAAACGAGAAGTGCACAAGTAATTTTGCCTGGCCTATTATATGATGGAAACATGTAACTAATTAACCTTTTGGAGTCAAACGCGTTCGAACATGTTATGACACGAAAACTTGCATATCTCATTATAAACATGTCTAACCAAGAATGTTTTGGATCTTCGATATACATGCTTCAATGAAATATCGCCATGGTTCACAGCAGGGCTAGCATTTTTTTTTTTTGAGAACGTAACGTTTTTCATTATTAAGGGGAAAGAAGTACAACACGAGCCAAATGAAAAACCCAATAAGCCGATTGTCTTTCTTCCAAAGCCTCCATGCGACCAAAACGATAAATGACTCAGTCCTTTCCATTGGACGTTCACTATGCGTGTGGGAGCAAAAAGGCCACCTGTGCATGAATGGTTGGTTCTCCTCAGGTCGCGCAAATAATGCATATGGTTATCAAAGCATCTATCTATTTTCTTTTTTAAAAAACATCTATATATAAAAACCTGTCAATTAAAACATCCCAACTTAGACACTGCAAAAGCCACTTTTACTCTTCCACGCACATGACTCGTATGAAGGTCGACAAGGCTTATAAGCTAGTATACACTCTAGTTGAACTGGCAATGTGATATTAAATGAAATGGTGCCACATGTAAAATTGTATCCAAAGTACCCTTTTTATGTATCATATCACCAGACCTATTTGTTGCAAACTCGTATCTACAGCCCAACATGCAGTCTTGCTAGTCAAGCCAGTTTTATAAAGACAATCTGACACTGTTAGTTTGTGATCCAGCAGTGAACCATCCCATTTCTAGCACTGTTAGTTTCAGATCTCTCTGAATTTGCATTTATTTTGGAAGAAAGGCATGTGGTTAGTATAATACTCAATTATTATTTTGTTTTTCATTAGGACAAGAAAGCCATGTGCTTACCACTCCCTCCTAACGACAAGAAAATAAATACAGAGGGAGCAATTCACACCTTTTAGTGGTCGATTTTTACCCTTTTTCTTACTCTTCATTGTAAATTGTCGCCAATAATGCTGTACTGGTCGGCAAATTAACTTTCCTAAGGAAAAGAGCTTGATGAAAGATGTTAGGGAAAGTGCTTAATAAAGGATGTTTGACAAAGCTTTTTGACTGCTAAGCTTCAGAGACCAATTTAAGTGCTTTCTTAAAATGGCTTTATAATTCTGTCAGCATCAATATATCAGCTAGCAGCATGCACTCCTACATCCCTGCACTAGCGACAGTGAAAGCAAAGCAGCGCAAACCCTAGGATTTCAATCCATAAAGTCCGCAGATCATAGATAGCTCTTTTAAACTTTTGATCATTGTGACCTTCCCCTGGGAATATTTGATTGGATATTCTGGTGCGTCATGGAGAGGTGCCCTCGCAGCCAAACGGGGCACCTCAATGGCTAGCAAGGTGGCCATCAAGAATGACATCTTTCTTACTCAGATATATATATATATATATATATATATATATATATATATATATATATATATATATATATATATATATATATATATACTATATATATATATATATATATATATATATATATATATATATATATATATATATATATATATATATATATATCTGAATTGCAGTTATTTGACTGAATTTTTGCTCAACAAATGTTAGGGAAATTATCTGCATTGTTACCCTGAAATTAATCAAATCATAAGGAGTTGGGGGTCCCTAAAACGTTACTTGGATATTTTTCTTGCTTGTATGAATACTGAAACGGAACTCTTACTCTTTCACCATGGTGATCTATTTTTTTATAATAGAAATAAAATGAGTCCGCAACCACAGCCAGTGTGCTTATGTTCTCTCGGTAGTAAGCTGACAGTCACAGTTACACGGGCATTAGTCACCTGCTTGTTACTGAGAGATAACACAGTGCATCGTTAACCTGAAAATCGCCTATCATATCATTCAGATTAGCTGAAAGGAGTTTGGAGAAAATTCTACCATACAAAATGGAAATGAACAAGATGCCATTGTATTCATTCAGAAAAAAGTTCAAGTGACATGATGCAGTCGGATCATTGAGCTATGCATACAAGAGAGTACTGAATTGTTATTGCTAGTCTGAGTCTTATGGCATTCCTTTTGTCCTACCCACTAGTCCCTGCAAAAGAACATATCATGGATTTGGTTGCTCTGTCATCTTTATACATTTGCAAGATATTCTTGTCTAAGGGCATGTGCACTTCTACTTTTGTGCTAGTGTTTTTGGTTTCTCTGATGAAGATCGAAGGGCCGAGATATATGTCAACGACTTGGTTGGTATCTATACCTCCTTTTCAAGTTCGAACATTACATGATGGTGACGACGATTTCACAGTTTTCACTTCCTTCGCTATCATGAAAAATATGTTCTAGTCTAAGCTGATTTAATGTACAGAAACTCTAGTGTCACAACATGACTGATGAAATATTTGCCTTTGACATCCTTGCATCTCAATTGAGCAGAACTGACCTGTTTCAGCTCTGCTGTATTTGTCACTCATGACAACTAGGTGATAGCCAGCTACTCCATGTTCTTCAAACATTTTGGAGCCAACTATGACATCATTGACGAGTTGATGTGCAGCCATCTTTCCTCTCTCAAAGTATTGAGCTTTGAGAGTTGAGATCAAAGGATGGTGAACGACGCGGCGTATCGTCGCCTTTGTGCACTTAGTACCAGATATCGCTTTTACCATGCCGATGCCCATGAAGATGAGTGACACTTTAACGGAACAGGCACGTTGTGAGAAGATCCAGAGTTTCGTTGGATCTTTTTATTGGCCTGACAGTGGTGGCATCTGATACCAAAATAAAAAAGGATGTCCTTTTGTACAAAGAAAATATTGACAAACTGAATACTATCGTACTATTAACCAACCGGTGCCCGACTATGTAGGTATAGAAAAGCTAAGATATCCAACCAAAAATTCAGATAAGAAAGTAAACACGAAATCAGTAGCTTTTTCGGTTAGTGTTGTCCTAATAAGCAGCATATCTGAATCTGTTCTGCCAACATGCAACTTTACCTGATACAGAACGATATGCTCACCTATGGGTATCAAACTCAGTCGGCAATATGTTTCTTGGCCATTCGCCGCCGCTTAAATATATAGCTAATTATCAGCCATACAAACACGTGGGCAGTTTGAATTCGTCATCCATATTGTTGCAGTATAGGGTTCCCAAATAATTTCAGAATCCTGACACTGTCTAGTACTGTCAATACAAAATATAGCAACATCACTTGAAGCAGCCACGAAAGAGGCATTTTTTTTCTTTCCGTTTCTTTATCCCATCCATGTACAAGCTCTAGTAGTGGACATAGACATACAATACGGAAATGAAGATTCTAATTAGGAGCACCACTACATGTAAGAATCTGTTCCCTTCTTGTACAGCGACATATTGTGGCTGCCTTTTCGAGATTATACCTTACTCTTGCTCATAGTTGGATACACATCAATTGCATTATATCTTTCATGCTATTAGATGAGGCAGCTATTAAGAACCTTAGACCAGTGGATAGCATGTACTGCATCTATTCTTCCAGAGCGTCCATGGGAGCCTCCTGTCATGAACGCCATTAGTTAATGGTAGGTGGTTCTACGCTCCACGTGAGCTATCAGTAGTTCTCTGTGCTGCATTTGTTCCCTGCTGAAGATGCTAATGGGATAAGATCACAAGTAATATACCAAGTATAAACGGTTTAATGATCTCTGAATATTTCAGTTTTGAGAATAACGAATGGAACGTACTGATCTTGTAAGTCCACAAACAGGATATACAACACCCTCATCAAAAGTTTCTATTTTTGTTCTGATCTTGTAAGTCCAAACATTTCATTTGATTGGTGACCAGAAGTTTCTATTTCTGTAGCTTTTGTTTGGGTGGACATACCTCTCTGTGCAGACAGTTAACATGAATCTTTGAAAGACTGCTGCTTTGTGCCCAACAGCCTAGCATGTCGTAAGGAGCATTTGCCTTAAATCACATGCAGATTATAGCGCTCTTATTTCAAGGTATGATGTAATATACCGAGAATAAGCCAAATTTAGTTCCAAATGCCAATAAATATTGAAGGATATCTTATTTTGTACTGTATAAATGTTCTTTAGGTCCATTTGCAGATCAAACATGCGCCAACTATTGCAGAATTAAATATTGTAATATCCACTGCAGCAGAATTTGTTCTCCATTTACTTCTGGTTTATGCGCTAGCAATAGGAATTGCCACCTGATCAGGAGAACATTTAACAGAGATATATCACGAATAAATTTACAGTTTTGGTTACTTCATTGTATATATATATTTCTCATGAAGTTAGTTCAGATAAATCTGAGGCTTGGTGGAAGAAAGTTGTAAACAAATTTTCCAGCTAACAAGTAAAATTTAGTTCTGCAAAGGTCTTTTGGTGTCAGTCTATTAGGAAAATTTCTTCAAGCTAACAAGATAAGTTAATACAAAGGGAAGAATGAACATACAAATAAATAAATAATATCAAGCGGGCGCTTTGACAACTTATACCATTCAATGTAATGAACTTTTTAACACCTTATATCACATCCATTGCGGATCTCTTTTTTCAGTGATATTCTAATCATTTATCATGTTTCCGGTGTAAATATTTTCTATTCCCTTTTAGTTCTGAAAAGCATCATACTTCGTAGTAATATGCCGAAGAATAAACCATAAAATCTATTCTATTCTTATAACAATGGATATCCATTTGATATTGCAAAAGTATATTTGCAATGATAAGAACATATGTGAAATTATGGGCCTGCCACGAAAGAGGAAGGAAAGATAGCAGGCAAGAAAAAGCATAAGTATGTCCTGATTCCAAAATTATAGCGTGATAAGTTATTCTACAATAATGAACACAAACTTATGTATAAATCATTAATTTTTTCAATGAGTTTAAACCCACGTATTTGAGAGAATCTCTCTAATAAGTACAAGCAATATATATGCTGCACATTGCCATCTGGAGTGTATCTTGGGCGACTATCATTCAACGCTTGTCCAAAATTTGTGGCCTACGATGAATACCGAAAATGAATAGATGTAATGTCCAGATCATAGTTGTTTTCAATTCTCGCAATGAATATTCGGGAGACAAAGTTTTGGAAGCAAACAATTATTTAGCGCGTGCTTCCTTTAAGGATGAGATACTGCATCTCATCTAGAGAATCTAGCAGTCTTCTCCAAATATTGCATGCCTTCGTTCTTATAATAACGAGCTCTATCCAGCCCTTTCGAATAAATAAGGCAGGCTATCAAGGAAAAATGAAATAAAAAGCAAATTAGTAGTTTCATAATGATGATGAAGTTTGTCCCATTCTCGAGAATCTATGGTTCACGTGCAACTTGCCTCGGAGTTAAAGCAAATGCTTAATTGCAAATCGCACCTTATACTCAACCCTAGTTTGATATTTCTCTCCACCCCACCGCACCTCAGTTGAAACTCCCTCACTACGGGAAACCGGGGGTATGCCGAGTGCCCGATCATTTGCCGAGGGCTACTTGTCGGGCACTCGGCAAACCATAGATTTGCCGAGAGCCAGACGCGGGACTCTCGGCAAAAACAAAGGACTCGGCAAACCAAATGTTTGCCGAGTGCCAGTGGATGGGGCACTCGGCAAACACGGGTGTGCCGAGTGCTGTAGAGTAGACTCTCGGCAAACGATAAACACCCGGGAAAACCCATTGTTTACCGAGTGCCACTTCTGAGGCTCTCGGCAAACAAAGCACGTGCCTCGCACATGCGCCGTCCGTTAGAAAATCAAACGGGGCCGTCAACATTTGCCGTACGCCAAAATTTTGCCGAGTGTTATAGATCTAGCCCTCGGCAAACGTTGGAGATATCACCCCCGCGTGGCGCATCTCTCTTCTCTCTTTCTCCCTTATCCTCTTCTTCCCCCGCGCCGCCGCCGCCGCCTCCACTCGCGCCACCCCGCGCCGCCGCCGCCTCACTCGCGCCACTCCACCGTGCCACCCCGCGCCGCCGCCGCCGCCTCCACCGTGCCTCCCCGCGCCGCCGCCGCCTCACTCGCGCGACCCGGGCCTCCTCTTCCTCCTCCCCCGGGCAACCCCGCGCGACCCCGCGCCACCTCCTCCTCCACCGGGCCTCCTCCTTCTCCACCGGGCCTCCTCCTCAACCGCGCACCTCCCCGCCACTCGACGCCGGCGCGCCTCCCCGCCCCCGCCCCTCCAGTGAGCTTCGCCAACGCGCCGCCAACACCTTCGTCATCACCGGCTCCGACCACCCCGCCCCCATCCTCCTCCCCGAGCACGGCGACCCCGCACCCGTCGCCGGCGTCCCGAGCCCGGCGACCCCGTCCCGGCCCCCAACGCTCGCTCCCCCTCCTCCGCCACCACCAACTCCGGCCCGGCTCGGTTCCAGCCCGGGGCTCCCGACGCCGGCCTCCCCCAACCCGACGGCCAGCCACCCGAGGTGAGTTTCTTCTCTCTTTTTTTTCTCTTTTTTTTTTTCTGTATTTTCCAATATGCAAATATTGCTTGGAATGAAATGGAATTGAATTGCTTTGTATGCATATTGGTAAAATTGAGTTGTATGAAATGGAATAAATTGTGGTGGTCAAAATTGAATTGCTTTGTATGAAAAATAAATTTGAATTGCTTTATATGCAAATTTTAGGTCACATTTAATGTGAAAATGTATGGAAATGATAAAAGTATATGTTGATAGTAGAGGCTTGCCTTGTTTCTTCAATTCTTTGTATGTTATGAAATGCTTGCAAGATGCCTGGTCCAGCACATCATCAAGGCAACCGTACCCTTGACGAGTACGCGGCTAGATGGATACGTAAATTCATTTCGTTATTTGTAACGCTCAAGTTTGCATAATTTCTAATCATCTTTTTGTTTTCTTTTCCGGTCGCGGGCGCATCAGGGCCGACCGCGCCCCCCGTTGAAGGCTTGGGCTATGGCCCACAAGGGCAAGGCAACGTCGATCGAGGTTGACTAGAACCCGGAGGACCCGCCCGAGGCGTACAACAACGCTACCGTCTACAGTCGCCTCAGTCAGTACACCGAGATGGCTAGGGAGGTGCACGGGCCAGGGTGGGACCCGATCACCGAGGACCTTGATGGAGAGATCATCATGAGGGTGGGTGGAGGTAAGAAGCATGGCCGGTACTGGATTGCAGACAGCACACTCGACACGGCCTCTACTCCTACCCCCTCTCAGATCCGAGCAAGGAGCTCGTCCTCAGCCCCTCCTATACGCCCACGGCAGAGCGCTGCACAGTGTCAGATTGACCAAGTCGAGGTTATTTCTGTTCTATTCATCGTTTCATTGAATTTAACATATATTTGCTTTGCATTGTAACATTGGGATGACATTTTGTAGGCCCAGCTACGGCAGGAGATGGAGATGAGGCTGCAGGAACAGCAGGCGATGTACGATGCGAGGCTGGAGCAAGAGCGGGCGATGAACGCTGTGAGGCTGCAGGAGGAGGTGCAGCGGCAAATGCATAGTATGTTTCAGTACTGGCAGAATAATGGGGTGCAACCGCCGCCACTACCTCCATTCGGCCTTCCTCCTCCTGCCGGCACTCCGAGTCCGAGTCAAGGCACTCCAGTGAGTCACTCTAAACGGACATGCAGTTTCATTTCTTACTTTCAAGGATGATACAATGAAATAATGCAATGTTTTAACTTTTATGCTTTCACATCAAATATTGTGTGACACATGCAATCTCTTCTTGCAGAATAACTCCGCGGGATCCAACGCGCCGGTTTGCCCTCCCAATGCTTGTTCGTCGTTCCATCCTCAAGTTCGCCCGCCGATGTAGCTTGTAGATGTATTTCTACTTCAATTTCATGAACCAAATAGTTGTGCTTGCTTGCATTTCATCAACTTATGCTTGTGGTTGTCGACGACTTGGATTTGAACTATTTGGACCCTTTCTATGTGAACTTGGTTACAAATATGTATTTGTGAGCATTTCTATGTGTTTGCGATGATTTAAATGCTTGTCATGATGACGGTGGTGATGTATATGTGTCTCTAATGATATATGTATGATTTGGTATGATTTTGGTCCAGGTTGTAGTGCTAACAGCCAGTTTTAGTTTCTGAGAGCCGGACTTGTCCGCCTGGAGCCGGACTAGTCCGTGTATCTGAGAGCCGGACTTGTCCGCTTATTTGCGGACTGCGTCGCGGATTACAGAAGCGTGGCCGTCTCCGTTTCCGGACTTGTCCGGGCCCGGGCCGGACTAGTCCGGCTCTCGCAACCTGCGGACTTGTCCGCGAGATGGCGGATTACAGAACCCTAAACCCTCGCGACCTGCGGACTAATCCGGCTCTCGCGACCTGCGGACTTGTCCGAGAACCTCAAAATTTTGCCGAGAGTCAAAGCGGAGGCCGTCGGCACATGTGCCATTCTTTGCCGAGGGCCTCCTGCCAGGGCACTCGGCAAACATTCCAATTTTGCCGAGGGCCTTCAGGCTGGACACTCGGCAAACATACCTGACGGCCGTCCCCTCCGTCCCGTTAACCAATTTTTGCCGAGAGTCGTCGGGACACTCGGCAAACTCATTACCGAGTGCTCGATAAAATGCTCTCGGCAAACCCGCATTTGCCGAGAGCTGGTTGCCGTATGGTCTTTGCCGAGTGTCACGCTCGGTATACCGTTTGCCGAGTGGAATCGAGGCTTTGCCGAGCGCCTCTGGCACTCGGCAAATATAGGGTTTCCTGTAGTGCCTCAACCCGTATGTGCTGTACCAACTTGACAAAAAACTGCCAACACTTTGCCTATAGCTGACTCGTTTAATTTGGGTCGAGTCAGGTTGATCTGGTTAGTATCTGAGACTATTGTAGTCCCACCGCATCAAAACTTGCTAGTTTAATTATGCTTTGAGCGCATACAATCGCATCAAAGCAGAACGCAACCAACTTCTTGACAGTCCCACCATCACCAACATAGGTGTGAGGCTCGACCTAGGAGGTAGGATCGTTTCAACCTGCTTCAAGGTGGGGCGGGAAGCTTTTGCAACAAACAAGCTTTTTTTCTTTTGAGAAGGAGGGGATGATGGTATGAAACTAGGATTGAGGCATGGGGTCATAATTTTTTTTTTTGCGAAAAGGGAATTTCATTAATATCAAAACATATTACATCATCTGATTACAAAAACATCCCAATCAATGCTAACTCGGGAGACAAGAATTCTTGAAAGAGCTGCAAATGCTACCATCTAAGATCACCATCCCAGACGGATATGTTACAGACAAAAACTCCTATATGAAAGAACACGACTATCTCATTATCCACCACCGCCATCCTCATCTCCGACGGGGGAAAACTAAAACCCAATCCTTTCGCAAAAGAGGGATAAATTGATATTCCACATGCAAGTACGGAAAACTCACCGCCGTCGAGGCCATAGCTGAGCCTATCGTCGCTTCCTTCACCGTACTCGTATTGGGAAAACACAAATCCGACCAACAACCAAATAGATGTCATTGGAAACCAAACTATCACTAGCCTACAGTCATGGCCACGAAAAACCACGACGAGACAAAGAAGGGGCTGGAGTACCTTATTCTCTATCGATGATGGTGCCTTCACCTCACCACCATTATCAAGACACCTCGTCCTCTATTGATCCATGTTGACAAACGTAACGCCGCCGCACCGCCTCCACCACTCTCTTTTACTAAACCACCAGAGAAACTCTAATCCTAACAACTGCCGCGGTTGCCGCCGAGAGCGATCACCGCGTGAAGACCTAACAATCTAAACCTAAGAACGAACAAGATGGTGCACGGATGTTGGGCCTCCCTCCTCCACTGACGGCGAGGCAATACGAAGAACAATAACTCTGCAAGTAAAAACGTGAAACAAAGAGGCATTTATTGTGTTTCTTGATTTATGCATGAGAGGAATGGATCTATTGATATACAACAAACTTATTTTTTTTGAATTGGTTATAAGCCGTGTCGTCTTTTTTCTTCAATAAAAAGGAAAATGAAAAAAAAAAGTGCGTCCACTCTTTTTTGTTTGAGGTTAACTGCACCCTTTATTAATGAATTGGAGGGAACAAATTACAAACTCTCTCTGGCGGAGTTAAGGGTGTGTTTGAAGAAAATGGCTTCAGCTTCAGCTTCCTGTATCTACAGTGGATGAACAGTGTCAAAAATGAGCAAAAGCCGATGAAATAAGCTGTCCCAAACACACCCTAAGTATCACGCATGTCTAGCTAAAGAAAAGTAAACAGAACTCTGTGCTAATGCACTCGATGCTCATGCACAAATTGACTCTCGGTGGGAGCGAATTTTCTAAGATTTAACGGTATTTGTGTTTTCAGCGGTAGGCGACGTGGATGTACCATGATATGAAATGGAGCACTGAGAATAGAATGAAATTGCAACTCTTGGAAAGGCCATGAAGATGACGTGGCACTCTTAGAAAGAGTGAAATGAAAGATAGATTGGCCTAATAGCTAACAGTAGAGACAATTCCCCAAACTAAATGGGTTTCTAAAGTGATAGCTGAATTGAATGGCCGACTTTGTTACAGGCAGTGCGGAAGCCAGCGTACTGCCCACGCAACTAAACCTATGTTCGACTCGGACACGAACCCTCCAGTACGTAGGTCCAGATATAACTCTTAACGCCGCTCAACTCCCTTGCAAAGATTTCACGTTGCTCCGCCCATCCCAGGCCGCGCACCACGAAGCTAATTAATGGCTGCACCGGCACCGGCGGCGAGCAGAAAGCGTCGAGCCCCCGACGACGACGGAGGCAGCACCGCCGCCGCCGCCGCGCCGGCCTGCAAGAAGCATGAGCTGGAACCCTACGACTACGAGTTCCGTAGCATCCACGACTACGAGCAGCTGGAGGTGCTCGGGGAGGGCTCTTACGGCGTGGTGGTGAAGGCGTGCGACCGTCGCACCGGCGACACGGTGGCCATCAAGATGGCCCGCGCGTCTAACCGGGACTCCCGCGCCGTCGTCCGCGAGGCCTGCCGCCTCGCCGAGTGCCTGGGCCACCCGTCCGTCGTGCAGATCAGGGACCTCGCCGCCGAAGAGGAAACCGGCGAGCTCTTCCTGGTCATGGAGTTCGCCGGCCCCAGCCTCCACCGCCTTCTCCGGCAGCGGCAGCAGCGCCCCTTCACCGTGGCCGAGACGCGGGGGTTCATGTGGCAGCTCCTCGGCGCCTTGACGACGCTGCACGACGTCTTACGGATGGTCCACCGCGACATCAAGCCGGCCAACATCCTCGTCTCCGGCGGCGGCGAGGTAATGAAGCTCTGCGACTTCGGGACGGCGGCGCCGGTGATGAGGAATCCCGCCGAGACGCCCTACCCGGAGCCGCGCGTTGGCACGCTTTGGTACCGAGCGCCGGAGCAGCTTCAGGGCGGGCGGTGCTACGGCCCCGGCGTGGACGTGTGGGCGCTGGGCTGCGTCATGGTCGAGCTCCTCACCGGCGAGCCCCTGTTCGCGAAGGCGGACGACGAGGACGACCTGCTCGTCATGGCGATGCAGCTGCGCCAGGAGATCGTCTCTGCCGGGCCGGAAGTGTTCAGTGGTTTGCCAGAACCCTTGTCGCCGGCAGGGCGTGAGCTCTTGCGCGGCTTGCTGTGCTTCGACCCAGAAGAGAGGCTCACCGCCGCGGAGGCGCTCCAGCACCGGTGGTTCGTCGGCGACAAGGAAGAAGAGAAGGACACCGTCGTAGCAGAAGCTGAGCACCCGGGGTCTGTGCCTTTGTTGTCAGCTGCATAATGACTCAATCGTATAGGATATCGAATTAGCGATGCTGAGCGCGGCAGACGACCCTCTGTACAGAGTTAGGATACTAACCGATCGATTCTTGATGTATATATCTTCACTAGTTGGCAGAGCAATCCAGTGTGGCTCCTTTAATTTGTCATATGTTCATAAAACTTCTGCAAAGTAATACAAAGTAGGATGACATCCTTGTTGGCACTTAATTACAAAGTTGTCCTTTTAACTGTTATCACCCAACTGTGGAAGCAAACTTTAGAAACGAAAGGTTGACCTGCATAGGTATTAGTAGGCAAACAGCTGCGAGTGACGGTATGATTATGAGATACCAATGGGATTCGTCTCTTGTATGAACTTTATATTCATGCATGACGGAATTATGCATATGAAGAAGTATGGTGTATCAGTATCGTTCGTTTGTTAGTAATATATCTACAAGACCCAATTATACATCCATTATCAATGTCAGAACCAGAAAAAAAAGACCAACGCACGCCCGTCGCCACAAGAAAGAGAAGGTTTCGCCTGCCGCTCATGCCCTTGGGGACTAGTTCTCCTGTAGTACATTTAGGGTTAGGTTTAGGTGCCTCCATGGCGGGTTCGGAGAAGGAGACGGCGACGTCGGTGATGACGACGGTTATGACAGCAAATTCCCTAACACAAACTTGGTGGGCTCAGTGTTCAGGCGGTGATGGCCGATCATGAATAAGGTACTCCGCCCATCCTTTGTCTAGTTATGGTTTTTCCAGATCATGACCGTACATCTGGATGTTGGTTGCATTTGTGTTCTTTCACGTTGAATCTGGTGAAGGAGGCGATGATCAGTTCGATTACGGACTCGATAGAGACAAATTCATCGTATTTGCATGTGGAATTTTAGTAGTCTATCCTTATTTTGCGAAAATATTTGGTTTCATTTTTCCCGTCAAAGATGAGGATCACACTTATGAATAGTGAGATGACCGTACATTCAGATCGCAGTTCTCGTTCGTGGCATATCCATTTGGGATGATGATCCTAGGTAGTGGAATTTGTGACTTTTTCAAAGTTTCTCTCCCATCAATGATGTTGGCGTTGTAAAGGTGGCTTATGTAACCAGAGAATATAATATGCTTTAATATCAATGTTTTTTTTTTGTAAAAAAATGATACATCCATCGATGTCAGCAAACAAGAGGGGAAACAATACTATTGTTGTTAGAGAATATTTATGTACATTTGCTTCTTGGGCTTGTGCACCGGCCCTAGCTGGTCCGGGAGCCATGCACGCCTTTAGGGCTGCGCCCTCGCTCCTCCAACGCGTGTCACGTGACCACGGTCGTCGGATCCCTCTCTTGATCATGTTCTATAAATCAACGATGAGCGGTATCCCGACCGGGTCTATATATGTGTAACCCTTTGTTACCCATGAATACATCGATCAATTGCGTGATTAATTCCGCTATCATGGTATCACGAGACCTAATCCGTCTTGGGACCCATCGCTTCCGCTAAACCCTAACCCTACCCGTGTCAGCCGACGACGTCCTCGCCCCTGCGGGCGCCGCCGCCGTGCTCGCACCTGCCGCCAACAACGGAGTTGCCCAGCAGGACGGCCTCACCCCCGAGGAACGTGCCGCCGCCGCCGATCGTGCTGCCGCCGCCTCCCGGGAACGTGCTGCCGCTGCCGAGGCCACCGCCAAGGCTCGAGCCGATGCAGAGCGCGTGCGACAGGCCGATGCTGATCTCCTTCGCGCCGCGGCCGAGGCCCAGGCGCGGGTGTGCACCACCGCCGAAGCCCTCGAGCGCGAGCGCGCTGCCGCCGCCACCCCTCGAGCGTGACGCCGTGGCGGCCCGTGCACGTCTCCAACCTCCGCCCAAGGAAGAGATCGACGACGATGCCACAGCAGCAGCAACAGCTCGTCCCGGCGCCCTACTACCAGCAGCAGGTCGGCACGGCGCCCACTCCACAGCCACAGCAGCAAGCAATGGCGAACATGGCCTCTCTGTGAAGGATCTTCATTCCAGGATCGTCCTCCTCCGATGCAATAGCTTCGGACCCCTCTACACCTTGGCGTTATCGGCTCCCTCCTCACCGTCATGTGCGCACCTTGCTGCGGCGTCTCCCTCTCTGTGGCATTGTCGTCTCGGTCACCCTGGCCGTGAGGCTTTTTCTAGGCTTACTAGTGCTTCTGCCAATGCTTGTAATAAAGTCCCTAGCGACCATATCTGTCATGCTTGCCAGCTTGGACGTCACATACGTTTGCCTTTCGCTAGCTCCACTTCTCGTGCTCTTAAGAGTTTCGACTTAATTCATTGTGATTTGTGGACATCTCCCATCGTTAGTGTGTCAGGTTTCAAATATTACTTGGTAGTTCTTGATGATTGCTCACATTTCATCTGGACTTTTCCTTTGCGTCTTAAATCCAAAACTTTTCCCACACTACTTAACTTCTTCTTGTATGTGAACACGCAGTTCGGGTGCACCATCAAGAGTGTCCAGTGCGACAATGGATGTGAGTTTGACAACTCCTCCTCCCGCGCCTTCTTCCTCACCAACGATGACCTCAGCATGTCCTGCCCATACACTTCATCGCAAAACGGCAAGGCGGAACGCATCATTCGTACCATCAACAATGCTGTCTGTACTTTGCTTATTTAAGCATCTATGCCGCCATGCTATTAAGTTGACACTCTCCACACTGCCACGCATGTCATCAATCGCCTACCCACCAAAACACTTCAGCTTGCCACGCTACACTTCGCTCTCCTCGGCGCGCACCCCTCTTACACACACTTGCATGTTTTTGGCTGCGCTTGCTACCCTAACCTCTCTTCCATAGCTCCTCACAAAATTGCTCCTCGGTCCACCCTCTGTGTCTTCCTTGGCTACTCACCAGATCATAAAGGGTATCGTTGTCTTGATCTTTCGTCAAACCGAGTCATCATCTCTCGCCATGTCCTCTTTGACGAATCCTCCTTCCCCTTCTCTGGTCTCCGACCCTCACCACCACCAAACGAGCTTGATTTTCTAACTAATGATGAGCTGTGTTTAGCCCCCTATTGGCCTTGCAGGTTTGGCTCCAACTCCACCTCGCCGTGCGACGGCGCGCTTGCTGCCCGCGGACCCTCTATCCGCCGCAGCAGAGCCCCCATCGCCACGCGAGCTGGTTCCCTTGGCGCCACCCACGGTTGCACCACATGCGGCCCCGATACCACCGCCCCCTGCGCCATGCGTGGCCCCGATGGACACCACCGTCACCGCGCCACGCGCGGGCACGACCTCACCGCGCTCTGTGCCACGCGCGGCACCAGCCGCGCCCGCCAGACGGCGGGCGCTTCGGCATCGTCTACACACTGGGTGCGGCCCCAGCCACCCCCCCGGCCATTCCCGCTCCCCCGACGCCGCCTCTCCCTCTCTCGAAGGGCGCCGTGCCCATCGCCCCCGTCTCCAACACACACGGCATGGCCACTCGCAACAAACACCGGTTTCGACAGCCGCGAGTCCTCCTGCAGGCCACCGCCCTGTCCCCGATCCCGAAGACATACCGTAGTGCGCGCTGACCCCAATTGGCGGTGTGCTATGGAAGAGGAGTATGGCGCCCTCCTCTCCATCAACACTTGGGACCTCGTGCCTCGCCCGAACCGTGCCGATGTAGTCACCGGGAAGTGGATTTTCAAGCGCAAATTCAATGCTGATGGCTCACTGGATCGCTTCAAAGCTCGTTGGGTTCTTTGAGGATTCACTCAGCGCCCTGGGGTCGATTACGACGAGACATTCAGCCCGGTTGTCAAACCGGCGACTGTGCGCACCGTGCTCACCTTGGCGTGCTCACAGTCCTGGCCGGTTCACCAGCTTGACGTGAAGAATGCTTTTCTCCATGGCACCTTGTCCGAGACAGTTTATTGCTGCTAGCCTATAGGTTTTGTTGACTCCGCTCTTCCGGATTATGTTTGCCGCTTGAACAAGTCTCTATATGGTTTGAAGCAGGCTCCCCACGCTTGGTACAGTCGTTTTGCCTCCTACCTTCTCACATTGGGTTTTGTTGAGGCCAAGGCTGACACCTCGTTCTTCATCTACCGTCGCGGGGTTGACATGGTTTATTTGCTCCTCTATGGGGATGACATTGTGCTACAGCCTCCTCACTGCCCCTGCTCCGTTGTACTATTGGTGCTCTTCAACAAGAATTCTCTATGAAGGATCTCGGTGAATTGCATCATTTTCTGGGCATCTCTGTACAACGGCAGTCCGGTGGCCTCTTCCTCTCACAACAGCAGTATATTTTGGAGATTCTAGAGCGCGCCGGCATGTCGGGTTGCAAGCCATGCTACCCCCCCTCCCCCGGGTCGATACATCGCCCAAGGTCTCATCTGATGCCGGCCCTCCTGTTGCGGATCCCACAGCTTTCCGGAGTCTCGCTGGTGCTTTGAAGTATTTGACGTTCACACGTCCGAACATCTATTATGCAGTTCAGCAGGTTTGCTTGTATATGCATGATCCTTGGGAGCCTCATCTTAATTCTGTCAAGCGCATTCTTCGCTACCTTCAGGGCACTATTGACCATGGACTACTCATTCCTCGTACTTCTCCCTCAGAGATGGTGGTTTATACCGATGCTGATTGGGCAGGCTGCCCGGATACCCGTAAGTCCACATCAGGCTACGCGGTCTTCCTCGGTGCTAGTCTTGTCTCTTGGTCGTCGAAGCGGCACACCGTCTCCAGATCAAGCGCAGAAGCTGAGTATCGGGCTGTTGCAAATGGTGTCGCTGAAGCTACTTGGTTGCGGCAATTATTGATGGAGCTTCACTGCCCTTCCGTCGTGCGACTCTTGTCTATTGCGACAATGTCAGCGCCGTGTACCTCTCTACCAGCCCGGTCCAACATCAACGCACCAAGCACATTGAGATTGATCTTCACTTTGTCCGGGAACGGGTCACCCTTGGCCAAGTTCGGGTTCTGCATGTTCCTACTACTTCGCAGTTCGCCGACGTGTTCACCAAAGGTTTGCCCATCACTGTGTTTACGGAGTTTCGTTCCAGTCTCAACGTTCGGCACACCGACGATAACACTGCGCGGGGGGGGGGGGGGGGGGGGGTGTTAGAGAATATTTATGTACATTTGCTTCTTGGGCTTGTGCGCTGGCCCTAGCTAGCCCGTGCGCCATGCGCGCCTTTAGGGCTGCGTCCTCGCGCCTCCGGCACGTGTCACGCGACCACGGTCGTTGGATCCCTCTCTTGATCATGTTCTATAAATCAACGATGAGCGGTATCCCGACCGGGTCTATATATGTGTAACCCTTTGTTACCCATAAATACATCGATCAATTTGCGTGACTAATTTCGCTATCATTTTTGTTTAGATAAGTCATTCTCAACAAATTGGATTTTGAAAAATCTTTTGAGACAGTTTGTTGGAATTCTATCCTGTCAGGCCATCGATCGTCTAGTCAGGATTCTAGGAACAGGCCGGATCGTTTTCTAATCTCATCCGTAATTACGTTCCGAATAAGTCCCTTGTTACAGGTCTTGATTGAACGCACCAAAAGTCCAATTCTATGGCTTGGACCATGCAGTACTGTTTCCCAGCCTATATGCCGTGCTACGGAGAACTAGCTACACTGAGCATTCAGCCAAATCAACTCCAATGAAGCGGCAGCTTAGGGATGTGCACCAGCTGCCAAATCAACTCCAATGAAGCGAGCAGCAGCTTAGGGATGTGCACCAGTTCCCCACAGACAACGACTCAGCACGCCTAAGTAATGACGACATTTTTGCAGCGACTCGTTACCGCTGGTGAGACACTGCATTATCAAAAAAGAAGTGAAGAAAATATTAGTCTAACTCTATTTTTTTCGCATTAGCACATATTAAACAGCATGTTCATATGTAATCAACTCCGCAAGGGATATTGAAGTAGTCTGTAAGCCTGTTAGGATGAACAGATAACAGAGCCCAAATATAAATATTTTAACTAGATAACTTGCATATGTTCTTCAAAACGGGTGGGAGGGGGAGCGCGGAAAACATACACTAATCAACTAGGTAAATATCACAAATGTCAACATAACGAAAAAGTATCATAGTAACAAAGAATATTGCACATTAGTAACAACATCTAGAATAAAAAAATCATCTAGAGAGGTGAAGGATTGTTAACTAAAATGTTAATGACAGAACGCAAGGTCACACAACAGATAATTTGCCCAGAACAGGCCTGAGTGAAAGCATACCTCTTCGAAGGCCTTGTAATGCTCAGCGCATGGACCAGTGATGCCCATTCTAGCATTAGCAGCTCCAAGTGCCCTGGTATTATTGCCAATAGCAAACATCATGCCTGAAATTATGTGCATTTAACAAATTAGTTGATTAACGCTGCGTACGTGCACAAAAACATCTTTGAGTAGGAGCATCTCGATGGTTTGCAAAAAAAAAAAAAAAAAAGAGAGCGCTTGTGCATAGCTTCATGTCAATGTATTATTTTTAAAGAACGACCATTGAACTTGTATTGCAATATAGAATAAACATTGCAAAAAGACTGTTGGGTGAGATTACATCACTGAGTGTAAAGTTACACTGATATATTCAAATAATAACACAAGTTACGCAAAATAAGGGGCAGGTAGATACATGACACATAAAATTCTGCTGGTTTTACGTAAAAAAAAAACCACTGGAAAGGTTCAAAGAATTCGAACAAGAGCCTAGCGTGTAAATCTCATGACTAAAAAACCAAATTGAAAGTAGGTATCATTGATGTCAATACTGTAGATACCTAGCTGTTGCGGGTTGCTCACCAGGCCAGCAGGACGGGGCTCTGAACTTCCTGTCACTTTATAATAATAATAATAAATTATCAGTCAGAGTCCGGCGATAATGTTCCTCACAGCCCAAAGTGCAAAATAGCTTTGGAGGGATAAGTTTAGTTATTCACCAAAAATGAACATTTCAGGTACTATGCTGAGAAAAGACAACTGCAAAAATCAAGAAATGGTAGACCTGCACATCTCCACGCACCGTTTTTAAGTAACAGGCAATCATCGTTCTCAAAACATTAAGAAGCAATTTAAGTAATGACTAAAAGAAAAGTTCCGTCCTCCTAGACTAAATTTTGTTGCATGCTTGTCCAAATTAAATGCAAACAAACCAATCACAGGAACCTTTTTGGGTTATTCAAGAGGCATGTCATAAGTTTGCAGAATACTCCTCCAGGTTCCTTTTGATATCAGAAGGTCATAATGTTTTTTGCTAGTGTAAGTGTACTAATAATTGTGTCCTAGCGACATAAAAAAGAATCCCAAGGAAGTTGAATATAACTGCCTAAACACTGCCTAATGTAAGTCTGCTCAACGAAACTCCTGTAAAAAAAAGTGGTATTCTGACACAGCCAGAGAGTTATCTCTGTACACCCTATAACTAAACAAAAATAATGGCCTATTAAAAGGGAAAATAGGATAATCCCACAAATTATCTGGAAAGACATGGACCAAAGGCCGTCTGTCAGTCAAATCAATACTACACTACAATTAATCACATGCGCTTGCATCACATGAAAAGGCCTGAGCTTCCATCACATGCGCATCACTTTACCAGTTCCAATTGAGAGGGAACTACAGTAGCTGAAATCAATATGATCAACAATCTAGATCACCCGATGATATAACTGAGAAACGTACAGAAAATTTTCGCTTCAAAGGGTACGTACGACAACCCACAAGATCACAAGATATAAGCGTAAAAATTCTACATAAAGCCCACATGAGAAAGGATAAAGAGAAAATACTCTCAACACACAGGATTTAGATTTATCATTATACCCTATTTTGAACAACCTACGAGGCTACGAAAACGTGACACCATCTGCAATCCGAGGATAGATATCAGCTCGTTTCTATTTCAGAAGATTCACAGATCTAGAAGGTTCGCCCATACTACCGGATATCCAGCCCATGCAACAAATCTACTCCCTCCGGTTTTAAATTGTAGACACGGTTGACTCTTTTTGTTATGTTTGACCATTCGTCTTATTCAAAATATTAGTTCAAACATGCAAAGTTATAAGTCCAACACGAATCGACTCGAACTAACGACAATAACTCCACGTCCGACGGCAGATCAGACAGGGTCCGGCCGAGAGCCCACGAAGGTCCAACACGAGTAAGAAGCGCATCAGAATCGAAAACCGTCGGAAGCGTACAAGGGGAGGGTTATACCTGAGCTGTGGTGAGGCATGGCGGCGGCTGGTGCAGACAGCGGAGGAAACCCTAGAGGCGGCGTGAGGTGAGGAAAGGCGATGAAATAAGACACGGCCGAGACACGATCGAGGTAAAACGGGGAGTTCTCCGCCAGGTTAGATTTAATAGGCAGCCGACGATGACAAGGATATATTAGTACTTCCGAGTCCCGACCGAGACCCAAGTTGTGCTTGTGGCGGGCGGACATCCTCGTCGGCGGCCCGGTCATGAAGCTCTGCGACTTCGGGACGGCGGCGCCAGAGACGAGGACGACGCCGTACCCAGAGCCGCGCGTAGGGACGCTGTGGTACCGGTCGCCGAAGCAGCTGCAGGGCGGCCGGAGCTACGGCCCCGGCGTGGACGTGTGGGCGCTGGGCTGCGTGATGGTGGAGCGTGTGGGCGCTGGGCTTAGTTCCCTCAAACCTAGGGATGCAAATTGGTGCCCCTTAGGGTCGCCCCCTGACCCTATTTAGTTCAACGAAATGAATTAGATTTTCAAAATAAGCTCTCATTTTGAAAATATAGTTCATTTGGTTGAACTAAAGAGGGTCGGAGGTTACCCTAAAGGCACCTATTTACAGTCCTACTCAAACCGTTGCCAAACATGTGAGGGAAAAAAATGAACTGTGTATGAACAGTAACCCACGGTACCGGTCGCCGGATCGAGCAGCTGCAAGGCAGCCGGTGTCGAGCGTGATGGTGGAGCTCCTCACCGGCAAGCCCCTGTTCGGGAAGGCGGACGACGAGGACGAGCTGCTCGTCATGGCGATGCTGCTGCGCCAGGAGATCGTCTCCGCTGGCCCGGAGGTGTTCAGTGACTTGCCGGAACCCTTGTCGCAGGCCGGGCGTGAGGTCTTGCGTGGTTTGCTGTGCTTCGACCCGGAGGAGAGGCTCACCGCTGCGGTCTGCGGAGGCGCTCCAGCACCGCTGGTTCACCGGCGATGATCTTGAGCAAGGAGAGAAGGCCACGGCCGTAGCAGAGGCAGAGCACCCGGAGTCTATGCCTCTGCTGTCAGCTGCATAGAGAGTAGAGACTCGTCATATAGTGATGCAGAGCGCGGCAAACAGCAGACTTAGGACAAAACTGATTAATTCTTGATGTCCTAGCTTTGTATCTGGCGTTGGTAGTAATTAACTAATTATGTGTAAGCTTGTTTCTTCCCGGTTGCCAGTTGTATATATTTACAGTCTTTACTAACTGGCTGGAGCAATCCATTTGTTGCTCCTTTGTCACATGTTCGAACAATTCTGCAAGTAAGAGAGCAGGATGAGATCCTTATTCGCACTTACAAAGTTGTCTGTCATTTTTAACTATTATGATCGAACTCGGCAAGCTGCTTCGAACTTCCGCTCCTCACATCGCTTGTGTGCGGCCCCTGCCAGGAAGGCGTGTAAGTAACAACTAGCGTTGACGCTGGAGGGAGCACGAGCGGGCGAGCCAAAGTGCGGGCGTCGGGCCAAGCCAGCGTCAAATTCGCGTTGGCTCGCCAACAATTTCGCGGGGTGCACATCTGCGATGAATCAAATGTGCTCTTCGTTTAGGAACCCATGGGGATCTCCACTTGGTTTCAATTGCAGTGTCAGTGCTTTTCTTGGTAGCATCATTCCTGACCTCTCCCGATCCTCTAGTTGTACTACGTCACAACATGCATAATCCTAAAGTTTGCTGCCTAGCTCACTCGTTTCAAAGAGGCTTGTCTGTTTTAGGCAAGCTCTTGCAAACAGGACTGAAGGTTTCAAGCGGCAACAAGTGGAATATATATATAATCCAACAAGCGAGTGCATGTGAATGCACTTGGCTGGCTTCCCTGAAAAAAAAAAGGGACACGACAGTTATTCCAACCTTTATGAAACTTATACAAATTTCGCAAGGATTTGGCTTTGTAGGCATGCCACAACCAGTATTAATTAATTTCAATGACACGATCATGGTAAATTATGGCGAAGTAATTAGAAAAGGTGTTAGGTGTTTCATGACTATTATAGGTTATCTACCATGATTCAGCATCCTCGCATCAGAATGAATGATTCTGGCCACTTGGGTCAATTTACACGACAGGCGTACAAAACAGTAACTTGCTAAATCCATCTATCTATTATATATATATAATTGAACAAGAAAAAAAGTCACCACGTTCGCTTTCAAGGCCTAGAAATTCTCATGTTAATCCGAGAAAACAAGAAGAGATATATATATAATTGAACAAGAAAAGAAAGCACTACGTTCGCTCTCAAGGCCTAGAAATTCTCACATTAATCTGAGAAAACAAGAAGATAAAATTACCCACCACTGCCATTATGAAAAAATTAGTCACAAAACCCCCTATAAATATTATAAAATAACTAATTTCGAAATAATAAAAGAGGCAAAAATACCCTTCACACCTATTTCTAAATTACCCACCATGCCATTATGAGCCAAAAAAAAGCTAAATTCGGAGTAATAAAAAAAAAATCCAAAAATACCCCTCGCACCAATTTCTAAATTACCCACCATGCCATTATGAGTCAAAAAATTGCTAAATTTGGAATAATAAAAAATAACAAAACAAATACTATTCACACCTATTTCTAAATTACCCATCATGCCATTATAACTCCAAAAAATAACTAAATTCAGATTATAAAAATAACTAAAATATCCCTAATTCTTATTTCTGCACCATAACATTATGAGGCCAAAATAGCTAAACTTTGGAATAATAAAAATATCCAACATACACTTAATTCCTATTTCTAAATATGTCTAGCTAGCATGACATACTTTCCCATTTTTAGTATCACACATTTTCTTCAAAATTTATTTGTAGCACAACACATTCATTTTTTCTACTATGACTTATGTTAGTTGTTTAGCATGGCACGTTTGAACCGACTTCACTTCTAAAACAAAATCAAATATATTGTTAGATAAGACATAACCTAAATGATGACTCACCCCACACTCAAATTGAGGGACGGTGAGAAATATATTTTCTATGGTTTTATAAATATAGAGTATAAAATAAATAAATAAATAATAAGAAACTATGTTAAATTTATACAATAATATTAAAATATTTAAAATATATAGTAGGTCTAGCCGCGCAAATGCACGGGCAGCCATACTAGTTGAACTAGGGAGAGCAAGAGAAGGGGGTATAATTTATACATTCACTAAGCGATCTGCAGGCCGGCTGCAAGAAAATGGGCAAGTGACGATGGGGCTACTTTGTTGCTACCCTGAGTGACATCTGTCCCGACTTTGCAAAATTCATTATGAATAAGTCCAAAATTGATCATACAATCCTTCTGTACTTCCTTAATAATCAAATATGGTGCATTCAGACCCATAAACATTCTGCTCGGGATTTGCATTTGGTGGATTCAGGTCGTTTCCAATTTTGCATTCCCCAACCACGACCAGGCTCTATATGGGACCCAACCCTAGCTGCACCGCGTCACCCCAAATGACTCGTGTGGTGAACAATCGCCGCCACCGGTTGATTCCAATCGATCGAGTGGTGAACAGTCGCCGCCACTAACAAATCTTCACCTCCCCTTTCCTGTCCGGCCGCGGCCTAAGTCTGCTGTGGGGCTGCCAGTGGCCCAACTGGACCATAGTTGATGGAATCGCCATGAACTCTTCCCATGGCTTGGATGGTGGGTTCATATCTAAGAGTCAAAACCCTTCCCAACAATAGCCGGTACCGACAACGATGATGTCCATAGACGCCATAAACCTCCCCTGGAGGCATTGACATAGAACCCACCCTCACAATCGTGAATCTCTGGGTGAAAACATAAAGCAAAGATTGGATTGGATGGGCATTGGCAGCGTTTATGATCGATGCATCTTCCTCGTAGGCAGTGCCATGTTGATTCTCCTTTTTGTTCTTTCATTGGTTAAGATCTCTTGGAGCTATTGATAACACTTCGTCGTTGATGGTTGGGTGGTCTTTACCTCAACCTAAGAAATATTGTTCGTCGTTAGATTGTCATATAGTCGTCCTATCCCTAACATGATGGAAATATGAACATAAGAAGTAAATCGTGCCCAAGAAACTACATGGGAAGTGAATCATTGTTTTCTTTTTCTTTTGTTTGTTTCACTGTAGCAATTGTGCTCTTATGGAGACTGACAATTTTGGATGGCGCCCTTTCAGCCGAACAACAGCCCATTCAGTTGTTTGGGTCTCTGATTTGGATAGGAACCGTTGAAGTCAGTCTTAGGGGTCCATTGGTTTGAGCTCAACGACGTTACCATGGGCTTGTGAAATCATGGACGGCCAAATCCATCGCACTCCCGTTTCTCCAACTGTGTTTTTCTTTTCTTTTTTAAAGAATCAGGCCCCTGATTCTTTAAAAAAGAAAAGAAAAACACAGTTGGAGAAATGGGAGCGCGATGGATTTGGCCGTCCATGATTTCATACAGATCAATTCATAGTACAGACTCAAATGAAATGAAATTTAGTCCTTGCGATGGCCAACTCACTGCCCGAAAAGAAAAGGACCCAAAACAAACTCAAGTGAAATAGCTAAACCGAAGAAAAATGCTCAACTGGGGAAACTGCTTCGAACTTCCGGTCCTCAGGTCCCTTGTGTGCGGCTCCTGCCAGGAAAGCCTATCACTCGCCATTAACTTCTTGTTGCACCTCTCTCGCCCACTGTGGGGTAAGTAACAACTAGTGTCTACGCTGGAGCACGAGTGGACCCGCCAAGGTGCGGGCGTCCGGCCAAGCGAGCGACAAATCCACGTTGGCTCGTCAACATGATTGGCGGCGTGCACATCTGCAACGAGTCAAAGGTGCTCTTAGTTTATGAAATCATGGGGAACTCCACTTGGCTTCAATTGCAGTGTCAGTGCTTCCAGTGATAGCATCATTCCTAATGTCTCCCGATCCACTTGTTGTACTGCGTCACCACAACGCGCATAATCAAGTCTGCTGCCTAGCTCACTGGTGTTTCAAAGAGGCATGCCTGTTGTCGGCAAACTCTTGCAAACAAGACTGAAGTTTTATTTTATATTTTTTTTTGTGGGATCAAACAGGACTACTGAAGGTTGAAGCGGCAACATGTGGAATATATAATCCAGCAAGCGAGAGCATGTGACGATCAAGGTAATTTTCATGAAAAAAGCAAAGGTATTTCATTATATATACTATTCTAAAACCAGTTTTCATGTTTCAGCATGCCCATATTTGCAGCTATTTGAGAGATGTAACTGACCAGTAGCAGTGGACATTTTTCGGATTGACCTTGCAGCATGCAGGAGGATGGGCCGCGTTTGACAGTCGCAGCGGATTTGAAGCCGGTGGCGAAAAGCAGGACGTCGGACGGGCAGTGACGACGCCAACCCAATGGATGAGCAGACAGGTGTGGAAGACGCTGGCGTGTTTGATAGGCAAAAGAAAATGCCGATGCAATGGATAAGCGGACGAGCGGCGGCGGACAAGTGTCCACATGGAGGTCGATCGATGATCCATTCGACTCTAAGTATACTACCCACGATGAGCGAGCCGTTAGGTCAAGCCTTGGCCAACGCCAGCTTGGTTCTATAGCAACAAAGGCAATGGAGTAGTGGGGCACAAAGGATTGGATAGATGGAAGAACGATGATGTGATCGCAGAAATAATTTGATAAATTGTTTTCGCTTATATGTATTACTTCAACAAAAGACTAGATTATATATACTGGTTTGCAATATGCACGTCATTTTGGCAAACGTGCATATTTGCAAAAAAAAAAATGGAATGTACAAAATTTGCGTGGATCTTAATCTTTAAATGTTGCATGCTCTATTTGGATATGTATTTAAGCATATAAATATAATACCGCGAAAACAAATTCAAGACTTACTTCATCAATATAGAAATTTAAAACTTATATTATTAGTTCATACCATTTAAAAAAATCGTGACACCTAGCCGCGCAAATGTGCGGGCCGCCATCCTTAGTTTATAATAGAATACAATAGTTTCCGCTGTACAGCCTATTGGAATTATATTTGGTACCATAGTTTATAATAAATACAATAGAAACGTACTTTGGTACCATCCTCAATTTTCCACCTATACCCCATTCTTGGACAGGTGTGATCGAACCATCCTACACCAATGGATCTCATCCGAGGTTCAGTGATCATCACGTGCACACCATGGCAGCAGTGTCGGTCCTACCGAAAGAAGGCGTCCTATGGATGTGGCTCCTTGCCGATGACCAAGATACCGATCAACGTCCTCCCTCGCCTGAACTCCTGACTGACGACGTGCAACCCGATCTGTATCCACCAGCCTGCTGCTGGGCGTAGTACAGTGGTGTGGGCATTTCGGGAGGGAGGTCTGGGAGAGGGGCGTCGAACTGGAGCACGCTCATGGCTTGCCTGACTGACGGTCGGAAGCCATAGTCCGGGTGCACGCACCAGAGCCCGACAACCATTGCCCGTTCCATCTCCTGCCCCTCGAATTCGGCGCTCAGCCGCTGGTCCGCAGCGTCGAGGAGCCTGCTGCTTCCGTACAGCCGCCACACCCAATCGATGAGCCGGACCTTGCTCTCCTCTTCCTCCGGGTCGATTGGCCGCCGCCCGCAGGCGACCTCGAGGAGGAGGACGCCGAAGCTGTACATGTCGGTGTCAGTGCTGGCGCGGCTGGTCACCGTGCTCTCCGGGTCCATGTAGCCAAGGGTGCCGGCCAGCGCCGTCGTGTGCTGCCCCCGGCTGTGGTCGATGAGGCGTGACAACCCAAAGTCTCCAAGCTTGGCGTTGAACGACGCGTCGAGCATTACATTGCTCGGCTTGATGTCCCTGTGCAGCACACATTTCTCACATTCTTGGTGCATGTAGAGGAGGGCGGAGCCCATGGACAGAATGGCATTGTACCTGACCAGCAATGCGAGGAACTTTGTGATCTTGTGCTGGTGTTGAAACTACTAATTCAATTTATTATTCATTCACCAAAAAGAAAACTGATTTCATCGTACCTGATTGTCCATGACAGAATGTTTTTTGAACTGTAGAGATGAGTGTCAAGGCTGCCGTTTGCCATGAGCTCGTAGACAAGTAAGAGCTCATCGGCGTCGTGGCACCACCCAACAAGCTGAACAAGGCTGCGATGCCTGAGCCGGCTTATGACGGTAACCTCAGAGATGTACTCCCGCCTCCCCTGTCTCGATGTTTTGGACACCCTTTTGACGGCCACATGGAGCCGTTGGCCTTGCAAGAACCCTCGGTACACTGACCCAAAGCCTCCCTCACCGAGCTTATGGTCGTCGGAGAACCCAAAGGTTGCCTGTGACAGCTCACTGTAACTGAATCTCCGAGGCCCTGTCCCCTTTTCAAACTCCTCATCCATCAGTTCATCACAATTGATTTGTTCTTCTTCTTGTGAATTTGTATTACATTTTCGTCTGATGTGCTTTTGGTAACAATAAATTGAAGCTAGACAAAGCAACAAAAACGCTCCTGCAGTTGCGACTCCAGCAATGATTACAATCATCCTTGGCTTTTCCTGTGAAGTGACGTCTGTATGCCAGGATACATTTTCAGTTAGATAAAACTCTCATATTTTCAGACCGGGTTTGGTCACAAAGACTTTCGGGAATAAGCATAGCCTTACAATTGTTCAAGATAAGAGCAATTGTATTTTAGGAATATGAATGTTTTGACAACAGAAATCACTTACAAATAAAGAAATCAAGTCACAAGAGGAAGTAATAGATATAACGTAAGGTACTATATATGCAACCAACTTAGTCTTACCCAAAATCTTATATAAGCTGATAGGAGTCGAGTACAATTTATTTAATAAATCGCCCTTGTCAGGATTTGAACTTGAAACATCTATCTTTGGTACTATATTAAACTACTATATACCGATAAACCGATAAGTGCAATTAAAAAGAAGTCTTCCGTTAAATCTCTCTTTACATGGTGCAAGTAGTCAAGTATAATGCCCCACTAAAATGTACATACTTGTTTCTGATGGCGCAAAGATTTTTTTTTTTTTTTTTGCCCTCTTATTATTATGGTCAGTTTTGAGTTACTGGTGGACCAGCGCCGAAGTTTGAAAGTCATGGCTAACTTTTCCGCAAGAGCTATTGTTTTGTAACGACTAGAGTGAACAGTGACGCACTCGCAAAAAATAATGGGTGAACAGTGACATCACTGACAGGAGCACTTTTCTTGTGATTCTAAAAAAAAAGGAGCACTTTTCTTTTCTTTCTTATTAAAACAACAATGACGACGACAGGAGCAGGAGTCTTGCCTGATGTCGCGACGCCCTGTTTGGAGGAGAGAACCGAGTCAAACGACCAGGCGAGAAGCTCGTGCAGCTCGAGGTAGTCCCCCGTGGCCGCCGAGAAGCCGACGGCCACCTCCGGCGGGAAGCCTGACTCCCTCAAATCCACCCTCGCGGTAACGTTGCGGCTGGGCGCGGCTGGCAGGTCGTCGAACCGCACCGCGACGTCGAGCGTGCCGGAGCCGGCGTCGTACCGCACGGACGCCGATACAGTGCCCCGGATGCCGGGAGCCGGAGCCGGCACGTAGGCCGTGGACGTCACGCTGTTGACGTCGATGCCGATATGCGCGCCGGCGCCCTTGGGATCCCACATGTGGTTCTCGTACGAGTCGAACTCCACGCCGACGGCCGGCGCCGAACCGGTGTTGCTCCGGCCGTCCGGGTTGCTGAACAGGGCCAGGAAGCCGCCGGGAGAGTCCGGCGGCATGGTCGCCGCGGGGTACGGCCGGATGAAGAAAGCCATGCCATCCCCCTGCATATCGATCACCAAGTTTATATATTTACCGATCGATGATAATATGGTCGATCAGTCCATATAGATTATAGACAAACTAAATTGTACTAGCTAGAGTTCGCTTACCTGGTTGGTGTTGTTGTTGATAAGGTTGATGGCTATGGTGAAGTTGGTGGTAAAGCTGGCGATCTGTAGCAGATGATCTGATGTGGTGTTATCCCAGAGCCGGAGCGGCCATTCGTGGGCCACGAAGCCGGAGCTCCATTTCGAGGACTTGGTTAGGCTTATCCTGTCGCCCAAGGGAGATGCATCGCCGACGTACGTGAGGTTGGCGCCGGCTAGGACACCACGGCTTGAAAAGTTGTAGTCGAAGCGAAGCGAAAGGACGAACGAATTGTAGCGGCTCGGATACAAAACCAATAGAAAAGAGAGGAACAGAAGATAGCTTACTGTGTTGTTCATGTCTGTTCTCGGGGTTGGAATCGTTGGATCATGTTCTTTTGCGTAACCAGCGGAGCAATGTAAAAGATAACCTTTTTGGTCCTAAGTCGTGATGGTATGCAGCAATGGGTGAATGCCGTGTTGCACTCCCCTATATATGAACGTGCATATCTTTTGCGGCCCGGTTCGATCTTTTTCGAAGTGGGTTGTAGACTTTGAATTTTTCAACGTCAACGTCACGAAACTTCTTCGAAGTGGGTTCAGCCCCTTTCTATCAGGACCTTGACCATGCATGTCGAAGCAGTTTGCTTCCAGACCCGAGAAAACAGCAATTATGTACCTTCTCGCCTTGATAGAAAGCAGCCTTAAATTTTGCTAGTCTTCTTATCTGTATTCTGCAGCATCTCTGTTATGAATAAGTAGTTCTTTAATCATAATTTAAGGCGTCATGACCATAAACCTCCCCCCAACAAAATTGGTTTATTTTCTCCTGTCAGTTCGCTACATTTTTCTATGGCTAGTTGGCTACCGCACTCTTAATCCGCCCACTCCCGCGGTCCCGCCACTCCCACCACAAAATCTCTTCTTCTTCTTTTTTTATTACACAACACTCACGCACACTCATCCCTATGATAATCTTTGAAGACTGAATTGGCAATTCCTCAAGATTGACGAAGTCACTATTGGCGTCTCGCTGTCGACGGCCACGTCGCCTACTACTGAAAGCACAATGCCATTAAATACTAGAAATTTCGCTTCCACCAGGAGTCGAACCCAGGACCTCAAATGTTACTGAGACTCTTGTAACTGTTGTAAAACTCTTAATGGGCCAGGCCCAACTTCTAGAAGAAGCTGTCTTGGTCCATGTGGGCTACTTTATCGAATTGGAGCCCAACACGAAGTTAGGGTTCCACCCCTATAAATAGTTGAGGAGACCCCCCCTGTGTACCCTGACACCAGAATTTCGCAATAAAGAATTTTGTCTCCTCTATTCCAGTTTTACTTTTTGTTATCTGTCGTGATCTACGTGCCGTCGTTCCGCCGATAACCTAACACGTTATCAGCACGCTCTAATCGAGGTCATCCAGCAGATCAGCGAGCAACGGTACGTTCTTGTTTTTACGTATGATTTTTGCTATCTTGACTCGTTGCAGCCAAGATCTGTCCAGAAATCAATAGATCAGATCCGAGGACGAGCTATAGGAGCTATGGCCTGCCGAAGACGATCTGAATCTGTGCAGAATCGTCGAAAACAAGAAAAACAGAAGCAAAACCTACACAACGATCAGATCTGTTCATGATGTGCAGATCTTGATCCGCGCGTAGAAGAGATCTGTTACATAATCCTAGTAACAGATCTGATCGGGTGCAATGTCACCAGGACGAAGCCTATGGTGCAACGTCACCGAAGTGCGGAGTCCTCAGATCTACGAGTGGTTCATGATGAATCCTAAACTCTAGATGGCGATCTACTGGTTCACGAAGAACCCTAACCCTAACCCTACCTGGCACGAAGTCCGGTACAGAGAAGGCATCGTCATCGAGTTCATCAGATCCAAATACAAGCATCACAGAGAAGCAAAAACAAGAAAAAAGGGAACTAGGGTTAAACCCTAACCCTAGATCTGATCCGACGACGAAAATCAGAAAAATCGACGACCCGCCGCCACCTCGCCGTGGCGCGACGGGCCGCCGCAGCCGCAGGCCCGCAGCCACCGCCGGGCGAACTCCGACCCGGCCTCCGCGTGCGCCACCGCAGCAAGCAGCCGCGCCACCGGGCCCCGGCCTACATGCCGTCCCGGCCTCCGCGTCGCGCAGGCCCCGGCTCGGCCTCTGCGCCGCCGCGAGCCCCGGGCCTGGCTACCGCGCCGCGCCGCCCCGGGCGCCAGTCACCGCAAGCCGCGGCGACACCCAAGCCGCGCGTGCCTGGGCCCCGCTCGCCGCACCGCCTGCTCGTCGGGCTGCAGCAACGTGCTGCAAGGACCACCCAGTGCGCCACGCGCTCAAACCACACGGCGCCCCGGCCACCGCGCGGTCATCCCGGTCCGGCCGCGTGCCGCCACCGAGCAGCAGGGGCGAGCTGCCGCGCCGCCTCGGCCCGGCCGCGGACCGCCGCCGAGCAGCCGGTCCGGCCCCTGACCACGGCCTCCGGCCTCCGCGCCATGCGCAGGTGCCGCGAAGACCTGGCCTGCTGCCTCGCCTACCCCATGACCAGATCCGGGTGGAAGAAAGAAGAAGAAAGAAGGGTGGCGGCGGCTGCCTGGTGGGAGAGAAGTGAAGAGAAGTGAGGAGGAGCTAGGGTTTCGGCCCAAGATATACCTCCGCGCGATTTTACAAACAAGTCCTCGTGTTTTTTCAAAATCACAAAGATGTCCTCCCGCAGCACTGAATTTTATGAAGAAGTCCTCAGAATTTCAGAAAATACGAGATTATACTCGAAAAATCTGAAAATTACAAAGAAGCCCTGGAAATTACCAGAATAGTCCTTGGAGTATCAGAAAATTATGAAAATATCCTCGGAACATCTGGAAATTACCAGAATATCCCCGGAATATATGAAAATTACGGAAAAATCCTGTTAATTACGAAAATTGACATGGATAATCCGAAAATTGCTGGATTGTGTTATTTTTGCATATAACACCCCAGATTTTGGTGATTTTATATAAAAACACCAATATTATAACTTAAACACGCAGTTTTTGTTATACTTATACTCTCTATTACTTGGATACATGAATTAATCCTTGCACATTGACATCATGCAGATGTCTGACCTCGTGAAGAGAGACTTTGAAGTCTTGACTCCTCATGGAAGCAACTACTTGTCATGGGCACTTGATGCGGAGATCCTCCTAAGCAGCAAAGATCTTTTGAAGACCGTTCTGCCTAAGGCGGGAGACACTGCCGCAACAGACGTGGAGAAGGCGCAGGCTTTGCATTTCTTGCGCCACCACTTAAGTGCTACTCTGAAGAGTGAATACATGACAGAACGTGATCCAAAAGTCTTGTGGGACTCATTGCAGAAACGCTTTGAGCAGATTGAAAATGTCTTACTCCCCAAGGTTGAGCGTGAATGGCAAAACCTACGCTACCAAGACTACAAGACTGTGGAGGATTACAACACCAAGCTTTATGGGATTGTCACACGAATGAAGCTTTGTGGCAAAGAGCTCACGCAAAAGGATCTTATTAACAAGACCCTTTCCACCTTTCACCCTAAGTTCACTCATGTGAGCCGCCAGTACAAGAAGGAGAATTATAAAACCTATGTCGCCCTGAGTAATGCATTGCAGCAAGATCAGGGGGAGGACGAATTGATCATGGAGAATCATAAGAATCGTCCTACTGGCTCCTTGGCACCGCATGAAGCGAATGCCGTCTCCTTCAATAAGAAGAAGAAGAACAAGAATAATAAGGGTAAAGGTGCTCCCAAAGTTTCTCCAAATGCACCCCCGAAGGCTCAAAACAAACCTAATGCTTTCAAGAAGAACGCAAAAGGGAAGTCAAAGAAGACACCTTCAGGGGGAGCATATGGTGAACAGGATCAAGATTGCTATAGGTGTGGTATGCATGGCCATTGGTCCAAAATATGTGAAACACCACAGAAGTATGTTGACATGTATAAAGACCTCAAAAAGAAGCTCGCGTAGCATGAGGCTAATTTTGTTGAAGGCATGCAGCCAACAGCAAAAGCACCAATGGACCATGCAACACCAAGCAAATCCTCTGACCTGGAGTTGGACAATGATCTCATGGATGAAGAGGAAGATGTGCATGGAGATTCTGCGTAGTCATGAAGACTATTAAGAATTACTTAGTTATCTATTTGTAATAGGAGTGAAATAAGTTTAAATTCCTCGAAGGAATTAGTTCGTTTATGTAATCTCTCGAAGAGAAGACATTTGCTTTGAATAAATCAGTTTGTGAAGTTTGTCATTGATTACTCTCTTTGTTTATACATTTCTTATGTATGAATTACAGCATTGTGGAGCAAAATGACTATAGATGAGGAGCTCTGTCTCGTAGACAGTTGCACCACCGCTACTATTCTAAGGGACACTTGTTATTTTCAGACACTTAGAAAGTATACTGGGAATATTCTTACTGTTATTGGCAATAACAATAAGATTGTTGGTACAGGAAGGGCCACATTTGTCCTACCAAATGGTACGCAATTAACAATCCAAGAAGCATTACTTTATCCGGATTCAACCCGGACATTGTTAAGCTTTAAGGATATCCGAAGAAATGGGTTTCACGTAGAAACCAATGACGATGGAGGTGAAGAACGTCTTATCATAACCAAGAAAGAAGGCAATAAGAAGACCACTATTGAAAGTTGTCCGTCAGTCAAAGAAGGCTTGTACTACACGTACATTAAGCCAAACAAAGAATTTGCTACGTTCAAGACTATCTTTACCAATCAAGAAGCATATAGATTATGGCATGACCGTCTTGGTCACCCTGGCCTTAATATGATGCAGAGAATTACGAAGAATGCAACGGGGCATAATTTGAAGACAAAAGATTTTCCAAATCAAGCAGATTTCTTGTGGATTGCATGCGCAAAAGGGAAGCTTATTACTCGCCACTCGCAGCTTAAGATTCAAGCAGAATCTATGCCATTCCTTGAACGAATTCAAGGTGATATATGCGGACCAATTAGTCCCTTATCAGGGCCTTTCCACTATTTCATGGTGTTAATAGACGCTTCCTCGAAGTGGAGCCATGTATGTCTATTATCTACTAGAAACCATGCATTTGCATGATTGACTGCCCAGATCATACAATTGAAGACACATTTTCCAGATCATAGAATCAAATCCATTCGAATGGACAATGCTGGAGAATTTAAATCGAAGGTATTTGATGATTATTGTATGAGTATGGGCATCAAAGTGGAACACTCCGTACCACACGTGCATACACAAAATGGTCTTGCAGAATCATTAATCAAGAGGATCAAATTGATCGCTCGACCATTGTTACAGAATTGCTTATTGCCTACCTCTTGTTGGGGGCATGCGGTGTTGCATGCAGCAGCACTTATCCAATTACGACCATCTGCTACACATGAAGAATCACCATTAGCATTAGTGCGTGGTAGAATACCAAATGTTTCCCATTTACGGAGATTTGGATGTGCTGTATACATTCCAATCCCTCCACCTCAGCGAACTGCTATGGGCGCACAACGGAAACTCGCAGTTTACGTTGGCTATGAAAGTCCGTCCATAATCAAGTACTTAGAACCCTCCACTGGAGATTTGCATACTGCACGGTTTGCTGATTGTATCTTCAATGAAGATCATTTCCCGGCATTAGGGGGAGGAAAGTATCTCTCTAGAGAAGAATGCCGGCAAATAGATTGGGATGCTAAAGGAATCCTAGGAATGGATCCTCGCACTAAAGAAGCTGAACTTGAAGTTCAGAATATACTCCACTTGCAGAGAGTTGCTAATGAATTGCCTGAAGCTTTCACCAATACAAGGGACATTGTGAAGTCTCATATACCAGCTGTAAATTCTCCTGAAAGAATAGAAATCCCATTTGAAGAGGATGAATATACGGAATTCCAACCTTGTTCCATAAAAGCAACGAATGCTAGGAAGAGGGGGAGTGAACCGGTTACAAGGGCACCCAAGAAGCCTAGAGTACAAGCTCAAGCTAAAGCTCCTAGGAGACGTCCTGCGGAGAAAAAGCCTAAGCAAACTGCTCAAAAGAAAATCAAAGAAGGTGAAAGTGATCCACATGAAGTGGTGAGACTTGAAGAATTAAACCCAAGTGAGAATATGCATGAATCTCACGAAGGGATACCGGAAATTCCTGACCTCAATGTATCCATTGATAATGAGGATCAAGGAAATGAAAACTCAACGAATTATGTTGAGACGGGAGTGGTATATAATAGAAAGACACTTGAAGTCAATACATACTTTGCTGAAACGATTGCAATACAAATTGATTTGGAATCTGAACCAAAATCAATGAAGGAATGCAAGAAGCGTCCTGATTGGCCAAAGTGGAAAGATGCAATCTGTGCAGAGTTAAACTCGCTGAAGAAAAGAGAAGTGTTTGGTAATGTAAACCTTACACCAACTGGCATTAAACCAGTGGGTCACAAATGAGTGTTTGTCCGGAAGAGAAATGCTCAAAATGAAGTGACTAGATACAAGGCGAGACTCGTGGCGCAAGGTTTCACGCAGAGGCCTGGCATTGACTACGAAGAAACCTACTCTCCCGTAATGGATGGAATTACATTCCGGTATTTGATCTCAATGGCGGTGAATATGAATTTGCAGATGCGACATATGGATGTGGTCACAGCATATCTATATGGAACATTAGATACAGAAATCTATATGAAAGTTCCAGAAGGTATAAAAGTCCCAAATGAAGATGACCGCAAATTATATAGTGTCAAATTACAGAAGTCACTATATGGTTTGAAACAATCAGAGAGAATGTGGTACAACAAGCTCAGTACATTTCTCTTGGAAAAGGGATTTGTGAAGAATGAAGATTGTCCTTGTGTATTCATAAAGAAATCAGAGAAAGGCTTTTGCATAATCTCTATTTATGTTGATGACTTGAACATCATTGGTACTACAAATGAAATTGAAGAGACTTGCTCATACTTGAAGACTGAATTTGAAATGAAAGACCTGGGCAAGACTACGTATTGTTTAGGTTTGCAACTTGAACATACTCCTGAAGGGGTACTCTTGCATCAATCAAACTATACCAAGAAGGTATTAGAGAGATTTAATATGCATGAAGCATATCCACTCCGTTCACCTATGGTGGTGAGATCACTTGATATAGATCAAGATTCTTTTAGACCAAAGCAGGAAGATGAGGAATTATTGGGACCTCAATATCCATACCTCAGTGCCATTGGAGCCTTGATGTACCTTGCGAATGGTACAAGGCCCGACATAGCTTTTGCTGTTAATCTACTTGCAAGATATAGCTCAGCACCGACTCGAAGGCATTGGAATGGCGTCAAGCAAATCCTCAGATATTTGAGAGGAACTGAAGATCTTGGATTATTTTTCAAGAAGAATGGGGAATTAACCCTTGTGGGTTATGTTGATGCTGGATATTTATCTGATCCACATAAATCAATATCTCAGACGGGATATGTGTTTTTATTTGGAGGAACTGCAATTTCTTGGAAGTCAACGAAGCAAACATTGGTTGCTACATCGACAAATTACTCGGAGATCATCGCATTGTTTGAAGCTGCAAAGGAGTGCGCCTGGCTCAGGAGGATGACAAGCCATATAATGAAGACCAGTGGAGTGGCGTATACTCCATCCCCTACAATTATCTATGAAGATAATAAAGCTTGTATTGCACAAGTACAATCAGGATACGTAAAGTCGAACAGGACAAAGCATATGTTACCTAAATTCTTCCACACGCATGAAATGCAAGAGCAGGGAGAGATTTTAGTAACACATGTCCGATCTTGTAACAATCTTGCAGATATGTTCACATAGGCCTTACCTTCCCGCACTCTCGAAGAGTGCCGACGTGGTATTGGCATGAGAAGACTCATGGAACAGGGGGAGAACTTTCCTAAGTACATCACATTCCCGAACTAAATGAGTTATCTCGAAGATAATTCATATCAGTCATGAAGATTGATAAACATTAATCATGAAGATTAAAAACATTGCACTCTTTTTCCCTTATGAGTTTTTCACATGAAGTTTTATCAATAAGGTTTTTAACGAGACAATGTGTGCATACAAGTGGTGGTAATATGTGCTCTTTTCTCTAATTTTTCCCACTGGGTTTTTAGGAGTTTTTATGTGGCATACTTATCACGATAAAGAGTCCAAGGGGGAGTGTTGTAAAACTCTTAATGGGCCAGGCCCAACTTCTAGAAGAAGCTGTCCTGGTCCATGTGGGCTACTTTATCGAATTGGAGCCCAACACGAAGTTAGGGTTCCACCCCTATAAATAGTTGAGGAGACCCCCCCTGTGTACCCTGACACCAGAATTTCGTAATAAAAAATTTCATCTCCTCTATTCCAGTTTTACTTTTTGTTATCTGTCGTGATCTACGTGCCGTCGTTCCGCCGATAATCTAACAGTAACCACTAGGCTACATGCCCTTTTGCACTCCCACCACAAAATCAGTTAGGTGTGTTAGGATTCACGCCATCCTGCCTCCATTCTATTGATTGTGCCGTTGCCTCCATCTGCCTTCGCCTTGGTTCACATCGTCAATGTTGTTTGCTGCTCCAGGTCGTCGTCGCAATTGTTCTCATGATTTCACTGCAATTTCGTCCCACTTGCTCTCAGGATTTTGTTGCAAGTATCTCATGATTTAACTGCAATTGCTCTCACCACGTCGGGCCAGGGTCACAAACGACCATGTGAAAAGAACCCCACACCAACGAAATCAATGATAGGGCCTACATCATTTGAAGACTGAGTCGGTAAATTTGAAAACTGAGCCGGCAAATCCTCGAGATTGACAAAGTCATCACTGTCATTTTGTTGTCGATGGCCACATCGCTTACCATTATATCCTAGAAAAATCGCTCCTACGGGGAGTCAAACCCAAGACCTGAGATGCTACGGAGGCTCTTGTAACCACAACGCTATAGGACCTTTCAAAAAGTTGCGGCTAATCCATAATAGCCCGCTAAACACAGATTTTCCCTTCTCCATGTCAAACAGCAGCACATTCCATTCTAGTTGGTGCTGACCCATCTGACAGTCGGGCCACCAGCCACAACCTCCGGCTCTTCCTTCATCTCCACAAACGTGAAGCACGCCGCCTCATCGTTCACATTCACAAGGGAACTAGGGCCCAAGAACAAATATGCTGATTAGTGTCGTTTTTAAGGTGTCACTGACCGCTGCTAGTGAAGAAAATTTTAGCGTCCATCAGCAGTCGAGCGTGGTCAGTCGTGATTTATGACCTTTTACGGGTCTGCGGTGACAGTTTTCTATCATATGTTCAAACAATCATGTCAGTTGTATATATTTACCGGCGAGCTCTTCCTCAGTTGTATATATTTACAATATTCACTAATTGGCTGGAGCAATCCATTGTTGCTCTTGTTCCTTCGTCATATGTTCAAACAATGATGTCGTGGAAGACAAAAACCCAAATTCACTCAGCTGCGCGTTCAACTACTTGATCATAATGTCCTTATCACTTGATTTTCAATATTGCATCTGTTGGAATGCCTTACATACGTTGGCATTCAGTTCTTGCTCCTGGGCATAAGCCAACTTCACGTCCTGTTTGTTCTTGCTACCTGAATCCACCAAAACAAGAAGATCAACCCCTTGAATCTTGCCATGGAACTTCATTGTCTTGGGAGTTTCCTTCCCAGTAAGTGCAGCTTGAGAGATAGCCATTAGAGAAGCCTGAGATTGAGCGTCATCAGGAATAGAGGACTCCATTTCACCCAATTGTAACAGCTCGATCCCAAAGCTCCTAGACAATATGCAGCTGTACTGTTGCAGCACATTTGTGACCATAGCCCCATTTCTCACCACATTTATGACAGAGACCCATAGCCTTCCTGTAAGCACAAAGAGAAGATAACTTTTCTTCCACAGTTTGGACTCTAGGAGTGAATGAAGATTTCTTGTCATCATGTGCAATAGCTTCAGCTTTGTCCAATTTAGGTGGTGGAGCAGGTAGAGGTAAAGGTCCCTTGGATATAGGCCTTGAGGAAAAACCATGATCAGGCCTTCTGTATTCACGCTTCCTTGACGAGTCTGCCACCTCTTCCTGTAAAAGAGCCAAAGGTACAAGCAGTATCCAGGTTCGAAGGGCGTTGAACAGAAACCATTGATCTAACTTCTTCTTTGAGACCATCCAAAAATCTCATAGTATGATAAACAGGATCAGAATTAGGGTCATATGCAATGAGCTGATCTATCAACGGTGAGAAACGCTCAACATAGTCAGAGACAGTGGATGTTTGTTTGATGTGAAACATTAACTGCCTAACCAAGGACTCATGTTGATCCCGCCCAAAACGCTCACGAATCATTCTACAGAGATCCCCCATGATGCAGTCTTAAGTTTACACTCTACTGATTGCAGCCAGCGAGCAGCAGAGCTAGAAAAATGCATGGTAGCTACTTTGATCCAAAGTGCAGTTTCTACTGAATACATCTCAAAATATTTTTCACATATAGACAGCCAGAGCTTGGGATTATCACCATCAAAGTCTTAGTCAGAGAAATGCATTTTGGGTAGTCTACCCATGTGCCCGGAGTGAGATGAACTACCACGAGGATGGGATGAATGCATTTTAGGTGGAGATCCAAACAATCGGGTAAAGCGAGTCACATCGGAGTCATACATACCATTGACCGGGAGATGGGTTTGAGCAGTCGGGTGCTCAAAGCCAGCCCCCCGTGGAGTATGTTCGATGTGGTGCCCTATGGGGCCGTCGGCGTGAGCTCCGGCAAATGGGTGCGCGGATGCCGACCCTGGATCTCCGAGGATGCCGGGTTTGGAGAAGCCCGACTCCTTCATCTCACGATCCCAAACCGTGTTGAACTTGGACAGCTCCACTCGCACGGCATCGACGGAGGCGTGGATGTCATCGACCGAGTGCTCAATGCGAGGCCTCCAGGACTCGAACGTCGCGACCACCGACTCGAACGCCGCCATCCGTGTTGTAGCCACCGCCTCGAATTGGTCGAACCTCTCCACTGCAGTCGCCTTGAACGCCTCCATGTGCGTGGTGACCACGGACTAGACCTCCCCCTTGATGGTCTTTGAATCGACGGCCGCCGCAACCCACGACTCCCACTTCTCGTCCTGCTTGACGAAGCGCTTGTCGAGCTCAGTGAGGAGGACCTTGGTTTGCGCCTCGAGCGCGAGCTTGAGGTTCGGATCGATCGCCCCTGCCATCTTCGCCTTGCGAGTGTAGTGGTGAGACACCTCTAGATCCGAGGACCGAAGTCTCTGATACCAGTTGTTAGCTATACCTAATCTGGAAGGAGGAGGAAGAAGGCTTGCGCGACAAGAAGAATAGATATAGCAGAGCGAGAGAGTTGTATTACAGAACGTTGTGTTCGTTACAATAATTCGTGATCTCTCTCTCCCTCGCGGCTGGCTAATATAGCGAGTCCGCACACTTACAGCCCCATGGCCACATCACACGCAACACTAGCTAAGCCCACTGCGGTCCAGCATACTTCATGTTCAGCTTCTGAGCCCGCTTGCCACGGCCCATGTCCGGTTCCGGCTCACTTGTCGGATCAGTCATAGTAGTGTTGCTGACATTCACCCTCTCTTGAGAAACTGCTTGTCCCCAAGCAGTAGCATGAGGAAATCTATGCTTGATAGCTTCAGTGTCCTCCCAGGTCGCCAATGAAGCTGGCATGCCTGACCACTGGATGAGTACTTGATTCACAGATGAAGATCCACGTAAGTCAACCCTGCTGTCAATCACTTTGAACGGCACCTGTAATGCATCAGAAACATCAGGCAAAACAGGATTAACAGTATGGTCAGGAGATAACGCCTTCTTGAGCTGGGACACATGGAACACCGAATGAATGGTGGACGACTCCGGTAGCTCCAGCTTTTGTGTCCATACTCCGTAGCCATGTCACAACCTGCATCAATTTCTATGATAGGATCGTGGTAAACTTTTGTGAAGTAAAGAAACGGTATTACATCGCTATTCTGAAATCAGTAATCAATGCTTCAACATTCTAGCATTGGAGTTCATCAATATCTATGACTGAAGTGGCAAACATAGAAAAGCTGGGACATGCGGACTTATCTTTTTCCCACTTGGAAAATCACTTATGTTTAACACGAATAAATTCAAAGAATAGAGCTCGATCGTTGGACCAGTTAGAGCAGTTTTACAGTCCAAAATAATGTCCATTAGTTTTTAAAAACTAATGACCATTAGTTTGATCCGTCGATCTAGATATGATATCAGAAATTCACTACCAATGGCCATTATTGAGGGTAATATTGGAAAACATTATCCGGCGCGGTGGAGAGGGTACGGAGGGCCACCACGGCGTTGTCGGCGCAGGGAAGGGGATGCCCAGCGACTCCGACATCGACTCTGGCTGGCAAGCGAGCCATTGGCGCTGTCGGGATACAAGCAGACCTGGAGGAGCTGACGGCTGTGGAGGAGGCGAAGAAGTGGTGCGCGTTGGAGCTGTTTGTTGCGCCGTGCGTGTCGGGGAAGGCTGGTGGGGTGCGTGGCGGCAGGGCTCTTCTAACCCCCCCCCCCCCCCCCCCCCCCCTCACATGCCGTTCTGGGACGAACTGGTGGCCTGGTGCTATGCCTGATGCTCAACGTGCAGGGCATCGTGGTCCTCGTGGAGGTGGCGGGCATCGACAACCGGATCGGAGCGACACCTCGGAGCACTACACCATCCTCACGCTCTCCAAGCTGCCCTACGAACCCACAAGCCTGACGAGCACGCGCGCCCCAAGTCCGACCTCAGCCTGCTCGATTGTCTACCTCTACACCGAGGAACACGCAGGATCAATGGTGGCATCTACGGAGTACTAGACGGTGACAGAATTGTACAGCCAAGAAACAAGCACAAAGCAGAAACGTCACGTCGTCGGACCAAGCGCCTGGACAAACCATGGAGCACTTCTCGCGGAGCCCCAACGCCGGGAGCATATCGCTCACGATGGTGTGCTTCAAGCTGCGCAACTGGATCGACGAGGCCAGGGACGAGGAGGTGCTGCAGGAGTTATCGACGTGACACGGCGACAACGAGTGTGCGTCTTCTACGTCGAGAACACGGTGGAGGATGGCGAGGGCATCGCCTCCGCGGGGTCAACGACAAGACCAGAAGGGCGAGGCGGCAGGGCTCACCTGCGGCTTCTCCGAGTGGAGCGAGTGCCCGATGCTGGACGTGCTGGCTGACATGCTCACCTCCGACGAGTTAGCATCCAAGTATCCTCGTCGTCCAGCAACAGCCCACAATTACGAAATTACCCTTAAACTAATGACCATTATTTTTGACAAACTAATAGCCATTATGTTAGACAGTAAAACTCCTCACCAGTTAAGCACGTCAATGAGGACCGGGACTGCGTTGGGTGTACGGCTCACCGCGCAGCGGCTCCATCTGGTGGAGTTTATCAGGGCTCGTTTGGATTGTGCCCAACGCTACCATGCCAAAGCATTGGCTTAGAAATTCGTGGGTGGTGAAATCCATCACCATTGTTATTTTGACACTTTCGCAAATTGTGGAGTAAAAAACCGCTATCGTCGGCGCACAACGTGCGATCCACCTCGGTTGTGGCGGAAGCATTATTGGGACCAGGCCGCGGGAGCAGAAAAGCCGCATATTCGACGAAACGTGCCCTTAGTTTGTGGGAAGAAAATTATATAGGACCCGGGTCCTTCAAAATACCAGTATTGTTTAGATCTCAAAGCAACCTAGCTATCCGCTCAAGCTCGGCAGCTCTGTAACTCTCGTCATCCTCCCGATCGCTGGCGCAGAACGCACAAACAAGTCACCAGGAAAAAGGTCGACGGGAAAGATCAGGTCCCCGCTCGCTCGCGCAGGACGTCAACGTCTGCCTCTCGATCAGGTCCCCGCTCTCTCACGCAGCACGGCGACGCTCGGTCGGCGGTGGCAGTTAACTGATGTAAGTCCGGTGCTCTAATTTCGAGGGCAGTAGAATGAATTAATAATTAATATTTCTAGATGTGGCACAAATGTCAATATTCGTTGGCCATCACGCTGCGGGCGAGAGCTCAATCTGCAGCATTCGCTGGACATGACGTGGTTAGAACAGGGCTTATGGGATACTACGCTAGCTACAGGCGCAAGAAGTGCTAGCTCACTCGGGCACGAGACATGATGGTGGGCTCCACTACTATTAAATACCCTTTGGGCAGCAGCAGCGAATAGGAGGCGAGGATCAGTAGTGCGCGGCCCCACAAAATGGCATTTCATAACGTCTGTTAATTTCTAGTAGCGTCAAACTTCGGACCGGAGCTTGGCAAGTAGTTTGCGTTCATCTCTCCTCCTTTTTCGCTCTCTCACGTCAGATCATGCTGAGTTGTCTTCACATTTTGCCGGCTGCGTCAGCTCCATTATACCTTCTCTTAGTAAGTGGGGTGAGCGGTGAGCCTGAGCATGTCGGTTGCTTTGAGATCAAACAATACACGTGATGGTAAGGAAGAGGGGTCTTTTTTATTTTGTGAAGGACCCGGGTCCTACCTAGTTTGTGAACTCATGGGATGTTCACCCGGCTTCAATTGTAGTGTTGGTGCCTTTCGTGATAGCATCATTCCTGATGTCTCGCGATCCTAGTTGCACGACTACAGCCATAATCCTAAACTCTGCTAGCTAGGTCAAAGGTGTTAGGCAAACTCTTGCAAAATGAGCTGAAGGTTGAAGCAGTAACATGTGGAATATATAACCCAACAAGCGGGCATGTGTATGCATTTTGCTTCCTACCCTAAAAAAATAAAATAGGACACGGCAGTTATTCCACCTTTATGAAACAGTCCTAATTTCTGCAAGCATTTGGGTACGTAACTACGTTAACTACGTAGCCATCTCATAACGTCTGTTAATTTCTATGAGACAATCATGGTAAAATTTGGTGAAGAAAGACGTTGCATCAGTACTAGTGGTATACGGCACGCGAATTGATTATTTGCAGCATGATTAAGAATAGTATTCTGAAAGCATTGTGTATGGAAGGTTGTTCTGACAGAAGCATGTGTCAAACAATCGCAAGTTATCTACAACTGGTAGCTTCAGTCTGTAGTAACAAAGCGGACGAAGGTACAAATATCATCGTCTTTATTCAGAATCACACACGTTACAATTACGGATGTTACACTAGAGTGGATGGATCATATGACGATTACAATTGCAGTTTGCTAAAATAGCAGCCATGCTTGCTGCCTGCTAAATAATTTGTGTTGATACAAATGGATAGAGATGGCATGTAAAGGGCAAGAAAAATGTTCGATCGATATGTTTCATGGATTGGAAAAAAATACGCAGAATAATTGTATGTTAGAGTGGTTTTGTAAAGGCAGATATGGCTATGCACACGCAACGCAACATTAAATCGATCCACCTCCATGTTCACATGGCAAGATTTGGCTTGCATCTTCAAGAAGAAGCTGTGTTAACAATTAAGAAGGGCTGATCCGTATTTAACATTGATGCTGATAACAATAACAGCAAGCATAACTGTCTGACTGCACAAATCTCTAATGACAAATGGCAAAACACATTTTACTTAGAATAAAAGAAAATCTCTAATGACAAATGGCAAAAAAATTAGCTGAAATCATAGTGATTTGTTATAGGATACATACAGTTGTCTTAGAAAGAGATCAGTCTATAGCTACATACAGTATACAACAATTGAGTAGGCTGTATTGAAAAGAAAGAACATTGAGTAGGAGATGTAGCCTATTGAAAAGAAAGAACATTGAGTAGGAGATGTAGCACATTAGTTATGGATTATCAAATATAGGGCGTGCTTTGGTTGCTCCCCTGAAAAATCTGCTTGAGACAGGCAGCGCCCTCAGGCTTTCGGACACATTCTGATGCCAGCGCGCGGCGCACTCAGGCAGCAACCAAACACGCCCATATATTGATTGAAATCCATTGGGAGAAAAGACAGAGATATGTTCCTTTGGGCTCTTGATCACTGTTGTACCCATAGCCAGCGTCAATGTTGGCATGATCATCTGAGATGAACTATAAATAGATTAATTAGACTGGTTTTATACATAAAGGTGTTCTATTCAGATGATAAACTTCAACTCAAATGTGGTTAGCACAAAAATTGACTGTTTGGAACTATACCTCAATATGACAGAACTTGAACTATCTTAGCGATGCTGACGGAGGTGCAAGTTCAGGAAGTTGGGAAAAAAATACTGCTAATATATGATGGACCAGCGCCGGCGAGCAGAAAGCGTCGAGCGCGCGACAACGATGAAGCCAGCACCGCCGCCGCCGCGCCGGCCTGCATAGAGATCAGTGATCAAGTGGATCGTTGCAGCGCCGCAGACGGCAGAGTTGCATGAAACTGATTCTTAATGGCTTGATGCCTAGCTTTGTAGCTGGCGTTGGCCGTAACTATTTGATGTGTAATCTTATTTCTTCCCAATTGTAAAAATCTCTGATCTTCACTAGTTGCCAGGAGCATTACATTGTTCCTCTTTGGCACATGTTCAAACAATTCTGCAAGTAATACTTACAGAGCAGGATGAGATCCTTGTTCTACACTGCAACTCTGCAAGCCGCAGTAGAGAATGCTTCCATAGCAGTGATGTCATACTAGTAAGAGCAAGCACAATGGGCTTCCATAGAAGTGAATCACCGCTTTCTTTTTATTTTATTTGTTTTGTTTCATCAGTGTAGTGTTTGTACACTTATGATGATAACTGACTTTTGTCTGTGGCACTATATGACTTTTTTCTTTTTAGAAGTCAAGGCCACTGCAGCTATAGCTTGCCTGAAAACCAATGCGCCAAAATTAATACATTCTTCCCAGGAACTTAAAATGTAAACATGATTAAAGAGCACCCAGGGCCTAAGCGCAGAACTCAATGCTGGATTAGATTGAGTGTGTTACCTAAGTTGTTCATCCAAGATATGTGTGGTGTCTATTTGTTGTACCACTAGTAGTAGTGGTGGTGGTGCAGCATATCTACACCACACATGTCATGAATGAATGGTCTAGATAGACCCCTCATCCTAGGTGCATTTGAAAATCTAATTAGCCGGATTAGAGGAAGCTCCTGAGTGCAACGACTATGCAGTTTGCACCGGATGAACAATTTACCCACTACTTAGAATGGTGGTTTGAGCAATGCGCACATTCTCTACTATATTGCATTTCTTTCGCACATGATTCGTCCCTTTTATGCTAATGTTAACTTCAAAACATGTCATTTACCCTGCTTCAGCTGCAATGTCCGTGTGCATTGTGATAGCATTATTCCTGATGTCTCCAATTCCTAGTTGCACATCACCTACAGGCATGATCCAAGAGTCTGTTGCTGCCTAACTTAGAGGTGTGGGCTCAAGGTTCAAAATGACAACACGTGGAATATATAATCCAACAAGAGATCATGTGGATGCATTTTGTTTCCTGCCCTGAAAATGTAACACGGCGGTTATTCCACCTTTAAGAAACGGACCTAATTTTCGCAAGCGTTTGCATCAGCAGCCATGTAGGAACCTGTATTGATTTCTATGACATGATCACATTGAATTTACATGAAGTAAAGATAAGGTATTTCATCATTATTCTAAAAATACTCCCTATGTTTTTAAATATATGACACCGTTGACTTTTTTTGTTACTTTGACCATTTGTCTTATCTATAAATATTTGTGCAAATGACTAAATGTATAAGTTAACTTTATAGTTCTTTTGATGATAGATAAAATGATATTTATTTTACATTAGGTAAGTAATTGTTTAGCTATATATTGTTAGTGAAAGTTCAAGAAAAAAGTCAACGGCGTCATATAATTAAAACGGATGGAGTACTTGTTTGCCCTTGGTTTGCCTTGCTCGCCTGCATGTTTTGACCCGGTCGACGTGCGATGAGCTAGCTGGCGACAAGGGAGGTGCGAGACAATGCATTTTAGGGTTAGGATCAGGGATTAAAAGTTTAACCGATACCGTATCTTGCGTCTGTAGTTTTATAAAGAAAAAATCACAACCTGGGTTTATTTATATGACATAATAAGGGTAAATTTGGTGAATTAAAGAAAAGGTGTTTCATCACTATTCTAAAACCAGCTACCATGGTTCCATAACTTCACATTGGTTTTCGAAAAAAAAAGTCACATTGGAGTTCATGACTTTCTATGACTAAAGTGGCTACCCAAAAAAAAGGATTGGGACTTGCAAACTTATCCCTTCTTTTTCACTTTGAAAATCACCTTGGTTCATTCGTTGGCTGGCTAGGATATAGCTCTATGTCTGCCAAAAGGAAAAAAAAAAAAAACAGATCGAAGCTTCTCCACTGATGGTTTTCTGTTATGTATTAGGGCTGTAGACATGTCATTTGCAGCATTGTGTGACATCACTAGACATCACCGAACCGCCGTCGACTTAGAACAAGCAAGAAAACATGTGTGCTTGGGTTTCCAGTACCCTGCACCCAAATGGACTGTGGCATATATTACCTGTCAGAGCTGGAAAGGCGAAGTGAGAACATTTCTTGATAGCTATACTCCTCCAAATAATGTTATTGACCGTGACTGGCAGTTTGTGATAGCATTGTTCCTGATGTCTCCCGATCCAAGTTGAACATCGCTGCAGGTGTTATCCAAGAGTCTGCTAGCTAGCTATCTCACAAGTGTTTTTAAGACGTGTGATGCAGTCTAACTCTTGCAAATAGGGCTGAAGGTTCAAACGACAACATGTGGAATATATATAATCCAAGCAAACAGAACAAGTGGATGCATTTTGCTTCCTATCCTGAAAACATAGGACATGAAATTATTATACCTTTAGGAAATAGACCTAATTTTCGCAAGCTTATGTGTCTGTAACCATGTCCCACCCTTTATTAATTTCAATGGCACAATCACGGTAAAATTTTATGAAGTAAAGAAAAGATATTTCATCGCTATTCTGAATCAGTTACCATCAGTTACCAATGATTCAGAGTCCTGAAGTTCATAATTATCTACGACTGAAGTGGCCAGAACACAAAAAGACTGGAACGTTTGGACTTATATTTTTTTATTTGGAAAAATAATGTTTCTTTACCCCAGAAAAAAAGAAGAAGAAAGGAACAGGTCTATCTAATGCTTGGTCTATTTGGCTGGCTAGTTCAAGCGGCAACATGTGGTGTGGAATATATAATCCAACCAAACCGGAGCATGTGGATGCATTTGCTTCCTGCCCTGAAAAATAAGGACATGCCAGAGTTACTAGCTGTTCTTGGGAGTTGGTCTTTTTGTCTATCCCTGTTTTTTATTGGTTAGTACTTTTTCTGTTTTTTTATACAACCTTGCCATGGGGCGGGAAGTGTTAGTGTGTTCTGGGCATGAGGAGGGGGATTGCCCTTCCCTTGTACTTCGTTTAATCTTCTTCTTAATGAAATGACCCGCAACTCTCCTACATTGTTTGAGAAAAAAACTTAAAAGAGCAATATCTTTGTGTTCACAATACCACATAAGAACAAATTGACGATTAGCTGATACTATTTCTTCTATCCACGAACTATTAATGTGGTAATACCAATGCCATATCGACCTAGCATTCCATGGTTAAAGACCACTTGTGTTAGCAGTTTTGCAGAGTACTGGTTACTCAGAGTAGCAACTCCATCTTGCAACATGTGCACCCATGATAATGTACGTCCAGACTTGTTGAAGTTTGTTATATATGCTAACTATACGTTTGCTATCATCGCATAGGTGCTATATGATGCCGGAGTTACTAAAATGCTTAATCTGGCTACAAAAAAGTGGAAAATGGTTGAGGACAGTGATTCTTCAATAAAGGTAGAGTACTCTGTACTATCAATTCACCTCTTTATGTCTACTGAATGTAGAGTACTTGCTTAGTTCACGTTACGTTACTTAACTATTGCAGCAGAAGGATTACCCAGGGATAAGGCAACGACAGTGAGCTGGATTTCTTGTTCACTTGGAATCAACTGTACGATCAGTTACGTTTAAATCTTGAGCCATGTCATCTTTTTCTTCGCAGTTAAGCAACACAGAAGGTGCAGGTGGTATATGGTTCATTAGCGTACTCTGCTTATCCAATGTACCAAAGTTTGACCTTTACTTCTGTAGCATCCTTTATCATTAGTAGAAAACTTATTCTAGCGAGGCTTTGCTCAACTTGTGCTGGTCAATTTGGTCACTCAAGAAAATGCTTCTATACTTCAGCTTGCCACAAGATCTGAACCGTGTGATGGTAGCCATTGAAAAGGCCCATAATTTATGTCATATCCCAATTTCTGAGGTACTTGAATCCACCGTATCAGTCCCTGGATCAGACGCTGATACGGACATTCTCACAGAATGGCATTTCAGAGTCATACCTTTATTTATTACCGAAGCTCATTACAAGCCTTTTGATTACATAAATGGTCTTTGATATGGCCAGAGGCCTTACAACTCAACTCATCACACCACAATGGCCATCGCTGGGAAGCAGCAATGCCACACTTTATTCTACGCAACGGACGGCGGAAGCAGATCCACTCCACTGGCAAACTTGCGCGTGATGACCCTAGTCTTCTTCGCCATCGGCTTGAAAGTCGTATTCTGCTTCTTCCTCTGAATGATGGATTGAGATGGGGAGTGAGTACATAAGGTACTCAACAAGTCCTAACACAAGGGTGACTCATATGCAAGGGTGTTGCCAAGGAATAGGCTGAGGGTTTCCATTGATCGGCCGAAAAGCCAATTTTCAATGCAGGGGTTTGTTTTGCAAACGAAAACCTTTTGTAAAGCTCTAAGTCAATATTGATAAGAACTTAGTGGGGTTGAGTGGCCCTGGGGGAGAATAAATCCTTCCCGCCAGTTCCCAAATTTTAACGCTGGCAGACAACCAGCACACGGCTCCAAACCGGCGTTATTCCAAAAACACAGACGCCAAGGATAACTCACACAGAAATCTAATCATTGTGTGGCCATTGCTTTCGCTTTGTCTAATGCCGTGGAACACGGCTATCCGGATAGGTTTTACACTCTGCAGAGGTTGTACACTTTACCCACGAGGCATGCCAGACCTTCCCACCGTCGTGGGTCGGAAAGACACGCTAATGGTTCCGTACCTGCCTAATGTCACCACGGTACCCCCTCGGAAAATCAACGACCAGGGGCTTCACATAGGCATAGCATAGCCAATAACTTTCACTTGCCGGATCCGACGCCAATCTCGTCAAGATCTTCTCCTGGCTTCCGATTGCAACTCCCTGCCTCCTGGTGGTACCGGGCGATCACTAGTAGGGTGTGGTTCCAAACCCTGCCCATACAGGGGCTCGTGGTTGCACTAAAGTGGTAGGCAAGGCGGCACATGAACCGGTCCTTATACGACCGAAGTAAGCATCTTCAATAGCTACCCTCCAGCGAGGAGTAGCGTCCCAGAGATAGCCTCCCCACTGAGGACTACCTCGCTTGCTCCCGTCTAAAACATAACCCCCACTATGGGTTTCACTTGCTAAGCCCATCCCTTTTTATTTCACACACACATCACCAAGTCACACTCACACATTTTCACACAAAAAGCAAGTGAAGCAATATTATTAACTACACAGTGTGATAAAACCTAAGCGGCAATATTTTCCAACAAATCATTAAAGATTAATGCTGTTGGAACCTAGGGCTAACAATGGATTAAGGATAGTAATAAACAAGGCATGGCTTTCAACAATGATAGGTTACTCTAACATTTAAATCATTTTAAAAGACCATGCATGTTTTAATTTGCACACAAGCTCTAAATAGGATATTTTGTAGGAATTAATTAGGTTAAATACGATCAAGGTGGTTAGGACTTGCCTTCACCAAAATCTTCCTCCTCTAAACCTTCTTCGTAGTCGGGGTCCTCGTGTTCCTCCTCGAAGACTTGATCACCTATCGATTAAATAAAAGAAAAGCTAAATCTACCGCTTAACACTCAATTAAACAATCATTAAAATAAAATAAATAAAATAAAATAGTCCACTGAAAGTGGTTCTGATGGAATATGATAGAGGATGATTTTTGATGGATTTTGGTGCAAGAATCATTTGATTTGGATTTAAAATGGAAAAGATATTGCTATTTGAAGAATATGGATTATATTTAAATTAGGGGCGATATACTTAATGCAAGTATAATCTTCACCCTAATTTTTCCAAAGGTGCACAATTGTTGAAAAAGGACCAGAAATATAATTGGGAATTTTTGGATATTTTTGGGAATTTTTCTGATATTGGAAAAGTGCTCGAAATTTATCTCTGTGTACACTCTCGGGTGTACCCAGCGTTTTGCGCTGCGTGGCAGGGTGTGCCGACGCGGCGCCGATGTGGCCGCCACGCGGTCTCGACGCAGCGCGGCGGCTCCGACGCGGCGGAGGCGGGGGAAAAGTTCCCCGCCTCGCCGGAGAGCTCGCTGGCGAGCACTGAGGCTGACGGAAGGGAAAAAGGAGTGGACGCCGGTGGCCTACGCGGGATGGCGAAGCTGGCGGTGGAGCATGTGCACGTGAGCGAGGCGTGTAGCGGCGGCGCGAGCCCGCCGGAGCTCGACCGGGGTTCGGCGTGTGCGCGCAGAGGCGCGTGTGCGTGTGCGCGAGCGTGATTGAGCGCTCGCACGCGTGCGTGCGCGCGAGGGGGAGGTGTGGCCGCGCTCGGCTGGGCCGGGGGTGCTCCCATGGTGGCCGGCGACGGAGAAGAAGGGTGGCGGGCGGCGGTGCTCGGTGGAGACCATGCTCCGGTGCGAGAAGAGGAAGAAAGAGGCGCAGGTGAGAGAGAGAGAGGGGGTCGGGGAAGCTCACCTCGAGCCTAGTTGCAGCGGGGAGCGACGGAGAAGTGGCGCGGAGGCTCACCGGAGCTTGACCGGAGTTGGGGAAAAGTGCGCGAGAGGGAGTGAGGGTGTGTGAGCGAAAAGGAGAGAGGAAGGCCGTGGCGCCCTTTTTATAACCGCTCGAAGGTGGTGGAGGGCCGGGAAATATCCCGCGGCTGCCGGGATATTTCGCCGGAGCTTGCGGTGGTGCGCGGCGCGAGGGTGGGGGACGGGCGTGCGATGGTGGCCACACGGCGCTGAGGAGAGAGGGGCCCCGGACGCGGTGTGGTTGCGCGTGCGCGTTGTTTTGACGCCGCTGTGGCGTGGAGCTCAAGTTCGCCGGAGTTATGGCGTAGGGGGGCTAGGGTTTGATATTGCCGGCGGAAAGGGAGAAGGGGGCCCGGATGGGAGAAAGAGGAGAGCGGCGCGCGCGACGCGTGGGGGAAGAGAGAGGGAGCACGGCGGCGGGGCAGTAACTCCCGTGCCTCGCGCCGGCCGGTCGGGCGGCGGCGGCGGCGCGAGATTGACGAAGGGGCTGGCCCCACTCGTCAGCCTCTCGCGGCTGCGGACGGGCCGGGCGGAGCTGGGCCGCGGCGCGCCGCGCGCGGACGGCCCAGTGGCCTGACGCGGGAGGAAAAGAGAAGAGGAGAGATAGGCCGGCCGCGGGAGAAAGGGGAGAGGCGGCCCATTAAGCAAAGAATTGCTTATCTTTTTCTGGATTTGGATTTTGGATGAAATTCAAGAGAATTTGGATTCAAATTTGAGATTGGGTTTCAATACTCACTCAAACAATTACAATAAAGGCAATAAAAGGGCAAAAATGCACATGAGTGTTTCATGCATGGTTTTAATTTCGAGAAAATTTTAATTGAGCCCTAATTGAGTCTAATCAATTATTTTAAGTTTGAAATTTTTTGAAAATCCACTTTTTAGGGTTTATCGACATGGCCAAAAATTACGGGTGCTACAATTTACTTGTACTAAATACTTTACTTCGGTGGCCCCAGTTCTTTCTTCTTCTTTTTATTTAGATCAAAGTAGCTCCAGTGTTGTTAAAGTTCATGTATGGAAATTACAAGCACCACGTATGCGTTAATTATCAATAAGGCAATGACCGCCAAGGACCTTGCTGATCACCTTACCCTACCTATCCCGCCCAGAATAAAGAAGGGCAGGTTGTTTGCATAACGTCATGAAGCGACGAGGAAAGATTCTGGAAGGGCATCTGTTGGTGAACAACCCCACTCTCTTCCATCCTAGATCAGATCATCACATCCAGTGTTTGTTCCAATGAAAAAAAAAAACTCTCTGGAAATTCATCCTCGCTTGCATCATGATCCGCCTTATCTTTTCTTTTTGACTCTAGAGCACAATGGAGTAATATAGATTTATATAAAGTCCTTTACGAATCCATAATTATCTTGGAACTCAAGGACAGTTCAGTAATGAGTAAAGAAAAAAAAACTTATTTGCGAAAGAAGTAAATGAGTGCCTGTGCCTTCGTGTAGCCAGCATCCATATTCGTGTCAATGAATCAGTCGACCAAGTATTGAACTAGTATGTGCAACAATGTAGCCAATCTAATGTGTCAACAAGTGATCGCCAACATAAACAAAAGAACGGCCCTGGATAAATCTGTGCTAACTAGTAGTGGGACTGGATTTAGATCCAAATCCAAATAGCAAAGTCCAAATCAAGTCCAGTTGAGAAAAATTCGAATCCAATCCAAATTCAGTTGAGAAGTCCCGTGGTCCAGTCCAGTCCAATGTAACATCTTGGCCCAGGGCTTAATAGGATTGATAGAATACTCATATCAATAAGTTGCAACTTCTTTTTCGGAAGCTCATCTCGAAAGAACTCCGAGGTTAAGCGTGCTTGGTCTGGAGCAATTTCGAGATGGGTGACCGACCGGGAAGTCGTTCCCGGATGCGCACGAGTGAGGACAAAGTGCGCAGAAAAGACGTGTGTTGATCTGTGAGGTTAATCTTGACATCCTAAAGAGCTGCCAGGCGTGCGGACCCGGCCTCGGGGAGGCGGGACGCTACAGTGGTATCAGAGCCGACCCTCGCGGTTTCACGGGTGCGTGTGGGCGCAGTTGCGCAGGCATGGTGCGCATGGCTGGTGTGAGCCCAGAGTGGTCACACAGCATGGCACATGCGCTGGCACTGGACGCACGGACGTGGCCAAGAGGGGACGTTCCTGGATTGGGGTTGACCGACGAGGACGTCGGTCTTCTATGGGGGTGAGTATGTAACATCCTGTCCCAGGGCTTAATAGGATTGATAGAATACTCATATCAACAAGTTGCAACTTCTTTTCCGGAAGCTCATCTCGAAAGAACTCCGAGGTTAAGCGTGCTTGGTCTGGAGCAATTTCGAGATGGGTGACCGACCAGGAAGTCGTTTCCGGGTGCGCACGAGTGAGGACAAAGTGCGCAGAAAAGACGTGTGTTGATCTGTGAGGTCAGTCTTGACATCCTAGAGACCTGCCAGGCGTGCGGGCCCGGCCTCGAGGAGGCGGGACGCTACATCCAAGTCCATCCAACTATCCATGGACCAGCCAAGCTCATACCTGCAGCACGTCGTCCGTCATGAGGTAGATTGTGATTTGACATAGGCTTATTAATTTGTATAAATTAGCTGACCGCCGTACCGAGTCACCTCTAAAAATTTCAGTTAATTTTGACAAGAAATTAAGGTGTGAACGCGAAGTTTTAGTTTTAGGGTCCGACTCTTGACGTGGGTCCCACATATAGATATAGTTGTACATATTTGCATAGAGTAGCTAACCGTCATACTGAGTCATCTCTTAAAATTTCGGTCGATTTCAATGAAATTTTTAGGTGTGAACGCGAACTTTTTAATTTTAGGGTCCAACTTTTGACGTGGATCTATAAAACTAGAGATGATCTAATGTTAATCCAGAGGATATCCAATAATTCATATAGAGGTTGGAGCCTACATCTACACATATCTAAAGTCCAAATAAATCCAATCCAATTGAGTCAAATAAAAAAAGTCCAATTAAACTCTAGACATTGAAAATCCAGTCCAACGTCTAGTGCTAACAGTAACTAAATTCAACAACTCTCGCAGCAAGGTTCTCTCAGCCACCCCACAGACCCCCGCAGATTTAGCTTGTCCCCTTCGTCCTTGCCCCCGCCGACCTTTACCGCGAGTTAAGTTTCGTTTTCCCGGTAGCTTAGCGTTTGTGTCGATCCAATTGGGCTTACCTTCTCCTTTTCCTTTCCTTTTCCTTACCGTTCGTGTCCGTGGTTTGCTGACTTCGGTGTTGAGCATGCTGTCTCTTCATGCTGCCGGGAGCCCTCCCCGATGAACAACATTACAACACCTTCACTTCCATCTCGACATTGGCGCCTCTCGTCGGAGAGGCCCTCAGATTATAGGAGGCTGCATCGTTGCAGTTGTTAGAATAATAATATGAATTGTATTGATGAATAATAGTAGCCCCAAAGGTTACATATATATATGAATACATGTAACGTCCCGCCTCCCCGAGGCCGGGCCCGCTTACGCCTGGCAGCTCTCTAGGACTTCAAGACTGACCCCACAGACCAACACACGTCTTTTCTGCGCACTTTATCCTCACTCGTGCGCACCCGGGAACGACTTCCCGGTCGGTCATCCATCGCTCCAGGCCAAACACGCTTAACCTCAGAGTTCTTTCGAGATGAGCTCCCGGAAAAGAAGTTGCAACTTGTTGATATGAATATTCTATCAATCCTATTAAGCCTTGGGCCAGGATGTCACATACTCATCCCCTTAGAAGATCGACGTCCTCGTCGATCAACCCCAATCCAGGAACATCCTCTCTTGGCCACGTCCGTGCGTCCAGTGCCAGCGTATGTGCCATGCTGTGTGACCACTCTGGGCCCACACCAGCCATGCGCACCATACCTGCGGAACTGCGCCCACACGCGCCCGTGAAACCGCGAGAGTCGGCTCTGATACCATTTGTAACGTCCCGCCTCCCCGAGGCCGGGCCCGCTTACGCCTGGCAGCTCTCTAGGACTTCAAAACTGACCCCACAGACCAACACACGTCTTTTCTGCGCACTTTATCCTCACTCGTGCGCACCCGGGAACGACTTCCCTGTCGGTCACCCATCGCTCCAGGCCAAACACGCTTAACCTTAGAGTTCTTTCGAGATGAGCTCCCGGAAAAGAAGTTGCAACTTGTTGATATGAATATTCTATCAATCCTATTAAGCCTTGGGCCAGGATGTCACAATACATGACTCTATATTAGACTCGGAATAGGACTCTACATTAAGATGATGCCGCGATGGTGGCTGATCGATGACCGACACCGCCACAAACGAGACGGTAGCGAGAACGATGAGGACGGCCCCGGGAAATTGGGATCGCCCCGGGGGCGTGCGCAGCGGAAAAAAATTACTTAATCCTCAAACATTGGCTCTAATACCAATGTTTGAGGAATAATAGTAGCCCCAAAGGGTTACATATATATGGATACATGACTCTATATTTGTAACACCCCAGAATGACGACAAGATTCTGGAGAGCTACCACACTACAAAACAACATATATTTAAGGAAAATAGATGAAAAACATAAACTTCTATTAAACCAAAGCGGAAGCAACAAAAGATATATTAAAACCATTATATGTGTCGTCTACTACATCATACAAAAAAACAACCTCAATCCAGCTTCTAAGAGGTTAAATAGGAATTAAGACTCAATATATTTCTATGAATTTTTTTTTTAATTATCATGTTCAGTGCACACGTGCAGCTACCCATCCCACATTCGCATCATCCAAAAGCTCATGTACCTGAGGAGGGAAAAGAAAGCGTATGAGGTTTATGAAAAACCTTAGCAAGTAAATTGCTTTAACAAGCTATTAAAATTGCGATTTAATTAAAAAACAATTTAAATAAGCAATTCTATGATAAAGCTTCAAGAGGTGTATATATCTTCATGTATCAAGGTAAAGCTGCAACTTTGACATAAACCATGCTTCACAATCCATGCCAATGATGCAATGCAATGCGATGCATGTCTTCACTTCTACCCTCAAATCCCAACGAAGGAAGTGAGGGCTGCAACCACATTGCTCAATTCAACGTGCGTTGTTGTACCGGTACTTACCGCACCAACATCAGGCTACGGTGTCTTCATATATGCATACCAATGGAAAGAGTGCAATGCATGATGGCAATGTATGAACTTCAATGCTTCACATTTTATATATAAAATAAATGACACCATCTGTCAGTATGTGATAAAGCACACTTCGAGTCAATATATGATAAGCATCCTTCAAGACAATATGTGATAAATGATACTCCGACTCAATAATGAAAAAGAGTCATCCTTCAAGTCAGTATATGATAAAGAATACTTCAAGTGAGAGAGCAATACTTTCAGTTATCATTTATCTGGCTTGTGTTATACTAGAATTAAGTGGAGGCAACTCAAATAACAAGTTAAAGCTCGTAGACCACATCACTACATTTACTTGCCTTCACCAAATTCAAGAGAATGAGCTAAGCTTGCTCCGAATATGCACCACCTGGATATAAGTAATTCTCAGTACAAAAGCATGGATATAAACTTCAGCAAACAACAAAGTAACGCACCCCTATATCCTAAATCGTCGTTTAAGGAACTATTAAAACACTTCAGCTCAAGACAGCAGTACTATTGCATCGTGTTTTCCTATTTTCTAAGAAACCACTCATCCAAAAATTCTCAAACTTTTCCATGTGATACAAAACGTCATCGTGTTTTATAAAGTTTTGCGTAAGAAAAGTGTAAGGTGGCCTAAACAACCTCTGAACTTTACTGAACTTCCTGACAGCCCAAACAGAACAGTATAACTCATAAAATTCATAACTGGAGCCACATTTATCCAATATCTGCGTACTTTACCAATCTGGAAATATTATCAAACGATCTACAACATTTATGTATACCGAAAATTCTAATTCGGCCATCACAAAGGGTTAATCAACGATAGAACAGATTATTTTCAGAACTATAACCCTGACAATCAGTCAACTTCAAAGCAGCATATCTCTCTGAATACAAATCTGATGAGGCTGTAAGTTACACGGTTGGAAAGATCCCGAAATGCTCTACAAGCTTTGTATAGGTTTCTTAATTTTCTAAGGTTCAGAACGATGTCTAAAACAGAGAACGATAGAAGCCTAATCAAATCCAACTAGATTACCACTTAACAAACATGCTAATCTACTACAAAACAGAGATAAGAAGATGATTCTGATACCTTGATCCACAAATCACAAAGAGATCATCTATACGGATGAATTTTTCCCTAAACAATCGAACTCTTCTCTCCTTCCCTTCTCTTCCTTCTTCCCTTCTCCCAATTTTCCCTTGTCTTTTCCCCTTCTCTTTGTGGACGCCCAGCAGCACCACGTCTGCCCCTTGGGGTTCTTATGATCCTTAAAAGGATAGTGGGAAAGGCCAAGAGCTGGGGCAGGTCAAGGGTCACGGCAGGCTATTTTTTTTCATGAAATTCCTGGGTGTTACAATATTAGACTAGGAATATGACTCTACATTAGAGTCCTATACAACTGCTACTATATCTCTAACAGCAGTCAGGCCACCCTTTGGTCTAGGGTGCTTGCAGATACGATTCAGTTGCTAAGAAAAAAAATTAGGAAGAAAAAGACAAAATGTTGGATATTTCGGTGAAATTTCGCCGAAATTGTTTTCCTAGTTGAGTTGCAGATATGCTCCTCTGGTTGAAACTCAACTCATCGCCGGTAAGCCCACTCCAACCGTTGCCAACAGGCTCACAACAATCTACAGCTGTTGTGATGGCTTCCCTGCAGCGGCAATCACGATAATCCGCAGCGATCAACCCAGTAATGCGGAAGCATCTTTACAAGTGGATTATACTTTCCGCGTGCAATGGAAGCTCTGTGTACAACGATCCATCTCCTACAACAATAGGCTGACAATAGCATTTTGAAAAAACTACGGATGCCCAAATTACTAATCAATCAACAATCAGATTTTATTAATGTTCCACCTACCAGTAATATAATCCACCATAAAATCCTCCGGCTATTTCACTCGCTCGCTCGACCTTCCCCATCCCCATATTGTTAGTCCTGGGACTTAGGCCCTGCCAAATTCATGTGTGCCACGGCATGGCCGTTTGGCCCGACCTGGCCCGGAGGGGTTTTGTGCATGTCGGCCCACACATGGGCTGGTGGCCCGTGTCATGCCCGAAATTTGGGTACGACGGGCGGCACATCATGACACGGATCAGTTAGGCCATCGTATTTTTTCTTTATGGAAAGATAATGAGATGGCTTTATGTGCTTTGATTCATTATTTGAATTCAGATATATCTAGGAGCAATACCAAAGTGTTTCAAAGAAGGATTACCTTATTTCGGTCTGCCTCCGGCCTAAATTAAATCAACCTAAGTTAAATGGGGTCTATCGTTCCGCTGCGGGGCGGCCCGACGACACATGATAGTTTCTTATGAAGTTCTTGATCAGACAAGGTTCATTTTTGTATTTTGATTCGTATTTAAAAATTCAAACTTATATATAGAATTCACATATGTAGTCCGAATGCTTTGATTTTTTTTCTAAAATCTCAAAATAAAAGTGTTCTATCATGTGGAGGCATTTGCATCATTCTGGTACAATTCAGTTTTGCATTGATCAATCAATTCATTAATGATCACTATTTAACATTTACTTCACTTTTTTGTAAATCACCAAAGAAATATAATTTTAAATGAAATTTTTGTGGATGTACAATTTCTACATACCCACACATAGAATTTTGGTGTAAATTTTTTCAAAGCACTTACACTTCTGTAAGATCGAATTACTCTTGATTTATCACAAAACCTCATAATTTTATATTGTTTTGAACACACTTTGATGCAAAAGAATTAAAAAAAAATCACCATACATTCTGGAGGTTGGCTTTGCCTTGGAACGGCCCCACAAAAAAAATTGAGTTCACTATACAATATATTTTTGAAAATAAAAAGGCAAGGACTTTGGACTCAAAGTACAAGGACTTTGGAACTCAAAGTATAAGGACTTTGGAACTCAAATTTAGTTACACTCAAAGTATAAGGACTTTGGAACTCAAATTTAGTGGTAAAATAGTGTGATTTTGGTGGAATGTTCATATTGTTTCTATGTAACACGATAAAAACAATCAATTTAAACAGAAATAAATGCGCATTCTCGTACTGAAAACGTATTCGTAAAAGACAGTGCCATTGAAATTGGGACCGCCTATGCCCAGCGCACGCTACGCGTAGCTGGGGCACAGCGCGGCCCACGGCCCACTCGTTCCAGCCTGACGCACCATGCATGCGCTATGCTGTGAAAGTGAGCATGCAGTCGGATTTCTATTTGATTTTTCTGTCGAACTATTTACAGCAGATCCTCTGCAGATGGAAACAATTTATTTTAGCAATGAAGAATAATTATTCCACCACCTAAAACATTTGTTCCAACAATTATTCTCTATTGTTCCAGCAATAAAGAACAATTATTCTAACAGATAGAAATATTTGTTCTAGCAATTGAGAACAATTGTTCCATCACATAGGAACAATTGTTCCATCACATAGGAACAATTGTTGAATTCTAAAAATTGTTCCAGTAATAAAGAACAATTGTTCTAATAGATAGGAATATTTGTTCTAGCAATTGAGAACAATTGTTCCATTATATAGGAAAAATTGTTGAATTTTAAAAATTATAAAAATATATTCATGTGGGATCTTGTTTTGTTGCATCAATTGTAAGAATCATCACGGTTCAAACGGATTCGAAAACGGAGTTACGGTGAAGGAGAAAAATCAATTTAAAGGTGACATGCAAATCATCATTACGCCTGCCCATTAACTCGTCGACACGTGTCCCCCCCCCCCCCCCCCCCCCCCGCCGTGAATCCTGTCTGCTGCGCGGTGCGCTTCCTCTCTCCGCAGGCTTCGTTCTGGGCCGTTCGTACCAACTTGCGCGTGAATCTCAAAGCTCTCCCCCCCCCCCTCCTCCCCGTGCGCGCTGCTTCAATCTCAGTCCAATCGGCCCAATCAGTCCTCGCTCCGCCATCACGCCCGCCCAACCTTGGCACCGCCCTGCCTGCTCCCCCGGCGCACTGCTGCCCCGCCTGCTGCTCCACCCGACGTCGCACGCGCCCAAACTGCTTCATCCTCGCGCACCGCTGCCTTCTCCGCGCCGCCCTACCCCGTCGTGCCTCCTCCTTACCCGCGCGCTGCACCACGGCTCTACCTGACGCAGCCCAGAGCTGCCCCATCGCCGCGCTGGTGGCTCAAGATTTGCGGAACAATCGGCTTAATTTTGCGGAACAAATGATTTGGATAGCTAGAACAATCGGGTTTAAATATTGGAACAATTCGTTTTGATGGCTAGAACAACTCATTGTGATGGATGGAACAATTCGCTGTGAAGGTTGGAACAATCGGGTTTAAAGCTTGGAACAATTTGCTTCCATGGCTGGAACAACGACGAGCGCAAAAGGCTGGAGGTAGGAGACGACCACGTGCATCGCGTAGGCGGCGGAATGCTGGGCCGCTCTTGTCCGCTCTCCTGGGCCATGCGTTGTTCGTTCTGCTAGGCCTCGTGGGCCATATAGAGAAAGAAGTACCGTGGGCAGGCGGGTGCGAGCGCGGGATCAGGGGTGGGCGGACGTCGCCTCCGCGTTGAGCAGGGCGGAGGCGAGAGGGAATGCCATTGAAATTGGGCCGTACCTGGGCTTGGTATGGCGTGACAGCGGCCCGCCGTGCCGTGTGCCGTCACATTTTCACAATGTTGGGCCGCCCAGCACGGCCCGAGTCCCAAGACCGCATGGAACCAACGGACAACTAGATTAACAAGAAGCCGGACAGCTAGGAAGAGCAGAGCATCAACCAAAGGAGAAAACAAAATCGAACCACAATGCCCCAAAAAAAAGGAAGAGAGGAGCAAGGAACCTGGAAGCCATGCCGGCGACGAAACCCTTGAGATGGAGGCGGCAGATCGAGTGGAGACCGAAGCAACCGAGAAAAGCGTCGGCGCCCCGAGGCCCGATGGAACCGACTTGGACCGGCAAGCGAGCCGCTGACGCGTGGAATGCACCATTGGAGACCGACCGCCGCGAGCGATGGGCAGCGAGCAACCCGCGGGCTCGAAATGCACGGCCTGAGACCGGCGACTCGCCAAAACGCAAACCGAGGCAAAAACAAGGCCCGCACGTGCGTACGCGGCGTCGCACGATTCGCCACTAAAACCAGGAAGCGCACGCGGTGACGTTCTATTCGCGCGGCTAGTACGGATTAATCCCCGAGCTGGGGATTTCTTCCTGAATTAGACACTTAATATTCCATCTTTATGAAACATACCTAATTTTCGAATGCTTCTGCATCTGTAGCCATGTCCCAATATGTATTAATTTCTATGACACAAGAACCGTAGCGTCGCCCGGGTCGGGCGACGCTCACATCTTCCCTTCCCTGCCGAGTCGCTGTCGGAGCGATCCACTCGAACAACCCGTGTGGTCAGCCATGATGGCAGCAGCGGGGGCGGTTTCCCTCCGGTGGTAGCGAGTAGCTGTTGGCGGTCGTTAACTCACCATTCAACCTCCAATATATCGGCAAATAATGGTCATTCACCAAGATTCTGTGCATAGTAGTGGATGCAGGAGCAAATAATGGAGGAAACAGGGCCTGTGCAGAAGAAAACACAGGCCGACAGGCCCCACCATAGGCCGGCCAGCCCCCCTTGGCACCCAAAGGCCTCGGCCTTCCTCCAGCAGGCTGTACACGGGCCAAAACTGCATAAACCAAAGGCTGTTTAGCAGAACTCCACCGACATACCAGCTGGTGGGCTGTTTGGGTCTCAACTTGGCCCTTACTCCAGTTCTGCCGCCCCCACAAAGTAACCGACCTTCGGACCGACTTCAGGAGGCAATCAAGGACGTCCAGGAGCGAGGCGGTGGCGAACCGCCACATCAGACGTCCGGCTGGCCCCCTTACTAGGCCGGCCGGCCTGCCTTGGCGCGCCCGCCACTCCACCTCGCGCTATAAAGTCTCCCCTGTCCTAAGGACCCTATAAATACCCCTGGGGTCCGCAGGAACAACTCGCACCTCACTGATCCAAGAGATCCATTACTCATTTGTGTGGAAGTAGAGTTAGTATTGGGAGTTAGAGTGGAATAGAGTAGAATGAGAGCTCTCTCGGGGTTCCGAAAGTCTTCTCGGAGTTTCGGTATTATTCTTTTAGTATTTAAATAATTATTTATATAATTATTTAGTTTATTCTTTATTTATTTCTTTTAGTAATTATTTTCTATTTAAGTTTATTTACTTAGTTAAGTTAGTATTCATAGAAGTCTTGTTGTGGGTTTCGTGATTGTGTCTAAGTAGTATGAGTGAGTGCTTTGCCGGAGTGGAGTCCGCGCTTAGTGAAAGCTATGCTACATTCTTAGATAGGGCTGCTCTCTCGATCAAGGGTAGTTCCTCTAGGCGAGTTGTAAGCGTGGCGCTTAGAGCTTTGCCTATGCACGATTGGCGTCTGCTTTTACGGAGGATGGTAGCCCCATGTGTGACAGGCATGTTTAGGCCTCTGCAATCCACCACGTTCAAAGGCGTACCAACCAGGTTTTCAATAGCGGTTAGTTCCCAAGGTGAACCTGTTGTTCTGGGGTTCATTAAGCCTTGGCATAATGGTTGTTGGCATTTCTTACGCACAGAGATTAATTTCAAATCCGCAAGCGCACGGAACACCGTTGTAGCATTTCACTCGGGAGTGTTCCAAGGTTATCGTATTTATATTTATCCACAGGGAAGTAGGCTAAGAACATCGTGAATTAACAAAGAAACATCTATTATTTATAACTTGTAAACTAGGCCAAAGCAGGGATACAGTTATGTGGTATATGTGTGGTACTCAGAAAAATGATCCATAGACATAGATAACTAGGAGTTAGCATTTAGTTTGGGAGGACAACGAGAAGAAGGTATCAGTTAGCCTAGGGGTTAGCATTTAGTTTTTTTGATAGTCTATAACTATTTACTTAAGCTTTCATTACAGATATATTCAAGTCACGCAACCCGGTAACTAGGTTCAACGTGTCCTGACAACGGACCGAGTCTAGGCCCTACACAATCAACCCAAACGTGGTGGACTACGGAGACTGGTGCAGCTGTCACATGCACTCGCGACTACCACATCATCCCGTGGGGTTGAGGGCAAACTCACGTCTAGAATAATCCCTTGAACCATACAAGCAACTATTCTAAATAACTTACTCCTAGCTAAAAGAGCAAGCCACCCGTGAACGATAAACCCAAACAAATTCAAGGTTCCGTAACAATAAGGCGATTATTATGTCCCTACTGTCTTCCCCTAGCAATTCATTCAAACCTATCATGCACAAACGTGGTTCCAACACAAGAATTTCTCTTTTATAATTACTTAAATAAATAAATATAAACTAAAAGTAAAACTAAAATAAATAAATAAATAAATAAATAAATAAATAAGCAAATAGTTATATTAAAGGAAATCTAATAAAAGGAAAGATACAAGAGAACTTTACCCAAACTCCGAAGAGAACTCCAGAACTTCGAGCGAAGCTCTCACTTCTACTCTAACTCCCATAACTAAAACACTAATCCTATTCTAAACTACACAAGTGGAATGCTTCTTCCATGAGGTACGAGTTGAACTGGAGGGAACCAGGGGTATTTATAGCCTCCTCACGGCAGGAGGGATTTATACCCAAGATGACTTAGCGGGGCCCCCAAAGCAGGCCGGTCGGCCCCCCTACTAGTCCGGCCGGCCCTCCATTGTGGCAGTTGGCCACTGCCTTCCGCGTGGATGCTCCAGATGCGTTCCTGGTGTCGGTTTCGAGGTCGGTTACTCCGTTGGGGCGGTTATGGTAGAGTAAGGGCCAAGTTGTGGCCCAAATAGCCCACTCTGCGATGTCGGTTGGTGTTCCACCTTGATGGGCAGTTAGGCTAGATGTTTTGAGGTGTATGTAGCCCACTGGAGGAAGATCGGGACCAACTGAGACAAGAGTAGGCCGGCCGGCCAACTCTTTTTCAGCCTGGCGCTCAATTTTGGAATTTGTGTAGCTTCTGCTCCTGGACTCCGAATTGGGTGATTCAAAAGTCCATTTTGACTATCTCGACGAGGGCTTTGACATGGAGGGATCAAATCTCTGATTTGAATAATTATTTATTGATTTCCATGTCATTCCTTGTTTCTTGCTTTGAGCGATGTCGAGATGTCAGAATAACATATAGGATTAACGTAACTAATTGCAAGAAGTAAATAGATGTAAGATTAACATATAGGAATCTTGTCTCTTTCTCGTTGTTCTCCCAATGTAACTTCTACTCTCTATTTATTTATCTTGGATTATATGGTGAGTGCCACCCATATCTATCATGTATCCTTTTACCCCTTCTCAAGTAATGTTATGTTATTTTGCACAATAAGTATACATTTGTTACAATTCAATTTCCTATCGCTTCTCCCTGTGGACAAATAAATACGATCACCCTGGAATACTCCAAGGTGAAATGCTACAATGGTGATCCGTGCGCTTGCGGAATTTATGAATATTAATTAAACGCATAACAACCGCCAACAAGAATTTCTGGCACCGTTGCCGGGGAGGTAGCTGCTAGGATTTTGAATAATAACATTGTAAACTTGTTGTGAAAGTAACATTACTTACTTTTGCGGGCTTACCCTTGTCCTATTTTCTTGTTGTGAAACTTTTTAACAGGACCATGCATGACTGGTTTTGACCTACCAGACAACTTCCACTCCGACCCAGAGCAGTTCTTTAGAAGGGCGAGAGCAAGACTCACCCCTCCTTCTGCACGTACGACGTCCAAAGCTCTGGCAGTCGAAGGATCTTCTCCACCGGTCATTGACCCTACCGCTTCAACCCCAACTATCAATAACATGGGTGACCCGATCGAGAAATCGATCCATGAGTTTTCCGCACCAACAATGGAGAACATCCGCGTGGGACATTTCCTGCGCCTCAACAACAAGGACTACGAGCTAAGGCCAGCCTTGCTCAACATGATCTTTGTTGGTATTTCTTAACGTCACAGATAAATCCGCAAGCGTACGGAGAATACCGTTGTAGCACTTCACCCGTGAGTATTCAAGGGTATCGTTATTTATATTATCCCAAAGGAACGGAGTGGAATTATCTACTAGTCTAGCTGTCCAAGGACACGAAGAAGGATGGTAGGTATGGGTAGAGAGGATTCCTATGGATGAAGTTCTATCTGGAACAAGGAAGAGTAAACACAGCAGGGCTGTCACCACCTACCGGCAAACTCCCCTACTAGGACACGTGACACTAGGGCTATTAAGTCCCTAGGCCAGTCCTAGGGTCACGTGACAACAATGCAATTAAGTCCTCGCTGCCAGACCGATTCCAAGAAGTCAATTCCCTAGAACGGAGAGGATTAAGCACAGCAGGGCTGTCACCACCTACAGGCAACCCTCTACTAGGACACGTGACAAGAGGGCTATCAAATCCCTATAACAGTCCCAAGGTCACGTGACAACAAGGCAATCAAGTCCTCACTGCCAGACCTATTCTAGTTCACAAGAACCAAAGATAAATTCTGCCTCTAAATGCTTACTTGAATAGAAAGATGATCAGGCAAGCAAGTAAAGGAAGAACCTATACGAGAATAGAAACATACAATCCAAAAGGGGATCGAGAGTACTTGTAATGAAGATGAACGACGAACGAACGATGAACGAACGACGAACGAACGATGAACGAAGAACGAACGACGAACGAACGATGAACGAACGAAGAACACTTCACTATGAATAAGTATCCTCCAAGATACAAGATTTGGCTATGTCCTCACAAGAGGAGGACTACCCTTCTCTCCTACCCTACTCTCTCCCTACTCTACTAGTGTACAAGGGGCTCTAGGCCCTTGGGGGTGGAATGAGGCTCTCCTTCTTGTGTGTCCTTGAGGGGAGGGGGTACCCCTCTATTTATAGTCTTGAGTAGGTCGGTTTGGGGGCCTCCACCGCCTCAATGCACCGCCTCAACGCATTAAATGCAGGCAGAACCGACATCAGGAAGGCGGTGGTGACCAACTAGAGAAAGATGGGCCAGATTGGCCACTGTAGCAGGTCGGCCGACCTCACTGTAGCAGGTCGGCCGACCTCACTGTAGCAGGTCGGCCGACCCCCCCTTGGCCCATTTGGCCTTGGGCTTTGGCCGAGGGGTCCTCCTTGATGTCTTGTTCAATGATCTTCGTGCATTGGCCCAAGTTGGTTGTGTTTTGTATGACTTTTGATCCATATCTTGTTGGGCTGCCTGTGCTGATTTTCTCGGAGTGATGTGTTGTGGCCTTCTTGATGTGAATTCCCTCCTTTTGATATGAAATGTACCTGCACTCACAAATTCACCAACACTCGTGGAAATCGTTAGTAATAAACTCCTACCACTATGTTTTGGTGTTTATTTTATTTCTTTTATGCAGGTACTTGACGGTCAAAAGTGGTACTTAAGGACCGTCAACAACACCCCCACACTTGAGCCTTTGCTCGTCCTCGAGTGAAGGTGGAAGATTAAGATAAAGCATGACTTCCTATGGTATGATGCTAGCATACAAGTTATTCCAAGCCATACCTGCACCTGTGAACTTTGAAGTGGCTAACATGCTATCTTGGGCGGTTGAGGAATGGAACGGTCTTGATTCAAGTCATTCATACTCCTCTGTTGAGTAACTTGGGTTTTTGATAGATTTTCAAAAGAAAAATATAGCTTGTACTCCTCAAATGATAACTCTCAGATCACTCAATGTGTATGATTCCTCACCAAGGCAATGGGTTTGCCTCTTTTCATCCTACTTCTACAAAAGGCTTTATGTGGAGCTTGGTAGGGAAGAAAAGGAGCATACTTGCATTACTTATATTGCTAAGTCAAAGAGTGGATCCAAAAGAGAAAACAAGCCATACAATCTGATCAAGAATGTGCATGTGTGTGGATATGTGTACGGTGAATGGAATGAGGTGGAGTAAGATGGATACTCCTTGATGCGATGATGTCTCTCTCTTGATTGACTTTTATTTGAGAACATGGCTATCACTTCTTTTCTTTTTTTTTCTTCTCTTCTTTTTCTCTCTCTTTTTTTTTCACTTCTCTCTTTTTTTTCAATAGCCATGTCACTTTTGCCAGAATATTTGGAGAGAGACATCAACAACAAGTGATGGAGTATTTATTTGGTGGGTGGATGGATGGAAATGGTGTTGCTAACTTCCAGTGTAGAAGTTTATCATGTTTTATGGTGGTGGTGTATGTGCACAATCTTGATCAAGAAAGTATGACAAGCATCTCACAAGGGTCACACAATTTGACAAAGCTCAAAGCAATAGCAAGCAGTATTTTGTAGGGGTTTTCAATGTGATCATTATTTGGCTCTGGTAGGAATATAAGACCATTGAGGAGTGCAAAGCTATTGATTTTAATTTTTTTCAAGATAAAAATCCCAAGCACTCTTTGCAGAAGAAGCAAGATTCCTATCATCCAACCATATCACACTCGCCAACAACTTAGATAAACATGGGTTCCTATGATAATGGTGTTCACAAGCAACAGGTGTGCAAAGCGAGGAATAAAGAATATGCAGGCCAACCAAACAGAAGCATGCATGTTTGTTGAGGGATAAAAAATTTGTTTTGTCATTGAGTTAAATTTCAGTGATTGATGCAAGAAATTTATTTCAACTCAAAAATTGGAGAGTAGGGTATAGGATGTGCAAACCGTCGCATTAGATGAAGTGGAGACCAAGAGGGGTCATAGGATTGATCTTTGTCTTCTTGCCCCGATGGCTCCACTCCTTTGCGTGTTGATTGGTGCGATGTTGTGCATCATGTTGGTGGGAGACCTTGAGTGTGTGCTTGATGAAGGACCAAGAGGTCTCCCCCACACTTGTTATTGTACCTAGCTTATTTATTCGAAAGAAACAAACAAATGTGGAAACAAAAAAGGACTCTACCGGGGTTAAAGACCGGGGAGCCTAAATTTATTGAATTTAGTAAAATAACTCAAGGCGCATGATATGTTGGAAAGGGAAATAAAAACGCCTAGTTTATTCAAACTATTTTTTTTTTCAAGTTTTTGTTTTTATCATGTAAGGCGAAAGCAAAAGGATACAAGTTGCGATACAAGTTACCTTAGTGGAGGAGGGATCCTCCCCCACACTTGTTCTTTGCCCGTAGTCCTTGATTGGTGTCGATCCCCATGATATTGATCGGGCTTTGTGCAGCGTGGCATGATGTTGGTATGTCGTCTTTCTTCAACGCATTGTTAAGTCGCTTGTCGGCCCTTTTCATGGCTGCACATAAGAGCGAAAATACAAGAGCAAACTCGAGAATGGGTTATGTTAGTGTAAACAATGTGGATCACCCGTCGGTTGCTGCAAAGCTTCTTGATCGCAACAAAATAATGCAAATAAAATCAAGGAAAATCATTTTCTTGAGCTTGAGACAAATGCAATGAAAACATGGAGAAATGTGAGCAAAAATTTTGTTGGGAAGGTGCTTAAGTAAAATGAGAAATGGAGCTGAAAATTCAAGCACTCTTCCTTCAAAAAGATGAAGTCCAACTTGGCACACAACTCCCCAATGGCTATGTGATAAGAAGTCAATGGGAGTTGTGCCAAAACCCCTCCAAAATTTTGCTCAAAACATTTTCTAACAGAAAATTGTCTCAAATTCATTTTCACAAAATGCAAATGGCAGGTGGTTTGAACAATCCCAAACAAATGTTGGGACAATTCAAACATGCAAGAATGCAAGTGCAACTTTGTAGAAAAATCCAAATATGCATGTTGATGGAGAAATCAAATATGCAAAAGAATGCAAATATGAGATAACTACCGATTATCCTGTCGGCAAGGGCATCATCGTTTTAAGTCCGATGAGCAAGACTTTCCTCCATTCTAATCCCTGCAAAGTTAGTGCCGATATGCAACCACGAGATTTGCAATATTTGTGATAAACGAAAGCATCTACAACCAACCTAAAGAATGAGTAACAAAAGAGAGGACCAAGGTGGTTGTAGGCATCAAACATGGATTTCGCTCTAACGGGTGATGACTCTAGAAACTCATGGCATGAGCATGTTTCTTGTGGGTGTTCAAGAAAGAAGCTATCATGCTCATGCTTAGGATCATGTTTAACGGGCGATGACTCTAGAGAACTATCAAATGAGCATGTTTCTTGTGAGTTTTCAAGGAAGAAACTTTCATGCTCATGCAAAGGATCAGGTTCTTCTAGAGTTGATGCCTCAAGGAAGTCCATAGCCCAAGAGTTTTCCTTCTCAAGAGGTTCTTGATCACCAAGCATAATGGTACACGGAGGGCTAGAGGGAAGAGGCTCAAGATAGAGCGATGGTGATGAAGATCGTTGGGTTAAGAAAGTTTCTTTTTCTCTATCCTCATCTTGGGTGAAAAACCTCTCATCCTCATATAGAGCAGGATCCAATGATGTGGATGGGGATACAAACTTCACTTGCTCAAGTAGTTCATGATCGAGAAGGGGTTTCGCCAGAGAATTATGAATGGTAGTGGTGGCGAAAGAGGTTTTCTCAAGAATGTCCTTCAAGTCCTCCTTGAGAAATGGTTCTTTAATGCTTGTTACCAGAGGAGGCTCAACAGGCGAATCATGGGATGTGGACAAAGGAGGGATGGATTCGGGTGTTGAGGGTTCCTTAATGCTTGACACAACTTGCTCTTGGAGGGACTCACTAAGAAGATTGATGAAGGAATTATTTTCTGTGATCCGCTCCAAGATTTCTCTCCCTTCGGTTGGTGTTTTGGAAGCAAAGGACCCTCCAGCGGCGATATCAAGATATAGGGCGGATTTCTTGTCTAAACCCATGTAGAAATATTGCAATAGCATGGGATCAGGGATAGACAAGTTTGGGCCAGTAAGAGTTAGCAAGGAAAACCTAACCCAGGCTGCACCTATGGACTCCTTCTCATTCTGCGAGAAATTCATGATTTCTAGCCGGAGAGCAACGATTCGGGATAAGGGAAAGAAGACTGAGCAAAATTTATCTCGGAGTTTTTCCCAGTCCCCATTCATGTTTCTGACGACAATCGTGTACCATTGTTCCGCTCTCTCACGAAGGGAGAAAGGAAACAACTTCCATTTCACGGTTTCTTGTGCCATGCCTTGGATCACGATGCATGAACACACTTGCTCAAACTCTCGCAGATGGTGATATGGATTTTCTGGGTCAGTTCCAGAGAAGGGTCGGTTTCTGACCATGGTTATAAAAGTGGGGTGGATCATATAGCCGGATGTGGAAATGGGTTTGGAGGATGGTGGTGGCTCAAATGACATTCCCCTTGGAGCAGAGAAGGATTGGATTGTAGGTTCTGGCTCCATGATAAATATTTTTGGTATTTTTCAAGGAAGGGATAGCAATGATGGATGGTGAAAGATTGATGATGGATAAGAAATAAAAGAAAAAGGATAAAAGGATACAATACGAGGACCAACTAGGTTCGAAGATAAAAAGCAACTACCGTTCCCCGGCAACGGCGCCAGAAATGCTTGTTGGTATTTCTTAACGTCACAGATAAATCCGCAAGCGTACGGAGAATACCGTTGTAGCACTTCACCCGTGAGTATTCAAGGGTATCGTTATTTATATTATCCCAAAGGAACGGAGTGGAATTATCTACTAGTCTAGCTGTCCAAGGACACGAAGAAGGATGGTAGGTATGGGTAGAGAGGATTCCTATGGATGAAGTTCTATCTGGAACAAGGAAGAGTAAACACAGCAGGGCTGTCACCACCTACCGGCAAACTCCCCTACTAGGACACGTGACACTAGGGCTATTAAGTCCCTAGGCCAGTCCTAGGGTCACGTGACAACAAGGCAATTAAGTCCTCGCTGCCAGACCGATTCCAAGAAGTCAATTCCCTAGAACGGAGAGGATTAAGCACAGCAGGGCTGTCACCACCTACAGGCAACCCTCTACTAGGACACGTGACAAGAGGGCTATCAAATCCCTATAACAGTCCCAAGGTCACGTGACAACAAGGCAATCAAGTCCTCACTGCCAGACCTATTCTAGTTCACAAGAACCAAAGATAAATTCTGCCTCTAAATGCTTACTTGAATAGAAAGATGATCAGGCAAGCAAGTAAAGGAAGAACCTATACGAGAATAGAAACATACAATCCAAAAGGGGATCGAGAGTACTTGTAATGAAGATGAACGACGAACGAACGATGAACGAACGACGAACGAACGATGAACGAAGAACGAACGACGAACGAACGATGAACGAACGAAGAACACTTCACTATGAATAAGTATCCTCCAAGATACAAGATTTGGCTATGTCCTCACAAGAGGAGGACTACCCTTCTCTCCTACCCTACTCTCTCCCTACTCTACTAGTGTACAAGGGGCTCTAGGCCCTTGGGGGTGGAATGAGGCTCTCCTTCTTGTGTGTCCTTGAGGGGAGGGGGTACCCCTCTATTTATAGTCTTGAGTAGGTCGGTTTGGGGGCCTCCACCGCCTCAATGCACCGCCTCAACGCATTAAATGCAGGCAGAACCGACATCAGGAAGGCGGTGGCGACCAACCAGAGAAAGATGGGCCAGATTGGCCACTGTAGCAGGTCGGCCGACCTCACTGTAGCAGGTCGGCCGACCCCCCCTTGGCCCATTTGGCCTTGGGCTTTGGCCGAGGGGTCCTCCTTGATGTCTTGTTCAATGATCTTCGTGCATTGGCCCAAGTTGGTTGTGTTTTGTATGACTTTTGATCCATATCTTGTTGGGCTGCCTGTGCTGATTTTCTCGGAGTGATGTGTTGTGGCCTTCTTGATGTGAATTCCCTCCTTTTGATATGAAATGTACCTGCACTCACAAATTCACCAACACTTGTGGAAATCGTTAGTAATAAACTCCTACCACTATGTTTTGGTGTTTATTTTATTTCTTTTATGCAGGTACTTGACGGTCAAAAGTGGTACTTAAGGACCGTCAACAATCTTGGCCAGTCCTTTCTGTGGCAAACCTTCGGAGGATGCAAACTCTCACCTCCAGAGGTTCCTGTTGACGTGCAACATGTTTGCACGCAAGGATCAATCTCAAGAAGAGATTCGCTTGCAGCTCTTTCCATTTTCACTGTTGGGAAAAGCCCTGCAATGGTTCTATGCGAACTTTGAGGCTCTCAACACCTGGGAGGCATGCTCAAATGCCTTCCTTGCTAAGTTCTTCCCGCCGGTCAAGACAACTGCCCTGTGCAACAAGATTACGGGTTTCCAACAGCTCGCAGATGAGTCCATCTCCGAAGCTTGGACAAGGATGCAGGACTATGTGCTCGCATGCCCACATCATGGCATGGAGCCATGGCTCCTCATCGAAAGCTTCTACCATGGACTAAAATCCACTGCGAGGGAGCACCTCGACGCCGCTGCGGGTGGCTCCTTCTTCTCGCTTAGCGTAAAGAACGCTAAGAAGCTGATCGAAGAGGTGGTGGCCAACCAAAGCCATGACGAACGCCAAGTGCTCCCAAGCAAGGGTCGAGGAGTACATCAAGTAAAGGCCATGGACATGCTTGCACTCAAGCTTGATCAAGTCCTTGACAAGATGAAGTCCCCGCAAGATCTACAGGCCGCGGATTCCCGCATGACGTGTGAAGAATGTGGCAACACAGGGCACATGGGAATTCATTGCCCGAACGCCATCGAGGAATGCAATTTCCTCAACAATGGCAATGGATTCCGTCCCCAGAACAACTACGGCTGGAACTCGAAACCTGACCTCTCCTTCAACAAATATCAGGGAGGTAATGGTAATAGTAACTTCTCTCGCTATGAACCCTCTATCAAGGATCTAGTGCTCGGCCAAGTTAAGATAACACTAGTACAGATATGCTGATTGGTGATGATTTTACTGTAGATCCGTCACTATTTTGGGGGTTTTTCCCGTTTTCGGCCAACTTTATGACGTTTTTCACGGTCCGTCACTAACAAGCCTCATTTGTGACAAAAATTCGTATAAATCGATGAACAGTATTGTCCCGTGTTGCCGGTTTACTGTTCTGGGCAGGTTTTGGGTGGCCGATTCGTCACTAAAATCCCGTTCTGAGTACGGCGACCCACAATTTTCGTCATACACCCAACCCCACGGTCGCATCCTTGTCAGCAAGAGGGGCTCAGGCTTCGCGGGCCCACGGTCAAACCATTTTCGTCACTAAAATTTCGTTTAACTGCGTAAAATGCCACAAGGCGCACAGAAAAGGGCAACTGGGGCCCACGTATCAGAAGACGGGGTCCCAAGACCAGTATTTTTCGACGCTGATTTTATTTCCCAGCATGGTAATGGCACGTGCGCACGATGCGACACTACGAGGGCCTACATGTCAGTCAACGTGGGACCCACAAGTTTCGTCATAAACGCTGCCCCAGGGGCGTTTGTGGCCTATGTGGCATCCTGGTCAGCAAGAAGAGGCCCATGTGTCAGGCTCCACGGGCTCACGGTCAAACCATTTTCGTCACTAAAATTTCGTTTGACCGCGTAAAATGCCACAAGGCGCAAAGCAAAGGGCAACTGGGGCCCACGTATCAGAAGACGGGGTCCCTAGACCAAGTATTTTTCGACGTTGATTTTATTTCCCAGCGTCCTAATGCCACGTGCGCACGATGTAACAATACAAGGGCCTACATTTCAGTCAACGTGGGACCCATAACTTTTGTCATAAACCCCGCCCCAGGGGCGTTTCTGGCCTACATGGCATCCAGGTCAGCAAGATGGGGCCCATGTGTTAGGCTTCACGGGCCCACGGTCAAACCATTTTCGTCACTAAAATTTCGTTTGACCGCGTAAAATCCCACAAGGAGACGGGGGTCCGTAGACTAAGTATTTTTCGTCGTTGATTTCATTTGCCTGCGTGTTCGTGCCACACTACGCTGGCCCACATGTCATCAACGTGGGTCCCACAGTCAACTAATTTTCGTCGCAGCTATGGTTTGCAGTTTTGCACACTAGTCTGAACGCGGCCCACAATGAAGCACTCGCCGGGCCCGCGTGTCGGCTACGTGGGTTCGTCGGTCCCACTTCTGTGACCCGCCAGTCAGGCTTCACCGAGGCCTACTTTTTCACTCGTCCAACAATTTTTTTATGCGACGTGCCTCCGTCGGTCCCATTTCTGTGACCCCCCTGTCAGGTTTCAACAAGGCCTACTAGTATTGTACTACTTTTCCAACATATTATTCATCCCTCTAATGCCACGTGGCATTCACGTTCGGGCCCACATCTATGTATCTTCAGTGATGGGCTGAATCTTGGTCTAGGCCAGCTGTTATAGTGCTCGATTGTACTTCGCAGAAGCCTTCATTCGCCTGCTGCCCACGACCCACAGCACTACGCGAGTCCCAAGACCAAGTAAATTTTTTGTCGCAGCGGTTTGACTAGTACCGAACGCGTCGCACAAGGAAGCATTCGTCGGGCCCGCATTTCAGCTGCGTGTAGATGAAGCCACCTCTCAGAACATGTGGGCCGGGATGGCATATAAGGGGTTTTAGTTTAAGCCAATGGCATACAAGGTATTTTCCCTCATAACAAAGTACTAGTACACTAACCCCTTGTTACAAACGACAACCACAGCTAGCACCAACGCGGACACAACAGCTCTTCCGCCGCCGGTGCTTCAAAACCATCAACGGCCAAGCAAAATGTGCTTTTTATCGTCACTAGAAACGAACAAAATAGATAACAGAGTATGACGATCAATTCTTGTCGATGATGAGGTACAGCATCATCACGCAAACCAGGATCCCAACCAGCATCCAGACCCTCTTTTTCTCCCCTTCGTTGGACAACCACCTAGCCTGCGACAGCTTGGCCAAGACAATCCACTTTTTGAGCTCATCCACCATCTGCTTCATCCTCCGCTCCATGGCCTCCTCACCCTCCTTCAATCTCTGCTCCATGTTGACCTTTGCAGAGAGAGCATCGCGAAGGTCATTAGAACAATGCCTCCTTGCTCGCATAAACTGGTTTGAGTGATGCCACAGCTTCTTGAAGGACACCTGGACTCTCTCCGGCCATTCCGGGTCAATCCACTTGACGCAGGAGCACTGCTTTCCGTCCTCCTGCGGAAATGGGAGAAGAGTGAAGCAAAATATTGTTACCAAAATATTGTTAGCAAAATGGACTACCTGAAAACGGCGATATATAGCAATATGAATCATACAGCATGAAAAAGGCAGAGAAAAAACAGAGCACGAACAGATAGAGAAAAACCTCAAGGCGACAGCCGAGGAATCGGCGTCCAGTGTTCCTCCCGCCCCAGCAGACCTTCCTACGAGGACGGCCATGGGCGCAGCGCTCGTCCGTGCTCCTGTCAATCCCACGCCAGTGCCTCTCTTCCGTCTCGGGCGAAAGATCGTTGTCCTCGATCACAACAAAACAATCCCCAAATAAAACCATTGGCGGAGCAAAATGAACCAAAGATCTAGGGTGAAGCACAGGTTATCGAGCTCACCGAATCGCTCAGATAGTCGTTGGAGTCGCCGGAGTAAGGGAAAGTGTGGACGGATTTGTCGGAGTCGTCTCTGGCGTGGGACGTTGAGGAAGACATCTCGAGCCTCGATGGCATAACCTCGCGTCCTGCCAATGATCCAATCATTAATTTTGCTCAGATGCACACAGCGGATAGACCCTGGCTCAGCTCTTTCAATCACGGGATAATTGACTAGTACAGTAACAAGTAGCATCAACACGGAAAAATAAACGCAAGGCGCGAATCACCATATCAAAAAATAGAGGCAAACTGCAGGATTTATAAATGGAGTAATAGGCAGTCTACAATTGCCTTAGTACAAAATATACTTAGACTATGATTGGCACAAATAATTTCCGCGAAAACAACATCGAACAGCTGCAGTAATATGTGCCGACCATCGAAAACAATGTCTGGTGTTGCCGCGTTCAGTTGATGCGTGTAAAATCTCTATAGCTGTTGTGCTGTGGTACTCTCGAGAGTCGAGATTGGCCTTTGTTCATGAACAGAGTGGTGAAACAAAACGGTAGACCATTAGGCCACGGCTTGTCTGCATCATCCTAATTGATTAAAGTGGTGCAATCGTTCGTCCATTCGATGTTAGTCACTATTAATTAGTTTCTTCGCCTTTTTGTACCTCTCAAACGAAGTCGACCTTGGGATGTTCTTTGGTGAACAAGTACAAATTATACGTGTGTACGTACTGTATTTTTCACAGAATTTTAGAAAGAACACTGACTTGTATGTGTGTGATTCAAGGTGAAGTTGGTTCCGATCTCTATACGACAACTACTCCGATGTAATAGCTCCACACAAACCCATCTTGAATACATTTAAAAAAATTCCTTACAAATTCTATAGGCTCGATTACACTTGGAAAAGGCCCACAACAAATTGTGGCTTAGAAATCAAAAAAGTTTGGGATATAGAAAATACACAAATTATTGAAAAAAATCACCATTTTGTTTGTCTTTTTCGTGAGATGTGGCCCTGAGCAAGGGAGGACCCACTTGTCCATGAGAGCTATCGTCCCAGTACCAAAGCCAAGCTGACGAAGGCGAAGCTCCCGCAACTCTGACGGCCAGCTCACCCTCGGTAAGTTCGATCCCCTGTTTTCGCAAAAGGTTTCATTAGGTTCGATCAGGATAAGTTGGGTCTATTTTTGTTGAGATTATGGTTGATATTTTTCTTTTTTCCATTGAGTACTTTTCACTGCTAGGATTACCACTGCTAGATCTGCTACATTTGTTGTCAACCGAGATCGATCTGTAGGTTTCGGATTAGAGTTGCTTCTTAAATTTTGGATGTGGAAGTTTTACTTTCGCCGCACCTGCGGACTCTGTTCATGCAGTTGACCGATGACGAGGTGCCGTCCGACAATGAAGTGCCGCCGTCCTCTGAGTACGTGTCGCCGTCCGACGATAAGGTGCCGCTGTCGGACAATGACGTTCCTTCCTACTATGGGGTGGCGTCTGAGGAGGAGGAGGAGCAGGAGCAGGAGGATGAGGAGCAGGAGCAGGAGGATGAGGAGCAGGATCTGCCGCCATCGGCGTTCACCGAAGAGCCTGATTGGCGCGGCATCGACGAGGATAGCGAAAGGGTCTGCTACCATGGCTTGCCTCTACGGCGCAAGGTGTGGTGGAGAGGGAGGAACAGTGGCCGGCGCTTCCTGGGTTGTCAACTAGAGGTGAGTTCATTCACGGGTAGTACTTCTTCACGGCCATGCTCTCTTGCTCTCTTTTTGTAGTACTAAATTGTTGTAAATGTCCGCAGGAGTCCCCGTGCACATTCTTCTGTTGGCATGATAACCCATGGGCGGCGAGGGTTCAGAGGACCATGAACGACCTATGGACGCTGGGGTCGGTCACCGTCCATATGGTGATAGAGGCTAGACAACAGCTAAGGAGCAAGGAAGACGAGCTCGAGGTCGTGAAGAGTAGCAAGGAGGAAGAACTCGAGGCGGTGACGAGGAGGAACGCGGAAGAGCTCGAGGCGGTGAAGAAGGCATTTGGTAATGGCATCGCTGCAAATAACACAGCCGGGATAAAGCGTGCATGGATGGCCGCCACCGTCGGCCTTGGTGTGGCCATGTTCGCCTTTGGTGATTCGGTCATGTTCGTCCACGGGATGTCAACCTCTAGCTAGGATAATATTTAGTCATTGTAATTCCAATTAGTCAGCGGCTCAGCGCGCTAGCTGTCGCAATAATCCAGCTAGTGGGCCTTTTGAACTCTTCTTACTTCTTAGACGCTAAATCCTAATGTAATTTGTGTTGTACATTTTCCTCTGTTTGTGCGTGAAATGGATCCAGAAGACCAGAACAGAGGAAGTTGACACTCCATGCACGCATGCAGTTGACCCGGTCATTCCTTCTCTAGCTTGTACCTATTTCAATGAGCGCATGCAGAGACTGCTAGGTGCCGCCTCCCTGTTCTACGCCTCCCTGTTCTACGGCTCTATGGGTATTTGCATTCATACCATCATTCCCAACGCAGTTTTCATCTATACCATCACTTTAGTCAATGACATGTGGGGTCTGGTCCCACATGTCATTGACACATAGTAATGGTATGGATGGAAAGTGCATCTCAAGTGATGGTATGGATGGAATTTTGTTCTCTATAAAACAAACCAGGTCCACAGAGGCCTCACTACAGAAAGACTCTGCTTCTTCTTGGTTCGCATTCCCGCCGCGCACCGCCGTCGTCGCCACACTCCTCCTTCCGCCTCGCTCATGCTTTCTTGTGCCACGGATCCATATCCATCGGCGATGTCCTCGCTCCAATCCAGTCAAAGCGACAGCGTATACTTCAGCGGCACCTCCCGCAGCAGCAACAACGCGGAGGAAGAATGGCGCGACTACCTCGTCAACAACTCTGACGAGGCGTACGCCGGTGTCCGCGGTTAGGGTGAGACTGTCCGCACTGATGGCGGATCCAGGAACCATCATGCTCTGGCAACTTCTCCAGTCAGGCCATCCTCGGTGAGCACGCCTGCCCGAAAAACCCCGTTCCTCTGTTTCGATTTGTCGATTTTGACAAGATTAGAGTCGATTTTGACAAGATATTGGGTTTACTGGGGTCGATTGGGACAGTATTAGGCTCGATTTTGTTGTCAGTGAAGTTTTTTCTGCTAGGATTAGTGTTTGATCTACTACATTTCCTGTTAAGCGCGCTCGGTTACACAGTTCAATTTGGTCTTAGGTTTGGGATTAGCTGTTTCTAAAAATCAGAATGAAAAATGTTATGCAGCCCGATGATTCTGATGATGACTCGTCGTCTGGTGGTGGTGGTGATGATGATGACGACGACGAGTCACCCTCTGATGACGAGGAGCAGCCTCGAGAGTGGACCGAGGAACCTGGATGGATTGGTATCGACGAGGATTCCGATTACCTCTGCGACCATGCCATGCGTCCACAACGCAAGGTGTGGCGGGGAGGGCGGCACACCGACCGGCGCTTCCTGGGTTGTCAAATGGAGGTGACTTCATATGCAACACATGGTTCATCATCATTTGTTTGCCATTGCTTTCTTTAGTGTTCAAATTGTTGTGCATGTTGATCGTTGTGCCAAGAGGCTCTGTGCGCTTTCGTCGTTTGGCATGATGAGCCATGGGATGAGAGGGCTCAGAAGACCATCAACGAGCTATGGGAGATCCAGGCGGTCAGCGTGCGCGGGATGGACAAGTTTTATCGGCGGTTGATGAGGAAGAAGGTAGAGCTCCGGGCAGTGAGAACGGCATTCCGTCATGGCATGGCTGGAGCTAGTGCTGGCGAGATTAGGCGTGCATGGATGGTGACCACAATCGTCCTTTTTGTGCTGGTCTTGTTCATCGTCAGGATGTCATCAAGCTCTAGATAGCTATGAACAATATTTTCTTCAATTTTAGTCAGTCGCATTTTGCTCTGTTTGTATTTCCTCTATTTTTCTTCAATGCATGACTCATTTTCCCAATGGCCGCATGCGGTTGACTTCTCGTGGACTCCCAAACGCACGATTGATTCTTTGCATGCGAGTAAACAGGCCATTCTCAGCGCATTATTTCATTGCATTGTTCCAAAGACCGATATGTTGGTAATCGAGCCGGCTGGGTTTCATGGCGATGAAACTCATCTCTATTCTAAATGAATCCCACATCTCTTCTCATAAATTTGTTGATATAATGCTCTGAAATCCCATTGACACGAGCGGCGTGGCTCCAAATCCATACGCGCGAGCAGTTGCATGCGAGAGACGAAAAGACGTGAGCAGTTGCACACTTTCGATCATTTCCCATCCTTTCTCGCATCTACACCTTCGAATACAGCGACTGCCTCCCACCCATGTTTAAGCTTACCCTCTGACATTGGACCCGCTCTATTCCACGGACCGCGTTTCATTGAGATGGCTAGAAGCAGTATCGTGCAAACGCAACCGCCAGGCCATCTCCCTCGCGGCAGAATCATAATAATAAATTAGACCGCTTCATTAGTCCAAAGCGTTGCCTGACTCTCACTCTCCCACTTCGTCGCACTCCTCGCTCCTCTGTTGTTGCTCAGATCTTCCATGTATCCAGCGGGG
>CM017441.1:38147903-38343900 GCA_007726485.1 Eragrostis curvula | reverse complement strand
TCATGTTTAAATGAGCAATATTATGTTGCTTTCTCTTCTGTATACGGTACCAAGGGTTTCGCATAGTGGAAAATATAGTGCTGCTTTCTTCTCTACAGCCACCTTGGTTTTTGGTGATGCTAAAAATGTTGAGGTGCATGCACATCTGTTAAGCAAAGCTACACTAAGGGCTTGTTTGGCAGGGCTTCGGCTCATCCAAAAGTGGCTCCATCTTCGACTCCTGTAAAACAGCTTCTCCTGTTTTGTCCGATGATGAAGAAGCATTTTTCAGAAATGTTTTGCGAAACGGCTTCAGGTCTGGTTCCTACGAGGAGCCGTGTGAAGCTACTATTTTTGGCTTTGGGCTCCCAGTTCATTTTGCAAAACGGCTTCTTTGGGTTTTGGGGCCGAAGCACTTCTGGTTTGGACTGTTTCGTAGGGCCTTCACCTTGAAGCCGGAGCCGGAGCTGGTTTTGTAGCCCTACCAAAGGGGACCTAAGGCTTCAAAGCCTTCTACGCTTACTTGCAATGGGAGGTTAGTACTAGCGGAGTCCTGCTCTTCATTGAGCTTTATGGTTCCTAAGTTAACTTTTGTTATATAATTTATGAACAGATACGGGTTTATAATCTTGTGCTTGCCAAATGAGAGATGGATTAAAGCAAGGTCAATGTGCAGCATCAGGATGGTATTAGTTCTTCGCATTCATAACTTGAGGCCGTGGTATTGAGATTACAATACCATGGTGATGTGTGTAGTTCTGTTGTAACTTGTAAGTGACTGATAAAGAAATTAGAAAGGTAACAAAATTACAGATTTTGAAGGTTGAGATAATTTTGATGATGGAAATTCTGTTAATTAAGTAGTTTAAATTTCCCAAGCAAACAAAATACAAAATCAATGGAGTGGCCAAACTGACATCTGTAGATTTGTGATAAGCTGCTTTTGATCGCTTGGATTTTCTAAGATGTCAGTTTACCTCACTTCTCTTCATACGAGTTCCAATTTTTCAGCTTTTTTTTTGTCTTTTTTTTTTTCTTGAGATGTTATCCATACCAATTCTTAGTCTTACTTGGAAGATTTACATCAATATCTGTGTTCTATCTTCTATCTATAAAGTTTTTGTTCCTTGCTTATAATTTCTCCAAACTGACCATATGTGATGCCCTTTATTCGTCATACTAAAAACTAATTCAGATTATGGTACTGTGGTGAATGCTTTCTAGCATTAGTTTGGTGTTACATCTGAACTGTTTCTATTCTTTATCCCTACAATCTGCTCCAACGATTGTCTATTTTGTTAGCCATCTTCCACTTCATGAAAAGGAAGTGGAACAACCTTCACAGCTCTGAACTTCCCTGCATTGTTTAGGTGCTCGTTCTCCAGCCTGTCATAAAAAAAATAGTTTTTTTGATGTGGATTTAAGTTTACATAATAATCTTAAGTTGACATGTAAAACTTCATTTGCTGGAAAATTTTACCTGTAGAAATTCCAGTGACCTCGTCGAATCACTTCAAGAGCTGCTAAAAGGAACAGAGTTATCCTAGAATCCAGGCTTCCAATGTTAGGGTGGATGACAGTCTGAAGCCAAGCAAGCCTCAAGACAAGGTTCAGACCCTGTTAAAATATCCAAGTCTATGTGAGTAAAATATTTATCATTGTTCAGATAGTTTTGATGCAGGGCTTTAATATCTGAGAACATACCATGGATAGGAAATAAATGTATTTCTGTTTTAGTATCAAGTCGTTACGAAGCCAGGTGTTCTTGAGTTGAACTGTAGAAGACCCCAGTCCTTGACAAAGTCCCAGTACAATTGGTACATAGTTGCAATACTAGACACAATGACGACAAGTGACAACCATCCAGCACTGCTGTTATTCTCATATGCCACTTTGTTCCTGCAGCAAGCATTGCCGACACATACTTCCCAAGGTTCACAATATGGTTATGTCTCCTTCGTCAAACCACCTCCTTGCACACTGCCAGGACAAAGTAAGAAAAACTACCAATAGCTTGAGAAATTTTAAATTGGTTACTCATGTTATGTCATATGTACCTGCATGGCTCTCCAGTAGTAAGGCAGGAAGGATACTGCATAGGCCAAGTCTCTAAAATGTTTGACTCGTGTGCAGTAGCCATAGTCTTGGGTCATGTAGCTGCTGGTTATATAGTAACATGCCAAGTACTCCAGGCTCCTAAGCATCGGTACCTATTTATGATCAGTTAAAACATGCTTAGTCATTTCGCAATTGAAAGCACCATCTATGCTCTTTGTAGACTATTGGATAATTACTCATACATATAGAATGGATTTTTCCAACCTATATATACATATATATAACTAAATGTAAGAATCTTGATTACTTTATGTCGAAAATGGATTTTATTGAGCATTATAGCTTCTGTGCCATTTATTAAGTTTGCATAATGAACTTGACAAACCCTTAACTTTCCTTGTGTGATTACCTGGCTGCAGAGCTGATCAGCCATGAAGAAATCAACCATGACAACCTGCAGATATACAATAATTTACAAACTTGTTCAGATATAGAATTTGATAGCACCATCTTAACTATTGCCCTTGAACTATGATAATTACCTTGTAAAAAGGGGTTAAAATGATGTTCCTGATTACTCTTAAGAAGCGATAACGACTTGATCGGTAAATGATGTTGAAAGGACAGACCAATATTAACAAGAACACCTGAATAGAGAAAACACCTCACCTTCATATAGGCAGAATTTGGCAATTTAATTAGAATATTTATAATTTTGATTAGAACGTACCAAAAGTAATGCCCCTGGTATTGCTTGGACTGCACATGAAGAATATCCTCTGACAATGAGTGTTAGGTGTGCAAACATTACACCCACAACAATTGTCATGGAAGTAGCACATATCAAGAAAACATCACGATACTTGAGCTCTTTAGTAGGTGCGAATTCAAATATGAATGCATAGTTTATGCGTGTCTTTCTCCACATGAAGATGTTGCATCCATAGAGGAAGAGATGCAGAAAGAAGAGGCTGAACATGCTGCAGTATGAATTTGCTTAGTGTCAGCTTATGCGTCTAAATTAAAAAAATTCTTTCTTATAAGAAGTTCATAGAAGCTATTGAATAGGCATATTTGTTGCTGACCTAAGGACTGGATAGGATGTTGACATGTACACTTTGTCTGACTGCTGAGTGTACATCCCAGCAATGTGTGCCATGATACAGTAACCAATGAATAATGCTGCAAAGCCACCAGTGCATAATCCTGAAAATCCGACAGTTCTGCATAAGGACACGAAATTTATGCTGATGAAGGAAGAAATGTGAATCTTGTTAAAATGCCTTACCAATGAAAATGTGGTAGCATGTGATTCTTCCCTCTGATTTGGCTTCAGGTACTTCATTGCCTTCCATTTGTCACCTTCAGTGAAATGCCTCACGAATAGCTCCTCGACATCATCCATCAGCTTGACTGCCTGTTAAGATGAGGATACGAACCATGACCATGCAGTTTACATAGCATGAAACAATTCCAAGATTCTCAATCGGTTTCAACATTGCGAGATACCTTGTCAGAGCTATTAAAATAGGATCTCTCCACTACTTTCAGGTAAATTGGCTGCACCTCCTTTGCTGTAACCTGAAACATGTAAAGATATATTATTTTTTTCAGAATGTTCATATGTGGTGATGTTACACAAAGGAATCGGGAGATAGACATTGGCAGAAACCTTGTCAAATTTCTTCAGGATCTTCACAAAGGCCATCATGTTCAAGGTTCTGCAACAAGAACACACTTTCCTTTTTAGTACCCACCTAGCACTCAATGAAAAACTACCTGCCATGTTGCCATTTCAGTTATCCTTACCTGTACGTCCTGAGGTACCCCAATCCTTTGTACAGCTCGACCAGAGCACCTCTAATGATCTTCTCTGCCTGGTGCAGCTTCGTCTTGGTTATGCTCAGCTTCTCACCACCATCGCTACCATGAGCACCAATCCTCTTCGACTGGCTTAGCATGTCCTCAAACAGAAGCTCTCGTATGGCAGTGACTGTTCTTGATGGTGTGGTGACTGGGATGTTGATCCTCACACTTCTCCCCTGGCACGTGACCACCCTCCCTGAGTGTGTCCTCAGCTTGCTGGCAGGTTCTTCTCTTGGCTTGGCAAACCTCCCTGAGTAACCAAGACCTTGTGGGACTGCCTGCTGGTCTTCCCCTCCGTCGTCACTGGTCATGGTGAAAGCATCTTTGGTGTGCTTTTCTTCGTCTTGTTGTTCATGCTCTGCAATTCCCCTAAGAGATTGGTCTCCTGCAATTTTAAAATGCTATGCCATGAATGTATTGCATAATTATTTGTAGAATATAGGTGTCCATCTTGTTGTCAGTTTTTGTTGACAAAGGCAGAACTCGAAAGCTCATTTTTGACAACATAGGCAAAATATAGGTGTGCCATTTTGATAGTACATTGGAACTACCGATTTTCCATTTGTGACATTCTTTCCTATCTAGTTAAGCCAAATATTATCATATTTTTCCAGCTGGCTTAGTTAGCATACATTGATAAAGTGACATGCAACCTTTCTCACCATGCAGGATGGAGCAAGAAACGGAGGGATCCTCTGGGTCTGCCGACGACCCGTTGCACCGTCGTGCCTGCTGCTGCTCGGTGACGGCGGCCTTGAGCTCAACGAGGATCTGCAGCTGCCGCCTGAGCGACTCACCACGCTCCAGGAACTCCCCCTCCTTCCTCTCGTAGAACCGGTTCACCTTGTTCAGTTGCTGGTCGAGCCTCTCGAAGAACGCCCTCGCCGCTTCTGTGTCTGCAAACTCAACAGCCTCAGCGACCTCTGTCTGGTACACCTCCCCGGCTACCGCGCCATCGGTGCTCCCGTTAGCCACCAGCTTTTTGCGCACCTGTATTGCACGGACATCGTGTTAATTGCCTTAGCGTAGTTTCCACTTGCTTTATTATGTTCTGCTCTGTAGAGATTTTGCAGTCATGCTCCTGAGAAAGATGCTTTTGAGGAGCTATTGTATCAACAATAGCAACTTAAAAGTTTCTTTTCAACACTGCAGTATCAAAAGGAGCTTTAACCAAGTTGGTTCACAAAACTAGTTGCATGCCTGTATGGCGCCAGGCTCCTTGTGGTACCCATGGGGGTGGAGGAACGGCAGCCTCATCACCCAGTGAGCTGCCGTCGGCGTCTGGCACAACGATGGCGATGCCACTACTGTGGACGCTACACCATCTCCAGCAGCCTGCAGCTTCTTGACGTCTTTCTTGAGCTGCCAGTAGTCTACAAAGGCCTCCTTCCATTCAGGCACAAGCTGCGCCTCAAACTGTTTGGAGAACTTCACCATTGGCACTACTTCTTCCTCCTCTGTTCCTGGGTACCTTAGATAGTACCAGTGCAGTGCTCTGCTGTGGTGATTAGGTGTCTCAATGGAGGCCATGGGGTGGGGTGTACTTATATGTGCATGGAAGCGTGTTTTTGTGCTCACTGGAGAGGGAATTTAGAATTGGAATTAGAATCTAGATTGAGAGGGCTAGAGGCTAGCACATTCCGAAGTATATGTGAACAATATGGGGGAATTGTTGCCTGTAGGGGGTTTAGGTGGCTGTTATCAACTGTGATCACCACTTGAGCTTGTAAGTTGGTAGATTCTCTCTTGCCACCCAATTGAGAGGGGAGAGGGAAAGTAGGAGGGAGGGTGTCTTATAGGATGGACAGACGCGACAGTGCATTGGCTGATGCTGGCAGCAGCCTCTTGTCTTGCTCCTTGCTGGAAAGTAACAAGGTGGGTAATGATTGTCCTGCAACAGGATGAAGAGATGGGATTACTGGAAAAAATAGCATGAGCAAGAGCTGTCATTTACTTTCCTAGCCACAAGTAAATTGGACATATCATCTGTGTTATTGATGATTAAATTGCACTTGAATCAGTAGTGGTTTTCAGAAACTGATTTTTCAAATAGCTCCTTCTCGGAGGTCTAATATGATATTATCCCCTTTCTGCAAGTATCGCAAAGATACATTGCGGATATTACCTGGACCACCTGAAACGTGTTTTACATGTATATATATGAATCTTTTTCCATAGAACTAACTATTGGGGAGCTCCAGCATTCAACATAGGAAGGTTTGGTCGCCCAGGTTTGAACCTTACTGGGCGTGTCGTGTTCAACAGCACCATCTTCTAATCCAGTAAGCGTCCCGTCCCCCACTTGCATACGAATATCAAGAATATCTACATGTATCTTTTTGGCGTACGCATACCTCTCCCTAGGTATCACCTCATTTATGGATTTGACGATGGTCACTTTCTTTTGGCTTTTGCTACTGATTCAATTCGAGTTACACTGACAGGGTCTTGCAACTGAATTGTGCAACAGCTGCTATCTCCCTCTTAAGTGCCCATACTTTGCAGGATTTTAATCTATGTTTTATCCATACTTTGCAGTAATCTATTTTTCATTTCGTCTTTCGTCTGGTGGCTTTTGATTAGCTCAATAGACTACGGTTTTCTGACTGACTGAAGCACGGAAAAACTACTTTCATTGTTTCTTTCTCCTGAAAGCTTGCAGGAGCTCTGCCACATTTCACTAAGGGAAAAATACAAGCACATGATGGAAAGACACTTAACCTGGAAAGCCAGGTTAGTTAATCCACCGACTAGTCTAATAATATATGAATTTAATATATGATAGTGATTTTGTAGGTAGTAGTAATATATTAATGGAAATATACGATTGAAGTATAACTTAGAAAACAGTGCCATGTCAAACCGCACCTTATTAAGACGGAGGGAGTAACATAGTTTTATGTTCCTCCTAGCCAAACTTGTATGGCTTAGATTAGGATATTCAGTCAATTCTTCATCTGTGGCCATTTTAGACATAGACATTGTATTTCATTAAATCTTTGAATGTTACTTTTTTACTATATGTATGTTAAAAAAGGTAAAATAGATGAATATGTTTTTCATGATGAATATTTTTTCCATAAATATACTATACTATGCTACATGAAAAAAAAACTTGGCATCCTTGCATATATTATGATTAAACATTTTAAGGTTTAGCTCAGTATCTTAATGTTTTTTTTCTCATATTCTAAGTCCTTTAATTAGTACAAAAGCATAGGTCACCAGTCAATGCAGAAATCAGCTTTACTAAACAGCAAGCTAGAATGCAAAGTTCATCTAAGATGCACCTTATTGAACTAGCTTAATGCACGAGACCTTACTTTAAACTGAAAATGATGCGAAAAGAACATCTTGACGAAAATTATTGTGCAATATTGAGTGCGCCCTAAAAGAAGGTGATAACTTTGCTTTGCTGCTTAAAAAAATGATATCCTGCTAACTGGACAAAGGCATACATATAGGTTGGTGCACCGATTGGTTACTCGAAGGCAGAAAAGCTGATGGCTTCTTATATTTTGTGCAGTTACCAGTGTTGTTGAGACTTCTTAATACAGTCAATTTGTCCAATCGACACGAAATAAGCACGGACAAACTGGGTTGTAACTCTGGTTCATCAGCTAGTTCATCAAGCACTATAGAAAGTCGAGTCAAGATTTTCTATAAATGCATGAGTTAGGTTTCACCCGCAAGCAATGCACTACATCCACATGTTACACAAAGAGTTTTGGGAGTGTCAGTGTCAAACGAGAAGTGCACAAGTAATTTTGCCTGGCCTATTATATGATGGAAACATGTAACTAATTAACCTTTTGGAGTCAAACGCGTTCGAACATGTTATGACACGAAAACTTGCATATCTCATTATAAACATGTCTAACCAAGAATGTTTTGGATCTTCGATATACATGCTTCAATGAAATATCGCCATGGTTCACAGCAGGGCTAGCATTTTTTTTTTTTGAGACGTAACGTTTTTCATTATTAAGGGGAAAGAAGTACAACACGAGCCAAATGAAAAACCCAATAAGCCGATTGTCTTTCTTCCAAAGCCTCCATGCGACCAAAACGATAAATGACTCAGTCCTTTCCATTGGACGTTCACTATGCGTGTGGGAGCAAAAAGGCCACCTGTGCATGAATGGTTGGTTCTCCTCAGGTCGCGCAAATAATGCATATGGTTATCAAAGCATCTATCTATTTTCTTTTTTAAAAAACATCTATATATAAAAACCTGTCAATTAAAACATCCCAACTTAGACACTGCAAAAGCCACTTTTACTCTTCCACGCACATGACTCGTATGAAGGTCGACAAGGCTTATAAGCTAGTATACACTCTAGTTGAACTGGCAATGTGATATCAAATGAAATGGTGCCACATGTAAAATTGTATCCAAAGTACCCTTTTTATGTATCATATCACCAGACCTATTTGTTGCAAACTCGTATCTACAGCCCAACATGCAGTCTTGCTAGTCACTAATTATAAGCCAGTTTTATAAAGACAATCTGACACTGTTAGTTTGTGATCCAGCAGTGAACCATCCCATTTCTAGCACTGTTAGTTTCAGATCTCTCTGAATTTGCATTTATTTTGGAAGAAAGGCATGTGGTTAGTATAATACTCAATTATTATTTTGTTTTTCATTAGGACAAGAAAGCCATGTGCTTACCACTCCCTCCTAACGACAAGAAAATAAATACAGAGGGAGCAATTCACACCTTTTAGTGGTCGATTTTTACCCTTTTTCTTACTCTTCATTGTAAATTGTCGCCAATAATGCTGTACTGGTCGGCAAATTAACTTTCCTAAGGAAAAGAGCTTGATGAAAGATGTTAGGGAAAGTGCTTAATAAAGGATGTTTGACAAAGCTTTTTGACTGCTAAGCTTCAGAGACCAATTTAAGTGCTTTCTTAAAATGGCTTTATAATTCTGTCAGCATCAATATATCAGCTAGCAGCATGCACTCCTACATCCCTGCACTAGCGACAGTGAAAGCAAAGCAGCGCAAACCCTAGGATTTCAATCCATAAAGTCCGCAGATCATAGATAGCTCTTTTAAACTTTTGATCATTGTGACCTTCCCCTGGGAATATTTGATTGGATATTCTGGTGCGTCATGGAGAGGTGCCCTCGCAGCCAAACGGGGCACCTCAATGGCTAGCAAGGTGGCCATCAAGAATGACATCTTTCTTACTCAGATATATATATATATATCTGAATTGCAGTTATTTGACTGAATTTTTGCTCAACAAATGTTAGGGAAATTATCTGCATTGTTACCCTGAAATTAATCAAATCATAAGGAGTTGGGGGTCCCTAAAACGTTACTTGGATATTTTTCTTGCTTGTATGAATACTGAAACGGAACTCTTACTCTTTCACCATGGTGATCTATTTTTTTATAATAGAAATAAAATGAGTCCGCAACCACAGCCAGTGTGCTTATGTTCTCTCGGTAGTAAGCTGACAGTCACAGTTACACGGGCATTAGTCACCTGCTTGTTACTGAGAGATAACACAGTGCATCGTTAACCTGAAAATCGCCTATCATATCATTCAGATTAGCTGAAAGGAGTTTGGAGAAAATTCTACCATACAAAATGGAAATGAACAAGATGGCATTGTATTCATTCAGAAAAAAGTTCAAGTGACATGATGCAGTCGGATCATTGAGCTATGCATACAAGAGAGTACTGAATTGTTATTGCTAGTCTGAGTCTTATGGCATTCCTTTTGTCCTACCCACTAGTCCCTGCAAAAGAACATATCATGGATTTGGTTGCTCTGTCATCTTTATACATTTGCAAGATATTCTTGTCTAAGGGCATGTGCACTTCTACTTTTGTGCTAGTGTTTTTGGTTTCTCTGATGAAGATCGAAGGGCCGAGATATATGTCAACGACTTGGTTGGTATCTATACCTCCTTTTCAAGTTCGAACATTACATGATGGTGACGACGATTTCACAGTTTTCACTTCCTTCGCTATCATGAAAAATATGTTCTAGTCTAAGCTGATTTAATGTACAGAAACTCTAGTGTCACAACATGACTGATGAAATATTTGCCTTTGACATCCTTGCATCTCAATTGAGCAGAACTGACCTGTTTCAGCTCTGCTGTATTTGTCACTCATGACAACTAGGTGATAGCCAGCTACTCCATGTTCTTCAAACATTTTGGAGCCAACTATGACATCATTGACGAGTTGATGTGCAGCCATCTTTCCTCTCTCAAAGTATTGAGCTTTGAGAGTTGAGATCAAAGGATGGTGAACGACGCGGCGTATCGTCGCCTTTGTGCACTTAGTACCAGATATCGCTTTTACCATGCCGATGCCCATGAAGATGAGTGACACTTTAACGGAACAGGCACGTTGTGAGAAGATCCAGAGTTTCGTTGGATCTTTTTATTGGCCTGACAGTGGTGGCATCTGATACCAAAATAAAAAAGGATGTCCTTTTGTACAAAGAAAATATTGACAAACTGAATACTATCGTACTATTAACCAACCGGTGCCCGACTATGTAGGTATAGAAAAGCTAAGATATCCAACCAAAAATTCAGATAAGAAAGTAAACACGAAATCAGTAGCTTTTTCGGTTAGTGTTGTCCTAATAAGCAGCATATCTGAATCTGTTCTGTCAACATGCAACTTTACCTGATACAGAACGATATGCTCACCTATGGGTATCAAACTCAGTCGGCAATATGTTTCTTGGCCATTCGCCGCCGCTTAAATATATAGCTAATTATCAGCCATACAAACACGTGGGCAGTTTGAATTCGTCATCCATATTGTTGCAGTATAGGGTTCCCAAATAATTTCAGAATCCTGACACTGTCTAGTACTGTCAATACAAAATATAGCAACATCACTTGAAGCAGCCACGAAAGAGGCATTTTTTTTCTTTCCGTTTCTTTATCCCATCCATGTACAAGCTCTAGTAGTGGACATAGACATACAATACGGAAATGAAGATTCTAATTAGGAGCACCACTACATGTAAGAATCTGTTCCCTTCTTGTACAGCGACATATTGTGGCTGCCTTTTCGAGATTATACCTTACTCTTGCTCATAGTTGGATACACATCAATTGCATTATATCTTTCATGCTATTAGATGAGGCAGCTATTAAGAACCTTAGACCAGTGGATAGCATGTACTGCATCTATTCTTCCAGAGCGTCCATGGGAGCCTCCTGTCATGAACGCCATTAGTTAATGGTAGGTGGTTCTACGCTCCACGTGAGCTATCAGTAGTTCTCTGTGCTGCATTTGTTCCCTGCTGAAGATGCTAATGGGATAAGATCACAAGTAATATACCAAGTATAAACGGTTTAATGATCTCTGAATATTTCAGTTTTGAGAATAACGAATGGAACGTACTGATCTTGTAAGTCCACAAACAGGATATACAACACCCTCATCAAAAGTTTCTATTTTTGTTCTGATCTTGTAAGTCCAAACATTTCATTTGATTGGTGACCAGAAGTTTCTATTTCTGTAGCTTTTGTTTGGGTGGACATACCTCTCTGTGCAGACAGTTAACATGAATCTTTGAAAGACTGCTGCTTTGTGCCCAACAGCCTAGCATGTCGTAAGGAGCATTTGCCTTAAATCACATGCAGATTATAGCGCTCTTATTTCAAGGTATGATGTAATATACCGAGAATAAGCCAAATTTAGTTCCAAATGCCAATAAATATTGAAGGATATCTTATTTTGTACTGTATAAATGTTCTTTAGGTCCATTTGCAGATCAAACATGCGCCAACTATTGCAGAATTAAATATTGTAATATCCACTGCAGCAGAATTTGTTCTCCATTTACTTCTGGTTTATGCGCTAGCAATAGGAATTGCCACCTGATCAGGAGAACATTTAACAGAGATATATCACGAATAAATTTACAGTTTTGGTTACTTCATTGTATATATATATTTCTCATGAAGTTAGTTCAGATAAATCTGAGGCTTGGTGGAAGAAAGTTGTAAACAAATTTTCCAGCTAACAAGTAAAATTTAGTTCTGCAAAGGTCTTTTGGTGTCAGTCTATTAGGAAAATTTCTTCAAGCTAACAAGATAAGTTAATACAAAGGGAAGAATGAACATACAAATAAATAAATAATATCAAGCGGGCGCTTTGACAACTTATACCATTCAATGTAATGAACTTTTTAACACCTTATATCACATCCATTGCGGATCTCTTTTTTCAGTGATATTCTAATCATTTATCATGTTTCCGGTGTAAATATTTTCTAGTCCCTTTTAGTTCTGAAAAGCATCATACTTCGTAGTAATATGCCGAAGAATAAACCATAAAATCTATTCTATTCTTATAACAATGGATATCCATTTGATATTGCAAAAGTATATTTGCAATGATAAGAACATATGTGAAATTATGGGCCTGCCACGAAAGAGGAAGGAAAGATAGCAGGCAAGAAAAAGCATAAGTATGTCCTGATTCCAAAATTATAGCGTGATAAGTTATTCTACAATAATGAACACAAACTTATGTATAAATCATTAATTTTTTCAATGAGTTTAAACCCACGTATTTGAGAGAATCTCTCTAATAAGTACAAGCAATATATATGCTGCACATTGCCATCTGGAGTGTATCTTGGGCGACTGTCATTCAACGCTTGTCCAAAATTTGTGGCCTACGATGAATACCGAAAATGAATAGATGTAATGTCCAGATCATAGTTGTTTTCAATTCTCGCAATGAATATTCGGGAGACAAAGTTTTGGAAGCAAACAATTATTTAGCGCGTGCTTCCTTTAAGGATGAGATACTGCATCTCATCTAGAGAATCTAGCAGTCTTCTCCAAATATTGCATGCCTTCGTTCTTATAATAACGAGCTCTATCCAGCCCTTTCGAATAAATAAGGCAGGCTATCAAGGAAAAATGAAATAAAAAGCAAATTAGTAGTTTCATAATGATGATGAAGTTTGTCCCATTCTCGAGAATCTATGGTTCACGTGCAACTTGCCTCGGAGTTAAAGCAAATGCTTAATTGCAAATCGCACCTTATACTCAACCCTAGTTTGATATTTCTCTCCACCCCACCGCACCTCAGTTGAAACTCCCTCACTACGGGAAACCGGGGGTATGCCGAGTGCCCGATCATTTGCCGAGGGCTACTTGTCGGGCACTCGGCAAACCATAGATTTGCCGAGAGCCAGACGCGGGACTCTCGGCAAAAACAAAGGACTCGGCAAACCAAATGTTTGCCGAGTGCCAGTGGATGGGGCACTCGGCAAACACGGGTGTGCCGAGTGCTGTAGAGTAGACTCTCGGCAAACGATAAACACCCGGGAAAACCCGTTGTTTACCGAGTGCCACTTCTGAGGCTCTCGGCAAACAAAGCACGTGCCTCGCACATGCGCCGTCCGTTAGAAAATCAAACGGGGCCGTCAACATTTGCCGTACGCCAAAATTTTGCCGAGTGTTATAGATCTAGCCCTCGGCAAACGTTGGAGATATCACCCCCGCGTGGCGCATCTCTCTTCTCTCTTTCTCCCTTATCCTCTTCTTCCCCCGCGCCGCCGCCGCCGCCTCCACTCGCGCCACCCCGCGCCGCCGCCGCCTCACTCGCGCCACTCCACCGTGCCACCCCGCGCCGCCGCCGCCGCCTCCACCGTGCCTCCCCGCGCCGCCGCCGCCTCACTCGTGCGACCCGGGCCTCCTCTTCCTCCTCCCCCGGGCAACCCCACGCGACCCCGCGCCACCTCCTCCTCCACCGGGCCTCCTCCTTCTCCACCGGGCCTCCTCCTTCTCCACCGGGCCTCCTCCTCAACCGCGCACCTCCCCGCCACTCGACGCCGGCGCGCCTCCCCGCCCCCGCCCCTCCAGTGAGCTTCGCCAACGCGCCGCCAACACCTTCGTCATCACCGGCTCCGACCACCCTGCCCCCATCCTCCTCCCCGAGCACGGCGACCCTGCACCCGTCGCCGGCGTCCCGAGCCCGGCGACCCCGTCCCGGCCCCCAACGCTCGCTCCCCCTCCTCCGCCACCACCAACTCCGGCCCGGCTCGGTTCCAGCCCGGGGCTCCCGACGCCGGCCTCCCCCAACCCGACGGCCAGCCACCCGAGGTGAGTTTCTTCTCTCTTTTTTTTCTCTTTTTTTTTTCTGTATTTTCCAATATGCAAATATTGCTTGGAATGAAATGGAATTGAATTGCTTTGTATGCATATTGGTAAAATTGAGTTGTATGAAATGGAATAAATTGTGGTGGTCAAAATTGAATTGCTTTGTATGAAAAATAAATTTGAATTGCTTTATATGCAAATTTTAGGTCACATTTAATGTGAAAATGTATGAAAATGATAAAAGTATATGTTGATAGTAGAGGCTTGCCTTGTTTCTTCAATTCTTTGTATGTTATGAAATGCTTGCAAGATGCCTGGTCCAGCACATCATTAAGGCAACCGTACCCTTGACGAGTACGCGGCTAGATGGATACGTAAATTCATTTCGTTATTTGTAACGCTCAAGTTTGCATAATTTCTAATCATCTTTTTGTTTTCTTTTCCGGTCGCGGGCGCATCAGGGCCGACCGCGCCCCCCGTTGAAGGCTTGGGCTATGGCCCACAAGGGCAAGGCAACGTCGATCGAGGTTGACTAGAACCCGGAGGACCCGCCCGAGGCGTACAACAACGCTACCGTCTACAGTCGCCTCAGTCAGTACACCGAGATGGCTAGGGAGGTGCACGGGCCAGGGTGGGACCCGATCACCGAGGACCTTGATGGAGAGATCATCATGAGGGTGGGTGGAGGTAAGAAGCATGGCCGGTACTGGATTGCAGACAGCACACTCGACACGGCCTCTACTCCTACCCCCTCTCAGATCCGAGCAAGGAGCTCGTCCTCAGCCCCTCCTATACGCCCACGGCAGAGCGCTGCACAGTGTCAGATTGACCAAGTCGAGGTTATTTCTGTTCTATTCATCGTTTCATTGAATTTAACATATATTTGCTTTGCATTGTAACATTGGGATGACATTTTGTAGGCCCAGCTACGGCAGGAGATGGAGATGAGGCTGCAGGAACAGCAGGCGATGTACGATGCGAGGCTGGAGCAAGAGCGGGCGATGAACGCTGTGAGGCTGCAGGAGGAGGTGCAGCGGCAAATGCATAGTATGTTTCAGTACTGGCAGAATAATGGGGTGCAACCGCCGCCACTACCTCCATTCGGCCTTCCTCCTCCTGCCAGCACTCCGAGTCCGAGTCAAGGCACTCCAGTGAGTCACTCTAAACGGACATGCAGTTTCATTTCTTACTTTCAAGGATGATACAATGAAATAATGCAATGTTTTAACTTTTATGCTTTCACATCAAATATTGTGTGACACATGCAATCTCTTCTTGCAGAATAACTCCGCGGGATCCAACGCGCCGGTTTGCCCTCCCAATACTTGTTCGTCGTTCCATCCTCAAGTTCGCCCGCCGATGTAGCTTGTAGATGTATTTCTACTTCAATTTCATGAACCAAATAGTTGTGCTTGCTTGCATTTCATCAACTTGTGCTTGTGGTTGTTGACGACTTGGATTTGAACTATTTGGACCCTTTCTATGTGAACTTGGTTACAAATATGTATTTGTGAGCATTTCTATGTGTTTGCGATGATTTAAATGCTTGTCATGATGACGGTGGTGATGTATATGTGTCTCTAATGATATATGTATGATTTGGTATGATTTTGGTCCAGGTTGTAGTGCTAACAGCCAGTTTTAGTTTCTGAGAGCCGGACTTGTCCGCCTGGAGCCGGACTAGTCCGTGTATCTGAGAGCCGGACTTGTCCGCTTATTTGCGGACTGCGTCGCGGATTACAGAAGCGTGGCCGTCTCCGTTTCCGGACTTGTCCGGGCCCGGGCCGGACTAGTCCGGCTCTCGCAACCTGCGGACTTGTCCGCGAGATGGTGGATTACAGAACCCTAAACCCTCGCGACCTGCGGACTAATCCGGCTCTCGCGACCTGCGGACTTGTCCGAGAACCTCAAAATTTTGCCGAGAGTCGAAGCGGAGGCCGTCGGCACATGTGCCATTCTTTGCCGAGGGCCTCCTGCCAGGGCACTCGGCAAACATTCCAATTTTGCCGAGGGCCTTCAGGCTGGACACTCGGCAAACATACATGACGGCCGTCCCCTCCGTCCCGTTAACCAATTTTTGCCGAGAGTCGTCGGGACACTCGGCAAACTCATTACCGAGTGCTCGATAAAATGCTCTCGGCAAACCCGCATTTGCCGAGAGCTGGTTGCCGTGTGGTCTTTGCCGAGTGTCACGCTCGGTATACCGTTTGCCGAGTGGAATCGAGGCTTTGCCGAGCGCCTCTGGCACTCGGCAAATATAGGGTTTCCTGTAGTGCCTCAACCCGTATGTGCTGTACCAACTTGACAAAAACTGCCAACACTTTGCCTATAGCTGACTCGTTTAATTTGGGTCGAGTCAGGTTGATCTGGTTAGTATCTGAGACTATTGTAGTCCCACCGCATCAAAACTTGCTAGTTTAATTATGCTTTGAGCGCATACAATCGCATCAAAGCAGAACGCAACCAACTTCTCCACAGTCCCACCATCACCAACATAGGTGTGAGGCTCGACCTAGGAGGTAGGATCGTTTCAACCTGCTTCAAGGTGGGGCGGGAAGCTTTTGCAACAAACAAGCTTTTTTCTTTTGAGAAGGAGGGGATGATGGTATGAAACTAGGATTGAGGCATGGGGTCATAATTTTTTCTTTTGCGAAAAGGGAATTTCATTAATATCAAAACATATTACATCATCTGATTACAAAAACATCCCAATCAATGCTAACTCGGGAGACAAGAATTCTTGAAAGAGCTGCAAATGCTACCATCTAAGATCACCATCCCAGACGGATATGTTACAGACAAAAACTCCTATATGAAAGAACACGACTATCTCATTATCCACCACCGCCATCCTCATCTCCGACGGGGGAAAACTAAAACCCAATCCTTTCGCAAAAGAGGGATAAATTGATATTCCACATGCAAGTACGGAAAACTCACCGCCGTCGAGGCCATAGCTGAGCCTATCGTCGCTTCCTTCACCGTACTCGTATTGGGAAAACACAAATCCGACCAACAACCAAATAGATGCCATTGGAAACCAAACTATCACTAGCCTACAGTCATGGCCACGAAAAACCACGACGAGACAAAGAAGGGGCTAGAGTACCTTATTCTCTATCGATGATGGTGCCTTCACCTCACCACCATTATCAAGACACCTCGTCCTCTATTGATCCATGTTGACAAACGTAACGCCGCCGCACCGCCTCCACCACTCTCTTTTACTAAACCACCAGAGAAACTCTAATCCTAACAACTGCCGCGGTTGCCGCCGAGAGCGATCACCGCGTGAAGACCTAACAATCTAAACCTAAGAACGAACAAGATGGTGCACGGATGTTGGGCCTCCCTCCTCCACTGACGGCGAGGCAATACGAAGAACAATAACTCTGCAAGTAAAAACGTGAAACAAAGAGGCATTTATTGTGTTTCTTGATTTATGCATGAGAGGAATGGATCTATTGATATACAACAAACTTATTTTTTTTGAATTGGTTATAAGCCGTGTCGTCTTTTTTCTTCAATAAAAAGGAAAATGAAAAAAAAAAGTGCGTCCACTCTTTTTTGTTTGAGGTTAACTGCACCCTTTATTAATGAATTGGAGGGAACAAATTACAAACTCTCTCTGGCGGAGTTAAGGGTGTGTTTCTTTATTAATGAATTGGAGGGAACAAATTACAAACTCTCTCTGGCGGAGTTAAGGGTGTGTTTGAAGAAAATGGCTTCAGCTTCAGCTTCCTGTATCTACAGTGGATGAACAGTGTCAAAAATGAGCAAAAGCCGATGAAATAAGCTGTCCCAAACACACCCTAAGTATCACGCATGTCTAGCTAAAGAAAAGTAAACAGAACTCTGTGCTAATGCACTCGATGCTCATGCACAAATTGACTCTCGGTGGGAGCGAATTTTCTAAGATTTAACGGTATTTGTGTTTTCAGCGGTAGGCGACGTGGATGTACCATGATATGAAATGGAGCACTGAGAATAGAATGAAATTGCAACTCTTGGAAAGGCCATGAAGATGACGTGGCACTCTTAGAAAGAGTGAAATGAAAGACAGATTGGCCTAATAGCTAACAGTAGAGACAATTCCCCAAACTAAATGGGTTTCTAAAGTGATAGCTGAATTGAATGGCCGACTTTGTTACAGGCAGTGCGGAAGCCAGCGTACTGCCCACGCAACTAAACCTATGTTCGACTCGGACACGAACCCTCCAGTACGTAGGTCCAGATATAACTCTTAACGCCGCTCAACTCCCTTGCAAAGATTTCACGTTGCTCCGCCCATCCCAGGCCGCGCACCACGAAGCTAATTAATGGCTGCACCGGCACCGGCGGCGAGCAGAAAGCGTCGAGCCCCCGACGACGACGGAGGCAGCACCGCCGCCGCCGCCGCGCCGGCCTGCAAGAAGCATGAGCTGGAACCCTACGACTACGAGTTCCGTAGCATCCACGACTACGAGCAGCTGGAGGTGCTCGGGGAGGGCTCTTACGGCGTGGTGGTGAAGGCGTGCGACCGTCGCACCGGCGACACGGTGGCCATCAAGATGGCCCGCGCGTCGAACCGGGACCCCCGCGCCGTCGTCCGCGAGGCCTGCCGCCTCGCCGAGTGCCTGGGCCACCCGTCCGTCGTGCAGATCAGGGACCTCGCCGCCGACGAGGGCACCGGCGAGCTCTTCCTGGTCATGGAGTTCGCCGGCCCCAGCCTCCACCGCCTTCTCCGGCAGCGGCAGCGGCGCCCCTTCACCGTGGCCGAGACGTGGGGGTTCATGTGGCAGCTCCTCGGCGCCTTGACGACGCTGCACGACGTCTTACGGATGGTCCACCGCGACATCAAGCCGGCCAACATCCTCGTCTCCGGCGGCCCCGGCGGCGGCGAGGTTATGAAGCTCTGCGACTTCGGGACGGCGGCGCCGGTGATGAGGAATCCCGCCGGGACGCCGTACCCGGAGCCGCGCGTTGGCACGCTGTGGTACCGAGCGCCGGAGCAGCTGCAGGGCGGGCGGTGCTACGGCCCCGGCGTGGACGTGTGGGCGCTGGGCTGCGTCATGGTCGAGCTCCTCACCGGCGAGCCCCTGTTCGCGAAGGCGGACGACGAGGACGACCTGCTCGTCATGGCGACGCAGCTGCGCCAGGAGATCGTCTCTGCCGGGCCGGAAGTGTTCAGTGGCTTGCCAGAACCCTTGTCGCCGGCAGGGCGTGAGCTCTTGCGCGGCTTGCTGTGCTTCGACCCGGAAGAGAGGCTCACCGCCGCGGAGGCGCTCCAGCACCGGTGGTTCGTCGGCGACAAGGAAGAAGAGAAGGACACCGTCGTAGCAGAAGCTGAGCACCCGGGGTCTGTGCCTTTGTTGTCAGCTGCATAATGACTCAATCGTATAGGATATCGAATTAGCGATGCTGAGCGCGGCAGACGACCCTCTGTACAGAGTTAGGATACTAACCGATCGATTCTTGATGTATATATCTTCACTAGTTGGCAGAGCAATCCAGTGTGGCTCCTTTAATTTGTCATATGTTCATAAAACTTCTGCAAAGTAATACAAAGTAGGATGACATCCTTGTTGGCACTTAATTACAAAGTTGTCCTTTTAACTGTTATCACCCAACTGTGGAAGCAAACTTTAGAAACGAAAGGTTGACCTGCATAGGTATTAGTAGGCAAACAGCTGCGAGTGACGGTATGATTATGAGATACCAATGGGATTCGTCTCTTGTATGAACTTTATATTCATGCATGACGGAATTATGCATATGAAGAAGTATGGTGTATCAGTATGGTTCGTTTGTTAGTAATAAATCTACAAGACCCAATTATACATCCATTATCAATGTCAGAACCAGAAAAAAAAAAAGACCAACGCACGCCCGTCGCCACAAGAAAGAGAAGGTTTCACCTGCCGCTCATGCCCTTGGGGACTAGTTCTCCTGTAGTACATTTAGGGTTAGGTTTAGGTGCCTCCATGGCGGGTTCGGAGAAGGAGACGGCGACGTCGGTGATGACGACGGTTATGACATCAAATTCCCTAACACAAACTTGGTGGGCTCAGTGTTCAGGCGGTGATGGCCGATCATGAATAAGGTACTCCGCCCATCCTTTGTCTAGTTATGGTTTTTCCAGATCATGACCGTACATCTGGATGTTGGTTGCATTTGTGTTCTTTCACGCTGAATCTGGTGAAGGAGGCGATGATGAGTTCGATTACGGACTCGATAGAGACAAATTCATCGTATTTGCATGTGGAATTTTAGTAGTCTATCCTTATTTTGCGAAAAGATTTGGTTTCATTTTTCCCGTCAAAGATGAGGATCACACTTATGAATAGTGAGATGACCGTACATTCAGATCGCAGTTCTCGTTCGTGGCATATCCATTTGGGATGATGATCCTAGGTAGTGGAATTTGCGACTTTTTCAAAGTTTCTCTCCCATCAATGATGTTGGCGTTGTAAAGGTGGCTTATGTAACCAGAGAATATAATATGCTTTAATATCAATGTTTTTTTTTGTAAAAAAATGATACATCCAATGTCAGCAAACAAGAGGGGAAACAATACTATTGTTGTTAGAGAATATTTATGTACATTTGCTTCTTGGGCTTGTGCACCGGCCCTAGCTGGTCCGTGAGCCATGCACGCCTTTACGGCTGCGCCCTCGCTCCTCCAACGCGTGTCACGTGACCACGGTCGTCGGATCCCTCTCTTGATCATGTTCTATAAATCAACGATGAGCGCTATCCCGACCGGGTCTATATATGTGTAACCCTTTGTTACCCATGAATACATCGATCAATTGCGTGATTAATTCCGCTATCATGGTATCACGAGACCTAATCCGTCTTGGGACCCATCGCTTCCGCTAAACCCTAACCCTACCCGTGTCAGCCGACGACGTCCTCGCCCCTGCGGGCGCCGCCGCCATGCTCGCACCTGCCGCCAACAACGGAGTTGCCCAGCAGGACGGCCTCACCCCTGAGGAACGTGCCGCCGCCGCCGATCGTGCCGCCGCCGCCTCCCGGGAACGTGCTGCCGCCGCCGAGGCCACCGCCAAGGCTCGAGCCGATGCAGAGCGTGCGCGACAGGCCGATGCTGATCTCCTTCGCGCCGAGGGCGAGGCCCAGGCGCGGGTGTGCACCACCGCCGAAGCCCTCGAGCGCGAGTGCGCCGCCGCCGCCACCCCTCGAGCGTGACGCCGTGGCGGCCCGTGCACGTCTCCAACCTCCGCCCAAGGAAGAGATCGACGACGATGCCGCAGCAGCAGCAACAGCTCGTCCCGGCGCCCTACTACCAGCAGCAGGTCGGCACGGCGCCCACTCCACAGCCACAGCAGCAGGCAATGGCGAACATGGCCTCTCTGTGAAGGATCTTCATTCCAGCATCGTCCTCCTCCGATGCAATAGCTTCGGACCCCTCTACACCTTGGCGTTATCGGCTCCCTCCTCACCGTCATGTGCGCACCTTGCTGCGGCGTCTCCCTCTCTGTGGCATCGTCATCTCGGTCACCCTGGCCGTGAGGCTTTTTCTAGGCTTACTAGTGCTTCTGCCATTGCTTGTAATAAAGTCCCTAGCGACCATATCTGTCATGCTTGCCAGCTTGGACGTCAGATACGTTTGCCTTTCGCTAGCTCCACTTCTCGTGCTCTTAAGAGTGTCGACTTAATTCATTGTGATTTGTGGACATCTCCCGTCGTTAGTGTGTCAGGTTTCAAATATTACTTGGTAGTTCTTGATGATTGCTCACATTTCATCTGGACTTTTCCTTTGCGTCTTAAATCCAAAACTTTTCCCACACTACTTAACTTCTTCTCGTATGTGAACACGCAGTTCGGGTGCACCATCAAGAGTGTCCAGTGCGACAATGGATGTGAGTTTGACAACTCCTCCTCCCGCGCCTTCTTCCTCACCAACGATGACCTCCGCATGTCCTGCCCATACACTTCATCGCAAAACGGCAAGGCGGAACGCATCATTCGTACCATCAACAATGCTGTCTGTACTTTGCTTATTCAAGCATCTATGCCGCCATGCTATTAAGTCGACACTCTCCACACTGCCACGCATGTCATCAATCGCCTACCCACCAAAACACTTCAGCTTGCCACGCTACACTTCGCTCTCCTCGGCGCGCACCCCTCTTACACACACTTGCGTGTTTTTGGCTGCGCTTGCTACCCTAACCTCTCTTCCATAGCTCCTCACAAAATTGCTCCTCGGTCCACCCTCTGTGTCTTCCTTGGCTACTCACCAGATCATAAGGGGTATCGTTGTCTTGATCTTTGTCAAACAGAGTCATCATCTCTCGCCATGTCCTCTTTGACGAATCCTCCTTCCCCTTCTCTGGTCTCCGACCCTCACCACCACCAAACGAGCTTGATTTTCTAACTAATGATGAGCTGTGTTTAGCCCCCTATTGGCCCTGCAGGTTTGGCTCCAACTCCACCTCGCCGTGCGACGGCGCGCTTGCTGCCCGCAGACCCTCTATCAGCCGCAGCAGAGCCCCCATCGCCACGCGAGCTGGTTCCCTTGGCGCCACCCACGGTTGCACCACATGTAGCCCCGGTACCACCGCCCCCTGCGCCATGCGTGGCCCCGATGGACACCACCGTCACCGCGCCACGCGCGGGCACGACCTCACCGCACTCTGTGCCACGCGCGGCACTAGCCGTGCCCGCCAGACGGCGGGCACTTCGGCATCGTCTACACACGGGGTGCGGCCCCAGCCACCCCCCCCCCCCCCCCCCCCCCCCGGCCATGCCCGCTCCCCCGACGCCGCCTCTCCCTCTCCCGAAGGGCGCCGTGCCCATCGCCCCCGTCTCCAACACACACGGCATGGCCACTCGCAATAAACACGGGTTTCGACAGCCGCGAGTCCTCCTGCAGGCCACCGCCCTGTCCCCGATCCCGATGACATACCGTAGTGCGCGCCGACCCCAATTGGCGGTGTGCTATGGAAGAGGAGTATGGCGCCCTCCTCTCCATCAACACTTGGGACCTCGTGCCTCGCCCGAACCGTGCCAATGTAGTCACCGGGAAGTGGATTTTCAAGCGCAAATTCAATGCTGATGGCTCACTGGATCGCTTCAAAGCTCGTTGGGTTCTTTGAGGATTCACTCAGCGCCCTGGGGTCGATTACGACGAGACATTCAGCCCGGTTGTCAAACCGGCGACTGTGCGCACCGTGCTCACCTTGGCGTGCTCACAGTCCTGGCCGGTTCACCAGCTTGACGTGAAGAATGCTTTTCTCTATGGCACCTTGTCCGAGACAGTTTATTGCAGCCAGCCTATAGGTTTTGTTGACTCCGCTCTTCCGGATCATGTTTGCCGCTTGAACAAGTCTCTATATGGTTTGAAGCAGGCTCCCCACACTTGGTACAGTCGTTTTGCCACCTACCTTCTCACATTGGGTTTTGTTGAGGCCAAGGCTGACACCTCGTTCTTCATCTACCGTCGCGGGGTTGACATGGTTTATTTGCTCCTCTATGTGGATGACATTGTGCTACAGCCTCCTCACTGCCCCTGCTCCGTTGTACTATTGGTGCTCTTCAACAAGAATTCTCTATGAAGGATCTCGGTGAATTGCATCATTTTCTGGGCATCTCTGTACAACGGCAGTCCGGTGGCCTCTTCCTCTCACAACGGCAGTATATTTTGGAGATTCTAGAGCGCGCCGGCATGTCGGGTTGCAAGCCATGCTACCCCCCCTCCCCCGGGTCGATACATCGCCCAAGGTCTCATCTGATGCCGGCCCTCCTGTTGCGGATCCCACAGCTTTCCGGAGTCTCGCTGGTGCTTTGAAGTATTTGACGTTCACACGTCCGAACATCTATTATGCAGTTCAGCAGGTTTGCTTGTATATGCATGATCCTTGGGAGCCTCATCTTAATTCTGTTAAGCGCATTCTTCGCTACCTTCAGGGCACTATTGACCATGGACTACTCATTCCTCGTACTTCTCCCTCAGAGATGGTGGTTTATACCGATGCTGATTGGGTAGGCTGCCCGGATACCCGTAAGTCCACATCGGGCTACGCGGTCTTCCTCGGTGCTAGTCTTGTCTCTTGGTCGTCGAAGCGGCACACCGTCTCCAGATCAAGCGCAGAAGCTGAGTATCGGGCTGTTGCAAATGGTGTCGCTGAAGCTACTTGGTTGCGGCAATTATTGATGGAGCTTCACTGCCCTTCCGTCGTGCGACTCTTGTCTATTGCGACAATGTCAGCGCCGTGTACCTCTCTACCAGCCCGGTCCAGCATCAACGCACCAAGCACATTGAGATTGATCTTCACTTCATCCGGGAATGGGTCACCCTTGGCCAAGTTCGGGTTCTGCATGTTCCTACTACTTCGCAGTTCGCCGACGTGTTCACCAAATGTTTGCCCATCACTGTGTTTACGGAGTTTCGTTCCAGTCTCAACGTTCGGCACACCGACGATAAGACTGCGCGGGAGGGGGGGGGGGGGGGTGTTAGAGAATATTTATGTACATTTGCTTCTTGGGCTTGTGCGCCGGCCCTAGCTAGCCCGTGCGCCATGCGCGCCTTTAGGGCTGCGCCCTCGCGCCTCCGGCACGTGTCACGCGACCACGGTCGTTGGATCCCTCTCTTGATCATGTTCTATAAATCAACGATGAGCGGTATCCCGACTGGGTCTATATATGTGTAACCCTTTGTTACCCATAAATACATCGATCAATTTGCGTGACTAATTTCGCTATCATTTTTGTTTAGATAAGTCATTCTCAACAAATTGGATTTTGAAAAATCTTTTGAGACAGTTTGTTGGAATGCTATCCTGTCAGGCCATCGATCGTCTAGTCAGGATTCTAGGAACAGGCCGGATCGTTTTCTAATCTCATCCGTAATTACGTTCCGAATAAGTCCCTTGTTACAGGTCTTGATTGAACGCACCAAAAGTCCAATTCTATGGCTTGGACCATGCAGTACTGTTTCCCAGCCTATATGCCGTGCTACGGAGAACTAGCTACACTGAGCATTCAGCCAAATCAACTCCAATGAAGCGGCAGCTTAGGGATGTGCACCAGCTGCCAAATCAACTCCAATGAAGCGAGCAGCAGCTTAGGGATGTGCACCAGTTCCCCACAGACAACGACTCAGCACGCCTAAGTAATGACGACATTTTTGCAGCGACTCGTTACCGCTGGTGAGACACTGCATTATCAAAAAAGAAGTGAAGAAAATATTAGTCTAACTCTATTTTTTTCGCATTAGCACATATTAAACAGCATGTTCATATGTAATCAACTCCGCAAGGGATATTGAAGTAGTCTGTAAGCCTGTTAGGATGAACAGATAACAGAGCCCAAATATAAATATTTTAACTAGATAACTTGCTTATGTTCTTCAAAACGGGTGGGAGGGGGAGCGCGGAAAACATACACTAATCAACTAGGTAAATATCACAAATGTCAACATAACGAAAAAGTATCATAGTAACAAAGAATATTGCACATTAGTAACAACATCTAGAATAAAAAAATCATCTAGAGAGGTGAAGGATTGTTAACTAAAATGTTAATGACAGAACGCAAGGTCACACAACAGATAATTTGCCCAGAACAGGCCTGAGTGAAAGCATACCTCTTCGAAGGCCTTGAAATGCTCAGCGCATGGACCAGTGATGCCCATTCTAGCATTAGCAGCTCCAAGTGCCCTGGTATTATTGCCAATAGCAAACATCATGCCTGAAATTATGTGCATTTAACAAATTAGTTGATTAACGCTGCGTACGTGCACAAAAACATCTTTGAGTAGGAGCATCTCGATGGTTTGCAAAAAAAAAAAAAAAAAGAGAGCGCTTGTGCATAGCTTCATGTCAATGTATTATTTTTAAAGAACGACCATTGAACTTGTATTGCAATATAGAATAAACATTGCAAAAAGACTGTTGGGTGAGATTACATCACTGAGTGTAAAGTTACACTGATATATTCAAATAATAACACAAGTTACGCAAAATAAGGGGCAGGTAGATACATGACACATAAAATTCTGCTGGTTTTACGTAAAAAAAAACCACTGGAAAGGTTCAAAGAATTCGAACAAGAGCCTAGCGTGTAAATCTCATGACTAAAAAACCAAATTGAAAGTAGGTATCATTGATGTCAATACTGTAGATACCTAGCTGTTGTGGGTTGCTCACCAGGCCAGCAGGACGGGGCTCTGAACTTCCTGTCACTTTATAATAATAATAATAAATTATCAGTCAGAGTCCGGCGATAATGTTCCTCACAGCCCAAAGTGCAAAATAGCTTTGGAGGGATAAGTTTAGTTATTCACCAAAAATGAACATTTCAGGTACTATGCTGAGAAAAGACAACTGCAAAAATCAAGAAATGGTAGACCTGCACATCTCCACGCACCGTTTTTAAGTAACAGGCAATCATCGTTCTCAAAACATTAAGAAGCAATTTAAGTGATGACTAAAAGAAAAGTTCCGTCCTCCTAGACTAAATTTTGTTGCATGCTTGTCCAAATTAAATGCAAACAAACCAATCACAGGAACCTTTTTGGGTTATTCAAGAGGCATGTCATAAGTTTGCAGAATACTCCTCCAGGTTCCTTTTGATATCAGAAGGTCATAATGTTTTTTTCTAGTGTAAGTGTACTAATAATTGTGTCCTAGCGACATAAAAAAGAATCCCAAGGAAGTTGAATATAACTGCCTAAACACTGCCTAATGTAAGTCTGCTCAACGAAACTCCTGTAAAAAAAAAGTGGTATTCTGACACAGCCAGAGAGTTATCTCTGTACACCCTATAACTAAACAAAAATAATGGCCTATTAAAAGGGAAAATAGGATAATCCCACAAATTATCTGGAAAGACATGGACCAAAGGCCGTCTGTCAGTCAAATCAATACTACACTACAATTAATCACATGCGCTTGCATCACATGAAAAGGCCTGAGCTTCCATCACATGCGCATCACTTTACCAGTTCCAATTGAGAGGGAACTACAGTAGCTGAAATCAATATGATCAACAATCTAGATCACCCGATGATATAACTGAGAAACGTACAGAAAATTTTCGCTTCAAAGGGTACGTGCGACAACCCACAAGATCACAAGATATAAGCGTAAAAATTCTACATAAAGCCCACATGAGAAAGGATAAAGAGAAAATACTCTCAACACACAGGATTTAGATTTATCATTATACCCTATTTTGAACAACCTACGAGGAGGCTACGAAAACGTGACACCATCTGCAATCCGAGGATAGATATCAGCTCGTTTCTATTTTAGAAGATTCACAGATCTAGAAGGTTCGCCCATACTACCGGATATCCAGCCCATGCAACAAATCTACTCCCTCCGGTTTTAAATTGTAGACACGGTTGACTCTTTTTGTTATGTTTGACCATTCGTCTTATTCAAAATATTAGTTCAAACATGCAAAGTTATAAGTCCAACACGAATCGACTCGAACTAACGACAATAACTCCACGTCCGACGGCAGATCAGACAGGGTCCGGCCGAGAGCCCACGAAGGTCCAACACGAGTAAGAAGCGCATCAGAATCGAAAACCGTCGGAAGCGTACAAGGGGAGGGTTATACCTGAGCTGTGGTGAGGCATGGCGGCGGCTGGTGCAGACGGCGGAGGAAACCCTAGAGGCGGCGTGAGGTGAGGAAAGGCGATGAAATAAGACACGGCCGAGACACGATCGAGGTAAAACGGGGAGTTCTCCGCCAGGTTAGATTTAATAGGCAGCCGACGATGACAAGGATATATTAGTACTTCCGAGTCCCGACCGAGACCCAAGTTGTGCTTGTGGCGGGCGGACATCCTCGTCGGCGGCCCGGTCATGAAGCTCTGCGACTTCGGGACGGCGGCGCCAGTGACGAGGACGACGCCGTACCCAGAGCCGCGCGTAGGGACGCTGTGGTACCGGTCGCCGGAGCAGCTGCAGGGCGGCCGGAGCTACGGCCCCGGCGTGGACGTGTGGGCGCTGGGCTGCGTGATGGTGGAGCTCCTCACCGGCGAGCCCCTGTTCGGGAAGGCAGACGAGGAGGAGGAGCTCCTCGTCATGGCGATGATGCAGCTGAGCCAGAAGATCGTCTCGGCTGCCCCGGAGGTGTTCAATGACTTGCCGGAACCGTTGTTTGCTCTTGCGCGGTTTGCTGTGCTTCGATCCGGAGGAGAGGCTCACCGCCGCGGAGGCGCTGCAACAACGGCGACGAGGAGGAAGGAGAGAAGGCCACCGCCGTGGCAGGAGCAGAGCGCCCGGGCTCAATGCCTCTGGCGTTAGCTGCATATAGACTCGATCGTATAGCAATGCAGAGCGCGGCAGACAGCACTCTGTACAGAGTTAGGATATATTAACTGATTCTTGATGTATCGTCTTTTGCTTTCCCAATTGTGCATGTATATATCTTCACTAGTTGGCTGGAGCAATCCAGTGCTGCTCCTTTAATTTTTCATATGTTTATAACAATTCTGCAAGTAATACAAAGCAGGATGAGATCCTTGTTCGCACTTACAAAGATGTCATTTTCACTGTTATGATCCAACTGTGGAAGCAACTTTAGAAATGAACGGTTGACCTGCATAGGTAGCAGGGAAACAGCTGCTAGTGACGGTATGATTACGAGATACCAATGGGATTTGTCTCTCTTGGATGAGCTTTATATGCATATATGACTGAATCATGCATATATGAAGAAGTATGGTGGAATGTTACAAATAAATTTACAAGACCCAATTATACATCCATCAATGTCATGCATCAAACGTCGGTAGTCTTGTATAATTTAAGAAAAGGATAATATTTAAGACAAAGAAAATGGAAAGGTAGCCCCAAATGTAGTTTTTTTTAATCAAAACGAAACTATCACTGTTACTTATACGGGTGATCTCTCTGCCATCACATCATGTCTGTAGAACGGACAAGCTCTTAATTACATAACTTGTACATGTTTGGAGCGCCATCATCAGAATATAATCAAGAACCTGAAATAATGAGCCTGCACTGGTAACATTTCAATTCAATTTTTGTTTTGATTGAAAACTATTGCGTAAATTCCATTCCAGACAAGAGCAGCAAGGAATTCATGGCCCTAATGAACTGAAGGCTGCCATGTGTAGCTCCACCTGGTGCAGTTTGTGACACCCCGTGTCACTGAATTTCAGAATCGTGCAAACCAAACTGAAGAAAAGATGAAATCAAGCCAAATTCAAAAATTCGAAATTCAAAGTTTAAACAGGTTCAAACCCATATCTGTGAAGCAACTCAAAAATTCCTTTAACAACTTGACCCAACCAAAATTTCTGGAGATAGCCCTTGCCAAATAAGAATTTTGAAGAATTTTTGGTGATTTTTGAAATTCATTTCGATGCTCAAATAAATCCCCAAAGTTCCAAAAATGTCCAACTTTGACTAGCTGCCATTTGAATTATATTTCGAATTGAGATGTGCATGTTATGTCACTGGAAAGAGCATTTCATGACCTTTCGAATGCAACCGGTTTTACAATTTTTGGAGTTTAATTGCTAGTTCAAATTGAGCGCTAAAGATTGGGGAAATCTCAGTTTGAATAATTCCGGGAAAAAGAAAGATTCCGACAGGGCCCACTCGTCAGCCTCCTCTATCTCTCTGAGCGCGCGCGGAAGACGGCCGCCACGTCGCCGATGACCGCCGGAGCCACGATGCTCGCTTCTCCGCCTTTCGTCGACGCGCCGAGGCGTCTAAAGCGGTCACCGCTCCCTCCCCGGTCTCTCCCTCGCCGCTTTTCACTCCAAAACCTAACCCTAGCACCGCCACTCCCACCGCTCTCCTTGCCGCCGGCGAGCCGAGCTCGCCTGCCGCCGTCGACCACTCCCCGGCCAAGCTACTCCTCATAAAGCTCCACGGGAACCTCCTCGAACTCCAACATGGCTCCCATCCCCCTTCTCCCACCTTGAATCACGCGAATCGGACGTTTCTTCCCCAACTCCGGTCAACCGTGTGCCGCCGCCTCGCCGCGAAATCCTTCCTCTCCGGTGAGCCCCGCGCCCCTTCCTCGCGGCTGCAACTTCGCGCAACCCCGGCGCACCGGCCTGACCTCAGCATTTCCCATCTTCGCAGCTCAGCCACCGAGGAATCGACTTCTCCCCACTGCCACCGTCGAGCCACCGCGACCCTCTCCGGTGAACCCCGTCCTCCCGGCCACCTCGTCGTCGACGCAAACCGAGCCGAGCATCCCCGCGACGAGGCGAAGCTCACGCGCCAACGTCTGCAACTGGAGACGCCCTCACTCGAGCCCGCAACCTCACCGAACCACCCCGACCCACCGCCGCTCGTCGTCAATACTGCTCCGGCCTACCCCGCGCCTTCCAACTCAACGAGGTGAATTCCCCATCCTGCGCGCTACCTCCCCCGTGCCCTCCATCCATCAAAAACACCACCGGAAACTCGCTCCGGCGAGCTGCGCCGCCGCCCTCCGGCGACGGTTCCGGCCAACGCACCACAGGCCACACGCCCCGGATCTTTTGTGACCACACGGGATCCGGTGTGATTGACCCAATGGTCCACCGTGTGCCTTCGCACGCGAGTGGCTGGATCTGGTGCGGCCAGCCCAGATCTGGTGCGGCCCGATCTGTGTAGCCCATTGTGTGGCTCAGATCTGATTGGTTGTGCCTGTTTTAAATCATTTTCAGATTTAGTGAATTTCAGAAAATGCACAGAAACTTCAAAAAGGCATAGAAAATGAAATACACATCAGAAAAATACAAATCCAATTTCTTTGGATTCCATGTAACATCCTTTGTCCAGCAAAAATACCAAAACACACTTTTGCAGATTGTGTATTTTCTGGAAAATACATCTGTCCAGATCTTGTTTAATTCCTTATAAATTCTCTGTTGCCCAATAAATCCTGAACTCTTGCATGCCTATTAAGAATCTGATAACACACCTACAGAGCATTTTTCCACTGTCACATGTTGTCTAATTATTTTCTTATGATTTAAATCATGCTCTGCACTGTATAAATTATTATAAATATTATACCTTGCAATAAATCATGAAACTTCACCATAAATTACTTCCAGTGGCACTCTTCACCAGAAAAATGGCACTGGACATAAATTAATTTTCTAAATCACATTATTCATTTAACCTACCTAAGTCGATTAATGGTGAACTTAATTAAAAGTTAATGAAGGAAATACTCCAGACGAAATTAATTAACAAAGTTAATCATTTGCACTTACAGTGTAAATGACTGTCCTATCAAGTAATTAAATCTTTAATTGTACCATATTCTTGCATCTAATTTTGCATTATTCCTTGTCATAACGTGTAGTGACAGAGACGACTCCGAAGCCGCTCGACTTCCAGCTGCCGGAGGAGCAGACCCAGGAGGTGCAGGAGGAGCAGCCGCAGCAGGACACTGACCCCGCTGACCCTGTTAGCTACGCTCCTGAGCCAAGCAAGCCCCGGTGCATGCCTCCCTATTTAGGATTTTATTTTCGCACTTGATTGGGGCTAGTAATTGATTGTGCATTAGGTTTATTAGGAGTTGATGTGAAAACTTAGGACTGCATTAGGACTACCCTTCCATATCCTACCTTGTGTCCTATTTTTGTAGATGTGGTCTAGGTTACGTTAGAACTTGCTAGGCTTAGTGGCTAGCGGACGGTAGAAGTCGAGTGGTAGGTCCCACTCGCATGATAGGGACCCTGGATTGTACTAGCTGGATTTAGGATTTGTTGAGACCGGACGGGGAATTGCTTGTATAGGATGGTTGGAGAAGGCTGGGCCTTCACGGTGGTGTAGCCCCGTCTGTGTCGGTTAAGGACCGTCCGTTGTTGGCCCTGTTGAGCAAGTTCGAACGTACTGATCACATGCTAGTGTTTTTATGGGCCTAGTAAACTTAGTAGCTCGAGTTGCTCTGGTGTGCGGTGGAAGCCTGCCCTTTCTATCATGGTATTTTGGGAGAGAAGGGATGCCTCCCAAACGGGGCGTACGTCTGGGACGGGGACCGTGGCGGGAGGTACCTTTCTCGGGAGGGGTTGGATCCGGCCTAGCTTCAGGGGGACCCTTGCAAACGGTTGCCATATGTGGCCTTTGCCGCATATGTCGTGTGGTCAGGTTTTTCTCCTGCAGGATGTACATCGATGCCGCCGCTCTCGGTCAAGAGCAACCTTGCTCACTGCGTCACATCGTAGTGTGATATGATTGATGATATGATGATGCTAGTCTATTTACATTACTGTTATTTACATTGCTATATATATACTGTCACTGTTGATGTATTGTTACTTTATACCTGTTTAGAGATATGCACACCGTTTTTACTGGATAAGTACTTATCTTGAAAAATAAAACTTGAAAGTAAGGATCAAGTAATTAGTGCAAGTTATGCCTTTGAGTCAGCCACCCCTTTTGTAGCCTTGCATGTTAGGAGTCGGCTGTAGATAGCTAAGTTGACGGGTAAGACTTGCTAAGTATTAGTTGCTCAGGGTTTGGCTCTTTATGATTTTATTGCAGGTAGCACCTTTATCCCTGACTCTACAGGTGGAGGTGGACAGTGGGATGGCCAGCTTCCCTATGGTTGGACAGCCCACTGGGAGACTGAGGAGTGATCTCCTCTCGAGTCCGCATCTTCATGGTTTTGGATGCGGGTTCTTGTGTATCGTGAGCGCGTGCGCTTGTATTTCTTCTAGCTTTGGACTTGTACTTGTACCGTTTATTTCCGCTGTGCGACTCTATGTTTTAATTGGATTAATGTAACCACTTAAAGACTTAATTTGTGCTTTTTATATGCTGTACTGTTGCGTCTGTTCATCAGCGCTATACCGACTCGATCCTGCGAAAAGCGGGGACGCTTCACAGTTATCAGGGCTCATTTGGTTCGTACCCAACGCAACCACGCCAAGTACTGGCTTGCTAAATAGTGGGCGGTGAAATCCATCGCCCACCATTTGGCGCGAGGCTGCTCGACAAGACGCGGGTATCAAATCAAGTGAGTGCTAAAACCGCATTGGCTCAGCAAAATTGTTGGGGCATACATCGGTGCAGAACTAAATGTGCTCTTAGTTTCTTAACTCATGGGGATCTTCACCGGGCTTCAACTGAAATATCAGAGGCTATTGTTATAGCAATGTTCCTGATGTCTCGCGATCCTAGTTGCACGTCACTACAGGCATAATCCTAAAGTCTGCTAGCTAGCACACTGGTGTTTCAAAGACGTATGTCCGTTGTAGGCAAACTCTTACAAACAGGGCTAAATCCTGAAGGTAACATGTGGAATATATATAATCCATCAAGCGGGCATGTGGATGCATTTTTGCTTCCTACCCTGAGAACATAGGACACGGCAGTTATTCCACCTTTATGAAACAGTCCTAATTTCTGCAAGCATTTGGGTGTATATATATGTAGCCATCTCACAACCTGTTAATTTCTTTGGCACGATCATGGTAAATTTTGGTGAAGTAAAAAAGGCGTTCCATCACAATTCTGAAACCAATTATCATGATTCAACATCCGCGCATTGGAGTTTATAACTTTCTGTGACTGAAGAGGCCAAAAAAAAAGGGCCTGCGAAAGACAGATTACCAAAAGAGAATCTGCACATGTTACGTTAGCGCAACAGGTTTATAATCTCCATGATTGAAAATATCGCTTTACATTTACTTGATGCAGAAAATTTAGATTTTGTTTGGAGAAGATCGAAAGTTCTTAGCTCCAACCCTCCTTCCCTTCCCAACATCGGAACTCATCCTATCTCTGAGAAGCTGACAAGCACTACCACAGAACGGATTTTTTCTGTGAGCCTCAAACCCTCACGAAAATGATTCGCGTCAGCCACCCGGCACGCAAAATCCCACACAAAATTGGCGCCAAGAATATTCCATTTTCGTGGCGGACGGCTCTCACGAAACATTTTTCACAACGGGAATCCGTGACGGTTGCTCTCACGAAATATAGGTGGTCGCCAGATTTTTGAAGGAATTGCCGTGATGGCTTTGCGCCACGGAAATACGTCACGAAAATAAATCGTGAGGGTCAGCAGCTGTCACAAATCATGAGGGTCAGAAGCTGTCACGGAAATCTTGTTTTCATGAGGGTCAAAAGCAGTCACGAAAATGATCTGCACACACATGAAAATATTTCTCCAGTTCTGCCAGCACTGTCACAAAAATGATGCTAACCCCCACGAAAATGTGTTGCAAACCCACAATTAAAAATTTGCAAAAATATATTCACCTACAATTCATATCAATTCTCCATGAACACACGTATAGAAAAATCATCTCATCCACAACACGAATGTCCATTAATAAGTCCCAAGTCCCAACCATAACATTAACACACCATATTCTAATCAATTACAACCACCTAAGTGCATACTGCATAGCAGTACTTGATGGCTTAACAATAAAAAATAAGACACAATTCTTCACTACAAGAAAGGTCAAACTGACCATGTATCATCATTAGCATCCACTAGTTACAAAAATACTCTTGCATCTTTTTACTTGAACCAAAAGAGGTCAAACTGATCATAAGCCATTTCCATGTTAACCTTGTTTTCCCAATTGTGCATGTATATATCTTCACTAGTTGGCAGGAGCAATCCAGTGTAGCTCCTTTAATTTGTCATATGTTCAAAAATATTCTGCAATTAATACAAAGAAGGATGTGATCTTTGTTCGCACCTACAATTTACAAAGTAATACAAAGCAGTGTTGCTCAGATTGATTTCTTATCTTTGTTCGCATTTACAATTTATCGGTTTGGAGAAGAGATTAGGGACTACCATAACAGGACTTTATGAGGACTCACTGTTCCTGTCAGGATAGCATAATTCCCTGATGTCTCTCGATCCTAATTCCACATCACTACTCGCATAACTCGAAGAGTCTACTGGCCACAGAGGGGGACTCCGACTCCCTCGTTGTTTCTGGGTCAAAAAGGAAATAAAGAGTCTGCTGCCTAGCCCACAAGTTTTGCAAAGGCATCTGTTGTGAGCTAACTCTTACTAACAGGGCTCAAGGTTTCGCAAGCTTTTGCGTCTGTAGTTTTATAACAGTCACAACCTGTATTAATTTCTATGACATAATCATGGAAAATTTGGAGAATTAAAGGTGATTCATCACTATTCTAAAACTAGCTACCATGATTCAACAACCTTGCATTGGAGTTCATGACTTTCTATGACTGAAGTGGTCAAAAAAAAAAAAAAAGGATCCTGACTTGCGGACTTATCCTTTTATACTGGAAAAACACTTTCTTTAATACGAAAAAAGAATCAAGGAATGTAGCTATCCTAGCCTTGGTTCATTCGGTTGGCTAGTTCTGGCCATGTCTGTCAAAAGACGAAACACAGATCTCCAAGCATCCCCACGGGCAATTCCGGATGGTGTTCTGTTGTGTGTTAGAGCTCTGGACATGTCATTTTCAGCACTCTGTGAGATCACTAGACATCACCAACACTGTCGAGTTGCACAAACAAAAATCAGGTGTGCTGGGGATTCTGGTACCCTCCATCCAAATGGACAGTGGCTATACTCTTGACATACGCTACTGCCTTTCAGAGCTGGACAGGCGAATAATGTTTTTCACCGACAAGAAGTGGCCTTTAGTGATAGTTTTATTCCTGATGTCTGCCAAACCAACTTGCACATCGGGCTGAGGGTTCACTAGCTCCCAGGGATAAAACTATTGCAAAATCCAAGAGTCTGGAATAAAACTCTCTCTCACAGGCATAATCCAATGTTTTTCACTAGCTCTCACAGGTGTTTTAAAGACGTGTGATGCAGTCTAACTCTTGCAAATAGGGCTGAAGGTTTAAGCGACATCATGTGAAATATATAATCCAAACAAGCGGGAGCAAGATGCGTGTTGCTTATTCGCATCCTAAACAAAATAGGACGCGACAGTTATTCCGCCTTTATGAAACATACCTAATTTTTGCAAGCTTTTGCATCTGTAGCCATGTCACAACCTGTATTAATGTATATGACATTATCATGGTAATTTTTTGTGAAGTAAACAAAGGCATGTCATCACTATTCTGAAACCAGTTTCATGATTCAGCACTCGCGCATTGAAGTTCATGACTTTTTGTGACTGAAAAAGCAAAAAAAGATAAAAAATGCTGGGAAATATCGATTTATGAAAAGAAAATATGCAAAGGTTACTTTATGCAATCAGTATTACAATCTCCATGATTAGAAAGATTGATTTTACATTACTTGACTCGTAATTTATATTTTTCCGAAGAACATTGAAAATTGTACGGTTATATCAGAGCCTAAGTTCTGCCAGCTAATGACAGAGAAAACCAAGTATAGTTCCATGTCAAGCCGATTAGCCTAGGAAGTATATACATGCTAGCTGTGCATAGCAACTCCTGTAATCTGCTTGATTTGAGAGGCAATATCGATCATTTTGCTACTTGTTGGAAGCAAAAAATTAATGACATTTCCCTTCTGTGTGACTGCGAACTTCCGGAGCAGTGTGGGTCCCTGCTGTGAAAGAGTAATTCCTGATGTCTCCCGACCCTAGCAGCACATCACTCGCTACCGCTACAGGCATCACTCAAAGAGTTTGTTGGCCAGCTCACAGGTGTTTCAAAAACGTTTATTGTGGACTAACTCTTCCTAACAGGGCAGAAGGAATATCATCCGAACATGTGGATGAAGTTTTGCTTCCTGTGTTGAAAAAATAGTAGGATAGAGCAGTTCCACTTTTATATGATACATACCGAACTTTCATAAGCTTTTGGGTCCGTACTCCGTAGCCATGTCACAACCTGCATTAATTTCTACGACAAAATCGTGGTAAAACTTTTGTGAAGTAAAGAAACGGTATGTATTACATCGCTATTCTGAAACCAGTAATCAATGCTTCAACATTCTAGCATTGGCGTTCATCACTATCAATGACTGAAGTGGAAAACATAGAAAAGCTGAGACATGCGGACTTATCTTTTTCCCACTTTGGAAAATCACTTATGTTTAACATGAACAAATTCGAGGAATAGAGCTCGTCGGACCAGTTGAGCACATCAACGCGGACCGGGAGGGGGCACGGCTCAGCAAGCAGCGGCCCCTGGGGGCAGGTGGCCACGAGGTTGCAGAGCCCGGTGAGCGCGATGTCTGTCGTCCCGGATATATAGGGATGTTCATCCCAGTTTCCCTCAAACCTAGGGATGCAAATTGGTGCCCTTTAGGGTCGCCCTCTGACCCTATTTAGTTCAACGAAATGAATTAGATTTTCAAAATAAACTCTCATTTTGAAAATATAGTTCATTTGGTTGAACTAAAGAGGGTCGGAGCCTCGGAGGTACCTATTTACAGTCCTACTCAAACCGTTGCCAAACAGGTGAGCAAAAAAAATGAACTGTGTATGAACAGTAACCCACTGTACCGGTCGCCGGATCGAGCAGCTGCAAGGCAGCCGGTGTCGAGCGTGATGGTGGAGCTCCTCACCGGCGAGCCCCTGTTCGGGAAGGCGGACGACGAGGACGAGCTGCTCGTCATGGCGATGCTGCTGCGCCAGGAGATCGTCTCCGCTGGCCCGGAGGTGTTCAGTGACTTGCCGGAACCCTTGTCGCAGGCCGGGCGTGAGGTCTTGCGTGGTTTGCTATGCTTCGACCCGGAGGAGAGGCTCACCGCTGCGGAGGCGCTCCAGCACCGCTGGTTCACCGGCGATGATCTTGAGCAAGGAGAGAAGGCCACGGCCGTAGCAGAGGCAGAGCACCCGGAGTCTATGCCTCTGCTGTCAGCTGCATAGAGAGTAGAGACTCGTCGTATAGTGATGCAGAGCGCGGCAAACAGCAGACTTAGGACAAAACTGATTAATTCTTGATGTCCTAGCTTTGTATCTGGCGTTGGTAGTAATTAACTAATTATGTGTAAGCTTGTTTCTTCCCGGTTGCCAGTTGTATATATTTACAGTCTTTACTAACTGGCTGGAGCAATCCATTTGTTGCTCCTTTGTCACATGTTCGAACAATTCTGCAAGTAAGAGAGCAGGATGAGATCCTTATTCGCACTTACAAAGTTGTCTGTCATTTTTAACTATTATGATCGAACTCGGCAAGCTGCTTCGAACTTCCGCTCCTCACATCGCTTGTGTGCGGCCCCTGCCAGGAAGGCGTGTAAGTAACAACTAGCGTTGACGCTGGAGGGAGCACGAGCGGGCGAGCCAAAGTGCGGGCGTCGGGCCAAGCGAGCGTCAAATTCGCGTTGGCTCGCCAACAATTTCGCGGGGTGCACATCTGCGATGAATCAAATGTGCTCTTCGTTTAGGAACCCATGGGGATCTCCACTTGGTTTCAATTGCAGTGTCAGTGCTTTTCTTGGTAGCATCATTCCTGACCTCTCCCGATCCTCTAGTTGTACTACGTCACAACATGCATAATCCTAAAGTTTGCTGCCTAGCTCACTCGTTTCAAAGAGGCTTGTCTGTTTTAGGCAAGCTCTTGCAAACAGGACTGAAGGTTTCAAGCGGCAACAAGTGGAATATATATATAATCCAACAAGCGAGTGCATGTGGATGCACTTGGCTGGCTTCCCTGAAAAAAAAAAAGGACACGACAGTTATTCCAACCTTTATGAAACTTATACAAATTTCGCAAGGATTTGGCTTTGTAGGCATGCCACAACCAGTATTAATTAATTTCAATGACACGATCATGGTAAATTATGGCGAAGTAATTAGAAAAGGTGTTAGGTGTTTCATGACTATTATAGGTTATCTACCATGATTCAGCATCCTCGCATCAGAATGAATGATTCTGAAGAGCGCCCCCCCCCCCCCCCCCCCCCCCCCAAAAAAAAAAGAAGGGCTGGGACTCTTGCCGGCTCATCTTTTTCCCAATTGGAATAATCATTCCTCAACACGAAAAAAATCAAGGAATTGAGCTATCTTAATAGCCTTGGGTTGATTTGGCCCTAATTCTGGCTGGATCTGTCAAATACAAGACCCAGACGAAGCTCTACTCTGTTTGTAAGCTCTGTCATCCAGATACTGGCCACTTGGGTCAATTTACACGACAGGCGTACGAAACAGTAACTTGCTAAATCCATCTATCTATTATATATATAATTGAACAAGAAAAAAAGCCACCACGTTCGCTTTCAAGGCCTAGAAATTCTCATGTTAATCCGAGAAAACAAGAAGAGATATATATATATATATATATATATATATAATTGAACAAGAAAAGAAAGCACTACGTTCGCTCTCAAGGCCTAGAAATTCTCACATTAATCTGAGAAAACAAGAAGATAAAATTACCCACCACTGCCATTATGAAAAAATTAGTCACAAAACCCCCTATAAATATTATAAAATAACTAATTTCAAAATAATAAAAGAGACAAAAATACCCTTCACACCTATTTCTAAATTACCCACCATGCCATTATGAGAAAAAAAAAAGCTAAATTCGGAGTAATAAAAAAAAGCCAAAAATACCCCTCGCACCAATTTCTAAATTACCCACCATGCCATTATGAGTCAAAAAATTGCTAAATTTGGAATAATAAAAAATAACAAAACAAATACTATTCACACCTATTTCTAAATTACCCATCATGCCATTATAACTCCAAAAAATAACTAAATTCAGATTATAAAAATAACTAAAATATCCCTAATTCTTATTTCTGCACCATACCATTATGAGGCCAAAATAGCTAAATTTTGGAATAATAAAAATATCCAACATACACTTAATTCCTATTTCTAAATTTGTCTAGCTAGCATGACATACTTTCCTATTTTTAGTATCACACATTTTCTTCAAAATTTATTTGTAGCACAACACATTCATTTTTTCTACTATGACTTATGTTAGTTGTTTAGCATGGCACGTTTGAACCGACTTCACTTCTAAAACAAAACCAAATATATTGTTAGATAAGACATAACGTAAATGATGACTCACCCCACACTCAAATTGAGGGACGGTGAGAAATTCTCCAATATATTTTCTATGGTTTTATAAATATAGAGTATAAAATAAATAAATAATAAGAAACTATGTTAAATTTATACAATAATATTAAAATATTTAAAATATATAGTAGGTCTAGCCGCGCAAATGCACGGGCAGCCATACTAGTTGAACTAGGGAGAGCAAGAGAAGGGGGTATAATTTATACATTCACTAAGCGATCTGCAGGCCGGCTACAAGAAAATGGGCAAGTGACGATGGGGCTACTTTGTTGCTACCCTGACTGACATCTGTCCCGACTTTGCAAAATTCATTATGAATAAGTCCAAAATTGATCATACAATCCTTCTGTACTTCCTTAATAATCAAATATGGTGCATTCAGACCCATAAACATTCTGCTCGGGATTTGCATTTGGTGGATTCAGGTCGTTTCCAATTTTGCATTCCCCAACCACGACCAGGCTCTATATGGGACCCAACCCTAGCTGCCCCGCGTCACCCCAAATGACTCGTGTGGTGAACAATCGCCGCCACCGGTTGATTCCAATCGATCGAGTGGTGAACAGTCGCCGCCACTAACAAATCTTCACCTCCCCTTTCCTGTCCGGCCGCGGCCTAAGTCTGCTGTGGGGCTGCCAGTGGCCCAACTGGACCATAGTTGACGGAATCGCCATGAACTCTTCCCATGGCTTGGATGGTGGGTTCATATCTAAGAGTCAAAACCCTTCCCAACAATAGCCGGTACCGACAACGATGATGTCCATAGACGCCATAAACCTCCCCTGGAGGCATTGACATAGAACCCACCCTCACAATCGTGAATCTCTGGGTGAAAACATAAAGCCAAGATTGGATTGGATGGGCATTGGCAGCGTTTATGATCGATGCATCTTCCTCGTAGGCAGTGCCATGTTGATTCTCCTTTTTGTTCTTTCATTGGTTAAGATCTCTTGGAGCTATTGATAACACTTCGTCGTTGATGGTTGGGTGGTCTTTACCTCAACCTAAGAAATATTGTTCGTCGTTAGATTGTCATATAGTCGTCCTATCCCTAACATGATGGAAATATGAACACAAGAAGTAAATCGTGCCCAAGAAACTACATGGGAAGTGAATCATTGTTTTCTTTTTCTTTTGTTTGTTTCACTGTAGCAATTGTGCTCTTATGGAGATTGACAATTTTGGATGGCGCCCTTTCAGCCGAACAACAGCCCATTCAGTTGTTTGGGTCTCTGATTTGGATAGGAACCGTTGAAGTCAGTCTTAGGGGTCCATTGGTTTGAGCTCAACGACGTTACCATGGGCTTGTGAAATCATGGACGGCCAAATCCATCGCGCTCCCGTTTCTCCAACTGTGTTTTTCTTTTCTTTTTTAAAGAATCAGGGGGAGATGCTCTGCAATTTCATTAAAAAGATAGCAGAGCATCTCCCCCTGATTCTTCGAAAAAGAAAAGAAAAACACAGTTGGCGAAACGGAAGCGCGATGGATTTGGCCGTCCATGATTTCATACAGATCAATTCATAGTACAGACTCAAATGAAATGAAATTTAGTCCTTGCGATGGCCAACTCACTGCCCGAAAAGAAAAGGACCCAAAACAAACTCAAGTGAAATAGCTAAACCGAAGAAAAATGCTCAACTGGGGAAACTGCTTCGAACTTCCGGTCCTCACGTCCCTTGTGTGCGGCTCCTGCCAGGAAAGCCTATCACTCGCCATTAACTTCTTGTTGCACCTCTCTCGCCCACTGTGGGGTAAGTAACAACTAGTGTCTACGCTGGAGCACGAGTGGACCCACCAAGGTGCGGGCGTCCGGCCAAGCGAGCGCCAAATCCACGTTGGCTCGTCAACATGATTGGCGGCGTGCACATCTGCAACGAGTCAAAGGTGCTCTTAGTTTATGAAATCATGGGGAACTCCACTTGGCTTCAATTGCAGTGTCAGTGCTTCCAGTGATAGCATCATTCCTAATGTCTCCCGATCCACTTGTTGTACTGCGTCACCACAACGCGCATAATCAAGTCTGCTGCCTAGCTCACTGGTGTTTCAAAGAGGCATGCCTGTTGTCGGCAAACTCTTGCAAACAAGACTGAAGTTTTATTTTATATTTTTTTTGTGGGATCAAACAGGACTACTGAAGGTTGAAGCGGCAACATGTGGAATATATAATCCAGCAAGCGAGAGCATGTGACGATCAAGGTAATTTTCATGAAAAAAGCAAAGGTATTTCATTATATATACTATTCTAAAACCAGTTTTCATGTTTCAGCATGCGCATATTTGCAGCTATTTGAGAGATGTAACTGACCAGTTGCAGTGGAAATTGTTCGGATTGACCTTGCAGCATGCAGGAGGATGGGCCGCGTTTGACAGTCGCAGCGGATTTGAAGCCGGTGGCGAAAAGCAGGACGTCAGACGGGCAGTGACGACGCCAACCCAATGGATGAGCAGACAGGTGTGGAAGACGCTGGCGTGTTTGATAGGCAAAAGAAAATGCCGATGCAATGGATAAGCGGACGAGCGGCGGCGGACAAGTGTCCACATGGAGGTCGATCGATGATCCATTCGACTCTAAGTATACTACCCACGATGAGCGAGCCGTTAGGTCAAGCCTTGGCCAACGCCAGCTTGGTTCTATAGCCACAAAGGCAATGGAGTAGTGGGGCACAAAGGATTGGATAGATGGAAGAACGATGATGTGATCGCAGAAATAATTTGATAAATTGTTTTCGCTTATATGTATTACTTCAACAAAAGACTAGATTATATATACTGGTTTGCAATATGCACGTCATTTTGGCAAACGTGCATATTTGCAAAAAAAAAAATGGAATGTACAAAATTTGCGTGGATCTTAATCTTTAAATGTTGCATGCTCTATTTGGATATGTATTTAAGCATATAAATATAATACCGCGAAAACAAATTCAAGACTTACTTCATCAATATAGAAATTTAAAACTTATATTATTAGTTCATACCATTTAAAAAAATCGTGACACCTAGCCGCGCAAATGTGCGGGCCGCCATCCTTAGTTTATAATAGAATACAATAGTTTCCGCTGTACAGCCTATTGGAATTATATTTGGTACCATAGTTTATAATAAATACAATAGAAACGTACTTTGGTACCATCCTCAATTTTCCACCTATACCCCATTCTTGGACAGGTGTGATCGAACCATCCTACACCAATGGATCTCATCCGAGGTTCAGTGATCATCACGTGCACACCATGGCAGCAGTGTCGGTCCTACCGAAAGAAGGCGTCATATGGATGTGGCTCCTTGCCGATGACCAAGATACCGATCAACGTCCTCCCTCGCCTGAACTCCTGACTGACGACGTGCAACCCGATCTGTATCCACCAGCCTGCTGCTGGGCGTAGTACAGTGGTGTGGGCATTTCGGGAGGGAGGTCTGGGAGAGGGGCGTCGAACTGGAGCACGCTCATGGCTTGCCTGACTGACGGTCGGAAGCCATAGTCCGGGTGCACGCACCAGAGCCCGACAACCATTGCCCGTTCCATTTCCTGCCCCTCGAATTCGGCGCTCAGCCGCTGGTCCGCAGCGTCGAGGAGCCTGCTGCTTCCGTACAGCCGCCACACCCAATCGATGAGCCGGACCTTGCTCTCCTCTTCCTCCGGGTCGATTGGCCGCCGCCCGCAGGCGACCTCGAGGAGGAGGACGCCGAAGCTGTACATGTCGGTGTCAGTGCTGGCGCGGCTGGTCACCGTGCTCTCCGGGTCCATGTAGCCAAGGGTGCCGGCCAGCGCCGTCGTGTGCTGCCCCCGGCTGTGGTCAATGAGGCGTGACAACCCAAAGTCTCCAAGCTTGGCGTTGAACGACGCGTCGAGCATTACATTGCTCGGCTTGATGTCCCTGTGCAGCACACATTTCTCACATTCTTGGTGCATGTAGAGGAGGGCGGAGCCCATGGACAGAATGGCATTGTACCTGACCAGCAATGCGAGGAACTTTGTGATCTTGTGCTGGTGTTGAAACTACTAATTCAATTTATTATTCATTCACCAAAAAGAAAACTGATTTCATCGTACCTGATTGTCCATGACAGAATGTTTTTTGAACTGTAGAGATGAGTGTCAAGGCTGCCGTTTGCCATGAGCTCGTAGACAAGTAAGAGCTCATCGGCGTCGTGGCACCACCCAACAAGCTGAACAAGGCTGCGATGCCTGAGCCGGCTTATGACGGTAACCTCAGAGATGTACTCCCGCCTCCCCTGTCTCGATGTTTTGGACACCCTTTTGACGGCCACATGGAGCCGTTGGCCTTGCAAGAACCCTCGGTACACTGACCCAAAGCCTCCCTCACCGAGCTTATGGTCGTCGGAGAACCCAAAGGTTGCCTGTGACAGCTCACTGTAACTGAATCTCCGAGGCCCTGTCCCCTTTTCAAACTCCTCATCCATCAGTTCATCACAATTGATTTGTTCTTCTTCTTGTGAATTTGTATTACATTTTCGTCTGAAGCGCTTTTGGTAAGAATAAAATGAAACTAGACAAAGCAACAAAAACGCTCCTGCAGTTGCGACTCCAGCAATGATTACAATCATCCTTGGCTTTTCCTGTGAAGTGACGTCTGTATGCCAGGATACATTTTCAGTTAGATGAAACTCTCATATTTTCAGACCGGGTTTGGTCACAAAGACTTTCGGGAATAAGCATAGCCTTACAATTGTTCAAGATAAGAGCAATTGTATTTTAGGAATATGAATGTTTTGACAACAGAAATCACTTACAAATAAAGAAATCAAGTCACAAGAGGAAGTAATAGATATAACGTAAGGTACTATATATGCAACCAACTTAGTCTTACCCAAAATCTTATATAAGCTGATAGGAGTCGAGTACAATTTATTTAATAAATCGCCCTTGTCAGGATTTGAACTTGAAACATCTATCTTTGGTACTATATTAAACTACTATATACCGATAAACCGATAAGTGCAATTAAAAAGAAGTCTTCCGTTAAATCTCTCTTTACATGGTGCAAGTAGTCAAGTATAATGCCCCACTAAAATGTACATACTTGTTTCTGATCGCGCAAAGATTTTTTTTTTTTTTGCCCTCTTATTATTATGGTCAGTTTTGAGTTACTGGTGGACCAGCGCCGAAGTTTGAAAGTCATGGCTAACTTTTCCGCAAGAGCTATTGTTTTGTAACGACTAGAGTGAACAGTGACACACTCGCAAAAAATAATGGGTGAACAGTGACATCACTGACAGGAGCACTTTTCTTGTGATTCTAAAAAAAAGGAGCACTTTTCTTTTCTTTCTTATTAAAACAACAATGACGACGACAGGAGGAGTCTTGCCTGATGTCGCGACGCCCTGTTTGGAGGAGAGAACCGAGTCAAACGACCAGGCGAGAAGCTCGTGCAGCTCGAGGTAGTCCCCCGTGGCCGCCGAGAAGCCGACGGCCACCTCCGGCGGGAAGCCTGACTCCCTCAAATCCACCCTCGCGGTAACGTTGCGGCTGGGCGCGGCTGGCAGGTCGTCGAACCGCACCGCGACGTCGAGCGTGCCGGAGCCGGCGTCGTACCGCACGGACGCCGATACAGTGCCCCGGATGCCGGGAGCCGGAGCCGGCACGTAGGCCGTGGACGTCACGCTGTTGACGTCGATGCCGATATGCGCGCCGGCGCCCTTGGGATCCCACATGTGGTTCTCGTACGAGTCGAACTCCACGCCGACGGCCGGCGCCGAACCGGTGTTGCTCCGGCCGTCCGGGTTGCTGAACAGGGCCAGGAAGCCGCCGGGAGAGTCCGGCGGCATGGTCGCCGCGGGGTACGGCCGGATGAAGAAAGCCATGCCATCCCCCTGCATATCGATCACCAAGTTTATATATTTACCGATCGATGATAATATGGTCGATCAGTCCATATAGATTATAGACAAACTAAATTGTACTAGCTAGAGTTCGCTTACCTGGTTGGTGTTGTTGTTGATAAGGTTGATGGCTATGGTGAAGTTGGTGGTAAAGCTGGCGATCTGTAGCAGATGATCTGATGTGGTGTTATCCCAGAGCCGGAGCGGCCATTCGTGGGCCACGAAGCCGGAGCTCCATTTCGAGGACTTGGTTAGGCTTATCCTGTCGCCCAAGGGGGATGCGTCGCCGACGTACGTGAGGTTAACGCCGGCTAGGACGCCAGGGCTTGAAAAGTTGTAGTCGAAGCGAAGCGAAAGGACGAACGAATTGTAGCGGCTCGGATACAAAACCAATAGAAAAGAGAGGAACAGAAGATAGCTTACTGTGTTGTTCATGTCTGTTCTCGGGGTTGGAATCGTTGGATCATGTTCTTTTGCGTAACCAGCGGAGCAATGTAAAAGATAACCTTTTTGGTCCTAAGTCGTGATGGTATGCAGCAATGGGTGAATGCCGTGTTGCACTCCCCTATATATGAACGTGCATATCTTTTGCGGCCCGGTTCGATCTTTTTCGAAGTGGGTTGTAGACTTTGAATTTTTCAACGTCAACGTCACGAAACTTCTTCGAAGTGGGTTCAGCCCCTTTCTATCAGGACCTTGACCATGCATGTCGAAGCAGTTTGCTTCCAGACCCGAGAAAACAGCAATTATGTACCTTCTCGCCTTGATAGAAAGCAGCCTTAAATTTTGCTAGTCTTCTTATCTGTATTCTGCAGCATCTCTGTCATGAATAAGTAGTTCTTTAATCATAATTTAAGGCGTCATGACCATAAACCTCCCCCCAACAAAATTGGTTTATTTTCTCCTGTCAGTTCGCTACATTTTTCTATGGCTAGTTGGCTACCGCACTCTTAATCCGCCCACTCCCGCGGTCCCGCCACTCCCACCACAAAATCTCTTTTTTTTTTTATTACACACAACTCACGCACACTCATCCTTATGATCATCTTTGAAGACTGAATTGGCAATTCCGAGGAACTTCATTGTCTTAGGAGTTTCTACCCCTTGAATCTTGCCATGGAACTTCATTGTCTTAGGAGTTTCCTTCCCAGTAAGTGCAGCTTGAGAGATAGCCATTAGAGAAGCCTGAGATTGAGCGTCATCAGGAATAGAGGACTCCATTTCACCCAATTGTAACAGCTCCCAAAGCTCCTAGACAATATGCAGCTGTACTGTTGCAGCACATTTGTGACCATAGCCCCATTTCTCACCACATTTATGACAGAGACCCATAGCCTTCCTGTAAGCACAAAGAGAAGATAACTTTTCTTCCACACTTTGGACTCTAGGAGTGAATGAAGATTTCTTGTCATCATGTCCAATAGCTTCAGCTTTGTCCAATTTAGGTGGTGGAGCAGGTAGAGGTAAAGGTCTCTTGGATATAGGCCTTGAGGAAAAACCATGATCAGGCCTTCTGTATTCACGCTTCCTTGACGAGTCTGCCACCTCTTCCTGTAAAAGAGCCAAGGTACAAGCAGTATCCAGGTTCGAAGGGCGTTGAACAGAAACCATTGATCTAACTTCTTCTTTGAGACCATCCAAAAATCTCATAGTATGATAAACAGGATCAGAATTAGGTTCATATGCAATGAGCTGATCTATCAATTGTGAGAAACGCTCAACATAGTCAGAGACAGTGGATGTTTGTTTGATGTGAAACATTAACTGCCTAACCAAGGACTCATGTTGATCCCGCCCAAAACGCTCACGAATCATTCTACAGAGATCCCCCATGATGCAGTCTTAAGTTTACACTCTATTGATTGCAGCCAGCGAGCAGCAGAGCTAGAAAAATGCATGGTAGCTACTTTGATCCAAAGTGCAGTTTCTACTGAATACATCTCAAAATATTTTTCACATATAGACAGCTAGAGCTTGGGATTATCACCATCAAAGTCTTAGTCAGAGAAATGCATTTTGGGTAGTCTACCCATGTGCCCGGAGTGAGATGAACTACCACGAGGATGGGATGAATGCATTTTAGGTGGAGATCCAAACAATCGGGTAAAGCGAGGCACATCGGAGTCATACATACCATTGACCGGGAGATGGGTTTGAGCAGTCGGGTGCTCAAACCCAGCCCCCCGTGGAGTATGTTCTATGTGGTGCCCTATGGGGCCGTCGGCGTGAGCTCCGGCAAATGGGTGAGCGGATGCCGACCCTAGATCTCCGAGGATGCCGGGTTTGGAGAAGCCCGACTCCTTCATCTCACGATCCCAAACCGTGTTGAACTTGGACAGCTCCACTCGCAAGGCATCGACGGAGGCGTGGATGTCATCGACCGAGTGCTCAATGCGAGGCCTCCAGGACTCGAACGTCGCGACCACCGACTCGAGCGCCGCCATCCGTGTTGTAGCCACCGCCTCGAATTGGTTGAACCTCTCCACTGCAGTCGCCTTGAACGCCTCCATGTGCGTGGTGACCACGGACTAGACCTCCCCCTTGATGGTCTTTGAATCGACGGCCGCTGCGACTCACGACTCCCACTTCTCGTCCTGCTTGACGAAGCGCTTGTCGAGCTCAGTGAGGAGGACCTTGGTTTGCGCCTCGAGCGCGAGCTTGAGGTTCGGATCGATCGCCCCTGCCATCTTCGCCTTGCCAGTGTAGTGGTGAGACACCTCTAGATCCGAGGACCGAAGTCTCTGATACCAGTTGTTAGCTATACCTAATCTGGAAGGAGGAGGAAGAAGGCTTGCGCGACAAGAAGAACAGAGATAGCAGAGCGAGAGAGTTGTATTACAGAACGTTGTGTTCGTTACAATAATTCGTGATCTCTCTCTCCCTCGCGGCTGGCTAATATAGCGAGTCCGCACACTTACAGGCCCATGGCCACATCACACGCAACACTAGCTAAGCCCACTGCGGTCCAGCATACTTCATGTTCAGCTTCTGAGCCCGCTTGCCACGGCCCATGTCCGGTTCCGGCTCACTTGTCGGATCAGTCATAGTAGTGTTGCTGACATTCACCCTCTCTTGAGAAACTGCTTGTCCCCAAGCAGTAGCATGAGGAAATCTATGCTTGATAACTTCAGTGTCCTCCCAGGTCGCCAATGAAGCTGGCATGCCTGACCACTGGATGAGTACTTGATTCACAGATGAAGATCCACGTAAGTCAACCCTGCTGTCAATCACTTTGAACGGCACCTGTAATGCATCAGAAACATCAGGCAAAACAGGATTAACAGTATGGTCAGGAGATAACGCCTTCTTGAGCTGGGACAGATGGAACACCGAATGAATGGTGGACGACTCCGGTAGCTCCAGCTTTTGTGTCCATACTCCGTAGCCATGTCACAACCTGCATCAATTTCTATGATAGGATCGTGGTAAACTTTTGTGAAGTAAAGAAACGGTATTACATCGCTATTCTGAAATCAGTAATCAATGCTTCAACATTCTAGCATTGGAGTTCATCAATATCTATGACTGAAGTGGCAAACATAGAAAAGCTGGGACATGCGGACTTATCTTTTTCCCACTTGGAAAATCACTTATGTTTAACACGAATAAATTCAAAGAATAGAGCTCGATCGTTGGACCAGTTAGAGCAGTTTTACAGTCCAAAATAATGTCCATTAGTTTTTAAAAACTAATGACCATTAGTTTGATCCGTCGATCTAGATATGATATCAGAAATTCACTACTAATGGCCATTATTGAGGGTAATATTGGAAACAATTATCCGGCGCGGTGGAGAGGGTACGGAGGGCCACCACGGCGTTGTCGGCTCTGGCTGGCAAGCGAGCCATTGGCGCTGTCGGGATACAAGCAGACCTGGAGGGGCTGACGGCTGTGGAGGAGGCGAAGAAGTGGTGCGCGTTGGAGCTGTTTGTTGTGCCGTGCGTGTCGGGGAAGCTGGTGGGGTGCGTGGCGGCAGGGCTCTCCTACCCCCCCCCCCCCCCCCCCCCCCCCCCCCCCCCCCCCCCCCCCAATGCCGTTCTGGGACGAGCTGGTGGCCTGGTGCTATGCCTGATGCTCAACGTGCAGGGCATCGTGGTCCTCGTGGAGGTGGCGGGCATCGACAACCGGATCGGAGCGACACCTCGGAGCACTACACCATCCTCACGCTCTCCAAGCTGCCCTACGACCCCACAAGCCTGACGAGCACGCGCGCCCCAAGTCCGACCTCAGCCTGCTCGATTGTCTACCTCTACACCGAGGAACACGCAGGATCAATGGTGGCATCTACGGAGTACTAGACGGTGACAGAATTGTACAGCCAAGAAACAAGCACAAAGCAGAAACGTCACGTCGTCGGACCAAGCGCCTGGACAAACCATGGAGCACTTCTCGCGGAGCCCCAACGCCGGGAGCATATCGCTCACGATGGTGTGCTTCAAGCTACGCAACTGGATCGACGAGGCCAGGGACGAGGAGGTGCTGCAGGAGTTATCGACGTGACACGGCGACAACGAGTGTGCGTCTTCTACGTCGAGAACACGGTGGAGGACGGCGAGGGCATCGCCTCCGTCGTGCGCTCCGTACGTAAGCGAGAACTTTGACCTGCTCCTCGTTGGGCCGCCGCGGCGGGGTCAACGACAAGACCAGGAGGGCGAGGCGGCAGGGCTCACCTGCGGCTTCTCCGAGTGGAGCGAGTGCCCGATGCTGGACGTGCTGGCTGACATGCTCACCTCCGACGAGTTAGCATCCAAGTATCCTCGTCGTCCAGCAACAGCCCACAATTACGAAATTACCCTTAAACTAATGACCATTATTTTTGACAAACTAATAGCCATTATGTTAGACAGTAAAACTCCTCACCAGTTAAGCACGTCAATGAGGACCGGGACTGCGTTGGGTGCACGGCTCACCGCGCAGCGGCTCCATCTGGTGGAGTTTATCACGGCTCGTTTGGATTGTGCCCAACGCTACCGTGCCAAAGCATTGGCTTAGAAATTCGTGGGTGGTGAAATCCATCACCATTGTTATTTTGACACTTTCGCAAATTGTGGAGTAAAAAACCGCTATCGTCGGCGCACAACGTGCGATCCACCTCGGTTGTGGCGGAAGCATTATTGGGACCAGGCCGCGGGAGCAGAAAAGCCGCATATTCGACGAAACGTGCCCTTAGTTTGTGGGAAGAAAATTATATAGGACCCGGGTCCTTCAAAATACCTGTATTGTTTAGATCTCAAAGCAACCTAGCTATCCGCTCAAGCTCGCCAGCTCTGTAACTCTCGTCATCCTCCCGATCGCTGGCGCAGAACGCACAAACAAGTCACCAGGAAAAAGGTCGACGGGAAAGATCAGGTCCCCGCTCGCTCGTGCAGGACGTCAACGTCTGCCTCTCGATCAGGTCCCCGCTCTCTCACGCAGCACGGCGACGCTCGGTCGGCGGTGGCAGTTAACTGATGTGAGTCCGGTGCTATCTGATTCTAATTTCGAGGGCTGTAGAATGAATTAATAATTAATATTTCTAGATGTGGCACAAATGTCAATATTCGTTGGCCATCACGCTGGGGGCGAGATATAGATGTCCAAATGGGCGGCCCGGCCCAGAAATAAATGGGCCAGCACGGCCCGGTGGTTAGATGGGCCGTGCCGTGCTAGCCCATGGGCGTGGGGGGGGGGGGTGTGAGCCCATGGCACGGCACAGCTAAGGTAATCGGGTCCGTGCCGACCCATTTAGCCCGAAAGCACGAAATGGCCCATGAGGCCCATGAGCACGGAAAAAAAAAACCTACAACACAACAGAATTTGCATTTTGCAACACTAAAGATAAGTTTGTCACAAACTTTGCACCAGAATTGGCAACACAACATCACCATTGTCCACAAACTTCGCACCAGAATGTCCAACAAAGCATGCTAAGTTACAGAACAAGAACAAGTTCACAAATCAAGTTACAACCAAGATCAAGGTACAAGAACAAGTGGCTACATAGTAGTCTTAGCAGGACCAAGATCAAGGTACAAATTTTCAAATGCTGCTTCCAGTTTGTGCTCATGACGAGAACAACGAACAGATAAATCCAACATCCTAGCAGCATGTTGGGCCTTCGCAACACAAGAAGATCGATGACGACTCAACTGACCGGTACCAAATCTACTACCAGTAGTGAACTGGCGTTTGCAGTGGAGGCACCTAGCAGCGTACCTCACCTACTTACCATCGATGTCATGGAAGAGTTGCTCGAAGTCGCTCCAAACAGAGGACGTCGACTTCCTTGTCCTCCAAACAGAGGACGTCGCCGTCTCCAGCATCGCAGCCATCCTCGGTCCTCGTCGGCGGCGCAGGGACGAAAGAGGAGAGGCGGAGGGACGGGCCGGCGACGACTGGATCTAGGGTCTCGCGCGGAGGAGGCGCGGATGCCGCGGAGGCAGAGTCCGCGGGGGTCGGAGGCGGTGGCGCGGAGGCGAACGACGGCGCAGTGTCGGAGGCGGAGAGCCGGACGCGACGACCCGGAGTCGGAGGAGGCGGAGTGACGGATCGGAGGCGGTTGGATCTAGGGTTTCGGGTCCGAGGCGGTGGCGCGGAGGCGGAGTCGACGGCACAGGGACACGGCGCGGAGTCGGAGTCGACGGCGCAGGGTCGGAGGCGGCGGCACGACGGCGGAGGGAGGGCTGGAGGCGGCCGCGCGCGGAGGCGGAGGTGGAGTGAGAGGGAGGCGGCGACGCGATGGGGGAGGAAAATGAGAAAGACGACCGGGTGGGAGGCTTTTATATGGACAAGGGTTTGGGAAGCAGGTCGGGCTGTTAGTTGGGCCGCTAACGGGCCGTGCTTCGTGGGCTGTTACGTGGGCTGCTTTGGGCCGTCTGTTATGCGTGCCGGGCCGTGCTGCCCACTGGGCTGAGGGGTCGGCCCAAGCACGGCCCGGGGCATCGGGCCGGGCCAGCACGGCCTGTCTTTTCGTGGGCCGGGCCGTGCCTGGGCCTGGCCAAAATGGCCGTGCCTCGTGCCTGCCCATTTTGGCCCGCCCGTTTGGACATCTATAGGGCGAGAGCTCAATCTGCAGCATTCGCTGGACATGACGTGGTTAGAACAGGGCTTATGGGATACTACGCTAGCTGCAGACGCAAGAAGTGCTAGCTCACTCAGGCACGCAGAGACATGATGGTGGGCTCCACTACTATTAAATACCCTTTGGGCAGCAGCAGCGAATAGGAGGCGATCGAGGATCAGTAGTGCGCAGCCCCACAAAATGGCATGCGTCAAACTTTGGACCGGAGCTTGGCAAGTAGCTTGCGTTCATCTCTCCTCCTTTTTCGCTCTCTCACGTCAGATCATGCTGAGTTGTCTTCACATTTTGCCGGCTGCGTCAGCTCCATTATACCTTCTCTTAGTAAGTGGGGTGAGCCTGAGCATGTCGGTTGCTTTGAGATCAAACAAAACACGTGACGGTAAGGAAGAGGGGTCTTTTTGATTTTGTGAAGGACCCGGGTCCTACCTAGTTTGTGAACTCATGGGATGTCCACCCGGCTTCAATTGTAGTGTTGGTGCCTTTCGTGATAGCATCATTCCTGATGTTTCGCGATCCTAGTTGCACGACTACAGCCATAATCCTAAACTCTGCTAGCTAGGTCAAAGGTGTTAGGCAAACTCTTGCAAAATGAGCTGAAGGTTGAAGCAGTAACATGTGGAATATATAACCCAACAAGCGGGCATGTGTATGCATTTTGCTTCCTACCCTAAAAAATTAAAATAGGACACGGCAGTTATTCCACCTTTATGAAACAGTCCTAATTTCTGCAAGCATTTGGGTACGTAACTACGTTAACTACGTAGCCATCTCATAACGTCTGTTAATTTCTATGAGACAATCATGGTAAAATTTGGTGAAGAAAGACGTTGCATCAGTACTAGTGGTATACGGCACGCGAATTGATTATTTGCAGCATGATTAAGAATAGTATTCTGAAAGCATTGTGTATGGAAGGTTGTTCTGACAGAAGCATGTGTCAAACAATCGCAAGTTATCTACAACTGGTAGCTTCAGTCTGTAGTAACAAAGCGGATGAAGGTACAAATATCATCGTCTTTATTCAGAATCACACACGTTACAATTACGGATGTTACACTAGAGTGGATGGATCATATGACGATTACAATTGCAGTTTGCTAAAATAGCAGCCATGCTTGCTGCCTGCTAAATAATTTGTGTTGATACAAATGGATAGAGATGGCATGTAAAGGGCAAGAAAAATGTTCGATCGATATGTTTCATGGATTGGAAAAAAATACGCAGAATAATTGTATGTTAGAGTGGTTTTGTAAAGGCAGATATGGCTATGCACACGCAACGCAACATTAAATTGATCCACCTCCATGTTCACATGGCAAGATTTGGCTTGCATCTTCAAGAAGAAGCTGTGTTAACAATTAAGTAGGGCTGATCCGTATTTAACATTGATGCTGATAACAATAACAGCAAGCATAACTGTCTGACTGCACAAATCTCTAATGACAAATGGCAAAACACATTTTACTTAGAATAAAAGAAAATCTCTAATGACAAATGGCAAAAAAAATTAGCTGAAATCATAGTGATTTGTTATAGGATACATACAATTGTCTTAGAAAGAGATCAGTCTATAGCTACATACAGTATACAACAATTGAGTAGGCTGTATTGAAAAGAAAGAACATTGAGTAGGATATGTTGCACATTAGTTATTGATTATCAAATATAGGGCGTGCTTTGGTTGCTCCCCTGAAAAATCTGCTTGAGACAGGCAGCGCCCTCAGGCTTTCGGACACATTCTGATGCCAGCGCGCGGCGCACTCAGGCAGCAACCAAACACGCCCATATATTGATTGAAATCCATTGGGAGAAAAGACAGAGATATGTTCCTTTGGGCTCTTGATCACTGTTGTACCCATAGCCAGCGTCAACGTTGGCATGATCATCTGAGATGAACTATAAATAGATTAATTAGACTGGTTTTATACATAAAGGTGTTCTATTCAGATGATAAACTTCAACTCAAATGTGGTTAGCACAAAAATTGACTGTTTGGAACTATACCTCAATATGACAGAACTTGAACTATCTTAGCGATGCTGATGGAGGTGCAAGTTCAGGAAGTTGGGAAACAAAAACTGCTAATATATGATGGACCGGCGCCGGCGAGCAGAAAGCGTCGAGCGTGCGACAACGATGAAGCCAGCACCGCCGCCGCCGCGCCGGCCTGCATAGAGATCAGTGATCAAGTGGATCGTTGCAGCGCGGCAGACGGCAGAGTTGCATGAAACTGATTCTTAATGGCTTGATGCCTAGCTTTGTAGCTGGCGTTGGCCGTAACTATTTGATGTGTAATCTTATTTCTTCCCAATTGTAAAAATCTCTGATCTTCACTAGTTGCCAGGAGCATTACATTGTTCCTCTTTGGCACATGTTCAAACAATTCTGCAAGTAATATTGACAGAGCAGGATGAGATCCTTGTTCTACACTGCAACTCTGCAAGCCGCAGTAGAGAATGCTTCCATAGCAGTGATGTCATACTAGTAAGAGCAAGCACAATGCGCTTCCATAGAAGTGAATCACCGCTTTCTTTTTAATTTGTTTGTTTTGTTTCATCAGTGTAGTGTTTGTACACTTATGATGATAACTGACTTTTGTCTGTGGCACTATATGACTTTTTTTTTTTTAGAAGTCAAGGCCACTGCAGCTATAGCTTGCCTGAAAACCAATGCGCCAAAATTAATACATTCTTCCCAGGAACTTAAAATGTAAACATAATTAAAGAGCGCCCAGGGCCTAAGCGCAGAACTCAATGCTGGATTAGATTGAGTGTGGTATCTAAGCTGTTCATCCAAGATATGTGTGGTGTCTATTTGTTGTACCACTAGTAGTAGTGGTGGTGGTGCAGCATATCTACACCACACATGTCATGAATGAATGGTCTAGATAGACCTCTCATCCTATGTGCATTTGAAAATCTAATTAGCCGGATTAGAGGAAGCTCCTGAGTGCGACGACTATGCAGTTTGCACCGGATGAACAATTTACCCACTACTTAGAATGGTGGTTTGAGCAATGAGCACATTCTCTACTATATTGCATTTCTTTCGCACATGATTCGTCCCTTTTATGCTAATGTTAACTTCAAAACATGTCATTTACCCTGCTTCAGCTGCAATGTCCGTGTGCATTGTGATAGCATTATTCCTGATGTCTCCAATTCCTAGTTGCACATCACCTACAGGCATGATCCAAGAGTCTGTTGCTGCCTAACTTAGAGGTGTGGGCTCAAGGTTCAAAATGAGAACACGTGGAATATATAATCCAACAAGAGATCATGTGGATGCATTTTGTTTCCTGCCCTGAAAATGTAATACGGCGGTTATTCCACCTTTAAGAAACGGACCTAATTTTCACAAGAGTTTGCATCAGTAGCCATGTAGGAACCTGTATTGATTTCTATGACATGATCACATTGAATTTACATGAAGTAAAGATAAGGTATTTCATCATTATTCTAAAAATATTCCCTCTGTTTTTAAATATACTAGTCAGTCAACCCGTGCTCCAGCACGGGCTAGCACATTCTGTTTAGGCGGTACGCAGCTAATTTTGTAGGATTGATATATACTCTATCTTTTTGTGAGTTAAATAGATTGAGCAATTTCATTAGATCAGTTATATATAGGGAAGGCTCACGAAGGTCTCCTTTTGACAATCATAGTATATTGATGAGTAGCTCAAATCTAAAATATATTGTTTTCTTTATTTAACGGCAGAACTTCCTGCACACCCTTTTATTGATGTTTATCTGATCTATCCATTGTTCTGGTACCATAAATGCTCCCTTGTTTTTGATGTTTTCAGGCACAGAGAAATTACATTGGCACAAAGTTCATTTTTCTCTATAGTAAAAGCAAATTGCCCACATGTCTAGTGACTCTTAAATCTGCTGTAGTTTTGTTTAACTCTCTAACTTTAGTCCTCTATTTCTAATACTCCCTCAGAACGGTGTTTTTTCTTCTATATTTGAGAACACTTGGTAAATTATTATTATTTAGATGGTCCTTATTGATCACTATGCTTTATCATCGTCAATAACAGCTCTTTATAACGGACAACACCTCAAAATATTTTCTAGGGCAAATCAATATAACCACACCATTCTTCTGTATTATGGACAGGCTTTTTTGGTCGCACAATTTGGTCGCATTATTTTGCTTCTACTTATCCCTTTTTCAATCTGAAATTACAAAACACAGGCAGAACCTGTTGAAGTTATTACCACAAAATCTACCCAAGTAGAGGCTAAATGTTAATTTAGCTTCCCCCTACGGACTATCATTTATCCACTGGCTACTGCCTTGTTATCGTTTAATAATTTCTAAAAAGAGAGGAAAAGAAAGAAATCAGTGCCATACATACGGCGTCATCTCACAGAGTTGTTGCTTGTTCCCAGGTACATGCACTTGTCTGGTAGTACAATTTGCATAAGAAAAGCATGACAACATATTGTTAATGGAACTGAAGTTCCTCCCACTATCTTCCTTACAACAGACAAATCACACCAGGACTCTTCGAGCTTGCTTGCCTGGCTAAGCATACATGCCTTCGCAATCCGTGATTATTAAATGTTGCGGGGAAACGGATTGTCGGCTTGAGCACCATGCAGCCATGATATGTCTGTACATGGACAATTGGGACGATGCCGCAGCAAGTAAATTGGTTGGCCAGGTCTAGCATGCAGAATTGTAGATCGATGCCCTTTAGCAAACTGGGTTTATTTAGAGTATGTTTTCCATACGTATAAAGGCTGTTGTGATTTCCGGCTGCCATTGATGCCATGAGAGTCCGATTAGATATATACATGCTGCCGTGATGCCGCAGGAGTCCTATTTCTATACGAAGATGATATGTATCACGTCGTGGATGCGTGAGACCTCTTTCTATACGAACAGTGTATAGGCTGCCAGATTATGTAGATCTAATGGTTACGGTTTGTTAAGCATTTAAATAGACGGTCAGATGTTTTGCTTTTTTGTGAGAATTTCTAGCATTTTAACACGATTAATGTGAAGGCTTCAAAAGAAGCCTCCAATTAGTAAATATAAGATGACACCGTTGACTTTTTTGTTACTTTGACCATTTGTCTTATCTATAAATATTTGTGCAAATGACTAAATGTATAAGTTAACTTTATAGTTCTTTTGATGATAGATAAAATGATATTTATTTTACATTAGGTAAGTAATTGTTTAGCTATATATTGTTAGTAAAAGTTCAAGAAAAAAGTCAATGGCGTCATATAATTAAAACGGATGGAGTACTTGTTTGCCCTTAGTTTGCCTTGCTCGCCTGCATGTTTTGACCCGGCCGACGTGCGATGAGCTAGCTGGCGACAAGGGAGGTGCGAGACAATGCATTTTAGGGTTAGGATCAGGGATTAGAAGTCTAACCGATACCGTATCTTGTGTCTGTAGTTTTATAAAGAAAAAATCACAACCTGGGTTTATTTATATGACATAATAAGGGTAAATTGGTGAATTAAAGAAAAGGTGTGTCATCACTATTCTAAAACCAGCTACAATGGTTCCATAACTTCACATTGGTTTTCGAAAAAAAAGTCACATTGGAGTTCATGACTTTCTATGACTAAAGTGGCTACCCAAAAAAAAAGGATTGGGACTTGCAAACTTATCCCTTATTTTTCAATTTGAAAATCACCTTGGTTCATTCGTCGGCTGGCTAGGATATGGCTCTATGTCTGCCAAAAGGAAAAAAAAAAAAAAAACAGATCGAAGCTTCTCCACTGATGGTTTTCTGTTATGTATTAGGGCTGTAGACATGTCATTTGCAGCATTGTGTGACATCACTAGACATCACTGAACCGCCGTCGACTTACAACAAGCAACAAAACATGTGTGCTTGGGTTTCCAGTACCCTGCACCCAAATGGACTGTTGCATATATTACCTGTCAGAGCTGGAAAGGCGAAGTGAGAACATTTCTTGATAGCTATACTCCTCCAAATAATGTTATTGACCGTGACTGGCAGTTTGTGATAGCATTGTTCCTGATGTCTCCCGATCCAAGTTGAACATCGCTGCAGGTGTTATATATCCAAGAGTCTGCTAGCTAGCTATCTCACAAGTGTTTTTAAGACGTGTGATGCAGTCTAACTCTTGCAAATAGGGCTGAAGGTTCAAACGACAACATGTGGAATATATATAATCCAAGCAAACAGAGCAAGTGGATGCATTTTGCTTCCTATCCTGAAAACATAGGACATGAAATTATTATACCTTTAGGAAATAGACCTAATTTTCGCCAGCTTATGTGTCTGTAACCATGTCCCACCCTTTATTAATTTTTATGGCACAATCATGGTAAAATTTTATGAAGTAAAGAAAAGATATTTCATCGCTATTCTGAAACCAGTTATCAATGATTCAGAGTCCTCCCATTGAAGTTCGTAATTATCTACGACTGAAGTGGCCAGAACACAAAAAGACTGGAACGTTTGGACTTATATTTTTTTATTTGGAAAAATAATGTTTCTTTACCGCAGAAAAAAAGAAGAAGAAAGGAACAGGTGATCTATCTAATGCTTGGTTTATTTGGCTGGCTAGTTCAAGCGGCAACATGTGGTGTGGAATATATAATCCAACCAAACCGGAGCATGTGGATGCATTTGCTTCCTGCCCTGAAAAATAAGGACATGCCAGTTATTCCATCTTTATGAAACATACCTAATTTTCGCATGCTTCTGCATCTGTAGCCATGTCCCAATATGTATTAATTTCTATGACACAAGAACCGTAGCGCCGCCCCACCCGGGCGACGCTCACATCTTCCCTTCCCTGCCGCGTCGCTGTCGGAGCGATCCACTGGAACAACCCGTGTGGTCAGCCATGATGGCGGCAGCGGGGGAGGTTTCCCTTCGGTGGCAGCGAGTAGCTGTTGGCGGTCGTTAAATCGCCATTCGACCTCCAATATATCGGTAAATAAAGCTTATTCACCAAGATTATGTGCATAGTAGTTAGAAACTAACATACTTCCACGAGTTTAGGTGATATTTGGATGCAGGACCAAATAATGGAGGAAACAGGGCCTGTGTAGAAGAAAACACAGGTTGACCGGCCTCACCATAGGCCGGCCGGCCCCCCTTGGCACCCAAAGGCCTCGTCATTCCTCCAGCAGGCTGTACACGGGCCAAAACTGGATAAACCAAAGCCTGTTTAGCAGAACTCCACCGACATACCAGCTGGTGGGCTGTTTGGGCCTCAACTTGGCCCTTACTCCAGTTCTGCCACCTCCACGAAGTAACCGACATTTGGACCGACTTCAGGAGGCAATCAGTGACGTCCAGGAGCGAGGCGGTGGCGAACCGCCATATTGGACGGCCGGCCGGCCTGCCTTGGCGCGCCCACCACTCCACCTCGCGCTATAAAGTCTCCCCTGTCCTAAGGACCCTATAAATACCCCTGGGGTCTGCAGGAACAACTCGCACGTCACTGATCTAAGAGATCTATTACTCATTTGGGTAGAAGTAGAGTTAGTATTGGGAGTTAGAGTAGAGTAGAGTAGAGTAGAGTGAGAGCTCTCTCGGGTTCCTGAAGTCTTCTCGGAGTTTCGGTATTGTTCTTGTACTTTAACTCTTGTAGAATTTTTTTTAGTATTTATATAATTATTTAGTTTATTTTTTATTTATTTCTTTTAGTAATTATTTTCTATTTAAGTTTATTTACTTAGTTAAGTTAGTGTTCATAGAAGTCTTGTTGTGGGTTTCGTGATTGTGTCTAAGTAGTATGAGTGCTTTACCGGAATGGAGTCCGCGCTTTGTGCAAGCTATGCTACATTGTTAGATAGGGCTTCTCTCTCGATCAAGGGTAGTTCCTCTAGGCGAGTTGTAAGCGTGGCGCTTAGAGCTTTGCCTATGCACGATTGGCGTCTGCTTTTACGGAGGATGGTAGCCCCACGTGTCACAGGCATGTTTAGGCCTCTACAATCCACCACGTTCAAAGGCGTACCAACCGGGTTTTCAATAGCGGTTAGTTCCCAAGGTGAACCTGCTATTCTGGGGTTCATTAAGCCTTGGCATAATGGCTATTGGCGTTTCTTACGCACAGAGATTAATTTCAACTCCGCAAGCGCACGGAACACCGTTGTAGCATTTCAACCGGGAGTGTTTCAAAGTTATCGTATTTATATTTATCTACAGGGAAGGAGGCTAAGAACATCGTGAATTAACAAAGAAACATATATTATTTATAACTTGTAAACTAGGCCAAAGCTGGGATACAGTTATGTGGTATATGTGTGGTACTCAGGAAAATGATCCATTGATATAGATAACTAGGAGTTAGCATTTAGTTTTGGAGGACAACGAGAAGAAGGTATCAGTTAGCCTAGGGGTTAGCATTTAGTTTTTCTGATAGTCTACAACAATTTACTTAAGCTTTCATTACAGATATATTCAAGTCACGCAACTCGGTAACTAGGTTCAACGTGTCCTAACAACGGACCGAGTCTAGGCCCTACACAATCAACCCGAACGTGGTGAACTACAGAGACCGGTGCAGCTGTTACATGCACTCGCAGCTACCACATCATCCCGTGGGGTTGAGGGCAAACTCACGTCTAGAATAATCCCTTGAATCATACAAGCAACTATTCTAAATAACTTACTCCTAGCTAAAAGAGCAAGCCACCCAACCCAAACAAATTCAAGGTTCCGTAACAATAAGGCGATTATTATGTCCCTACTGCCTTCCCCTAGCAATTCATTCAAACCTATCATGCACAGACGTGGTTCCAACACAAGAATTTCTCTATTATAATTACTTAAATAAATAAATATAAACTAAAAGTAAAACTAAATTAAATAAAAAAAATAAGAAAATAATTATATTAAAGTAAATCTAATAAAAGGAAAGATACAAGAGAACTTCACCCAATCTCCGAAGAGAACTCCAGAACTCCGAGCGAAGCTCTAACTTCTACTCTAACTCACATAACTAAAACACTAATCCTATTCTAAACTACACAAGTGGAATGCTTCTTCCATGAGGTACGAGTTGAACCGGAGGGAACCAGGGGTATTTATAGCCTACTGACGGCAGGGGAGATTTTATGTAACACCCCAACTTTTAGAGCCAAAAAGAAAAAGGAGAAAAGAAAAATAAAAAGGAATAAAAATCACCCCAAATTAAAATTTTTGTCCAACCTCTCACTTTGAAATGAATTTTCAAAAATAAAATTCACTAAATAAATTAAACTTAGTTTGAATCTGAACAATTTTGAAATGTAAAACTTGTGCTCAACTGTTTGCTTCATTTAAAAATATACTAAAAATTTGAAGCTTTTGAATTTACAACAAATAAAAATCAAAGTAGAATTTAATCCCAAATTGATTTTGAAAATTTTGAATTTAAACCTGCATCAAAATCTCATCATATGCATTTCTGGGTTTTGTTGGATTTATTTTGAATGTTTGATCGATTTTTGTTTTTGTTTGAATTTGAAATCTCTTCAAATTCAAATTCCAGAAAAGATCAAACTATTTCTATTTCTCTCGGGCCGCCTCCTCTCTTTTCCTCCTCTGGCCCAGCCCACCTCCTTCCCCTTTTTCTTTTTCCGCAGCCATCCCAGCCCATCAACTCTGGCCCAGGTTCGGTCAGCCCAGCCCACGCTCCCCTCTGCAGCTGACATGCGGACCCCACGCCCGTCGTCTACCTCCGAACGACGCCGGCGTGAATACCGCCGCGCCCATCCCGGCTTGCTCCCCGACGCCGTCCCGTCGCGTCCAAGCTCTAGAGCTCCCGCGTGGAGCACGTGCGCCTTCCCCGCACCGCCTTTTCCCCTCCGTCTTGTCCCATCACGGACCCCGCCGCCCATCTCTGCTTCCTTGCCGCACCCGCCAAGGTTTCCGCCACCGCCTCACTGGCGCCCCCGCCTCTCTGTGCCGCGCCAACCTCCACCGTCCTTAAATCGCCACCGCTCCCCCTCCTCTCCTCTCGAGCCCCATTTCTCTCTCTCTCCCCAAACTCGAGATCCGGCCACCTCTTCCCCATCGCCGCCGTCAAGCCCCGGATCTCCTTCCCGCCTCCCTGACCGCACGGTGAGCATCCGTGCCCGCCTCTCCCTTGTGCACCGTCTCTTCCTCTCTCTGTCTCTCTCTGTCTCTCTCTGTCTCTCTCTCTCCCTCTCTCTTCCCTCACGCGCCCTCCTCCTCACCGAGCCCTTCCGCTCGCCGACGAGCACTATCGTCGCCTATGGGCGTCCCAGCCGCGTCCGTCCTTGACACGAGGCGCACGGCCCTCGCCATGCTCCCCTGCACCTCGCGCGCCTTTCCTCTCCCCTCCCCGTGCACGCACGCAACCATTTCCTCTTGCTCGCCGGAGCGCCGCTCCACTCCGGCGATGCCGCACCGCTGCCGCGTTGCTTCTCGTCGACGACATCAAGCGGGCATAGCTTCGCCGCCGCGCGCTGATTCCCGCTGCCTTAACCTCGCCGCCCCTCCGCCATCCCAGCAACCGCCGGCAAGTATCTCCGGCTGAGCACCGCCGCGCACCCCTTTGTCCGGCCACCTCTGAGCCAGCCCCGCCTCTGCCATCGAGCCCCACCAGTCAGCCGCTCCACCCACTCCTCCTCCCTCCCGTGCACTCGGTCCAGGTGAACCACGGGCACATAAGCCTCTCCGGTCCACGGTGAACCCAGTACACGAGTTGCATCAACCTTTATATAGGTTACTACCTGTATGAAGGCTAGTACCATGAATGTACGAAGAGCACATATACACGCTGTCCCCGTCACTTCATGCATTTATGCTCTTCTCTTCGTGTTTAGCATCTCTCATTACACCAAAAGCCATAGAGTACGATGCATCACCCCTAATGGCCTTTTTAAGGTAACAAAACCTTGTTAAAATAAAACTGGATGCATCATCCGTGTTTTGAGTCTTTTGTTCTTCATTTGCTTTCTATCGGTTTTGTTGGAGTTAATTGGATCTTATCCGGCTCTTTTTGCTCTTTGTTTCCTTTTGCGGTAGTTTATTTATACGTAGTGTTTTATGCGCTAGATTACGCGAGAATCGAGGAAGAGCCAGAAGAATCCAAGTACTCGTCGAGAAATCTCAGGTCAAGACCCGTCGAAAGATACGAGCTTCAAGGAAGGACTCGAAGGCATCAACTTTGACAGAAAAGACTAAAGGCCCAGAACTTAAAGATTAGAAAAGCGATTATCAGGCAAGCCCTAACTCCCTTTGATCATGTTGATCCCATGATTGCAAAATAATCCTAACTAGAGCCTGATTTTTTTTAAATAAACATGCATGGCATTTAAAGGTGATTTAAATGCTAGAAGATCCTAAGTATTATTTGATTGCCATGCCTTGATCCTGATTATCCTGATTCCTTGTTACCCCTAGGAACCAACATAATTAAATTACTTAATGATATGTTGGATTGCTTTGCCGCTTAGGACTATCACCATGTGTTTAACTAATCTTGCTCACATGCTTTTGTGTTAAAATGCGTGAGTCTTGCTGGTGTGTGTAAATGTGAAAATGAGTGGGTTTGGTGATAAAGTGCAACCCATAGTGGGGGATGTTTTGACGGGACCAGGCGAGATAGTCCTCAGTGGGGAGGCTATCTCTGGGACGCCTTTCCTCGTGAGGATTGGCTATTGAAGATGCCTGGTTCGGTCGTATAAGGACCGGTTCTTGTGTCGCCTTGCCTAGCACCATACGCACAGCCACAAGCCATGAATGGGCATGGGATTGGAACCACACCCTACTAGTACTCACCCAGAGGCACGAGATTGCAAAGGAATCCCAGAAGAAGACTCGTTCGTTGGTGGGTGTTCGAGATCTGGCATTTGTGAATCTGGCCATATTATTGATTGTGAAGCCCCTGGTGATGTCCGTGGGGGATGCCGTGGTGGTACCAAGTAGGTACGGGACCTTTAGTAGGACAGTCCAAACCGGGACCCCGGGGAGGACTGGACTACCTTGTGGGGAAAGTTGTGCACCTTCGGCCGAGGTTAAGAATCTATCCGGATAGCCGTGTTCCACGGTATTGGACAATGCGAAAGCAATGGCCACACTATGATTAGACTTCCTGTGTGAGTTATCCTTGGCGTGTTTTTGGAATACACCGGCGTGGAGCCGTGCGCTGGTTTCTGGCCAGCAATTAAAAGTGAGGAACTGGCGGGATTGAACCATTATCTCCCCCAGGACCGACCAACCCCACTATATGATAACAATCTTGACTGTAGTTTGCGAACTGTTTTGATTTCAAAAACAACCCTTGCATAAAGTTGGCTTTCCGCCGATATGATAAACCTCAGCCTCATCCTTGTTTATACCCTTGCATATATTTACCCCTTGTGTTAGGGTTTGCTGAGTACCTTATGTACTCACGCGTTTGCGCCTGTTGTTTTAGTGAAGTGAAGGCTTCGTAGGAAGCGGCGACGTGATGGTTTTCGGTTCTGCTTCTCAAATCTGTCTGTGGCTTTGGGTCGTGCTTTCCGCTGTCTGTGTGTGTCTGCTTCACCTTTAGTTGACGGAAGGACTTGGATTGTTCTGCATCCTGGTCGTACCGCCACTAAAGGCTCAATATATCAGGTATTATACCTATTTACCTATTCGAAGTATGCTTGTGATTACCATATCTGTGTTCCTGTGCGTATCAGCTACTGATCCAGGGATTGATACATGATGCACAGAGTACTCCAGAGATGGGGTACGACAGAGTGGTATCAGAGCAATACTTGACCGTAGAACGAAAACCTAGGATTCGTCGTGCTTGAATAAGACTATTTTCAAAACTAATTGCAAAAATTTTCCATATAACCTCCTCTTTTCTATTTAAAAATCCCTTGCTTCCTACAACCGCAAGAAAAGAGACTCATCCGGAAATGTCCGAGTGCAGAAGCTCTCAAACCAATGGACAACCACGACTACATGACCATAGAAGTGGAGAACGTATCCTACCAGGTGTACCGTGCACCAGACATGGTTCCTAAGCAAGAGAACATGATCAATGCAACTCAAGGCACTGGATCACGGACGACATGCTTCAACTGTCGAGACCCCAGACACAAGTTTGATGATTGTCCTCTGTATCAACCAAACGGTGAAGAAAGAGCCACAGCGATCGACATGGGGAATGATCTACTTCAACTATCAGCATCACCAGAAAAGATTGGATTTTCAGTGCAGGAAAAGCCTGAGATACAGGAAACATGGACTGACGTGGATAATACCAATATGGCGTCAACTCCTATCATCGTCGAATTGCTTGAAAGGTTGAATGGTCTGGAAGAGTCAATAAAGAAGATCTGTAAAGAAGTCACCAAACTTAAGAAAGCTCTGCAGCCCAGGAAGGCTAGCAAGAACCGCAACAAGAAAAGAAAGAACAAGCGTCAGGCATCTGGTCAAGCTACATCTAAGAAGGCCAAGAGCACAAGACTTTATTACTACTGTAGAGAACGTGGACACATGGTAATCAGCTGTCCTTACTACAGACAATAACCTACCCTTTACCAACTAGACAATGCACGTCACGACGCAAGCAGTACAGATCTGCCACCCAATATTGGACAAAAAGGGACCATAACCAAGTAAGATATGTGTCCCTGAAGTCCCCAGAAAGAGAAACCAAGATGGCAATGATTATTGTTGGAGACTTTAACCCCTAAGTTGATAAGACGCCTGCAGAAGCACAGTTTTGCAACTTGTGCCAGAATTTTCCCTAAATAAGTTCTTCATGAAGGCTGATTCAGAGCTTCGCTCAGCATCTTGGAAGAATGTCACCCTCATGTAAGAATAGTAGTACCCATGCATAATAATGGAAGTACGTGTAAGGTACCTTGAGGTCCTGATCAAAAGGATTGACTTAGAGTTGTACATCCTTTTATGAGTCAGGAAAAGGTGTCAGTGCTATCCTGACAAAATATGGAGGCCAGTTATCACTCATACAAGTTGAGTTGGAAAGATGAAAAACTCAAAAGACTCCAATGGTTATACGACACTTACTCAACCAACATCGAGAGATCAAGGCCATGAAGCTCCTTTTTAATGCAGGAGTATGGAGAACAGTTTTCCTTTTAACCGACCAAGTCATATGACCCCATCGATTCTTTTTGGTCAAAGACTATTGGTCGAGTTCTGATGTCAGTAGAAGAACCGATAGTATATCCACCCTTAAGCCTTAACCCTCGTTCGTAGCACGTGAACACCTCAGCCCACAACAAATAAATCGTGTTGATTGTGTGATTCGATGATTTTGTCGATCCTTGTTCCGTATTTCTATGTTTGAGTGCTTCTAATCAAACCAAACATCATAACAACAAAAACTAAAGGTTAATAGCAGCTTAGTGCTAAAATCCCTCTCCTAAACTATACCCAAACCTCTACCAAAGAAAACCCACCGTCAAAGAGGTTTCAGCACAGAGTCAAGACCAATCAAAAGTTTGGCCAACGACAGCTAAGGATCATAGATCAATGGGAAAGTTTGCATAAGGCAGTGCTAAAGATGGGAAAAACATCAGTGCTTGTCAAACGACAACTCCTAAAGAAGAGCTTAACCAAGGAAGCGAATTAAATGACAGTCAAGAAAATGACAAGAAGTTTCAGCCGCCATCACAATTGACCCAGCTCAAAAACCCAAAATCCCGTATTGACCAAGCAACAGGAATTAATGGGTGCAAATCATGGAACCCTCACAGCCAGAGAACTTCGCCAAAATTGAGGCTCAAGTCACCTGTCGGTGATAACACTGGCAAAGATCTATTGGTTACAAATATTGCCTCGAAAATGTTCCCAAAGAGACCTGAGAAAGATCGCCAATGATTTGGACTAAAGTGGTATGTGAACCAACTAAATCAAAAGTTACCTACCTGGAAAGCAACATGAAAAGCCAAACCCTTGGAAAAATGTATTGGTAATACATGAATACTCAGATGTCCCCCAGATAAGTAACACAGAAGGTTACCTGACGAAGACAAAGGCGATCCTCATTAAGCTAAATTTAGAATGAATTCCCAATAGCCAAGAGTTTCTATCAGATGGCAGCCAATGAACTAGGAGAATTAAAGAAACCATTAGCAGAGTTATAAGAGAAATATTTCATCCAACTAAGTTTTCTCCTTGATTATCACCTGTTTGGTTTGTCAAGAAGTGACAGAATGTGCCTTGACTACAATCCAGTTGATGAGGTCACATCAAGAATGGATACCCACAGCCCAGGATCGATGTTTGATCAATCAGTTAGAAAAAGACAAGCTCGTCTCCTTTGGTCTAGAGATCTAGTCATCACGACCTGAAGATCTGAGAATGAGACAAGCATGAGACAGTCTCGTCAGCCAGTAAGGCTTACAACAGAAATACGTGGTATTGGAAGCAAGATACCACGAACTTGCAATGACAAGAGTCGATGGAACTCTGTGCGATGAGAATAACAGCAAGAGGAATAGTGACGGAATATAGGATCACTTAGTCCTGACCGGGATGGATTAAGAAAAAGCGTTGGAAAAGACCACTTACGGAACAGCCAAGAGAAGTCTTAAGCCCCCTAGAAATGCCGTTGCAGTGATGAATGCACTGGATCGCAGAGATAGAAATCTGAGCTACTATCAGAAATCAAACAGTTAAATCTGGCTTTGCCAAGCCAGGCTAGTTAAACACCTCCTGTGTTGAACCATTTATGGACAGTCAGATCTAATTAACTTTAAGGAAGGAGTCATGAGACACAAATATCTGGTACATGACCTAAAGGCATCCCAGTGTTCCACATAAGCAAACCAAGACGACTCTTGGAAAAGAGTTGTGCCAGTAAGACCAACGTCAGAATAAGCCAGAGATGCATCCTTTGGAAACAGTCTACCGGCTATTTCTGCAATAAAAATAAAAAATAGAAAGTTCCTGCTAATGGATTATGCACTCAAAAGGTGGTTAAGCCTTGCATACCAACAGAAGTAACCCGAGGTCAAGGATTTTAAGTGGGGTAGGTACCCCCACCCCTAAAGGCAACAAAGATGGGAGACCTCTCCTACGATGGACTAAGTATACGCCTCTAAATGGTTACGGGTTACAGAAGCCCTTGGATTGCTATGGTGGAATGAATGGATTATGGTCCTGATTTGCACAGAAATAGTCAACGTATCAGAAAGAGAAACCGTAGTTCATGGCACATGAAAAACTTGTGACGACAATCAACATATCAAAAACCCTGAAAGCCTCAAAAGCATCGTTTCCTTCGCAATAAAGGCTGCGAAACAAGCTAACGACCTTGTCACTCGAAATGCCCCGGGACAGCCAAGACCTGGAATGGCTTCATGACATCAACAAGAGTAACCCAAGTGAAAATCCTTTTAAGTGGGGTAGGATTTTCTTCTGGATAACCTAAAAGCCTTAAGACCAAAAACCTTAGGCCAGCCGTCCTCTGCAAAGCGACCGGCATCGAAAATCTTCAGAAGTAAGAAGCTCAATCATGACCATCAGCAGTTCGAAGTCCTCTCACTTTGAAGAAAATCCAATATCAAAGCTCACGACGTCAAGAAGCCTTCGACGAAATTTTGGAGGTTACAACCGCCAAACAAGAAGACACAAGAGGAGTTCTACACCATCCAGAAGACCATTTGAATCTCGAGGACGAGATTCCTTTTAAGTGGGGTAGATCTGCAACACCCCAACTTTTGGAGCCAAAAAGAAAAAGGAGAAAAGAAAAATAAAATGGAATAAAAATCACCCCAAATTAAAAATTTTGTCCAACCTCTCACTTTGAAATGAATTTTCAAAAATAAAATTCACTAAATAAATTAAACTTAGTTTGAATCTGAAAATTTTTGAAATGTAAAACTTGTGCTCAACTGTTTGCTTCATTTAAAAATATACTAAAAATTTGAAGCTTTTGAATTTACAACAAATAAAAATCAAAGTAGAATTTAATCCCAAATTGATTTTCAAAATTTTGAATTTAAACCTGCATCAAAATCTCATCATATGCATTTCTGGGTTTTGTTGGATTTATTTTGAATGTTTGATCGATTTTTGTTTGTGTTTGAATTTGAAATCTCTTCAAATTCAAATTCCAGAAAAGATCAAACTATTTCTATTTCTCTCGGGCCGCCTCCTCTCTTTTCCTCCTCTGGCCCAGCCCACCTCCTTCCCCTTTTTCTTTTTCCGCAGCCATCCCAGCCCATCAACTCTGGCCCAGGTTCGGTCAGCCCAGCCCACGCTCCCCTCTGCCGCTGACATGCGGACCCCACGCCCGTCGTCTACCTCCAAACGACGCCGGCGTGAATACCGCCGCGCCCATCCCGGCTTGCTCCCCGACGCCGTCCCGTCGCGTCCAAGCTCCAGAGCTCCCGCGTGGAGCACGTGCGCCTTCCCCGCACCGCCTTTTCCCCTCCGTCTTGTCCCATCACGGACCCCGCCGCCCATCTCTGCTTCCTTGCTGCACCCGCCAAGGTTTCCGCCACCGCCTCACTGGCGCCCCCGCCTCTCTGTGCCGCGCCAACCTCCACCGTCCTTAAATCGCCACCGCTCCCCCTCCTCTCCTCTCGAGCCCCATTTCTCTCTCTCTCCCCAAACTCGAGATCCGGCCACCTCTTCCCCATCGCCGTCGTCAAGCCCCGGATCTCCTTCCCGCCTCCCTGACCGCACAGTGAGCATCCGTGCCCGTCTCTCCCTTGTGCACCCTCTCTTCCTCTCTCTCTATCTCTCTCTCCCCTCACGCGCCCTCCTCCTCACCGAGCCCTTCCGCCCGCCGACGAGCACTATCGTCGCCCACGGGCGTCCCAGCCGCGTCCTTCCTTGACACGAGGCGCACTGCCCTTGCCATGCTCCCCTGCACCTCGCGCGCCTTTCCTCTCCCCTCCCCGTGCACGCACGCAACCATTTCCTCTTGCTCGCCGGAGCGCCGCTCCACTCCGGCGATGCCGCACCGCTGCCGCGTTGCTTCTCGTCGACGACATCAAGCGGGCATAGCTTCGCCACCGCGCGCTGATTCCCGCTGCCTTAACATCGCCGCCCCTCCGCCATCCCAGCAACCGCCGGCAAGTATCTCCGGTCGAGCACCGCCGCGCACCCCATTCTCCGGCCACCTCTGAGCCAGCCCCGCCTCTGCCATCGGGCCCCACCAGTCAGCCGCTCCACCCACTCCTCCTCCCTCCCATGCACTCGGTCCAGGTGAACCACGGGCACATAAGCCTCTCCGGTCCACGGTGAACCCAGTGCATGAGCCTTTTCCTAAATGAAAATAATTCCTAAAATTCCAGAAAATCCCCGGCCCCTGTACTTTTTACAGATAAGCCCTTGACCTTTTGAATAATTATGTTTGAGCCCTGCATTTTTACAGAAAATACCTAAACTTTTCTGTAATTATATTTTAGCCCCTGTCTTCTTACACCAAGGTCCCTAAACTTTTCCATAATTACATATTGGTCCCTAGAACTTTCTGACCTTACAAATAAGTTCTTAAAACCTTTCTGTAATTACAAATGAGTCCTTTGTAATTACAACCATAGCTCCGATTTGGGCGATTCTTTTGCCCACGCGTTCGTAGAAACGCGTAGTACCCCATAGTACTATTATTGGAGCACCATCTTTGAGCTAGAGACCATCAATGACCCAAAACCCTCTCACCTATTATATCTTTTCCCGACAGTTATGCGATGTCTCACACGTCGCAACTACTATTCACCTAAACCAAACCAATCCTGTGACGCTAGTTATCTAGTACCCTCCACATCACCACATACACCCCGCTTCATCCTTGTATCACCCATTTACTCATTCGCTCGCTAGCATTGAACCTAACGATCTTTTATGTCGTTTCACTTCAAGATCTAACAACCTCCTTCTATCACGACCTCAATTCCCAACCTAGCCTTGATCGATCATCGCTCAATCAACTTAACCTAACAATGCCTGCAACGCCTATTCCAAAGCCCTCGCCAAATCCTACCAAACCTTATCAATTCGTTATCCTCTTTTATAAGTGCCCATTTATTGGATCTTATTAGGAGTTGTTCATTCGTTGTTATCTTAATTGTCAGTTGTCTTTATTTGATCTTGGTATTTTATCTGCAGTCGTGCATTCATGTCATACATGCTCACGTACACGTACCATCGTTGTGCGTCCGACGCATGACGACCAACTTAATCAATAATAACTTAGTCTTAGTAATTAATCAATCTAGTAAGTAATTAGTAGCTAAATCACCATTAGTTAACGATATAAGGTATAGGAGCCCTAAGCTGACACACCTTGTACTTCGTACACGTGTTGCATGAACCTTTATATAGGTTACTACTTGTATGAAGGCTAGTGCCACGAATGTACGAAGAGCACATACACATGTTGTCCCCATCACTTTATGCATTCATGCTCTTCTCTTCGTGTTTAGCATCTCTTATTACACCAAAAGCCATAGAGTACGATGCATCACCCCTAATGGCCTTTTTAAGGTAACAAAACCTTGTTAAAATAAAACTGGATGCATCATCCGTGTTTTGAGTCTTTTGTTCTTCATTTGCTTTCTATCGGTTTTGTTGGAGTTAATTGGATCTTATCCGGCTCTTTTTACTCTTTGTTTCCTTTTGCGGTAGTTTATTTATACGTAGTGTTTTATGCGCTAGATTACGCGAGAATCGAGGAAGAGCCAGAAGAATCCAAGTACTCGTCGAGAAATCTCAGGTCAAGACCCGTCGAAAGATACGAGCTTCAAGGAAGGACTCCAAGGCATCAACTTCGACAGAAAAGACTAAAGGCCCAGAACTTAAAGATTAGAAAAGCGATTATCAGGCAAGCCCTAACTCCCTTTGATCATGTTGATCCCATGATTGCAAAATAATCCTAACTAGAGCCTGATTTTTTTTAAATAAACATGCATGGCATTTAAAGGTGATTTAAATGCTAGAAGATCCTAAGTATTATTTGATTGCCATGCCTTGATCCTGATTATCCTGATTCCTTGTTACCCCTAGGAACCAACATCATTAAATTACTTAATGATATGTTGGATTGCTTTGCCGCTTAGGACTATCACCATGTGTTTAATTAATCTTGCTCACATGCTTTTGTGTTAAAATGCGTGAGTCTTGGTGGTGTGTGTAAATGTGAAAATGGGTGGGTTTGGTGATAAAGTGCAACCCATAGTGGGGGATATTTTGACGGGACCAGGCGAGGTAGTCCTCAGTGGGGAGGCTATCTCTGGGACACCTTTCCTCGTGAGGATTGGCTATTGAAGATGCCTGGTTCAGTCGTATAAGGACCGGTTCTTGTGCCGCCTTGCCTAGCACCATACGCACAGCCACAAGCCATGAATGGGCATGGGATTGGAACCACACCCTACTAGTACTCACCCGGTACCCCCCAGAGGCACGAGATTGCAACGGAATCCCAGAAGAAGACTCGTTCGTTGGTGGGTGCTCGAGATCCGACATTTGTGAATCTGGCCATATTATTGATTGTGAAGCCCCTGGTGATGTCCGTGGGGGATGCCGTGGTGGTACCAAGTAGGTACGGGACCTTTAGTAGGACAGTCCAAACCGGGACCCCTGGGAGGACTGGACTACCTTGTGGGGAAAGTTGTGCACCCTCGGCCGAGGTTAAGAATCTATCCGGATAGCCGTGTTCCACGGTATTGGACAATGCGAAAGCAATGGCCACACTATGATTAGACTTCCTGTGTGAGTTATAATTGGCGTGTTTTTGAAATACACCGGCGTGGAGCCGTGCGCTGGTTTCCGGCCAGCAATTAAAAGTGAGGAACTGGCGGGATTGAACCATTATCTCCCCCAGGACCGACCAACCCCACTATATGATAACAATTTTGACTGTAGTTTGCGAACTGTTTTGATTTCAAAAACAACCCTTGCATAAAGTTGGCTTTCCGCCGATATGATAAACCTCAGCCTCATCCTTGTTTATACCCTTGCATATATTTACCCCTTGTGTTAGGGTTTGCTAAGTACCTTATGTACTCACGCGTTTGCGCCTGTTGTTTTAGTGAACTGAAGGCTTCGTAGGAAGCGGCGACGTGATGGTTTTCGGTTCTGCTTCTCAAGTCTGCCTGTGGCTTTGGGTCGTGCTTTCCGCTGTCTGTGTGTGTCTGCTTCACCTTTAGTTGACGGAAGGACTTGGATTGTTCTGCATCCTGGTCGTACCGCCACTAAAGGCTCAATATATCAGGTACTATACCTATTTACCTATTCGAAGTATGCTTATGATTACCATATATGTGTTCCTGTGCGTATCAGCTACTGATCCAGGGACTGATACATGATGCACAGAGTACTCCAGAGATGGGGTACGACATTTTATAGCCGAAGATGACTTAGCGGAGCCCCCAAGGCAGACCGGCCGGCCCCCCTACTAGTCCTGCCGGCCCTCCATTCTGGTGGTTGGCCACCGCCTTCCGCGTGGACGCTCCAGATGCGTTCCTAGTGTCGGTTTGGAGGCTGGTTACTCTTTTTTTTTTAGGAATCCAACACTTTATTATTCATCTCGAGTATACGAGGTACAGACGCCATCAGGCGGCGACATAAACCACACATGTCTACCTATTACAGCATAGATAGCACTCCTAGCAAGTCGATGAGCATCGACATTAGCTACCCTTCCTTCATGAACGAAGTCAACAACTTCAAACTTTGATGTTGCCGCCTTGGTCTCTTGCACGATGTGGCCATACTGTCCGAGACCAAGGCCCTGGATGCTCCTGACCACACTGCTATTGTCACCAGCGGCCAAGGCCAAGCCCTCCGTCACCGCCAGCGCCTCCATCGTCTCAACCTCATTCATTCCCTCAAACACCACAGCAGAAGCACTGATGAACAAACTTGACCTATCCCTCACAACCGCTGCAACGGATGCTTTACAATTATTCTTTGATATCGCTGCATCAACGTTAATTTTCATCAACCCCGCAGGAGGAGCAATCCATCCAACCTGGCTCACTTGTTGAGCATTACCTCCTGCCTTCGGTTTCTCCTCAGACAACTCCAGATCCTGGACAAAACGATTTACAAAACAATGCATGCAGAAAGGGCTTTGAAAGGAATTTTCATGAATGGCTTGTCTCCTTGCATACCAAATAGCCCACATCGTTACCAGGACCCGTATTAAATCATCTTGCTTCAGTGTCTTCAGCACCACCGCCAGCCAACCCCTGGCATCATTATGTTGGATCTCACACAAATGTTCACCTCACGCTCCAGAGCCCACACACACTTGGACATATGACAGTCCACTAGCGAATGTTTCCATGAGTCATGTGCTCCACACAAAGCACAAGCACTCTGAGTTTTCATGTTGGGGCGGTTATGGTAGAGTAAGGACCAAGTTGAGGCCGAAACAGCCCACTCTGCGATGTCGGTTGGTCTTCCACCTTGATGGGCACTTAGGCTAGATGTTTTGAGGTGTATGTAGCCCACTGGAGGAAGATCGGGACCAACGGAGACAAGAGTATGCCGGCCGGCCTAAAGTTGGGCCGGCCGGCCAACTGTTTTTCAGCCTGGCGCTCAATTTAGGAATTGGCGTAGCTTCTGCTCCTGGACTCCGAATTGGGTGATTCAAAAGTCTATGTTGACTATCTCGACGAGGGCTTTGACATGGAGGGATCAAATCTCTGATATGAATAATTATTTATTGATTTCCGTGTCATTCCTTGTTTCTTGCTTTGAGCGATGTGGAGATGTCGGATTAACATAACTAATTGCTAGAAGTAAATAGATGTAAGATTAATATATAGGAATCTTGTCTCTTTCTCGTTGTTCTCCCAATGTAACTTCGACTCTCTATTTATTTATCTTGGATTATATGGTGAGTGCCACCCATATCTATCATGTATCCTTTTACCCCGTCTCAAGTAATGTTATGTTATTTTGCACAATAAGTATACATTTGTTACAATTCAATTTCCTATCGCTCATCTCTACCGAGAAATAAATACGATAACCCTAGAATACTCTAAGGTTAAATGCTACAATGATGATCCGTGCGCTTGCGGAATTAATGAATATTAATTAAACGCATAACAACCGCCAACAAGCATTTCTGGCGCTTTTGCCGGGGAGGTAGCTGCTAGGATTTTGAATAATAACATTGTAAACTTGTTGTAAAAGTAACATTACTTACTTTTACGGGCTTACCCTTGTCCTGTTTTCTTGTTGTGGAACTTTTTAACATGACCGTGCATGACTGGTTTCGACCTACCAGACAACTTCCACTCCGACCCAGAGCAGCTCTTTAGAAGGGCGATTGCAAGACTCACCCCTCCTTCCGCACGTACGACTTCCAAAGCTCTGGCAGTCGAAGGATCTTCTCCACCGGTCATTGACCCTACCGCTTCAACCTCAACTATCACCAACATGGGTGACCCGGTCGAGAAATTGATCCATCAGTTTTCCGCACCAACAATGGAGAACATCTGCGTGGGACATTTCCCGCGCCTCAACAACAAGGACTACGAGCTAAAGCCGGCCTTGCTCAACATGATCTTGGCCAGTCCTTTCTATGGCAAACCTTCAGAGGATGCAAACTCTCACCTCCATAGGTTCCTCTTGACGTGCAACACGTTTACACGCAAGGATCAATCTCAAGAAAAGATTCGCTTGCAGCTCTTTCCATTTTCACTGTTAGGAAAAGCCCTGCAATGGTTCTATGCGATCTTTGAGGCTCTCAACACCTGGGAGGCGTGCTCAAATGCCTTCCTTGCTAAGTTCTTCCCGTCGGTCAAGAAAACTGCCCTGCGCAACAAGATTACGGGTTTCCAACAGCTCGCAGATGAGTCCATCTCCGAAGCTTGGACAAGGATGCAGGACTTTGTGCTCGCATGCCCACATCACGGCATGGAACCATGGCTCCTCATCCAAAGCTTCTACCATAGACTAAAATCCACTGCGAGGGAGCACCTCGACGCCGCTACGGGTGGCTCCTTCTTCTCTCTTAGCGTAAAGAATGCTAAGAAGCTGATCGAAAAGGTGGTGGCCAACCAAAGCCACGACGAACGCCAAGTGCTCCCAAGGAAGGGTCGACGAGTACATCAAGTGGAGGCCTTGGACATGCTTGCGCTCAAGCTTGATCAAGATCTTGACAAGATGAAGTCCCCGCATGACGTGTGAAGAGTGTGGCAACAGAGGGCACGTAGGAATTCATTGCCCGAACGCCATCGAGGAATGCAATTTCCTCAACAATGGCAATGGATTCCGTCCCCAGAACAACTACGGATGGAACTCCAAACCTAACCTCTCCTTCAACAAATATCCGGGAGGTAATGGTAATAGTAACTTCTCTCGCTATGAACCTCTATCAAGGATCTAGTGCTCGGCCAAGTTAAGATATATGATGGCATTAGTAAGAAATTTATTTCTACTGATAAGGCCTTGGAAAGTATAGATGCTAAGCTAGAGTCGTTCAGCACTACATTGCAAAACCAGCTAAGCCATAATAAAATGCTAGAAACAAAAATTACACAAATTGCTTCAGCTGTACAGTGTCCTAGTGTGGGTAGACTTCCGGGGCAATCTGAAGTCAACCCCAAGAAGAATGTAAATGCAATAACCAACAGGTGTGAAGAAAGATATGAGGACTCTCCATTCCCCGAAGATGCAGGGAAGAAGGATCTTCGATGCCCGGGCATTCCATGCTTGGTCAACGAGGGGTGTTTCTCCCGAGCACTGTGTGATGTAGGAGCAAGTGTGAGCATCATGCCGAAAGCGATACATGACTGGTTGAACCACCCATTATCTCCGACGATGATGCGTATACAACTTGCAGACCGGACATTACGCCTTCCAGAGGGGATAGCCAAGAATGTCCTGGTTCAAATCAAGAATCTCTTTGTCCCTATTGATATTGTTGTGCTAGATATGGAGATAGACGACAAGATCCATCTCATCCTTGGGAGGCCATTCTTGAGCGCCACCAACGCCAACATCAACATGGGGACAGTGGAGATACACTTGGACTTCAATGGCGGAGAAGAAACATTCAACTTCAAGCCCAAGATTGAACAGGGCAACCAAGTGAGGGTCTTCTATAGAAATAACCCAAGAGAAGTGGAGAAGATTGAGATCACTCCACCCATGCCGCAGCCAGACATGCTCCTCACACACATAAGGAACTACCTGGCAAGAGAAATGGAAAGACAACCAGCCAATTATTGGAGAAGTCTGAAGAAAGTACCCGCGCAGCCCAAGTTGCCACAAGCACCCTCAGCACTTCAAGAAGAAGCATGCGAATCAAAGTCGCCAAAGAAGAGGAGAGCTAGGCGCTCCAAGAACAAACGGGCAGCAAAGGTACCCACAAAGGAGAGTACAACTTTGACGCCTACAACAATGGTCGCCGCCACCAGCACAAAGAAGTCAACCAAAGTGTGGCGTAAGAAAAAAGGAACCTCTACACCGCTAAATTCTCCGGCGAGCGAGGTCTAATCAAGCTGAACAAGAGGGAAAATGTCTAGCTCATAGACGTAAAAATGAGAGCCCTCCGATTGGGGTGGCCATCCCAATCGTTATCCTTTAGCCAGGCCTGGAACATGCTTTTTCATTAAACTTAGAAAACAAAATAAAAACTATAAAATATAAAAATACCAAAAATAGTGAAATTCCCGGCAATGCCCATTAGGGGCTAGCCATATGTATCACCCTCATTCTTTTTGTAGGTACAAGAAGGATGGAGGAAGCGGCCTATTCGAGCTTAAGCCTTGCAAAGGCTCAAGCTTGGGGAGGACCCGCAGGTAAGTTGGCGATTCAATACAAGCTTAAGTCTCGCAAAGACTCAAGCTTGGGGAGGACCGCAAGTAAGTATTTCTATCGATTAATAAATACTCCCTATTTCGAATAAAATGCTAGAATCTTGGTGAATGCTGCACTTAAAGGAAATGATGATTAGTTACATGATAGCTCCCCTTGTGTAGCATTGATGCAACCTCTACTCCTGATATGCGTGTTATTTATACTTGAGCATAGTCACATCACTTGTGTTGCTACATTTTTGTGGGTTGCATACATCACACGAAGCCTAAGTATTGTGGACTATGATATGGCATGAATAAGACTTTTTGCAATTTCTTAGCATGGTAAAAGTCCAGAGATGTCTTTCATTCTAATTGCTGCAAGTACCCAAAAACCCTTTCGTTTTGGAACACTTCCCTTGTGAGGATTTATTTACCTACCAGAGCCATATCATACAGATATTCGAGACAGCCCCACTCATAGCCATTTGCTCATGCGTTGAGTTTTGTTAAGGTTTAAATGCTTTTGAGAGTAAGCACTCTAAATCTCGGTCATTATTCCTTCGCGTGAGTTTTTTCTTTTCTTTCCCCCAAAAAGGAATGTTTGAAAATTCAAACATCTCCATACCATTCCACCCATGTGTGCAAAACCCTTGGTCTACATCAAAAAGCTCAAGAATATTTCAAAATGCTCATGAACCTATCATCACTATTGCCTTATGCATCATGGAGTCTAAAAAAAAGATTCCATGGATTGCACTCAAAAAGGCATTATGGTTCTTATCATAAACATCTTGAGCATGAGCATACAAGAAGACCAAAGTTTGCAAAACCATCTCCATCAGTGTGTGTTCATCTTCTCCCCTCCATCACCATTTTCCATATGACCGAGATATAAAGAGTTGCTATGTCTCTTAAAATTTATTCTTTAACTTTACGACATACGCAAGACAAATGTGCATTTCTTACCAAGCTCCACATATAAACCAAATTTGGTAGAAGGTAGGATTTGAGTGAGAGTTGGTAGGAATAGACTCACTAGAGGGAAGGGAAGTGTGAACTAAAGCAAAGGAGAAATTTTACCTTGTCTTGCAGCACATAAAAACTCTGGACTTGAACCTGCTGGAATTGTTTTGTCCAAAAGTGTTGTTCTAGTTTCCAATGCTTTGTGACAAGGTAAAGCATACACGCCCCACACATGTGCAATACTTGTGAATATTCCGTGCTCTTGTATACTTACCACCATTTAGGGAGTACGTGGTTGCATCTTTATTACCCATGGGGCGCTGTCTTTATAACTCCTAATCCATCGGTACCCCGGGTTGTTTGCTCGAGGATGAGCAAAGGTTAAGCTTGGGGAGTTTGTTGGCGGTCGTTAAATCGCCATTCGACCTCCAACATATCGGTAAATAAAGGTTATTCACCAAGATTCTATGCATAGTAGTTAGGAACTAACATACTTCCACGAGTTTTGGTGATATTTGGATGCAGGAGCAAATAATGGAGGAAACAGGGCCTGTGCAGAAGAAAACACAGGCCGGCCGGCCCCACCATAGGTCGGTCGGCCCCCCTTGGCACCCAAAGGCCTCGGCCTTCCTCCAGCAGGCTATACACGGGCTAAAGCTGCAGAAACCAAAGCCTGTTTAGCAGAACTCCACCTGACATACCAGCTGGTGGGCTGTTTGGGCCTCAACTTGGCCCTTACTCCAGTTCTGCCGCCCCCACGAAGTAACTGACCTTCAGACCGACTTCAGGAGGCAATCAGGGACGTCCAGGAGCGAGGCAGTGGCGAACCGCCACATCGAACGGCCAGTCGGCCCTCCTACTAGGTCGGCTGGCCATGCCTTGGCGTGCCCGCCACTCCACCTCGCACTATAAAGTCCCCCCTGTCCTAAGGAACCTATAAATACCCCTGGGGTCCGCAGGAACAACTCGCACCTCACTGATCCAAGAGATCAATTACTCATTTGTGTAGAAGTAGAGTTAGTATTGGGAGTTAGAGTAGAGTAGAGTAGAGTGAGAGCTCTCTCGGGGTTCGGGAAGTCTTCTCGGAGTTTCGGTATTGTTCTTGTACTTTAACTCTTGTAGAATTATTCTTTTAGTATTTATATAATTATTTAGTTTATTCTTTATTTATTTCTTTTAGTTATTATTTTCTATTTAAGTTTATTTACTTAGTTAAGTTAGTGTTCATAGAAGTCTTGTTGTGGGTTTCGTGATTGTGTCTAAGTAGTATGAGTGAGTGCTTTGCCGGAACGGAGTCCGCGCTTAGTGAAAGCTATGCTACATTCTTAGATAGGGCTGCTCTCTCGATTAAGGGTAGTTCCTCTAGGCGAGTTGTAAGCGTGGCGCTTAGAGCTTTGCCTATGCACGATTGGCGTCTGCTTTTACGGAGGATGGTAGCCCCACGTGTGACAGGCGTGTTTAAGCCTCTGCAATCCACCACGTTCAAAGGCGTACCAACCGGATTTTCAATAGCGGTTAGTTCCCAAGGTGAACCTGATGTTCTGGGGTTCATTAAGCCTTGGCATAATGGCCGTGCTCCGAAACGACATGACTTGTATGTACATAACCTTAGCTATAGTACATAATCTTATAGAACTAATTGCTAAAAGTAAATAAAAGCAAGATTAACATATAGGAATCTTGTTTCTTTCTCGTTGTTCTCCCAATGTAACTTCTACTCTCTATTTATTTGTCTTGGATTGTATGGTGAGTGCCACCCATATCTATCATGTATCCTTTTACCTCATCTCAAGTAATGTTATGTTATTTTGCACAATCAGTATATATTTGTTACAATTCAATTTCCTATTGCTCCTCCCTGTGGAGAAATAAATACAACAACCCTGGAATACTCCAAGGTGAAATGCTACAATGGTGATCCGTGCACTTGTGGAATTAATGAATATTAATTAAACTGCATAACAACCGCCAACAGTAGCGCAGCCGGTGGTGGCCAGATCATAGTTTCAGCAGCAGAAACCGGCGCCCAATGGTGGATCTGGTTGGGGTTCTGTAACGTGCCTCGATATGCCAGGCGATGCGGCTTCGGCGGCCGCCTGCGGCGGTCGTTCGGTCTTGTGAACCTCAACGGCGAGTTGCGGCTTCCCAAGGCGGGCTGCGGCATCGTCGGAGACACTGGAAAGGCGCGGTAGCCGTAGGCGGGAGATGTGACGGCACATCTCCATGGGAGTCACTAGGATAAAGAGGGAAGCCATGGATCCGTTCAGGGAGGCTCTTCATTTGAGCTAGTGCAGATGTTTTTCATGGAGGCATGTCTGTGGAGATGACGGGTGTATCGTTTAATTTCTCTAGTCCAAAGACCTGTTGCTGCATTGCGGGTTACTTTACTCTATCATCAGCTCATTGTTGGAGTGCCTTACTTATGTTGGTGGTAATTGATGCAACAACATGGAGGTGGAAGTTTTGTTAGAGTTTGTGGCAGTCTGCGGTGGCTAGATCATCGTTTAGTTGAGGCCATCAAAGCCATGGAGATGGTTGTTTGCCGACTTCTTACACTAGTTTTCTTTAGAGTGAAGTCCATAGCCGGTCCCTTAACTTGTTTGGGTGTGTCGCTTAGATCCCTCTACTTAGAAAATGCTGATTGAGCATCCTTAAATTTGTTTTGTTGTGTCACTTAGGTCCCTAGTACTTATATTGATATCAAACTTGTTTGATTGTGTCACTTAGGTCCAGCTAAGCTCAAACTGACCCGACATGACACATCTAACTGAAATGTTACTTTTCTCTGAGACCAGATTAAAGGTAATTCTTTCCTGTATTGGTAAAAGTTTTTAGCGTCTTCATCACAAACTAGAACTTTCGCATGTACTTTTGAGCGGTGCAAAAATTTGTCATCATACTTTAGATTTCATGTGTATTTGTTATCATTTAGTAATTGCACTTTAGATTTTACATGTAGTCATTCATATTATTCCTTGTCATTAGTTACACACACATGTTGCAATAGGCAGCATGACTTTTGTTTCTTTTCAAAAGGGAATAAGTCCATATTATGCCCCTCAACTCTTGCAGGATTCTAAAGATCAACCCTTAACTACTATATCAGGAAACTTATACCTTCAATGAGAACAAGTATATATTTATCCATCTCAAATGTATATGTCAAATTCTAATTTGTGATAAATATGCAAAAAGATAAAAAAAATTAAGGGTATATCAACACAACCACCACCTTAAATATAGTATCAATACAATTGCATGCAACACACATTCCATGTCAGATGTGCCACAACAATTTGTTTTGATCTTATTTGGACCTAACTGACATCGTCGAACAAGTTTAGGGATGTCAATATAAGTAGAGGGGCCTAAGAGACACAGTTAGACAAGTTTAGTGATGTCAAAATAAGTAAAGGGACCTAAGTGACATAACAAAACAAGTTTAAGGATGTGAAGTCAACATTTTCTACGTAGAAGGATCTAAGTGACACAGCTGAACAAGTTTAATTACTGGCCATGCACTTTACTCTTTTCTTTATCATGTCGATGGTACTTGTTCTGGATCCTTGGTGCACAAGGACAAGAGACATGGATTTAACAATGCATCTGCAAATATGTTATGACGGAAGAGCAAAAAGCATCGCGTGGAGCACGAGGAGGTGATTCACTTCCACACGCATGACTTCAAATATCATGCAATGAAAGCATCACGCGGTGCGCTGGGAGGGGTCAAACCTCCGCACGACCTTGCCTGTTGGAGTCTGGATGTCATTGATCATGCGTTGTTTAAGTAGCCATAACAATTTCCTGTAAAGAAGCAACTTCTTCTAAGGATGGAGATATGGCTGCAACAATAGTGATCAATGGACATCATAGGAATTTTAGAGGTGTTGAGCTTGATGATAGAGTTTCTTTATTTTTTTAGGTGTGTAAAGGCTGATTTGTATTGGCTCTCCTCATTTGTTTGACATGTAACGACAAACTGGACTTTAGTTGTGCAGCGTCCAAAATATAATTTCACCTCCAAATAAAAGTTTTCCTTTATCTAAACTGACACAATCATGGTAAACATTTGTGAAGTAAAGAAAAGATATTTCATCGTTGTTCTGAAACTAGTTATCATTGATTCATCATCCCCCCATTGTACGTAGTTCATAACTATCTACGACTGAAGTGGGCGAAAAAAAAAAGGCCGGGACTTTCAGACTTACCTTTTTTGGACTTTGAAAAATAACTTTGCTTTACTGCAAAAAATTCAAGGAATAGAGCTATCTTTTTTTTATGGATAACGGAATAGAGCTATCTTATGCTTGGTCCTTTTGTCAAAGACAAAAACCCAGATGAAAGCTTCCCTATTGAGTTGCATGCACCAACCAACTTACCCAAAAGTCTAAGCTGATGGAAAAAGATAAGCAATCAACTTATGCTCCCTTAGACCGCAAACGTGGAGTATTAGAGTGGGTTACAATTTATTTAACAAATCGCATCAGCTAGGATTTGAACTCGAGACTTCTGGTCCTGATAATATATTAAGTTGCATGCACCAACCAACTCACGCACCAGCTTAAGCTTATGAGAAAATGTAGGCAATTTACTTGTACTCCATCATTCCCTACACTGTTTCATGAGCTTATTGTTAAGGGTATAGCAGACATATAGGACCCTATTGTCAGTGGCGGAGCCTCGGGGGGGGGGGGGGGGGGGGGGGGGGGGGGGGGGCAGGGGCCGTGCCCCCCCCCCCCCCCCCCCCCCCCCCCCACCACCAACGTGGGAGCAAAAAAAAATTTAGTTGGCCTTTAACAGATAGATTAAGCTAATCAATTGTTGCATGGGCTTCGGGCCTGCTAACGTCTGCATTGCTGCCTAGTACCTACGGCCTTACCGATCGAGACGACGAGATCAAGATCACGTATCACCAGCGGTAACTTGCATTAGCGCTATGCCGCCGCCGCCACCGCCCGCTGCAACGCACGCCTGCAGCCCGGCACTTGGCCGCACGTCGCGGCGGCATCCCGGCACGTGACAACGCAGACCCGGCGACAAGCAAGAACGCTACGCTACTGCCTCTTGCTACTTAGTGCTAACAACCAAAGCACAACCAAAGCAAGGTAAGACTCTTTCTGAACTATTGAATTTCTTCTTTATTCCATTCCATTATATCCTTATAGCTATTGTAATGCTATGCTAACTAATATACAATTTTGATTAATCATTGAAACTTATGTCAGTTTCAACTGACAACTGCAACAACAGAACGTGCTTTCTCGGCAATGAAGCTTGTTAAGAAAAGGCTTCAAAATAAAATGCGAGATGGGTTTCTAAGGGATTGCTTAATTATCTATATCGAGAAAGAGATTGCAATTGAGTTCACAACTGATAGTCTTATTGATGACTTCAATGATATAGAGTCGTAGAGTACGACTAGCATCATAGCATGAAAGATTAGATTTCTTAAACATTTTTTTCCAGCTTTTTCCTTTTATGTAACGAGACTACACAAATCTTGCGCTGCAAATATTTAATGCACACATATATAGTGAGAAAATTGTGTTATATATAGTCAACATACTATCGTTGTTGACAATCTATGTTACTATACGTCGATCTTGTTTGGATGCCACCCCCCCCCCCCCCCCCCCCCCCCCCCCCCCCCGCGTATAATTGCTAGCTCCGCCCCTGCCTATTGTTGTATTGGGTCATGTAAACCCATATATATTGCCTCTATGAGGGTTATTATTCAACAAAGTTCGTAATAACACTTGTCCGTAGACCATTATCATTCTAGGTAATTTACACGACAGGTGCATGAAACAGTAACCTGCTTTAAAAATATCAATTCATTTAATTATATATATGGAGAATAAAAGAGTCTGAGAAGCAAGCGAAGATCTGCAGGCAGGTTGTTGCAAGCCAAGAAGCAACTCATCGTGGAGTTATTTGGTTGCTACCCTGACTGAGATCGGCCCGAAATCGCAAAATTCACTTTGAACTAGTCCAAACTGATCATACCAATCTCTTCTATATCTATAGTTCCTTAAGAATCAAATATGGTGTATTCAGGCCCAACACATTTCCCTCAGGATCACTCGGATGTATTCAACTTGGCAATCGACAAACGAGTAGCAGCCACTTATAAAGGTCGGGGCACTGCACCATGGAGCAACAGAGTCCTTGCCGACCATTACGCGAAGGATCTACACGATCCGCACACCGCCATGCACAATCCGCACGCCCCAGCGCATTGTTATAGTAATAACTCTCGTTGGACTAAGAAAGGAAGTTCTAGAAGAACGTATTCTATTCTTAGTCTATATGTGGGCAATTTACCAAAGGAGTTCCTATCCTAGTAGGAAAGGAGAACCTCCACCCTGCATATAAATAGTGGAGCACGCCAAGCATTGTAATCACCAGTTTATTCTGTATAATAAAGAAGAGGCTCCAGCCTATATTGTGTGTTGTCTCTTGTCTACTTTGTGTGTTGTTCTCTACCGTCGATAGTGTTACCACAACACGTTATCAGCACGCTCTTCCACTGAGCGCAAGAAGTCGACGAGAAGAGGAGAAGTCGCCGAGTCCAGGAGCCGCCGCCTCGGAAATTGCACCGCCTTGGGATTCGCACCACCTCAGGAATCGAGCCGCCTTGATTTCCATCCCTCGACGACCTCGATGTCCGCGCCAACGCGAAGCTGTTGACGGGAACGGGAACGACTACACTGCGTCCTAACTACACGGCATCGAGCTTCACCTGCATCAACGAGAACGACTACTACAAGCCCGAAGGTATCTAGCAGATCGATCTTGTCGTTCTTTGATCGCTTAGACTCGTTGCAGTCTAGGATCGGTAGAACCCCCACGAATCTGGCCCAGGTTTTTTCTAAACCTGGTTTTATTGCGTCCCTACACCTAGTGTTGTTAGGGCAACAGAATTGAAAAGAAAAAGAAAGAAAATCACAGGGAGGGGCTTGTAGCCGCCACCATCGCCGTCGTTCATCGACAGCGGTCACTCGTACATCTGGTGGCTCGAAGGCCGCACCCGAGCCGCATGCGTGCTAGACTTGCACGCCGCATCGCGGACCCGAGCCACAGCTTGGGCTCGGGCTCGGGAACCTCGCTCGTGAGGCCCGCCGTCCCCACCGCCGCTCCTCGGCGCCGCCGCACGCAGGCGCCGCCCGCCGCGACCCCAGCAGTGGGTCGCCGGCCACCGGATCTGGGGGCGGGGAAGCCGGATCTGCCACCTCCGCCCCCACCCGGGACTCCTCCGCCGCATGGGGACCCCAGGACCTCATCCTCGCGAGCACGATGGCGGGAGCTCGGAGCTCGACCGCCACCGCCGCCTCACCGTCGCCTCCAGCTGAGGCCCGACGGTGCGCGCACCTCGCCGCCGTCCCGCGACGCCGCGTAGGGCCCGCAAGCTCCGCTGTAAGGGCTCGCCCGGGGGCTACCACGCCGCGATGCACGCGCGCGCTCTGCTCCCCACCTCGCCGTGCCATGGCGTCGCCCTCGGCTGGCGCCGCCGCGCTCGAACGCACGGGCCCGCGCCTCCGCCGCCGCTCTCGGAGAGGAGGAGGGAGGGAGAGAAGTGAGGGGATTAGGGTTTCCAACCCTATCCCCTCGCCTTTTATACCGGCCGAGGCAGGCCGGGTCTCTGGTGGGCCGGAATGGGCCGAGGCCGGCCCAGTGGGTTGGCCTGATTTCAGAAAAATCGTGAAAAATATGAGGAAATTCGGAAATTTTGCGGAAAACCCCCTGAAAAGCTAGAAATTGAGGTTAAGCCCTGGATTTTTGCAGAAAAGACCTCGAAGTTTTCCAGAATAGAACCCGCAGTTCTAATTTTTTGCAAATTGGTCCAGATTGTTCTGAAATTACGATTTGACCCAGAATTTTTGCAAAATAGACCCTGTAGTCTCTGGGAATTGTCTGTTTCGCAGTTATTTTGCAAATAACACCTCGGGTTTAAGGGAAATTATGTCAGAAACATAAAAACTTGATGTTTTTACTGTTTTAACCCCCTGGTTGTGCGTAATTGCTGTGATTAATGATCTGAAATCATGTTTTTCATGTTTAAGCAACTAAAACATGATTAAAAGTGCCTTTAATCATAGAAACATGGTTTTAGGACTTGCTTTGAGTTTTTAATCCATTACTTTATGCATTTTACCAACTTGTTTACTTGAAGTAAACTTATGTACATTTTTACATCTCGTAGATGGTATACACACTTGACAAAAGTGGTGTTAACTTCCCTGAATGGAGGATCCAAATGCGCAATGAGCTTGAAGACGAGAAATTGTTGCATGTGATTTCACCACATGATGGTTCATATCCTACACTTTCTGAAAAAGTTAAGGCAAGGATATACATCAATCTACGTCTCGATCCATACTTGAAGGATTGGTATTCATCGATCGAAGATCCTGAAACACTTTGGGATACGCTTTATGCAAGATTCAAGAAGGAAATCTTGGTACTAGCATCCAGAGCTAATTAATAAGGAATGGAATGATCTGAAATATTCCAATTTCGACTCGTTTGAAGATTATGATGTAGGGCTCAGAAGGATTGCCCATGATAAATGGATGAGTGGTTCTATCATCACAGAAGATGACATGATCCAGAAGACACTCGATGCAATCAATCCTAATGAGGATGTGCAATCGGATAAGTTCTCTAGCTATGAATATTCAACGTATGAAGAACTAGCTAAAGACTTAATCTGGGACCAAGCAGCCTGTAAGCGGGACTACTTGCATGCAGTCATGGAAAGTCCTCACAACCTGAAGTGTGGCAAGTGTGGATTACCTGGTCATTTATCCAACACATGCGAATCTCCACTCTACATCAAGAAGATATTCAACTCATATATCAAGGAGCATGAGATTAAGAGAACAGAATTCTCTATATTCGATTGTCTCTTTGAAAATCTTGAAGATAATGAGATGGAATATTCAGATAATGAGGAAGATGAGCAAATGGCGCCTTATGAAGATAAGGAAATCATTTATCAAGAAGATAATGATGCCAATGATCTTGAAGATAGTGATTTGGATAACTATAATACCAGATATGAATCCGATGATGAACCAGAAATTATCGTCTTGTCGGATGATGAATAATGATGTACATAGGAACTTGTAGTTTTCCAAAGTTGTAATACTATCTAGTAGATAGTCAAGTAGTAGCTATGCATTTAGTTTAAAATTCCCGCATTGAATTTAATGGATTAATGTAATCTCTAGTAGAGACCTCGTTTTTATACATAGTCTTGAAGTCTATGTGAGCGCCTTGGTTTTTCTTTACCTTGTCGTTATTTGGCTTTTCTTGAAGTATTTGCCTTTTGTTTTTGCCTTGAAGTGTAGTACAATAGAAGAGGAACTATGTCTTGTAGACTATTGCACGACCAGCACAGTTCTTAGGGATACTCGTTATTTCCATACTCTCAGAAAGTATGAGGAGGGAATAACGACTCTCATTGGAAATGGGAGAAGGATAGTAGGGTCCGGAAGAGCAACCCTTACACTCCCTAATGAAACGACATTAGTAATCCAAGCAGCATTACTATATCCCAACACAACTAGAACGTTGTTGAGCTTCAAAGATATCCGTGCAAATGGTTTCCACGTAGAAACTAATGATGATAATGGCGAAGAACGTCTTATCATGACTAAGAAGCACGGAGATCAGAAGACTGTTGTGGAAAGTTTCCCCTCTTTTAAAGAAAGCATGTACTACACTTATGTTAAACCACCTAATGGCTTAGCTGCGTTCAAAGTGATCTTAAAGAATCACGAGCCACACAGAATATGGCATGACCGTCTTGGACATCCAGGGAAGGATATGATGGGCAGAATCTTGAAGCATTCTTGTGGTCATGAATTGCAACCGAAATAATTTCCCAATCATCTTGAAGATTTCTTTTGCGCAGCATGTGCAATGGGTAAATTGATAACTAGAACCTCAAAATTAAAGCTTCATGCAGAAGATACACCATTCCTTGAAAGAATTCAAGGTGATATCTGTGGACCTATTAGTCCCTTTTCTGGGCCTTTTAGATACTTCATGGTATTGATTGACGCCTCCTCGAAGTGGAGTCAAGTATGTCTATTGTCCACCAGAAATCATGCTTTTGCACGCCTTACATCCCAAATTATTCAATTGAAGAATAATTTTCCCGAGCATAGAATTAAATCCATTCGCACGGATAATGCCGGAGAATTTACCTCGAAGGTATTCGATGACTATTGCAAGTCATTGGGAATAAAGGTAGAATATTCTGTTCCTCACGTGCATACGCAAAATGGTTTAGCGGAATCGCTAATTAAGAGGATCAAGTTAATTGCAAGACCACTACTACAGCATAGTCAGCTACCTACCACTTGTTGGGGGCATGCTGTTCTACACGCTGCTGCTCTCATACAACTTCGTTCATCTGCTAAAGTTGATGATTCACCACTTTCAATAGTGCAAGGGAAGATACCGAATATCTCTCACTTGAGGAAGTTTGGATTACGTCCCTATCCCACCACCTCAGCGATCGCAAATGGGAGCTCAACGTAAACTTGGAGTTTATGTGGGATTTGAGAGTCCATCGATCATAAAGTATCTTGAGCCACTCACCGGAGATTTGCATATGGCTCGATACGCTGATAGTATCTTCAATGAAGACCATTTCCCAGCATTAGGAGGAGGATCGTACCTCAAGAAAGAATGCCGAGAAATAGAGTGGGAAACTTCTGGAATCCAAGGAATGGATCCTCGCACTATGGAAGCTGACCAGGAAGTTCAGAAAATCATCCACTTGCAGAGAATTGCTAATGAATTGCCAGAGACTTTCACTAATACACAGGGACTTACGAAATCTCACATACCAGCAGCAAATGCACCAGAAAGAATTGAAATACCACATGAAGTGGGAGCTCAAAAGGAATTCCAAACTCGAGCCTCTACCTCACTGGCAAGGAATGCTAGGAAGAGGGGGAGTGAACCGGTTGCAAGGGTCTCGAAGAAACCCAAAGTACAAGCGCAAGCTAAACCTCCTAGGAGACGTCCGACGGAGAGTAAGCGTAAGCTTGATACTAATGAGATACCGTCCTAGTGAATGGTGAAGAGAATGTACATGAAGTACCTAGCGTACAAGAAGCACCTAGACCGGATAATCCAGATCTGAATACACCTGTAAGTGATGATCTGGACCATGATAGAATCATGAGAACTCAACACATTATGTTGAGACAGGAGAAAGGTATGATAGAAGAGCTAAGAATGTCGACATATACTTTGTAGAGGAGATTGCCCACAACATTGATGAGGTTGAAGAACCCAAATCAATGAAAGAATGTAAGAAGCGTTCTGATTGGCCAAAGTAGAAAGAAGCAGTCACTACAGAACTAAACTCGCTTCACAAGAGACAAGTCTTCGGACAAGTCTGCCTCACCCCTGAAAGAGTGTATCCCGTAGGATACAAATGGGTATTCGTCCGGAAGAGAAACGAAAAGAATGAGGTCGTAAGATACAAAGCAAGATTAGTAGCTCAAGGTTTCACGCAGAGACCAGGTATCGATTATGATACCACATACTCACCTGTAATGGATGGAACCACATTTCGGTACTTGATCTCTCTAGCAGTGAATATGCAAATGAAATTGATGGATGTCGTGACTGCATACTTGTATGGGTCATTGGATACGGAAATCCACATGAAGGATCCTGAAGGAATCAAGGTCCCGAACGAAGAAGAGTGTAACCTATATAGTGTGAAGTTGCAACAATCACTATATGGTTTAAAGCAATCTGGAAGAATATGGTATAACAGGCTTAGTGAGTTCTTCTTGGAAAAGGGATTCCCGAAGAATGATGATTGTCCTTGTGTATTCATTAGAAAAACAAAGATGGGATATTGCATAATATCTATCTATGTCGATGATCTGAATATCATTGGAACCGCACAAGACATCGAGGAAGCTAGTTCATTCCTAAAGTCTGAATTTGAAATGAAGGATTTAGGAAGAACTACATTCTGCCTAGGCTCGCAGCTAGAGCATACCCCAGAAAATATATAATGCACCAGTCGAACTATACCAACAAGATATTAGAGAAGTTCAGAATGGATAGTGCATACCCACTCAAAACCCCTATGGTTGTGAGGTCACTCGATGTAGAGAAAGACCCCATTAGTCCAAAAGAGGAACATGAGCAAGTGTTGGGACCTGAATATCCCTATCTAAGTGCTATCGGCGCGTTGATGTATCTTGCAAATGGTACTAGACCCGATATGGCCTTTGCTGTCAATCTCTTAGCAAGATTTAGTGCAGTTCCAACTAGAAGACATTGGAATGGCATTAAGGAAATACTTAGATACCTTCGAGGAACTGAAGACATGGGGTTATTCTTCCGGAAGAAGGGAAATGTAACCTTAGAAGGTTATACCGACGCCGGGTATATGTCAGACCCACACAAATCATTCTTGCAGACTGGTTATGTGTTTCTCTGTGGTGGAACTGCTATTTCCTAGAGATCTACGAAGCAGACGATGGTGGCTACATCAACGAATCACTCAGAGATTATTGCCTTGTACGAGGCATCACAGGAATGCTCCTGGTTAAGAAGAATCACTCAACATGTACTGAATACATGCGGAATCGAAGTGAGCAAAACCTCTACCATTATCTACGAAGATAATGCAGCTTGTATTGCACAAATACAAAAGGGATATATTAAGTCTAAGGTCACGAAGCACATCACACCTAAATTCTTCTTCACGCATGAAATGCAGCAGAAGGAAGAAATTATGGTGACTCATGTTCGCTCTTGTGATAATCTAGCAGATATGTTCACTAAGGCCCTTCCTGCCCGCTCCTTTGAAAAGCATAGGCATGAAATTGGAATGAGGAGGCTTACAGAAGTGTGCAGATCAGGGGGAGAACATCCTTGAGCACATAATCCCTACTACTACAAGTCTAGAAGACATAATAGTAGATTCTAGAAGAATATAGCATTGTACTCTTTTTCCCTCATTGAGTTTTTACCTGAAGATTTCTCAAAAGAGGTTTTTAACGAGACAATGTGTGCAATATAGAGCTACGGTACCATGTACTCTTTTTTCCATTTTTTTCCACTGGGTTTTTATGAAAGAGTTTTTAATGAGATATGTGTGTCGTCGTAAAATGCCCAAGGGGGAGTGTTATAGTAATAACTCTTGTTGGACTAAGAAAGAAAGTTCTAAAAGAACGTATTCTACTCTTAGTCCATATGTGGGCAATTTACCAAAAGAGTTTCTATCCTAGTAGGAAAGGAGAACCACCACCCCGCATATAAATAGTGGAGCACCCTAAGCATTGTAATCACCAGTTTATTCTGAATAATAAAGAAGAGGCTCCACCCTATATTGTGTCTTGTCTTTTGTCTACTTTATGTGTTGTTCTCTACCGTCGATAGTGTTACTACAACACGCATGACGCGGCAACCTGCCGTGAAGATCGCAACGAACTCTGACTTGGACACCACGCAGCTACACCTACAACCTGCTGGCCTGATCACACAAAACGAACGGCGACGCACACGACAGAACTAATCGACCTACGGACTCCACGCAACTCAAACGCCCGGAACGCATCCGTGGCGTGGTTTATTCTAACAGAACGAAGGTTTGATCAATGCTCACATGGTCACCTTCAGTGCCCAGTCGGAGGAATAACAATACCGTCATGCCAGAAGGACATTATTACCAAGCATTGTGTTCTCAAATCATCCAGCATAAACTAAAATTATAGCTACCAACACCGAAACAATCTGCCTTCCCTTGGTAACGATCCTGGAATTCACGGACAGACCCCACATGCACCTCTCATCCAGTTAACACACTAAACAATGCTGTTTCCTTCACACAAGCGTGGATCGATGTACAGTTTAAGGATTTATTTTTTTTTTGCACGAGAAACCGTTGAAGGTAGCCTAGCTACTGTGAGAGGCTGGGGCAATCGGGTCTATCCGTATTGCTGGCAAGGCGAGTAGCGCGGCTGGCATGTTTGCCACCTATTCAACACATCATCCATCTACCCGTTGCCATTACTTTTCCCTCCAAGTTGCTACTGTCCATAGGAACGTTTTCTCTGTTTGAATTCACGGCAAGGTAGCTGTTGTTTGTAAGAACATTGGTGCCTGCACAATAATGTTGCCGCTCATCTTTGATTGTACCTTTTTCTTTACACGAAAATAATGAGGCTTGTATCTGATCCTTCTGTATTTTGGAAAAAAAAAAAAACTCAGACACACTATCTGTAATTTGAGTTCAGATATATCGGAGTGACTAGCAAAACACGGCCAGCGGCGGATGGGTCTGACTCCAGATCTTCCTCAGCGGGATAGGATGGATCAACATCACGGCAAAACTCTGAGCACGCAATTTGGAAGTGTTGCTTAGATGGCATAATATGAGCTGTGGGAGAGAACTGAGGACTGGTGCCATGCCCAACTCCACCCAATTTAGATAACACCTGAAGACCAGGGGATCCACTCCCAGCTTCTGTTGCAGTCACAGTGCCTGTTGTCATAGCATCATTCCTGATGTCTCCCAATCCTAGATGCAGATTACTACACTCAATATACGTAATTCAATAGTTTACTGGCTCTAGCTAGTTCACAATGTTTTTTTTATTGTGGAATAACTCTTGCACACAGGGCTGAAGGTTCAAGCAGTCACAAGCATAATATATACAATCCCACAAGCGTGTGGATGCATTTACCCTTAAAGAAAAGGACATGGCAGTTACTCCAACTTTATGAAATAGAACAATTTTTCGCAAGCTTGTGCCTGTAGCCGTATCACAACATGTATTAATTTCTATGACACGATGATGATACGTAAATTTTCGTGAAGCAAAGAAAAGATATTTAATCACTATTCTGAAACCATTCATCGTTATTCAGCGTTGTCGCATTAGAGAAACTGAAGAGGCAAGAGAAAAAAAAAGGACTTGCGGACCTATCCTTGTGGGCTGAAGTTTGAAAGGGCCATGGGAATTGAACTTGAGATCTAAAGTGTTGAGGCAAGCAAGCAACCACTAGACTAACTTGGCTTAATGGTTTAAACGGCTAACATGTGTATGGAGAGAGAGGGGGGGGGGCGGGGAGGACATGACAGTTATTCCACTTTTATGAAACGGACCTAATCTTCGCAAGCTTTTGCATCTGTAGCCATATTGGAACCTGTTATAATTTCTATGACACGATAAAGGTAATTTTCATGAAAAAAAAGGTGTATTGCTTCAGCATGTTCACTCTCCCACTAAAAAAAGTCTATGAGAGCAAAATTTTGAATATTATAGCCTCTGCTTTGCACTAATTTCACAGTGTTAGCTGTTCCATTACGCATGACTTTGCAAGATGATTGTCTCAGGCTAGCTGTTCCATTACGCATGACTTTGCAAAATTTTGAATATTACTTGTGTCACATTACTTTGCAAAATGATTGTCTCAGGCTAGCTGTTCCATTTCACAGTGTTATATGAAATGCCTACTATGATTGTCAAAGCAAGTTGTAATCCAGTGTCGCAAGTATTTGAACATATTATGTTTACTTTCAGGGTTGTGAATTCATGGCTGTGTGCGCCTCTCCGGAAAAATGTGGATTGTCATCTTAAGCTTTTCCTTTGCTTTCTTATGTGATGCGCCATTCATTCTCTTATGGCATCTGTACCCCAAAATTTTGTTCAGAATATTCATGGTGTAATTGATGTAATTAGACTTGTGTATGCAAATAATGAAATAAGAAAGGAACATACAATTGCATTTTTTTATTGTTCCTCAAGTCTTTCCTGTCGGCTGGAATGGCCATTCCTGACGGTTATGCACTCAGAAATGGCCTCTGACCAGTTAAAGGTCAAACCGTCAGGAGTAACCATCCGGAACCGTCAGGTATGTGTTCCTGTCGGCTTCCCGTCAGGTAAGGTAGACGTTTCCTGACACTGTAGTCCTGTCGGCCCATTCCTGACGGTCACCGACAGGTATGACTTTTCTTGACGGTTTTTTACCCATTCCTGTCGGTAGTTGGCCGTCAGGAATCTCCTGTTTTCTGGTAGTGTAAACCACTTGCCCAGCACCCCCTATTAGCCCTCCTGGAGCTTCCGTTTTCTTTTGTTTGAAGAAACCGGGTCTCATTATACACTAGAAGCTGAAAAATCCTTGGTCAATTCGCATAGCAAATGAAGGTGCGATTGAACTGTGCATATCCTTAATTAGTGCAGACAGCTACAGTATTTAAGATAAGAAGATTATTAATTATCAAGGTGAAAAGGTACAAAAATTGTTATTTTTTCGTGTCTGGTAGCAAAATGCATCGACATGGTCAAGGTCTTGATTGAAAGTGATTGAACCTAGTTCAGAAGTTCGACTCGTACGAGAAGGAGTCGAACTCCACGCCGAGTGGCACATATTATAAATTTTTGTGACGTTGACGTTGATAAGTTCAACGTCTAAAACGAAAAGGATGGAGCCGGCCGCGAAAGATATCATGCGAGTCCATAGGGGAGTGCCACATGGCATTCGCCCGTCGCTGCATGCCGTCACCACTTAAAGGACCGAAAGGATACAAATATCATTTACGCTGCTAGCTGGTGGTTGCACGAGAGCAAGGTATATCCAACCCCTAGCTAGAACAGACATGAGCAACACACGAAGCAATCTTCTCTTCCTCTCTTCTCTGTTGGTTCTGTATACCAACAGCTACAATTCGTTTGTCGTCTCGCTTCGGTTCGACTACAACTTTTCAAGACCTGGCGTCCTCGCCGGGGCCAACCTCACGTACGTCGGGGACGCATCTCCCTTGGGCGACAGGATAAGCCTAACCAAGTCTTCGAACTGGAGCTCCGGCGTCCTGGTCCACAAATTACCTTTCCAGCTCTGGAATAACACCACATCGGGTCGTCAGCTACAGGTCGCCAGCTTTACCACCAACTTCACCATAGCCATCAACCTTGTCAACAACAACACCAACCAGGTAGGCAAAAACTAGGTATTTTCTCCATTCTCAAATTGGTGTTACCATTGACTTTTCTAGTTATGTTTGGCCACTCGTTTTAAGAACGGCGACATCTATATGGACTCTACCTGTTGATCGGCCAAACTATCATCAATCGGTAAATGAACTTTTGTTGATCGATGCATGCAGGGGGATGGCATGGCTTTCTTCATCCGGCAGAACCCCGCGGCGACCGTGCCGTGGGACTCTCGCGGGGGATTCCTGGCCCTGTTCAGCAACCGCTACAACCGGAGAAACGCCGGCTCGGCGCCGGCCCTCGGCGTGGAGTTTGACACTTACGAGAACGAGATGTGGGATCCCGTGGGCGCCGGCGCGCATATCGGCATCAACGTCAACAGCGTGACTTCCACGGCGTACGTGCCGACGCCGGAGCCCGGCATCGTAGGCATTGTCTCGGCGTCGGTGCGGTACGACGCCGGGTCTGGGAAGCTCGACGTCGTGGTGCGGTTTGACGACCTGCCAGGCGCGCCCAGCCGCAACGTTACTGCGAGGGTGGACTTGAGTGATGAGTCAGGCTTCCCGTCAGAGGTGGCCGTCGGCTTCTCGGCGGCCACTGGGGACTACATCGAGCTGCACCAGCTTCTCTCCTGGTCCTTCGACTCGGTTCTCTCCACCAAACAGCGCGTTGCGACATCAGGCAAGAATATCAGACTCTCTCGCACTCCAGTCATGGTGGTAGTTTTGTTTTTAAGAAAGAAAAAAAAAAGTGCTCCTGTCGTTATTGGCTCGGCTCTAGCCGTCACAACAGAGTAGCCATGCATTTTCCCGCAATTTGTTTTTTTTTATAAAATGGATATAGTTTCCCGCCTCTGCATTTTCACACATAGCGTAACTCGTTATTCCTGAGTCAATTAGCCTTTTTCATGTATTGTGAATAATATATTCCTAATTTTGAAGTCCATCAACTAGTTACATGTACAATTACAAATCAGCCGTGCACGTTTTAGTGGGACATTGTACCTGGCTACTTGAGCCATGTAAAGAAACATTGCATGGTTTTAAACTTTTGGGTGCAACTGGTCCGTGCAATAGTTTACGTCTTGATGGGATGGTGAAGTATTACCCACACTTTTCCATCAACTTAGGTTTTGTGTGCCACTCATTGGTCCATAGTAGCTTAATATCTAGTATTTCCTCTTTTGACTTGTTGATTTCTTTAGCTCAGTGATTTCTATTGTCGTCAAAGCATTCATGTTTCTAAAACACAAAACTTCTAAGATTGCTCAAGAACATTCGTGAGGCTATGTTATTCTCGAAGTCTGCCTCCAAACCCTGTCCGAAAAATATGAGTTCCATCTAACTGAAAATGTATCCTGACAGACAGCGCTTTACAGAAAAAGCAAAAGATGATTGGAATCATTGCTGGAGCCGCAACCGCAGGCGCGTTTTTGGTGCTTTGCCTAGCTTCATTTTATTGTTACCTAAAGCACTCCAGACGAAAGTGCACTATAAATCCACAAGAAGAAGAACATATCAATTGTGATGTGTTGATGGATGGGGAGTTTGAGAAGGGGACTGGGCCTCGGAGATTCAGTTACAGTGAGCGGTCACAGGCAACCTTTGGGTTCTCCGACGACCATAAGCTCGGTGAGGGAGGCTTTGGGTCAGTGTACCGAGGGTTCTTGCAAGGCCAACGGCTCCATGTGGCCGTCAAAAGGGTGTCCAAAACGTCGAGACAGGGTAGGCGGGAGTACATCTCTGAGGTAACCGTCATCAGCCATGTCAGGCATCGCAGCCTTGTTCAACTTGTTGGGTGGTGCCACGACGCCGATGAGCTCTTGCTTGTCTACGAGCTCATGGCAAACGGCAGCCTTGACACCCATCTGTACAGCTCAACAAACATTCTGTCATTGCCAATCAGGTACGATGAAATGAAATTTCTTTTAAATTATTAACGAATGAATAATGAATTGAATCAGGTACAAGATCGATCACAAAACTCGTTGCATTGATGATCAGGTATAACGCAGTCCTGTCCATCGGCTCCGCCCTCCTCTACCTGCACCAAGAATGCGAGAAATGTGTCCTGCACAGGGACATCAAGCCGAGCAACGTAATGCTCGACGCCTCGTTCAACGCCAAACTTGGAGACTTTGGGTTGTCACGCCTCATCGACCACAGCCGGGGGCAGCACACGACGGTGCTGGCCGGCACCCTCGGGTACATGGACCCGGAGAGCACGGTGACCAGCCGCGCCAGCACTGACACCGACATGTACAGCTTCGGCGTCCTCCTCCTAGAGGTCGCCTGCGGGCGGCGGCCAATCGACCCGGAGGAAGAGGAGAGCAAGGTCCGGCTCATCGATTGGGTGTGGCAGCTGTACGGAAGCAGCACGCTCTTCGACGCCGCGGACCCGCGGCTATGCGCCGAGTTCGACGGCCAGGAGATGGAACGAGCAATGGTTGTCGGGCTCTGGTGCGTGCACCCGGACTATGGCGTCCGGCCGTCGATCAGGCAAGCCATGAGCGTGCTCCAGTTCGAAGCCCCTCTCCCGGAGCTCCCTCCGGAAATGCCCACACCACTGTACCATGTCCAGCGGCAGGCTGGGGGATACAGATCGGGCTACACGTCGTCAGTCAGGAGTTCAAGCGAGGGAGGACGTCGTTTGGTATCTTGGTCGTCGGCAAGGAGCCACATTCATAGGACGCGTTCTTTTGGAAGGACCGACACGTACGAGCTGTGCTGACATGGGGTGCACATCATGAGGACTGAACCTCGGGTGAGATCAATCACTGTAGCCCAATCGATCAAACTATCACCTCTTAATCCCTCCAGCCTCGCCGCCGGTGATCAATCTTCTCTCAGTGGGAGCGGATTTGTCTGTCATTTGTTTTAGCTAACAAGTGTTGGAATTGTTGACCTCGGTCAAGTGGCCCGTAAAGGTCCAATCCGAATCCAACTAAGATCCCAATTAGTTGCCTTGATCGGGAGGCAAAACTAAGCCCATCTAAGGGCCCGGCCCCGCACCTACAGCACTATATAACCAAAGGGAGACCCTCTGATCTCCCTGATCGCTTAATCTCGAAATTAAGCTTAGGGTTAGCCCTAACCCTAATTTACCGATCAGAAAGACGTGCTGCAAGGCGTGGAAGCCCGGTGTCCCTTTGATCTACATCGATTGCAGCCGTTCTTCAACCTCTACAACATCTACAGCGCCGATCTATGGCGAATCTAAGTCCAGGTAAATCAATTCAGTGTTTGGTTAGTTAAATACTAGGTGTGATCTATCTCCGACTAGTGATCCTGTTGAGTTAGTAACATTTAGTTCTAACAATTGGTATCAGATGCCTAATCTAGTCGATTAGATCCCCTAACTCATGTTTATGGCCTCTGTTAGTCCTAGATTAATTCATGTTTAAGTAAGATTAGATCGATCTAAGTTAGAACAGAGGTGATCGACATGTTTTAAGTCAAGTTTTAGTCCTGTTTCAGTTAGTTTTGATGATCTAGCACTTCAGTTTCATGTCTAGATGTATCAAAATTAAGATGTTCAGTTAAGTTTTTTGTTCATGATATAGTCAGTACAGTTAGATCAGTAAGCAATTAAGTTAGTTGTTCATGTTTTAGGCATGCTTTTAATTCTGTGCACTAAGTATCCATATCTAGATGCCTCTATTCATCTATTTATCTTGCGCAGTAAGTCAATCATGTTTAGATTAAATTAGACTAAGTTTCCATGGCTAAGGTTTGCTAATGAATTGGTAAGCTAGGGTTTTCTCGTAAGCAATTCAGTTAAATTAAGCATGCCATGTCGCAAATTAATGAGAAATTAAGCATCTGGGCTCTAGGGTTTGCACGCACTCCCTAACCCTAACCCTAATTGCTAACCCTAAGTTCAGAGGTCATTACCTCTCGGCTGCCGTCGATCCCGCCGCACCTCTGTTCAGGCGTGCGGACGGCGGCGCCGACCCCTCGGCTTTCCGGTCGCCGACGAGGCACCACGGCATCAGCTCGCCGTGGCGTGTCCCTCACCGGCATCAGGTCCGCCCCGTGCGGCCTCAGATCCGCCGCGGGGACCCCGGCTCGGGCACGGCCACACGCCGTTATCGCCATCGCCATGCAGCCTCCGGGTCACCGTCGCCGCTGCGTCGCCTTCGGGTGACCTCAGATCAGGCGCGCGTCGACGGCGGCACCCCTCCCTCCGGTCGTCGACGAGTCCCCACGGCTGCTCGCCGTTCGCGTGACCTCGCCGGCTTAAGGACCGGCCGCGCGGCATCAGCTCCGCCGCGCGGCAGCCCGGCACGCGCACGGCCATGGGCCGCTGCCGTCGTCGCCGCGTCGCCATTCGGGTCGCCGTCGTCGCTGCGTCAGATCTGCGCGCGACGGGCCCGGGCCTCAAGGGCACCACGGTGGAGCAGCTTGACGGCGGCGCGCGCGATTTCTCGCACGCGCGCGTCGGCGAGCAGCACCCCGTGGCGCCGCGGCGGCGGGTCGGCGTCGTCGCTCGTCGCATCGCCGGCTGCGGGGAGAAGTGAGTGAGAGAGAGTGAGGGCGGGCGCTAGGGTTACGGCCGGAGTTTTATTCCGAGCTCCGTGAACCCTAGCCGTCCGATCATCCCTCCTCTCGATCAAACGACGCCGCGCGTCGCGATCAGATGGGCTGGGCCAGATGCGCCCCGCGCGGGCGCGCGTGTCGGGCCGCTTTGGCAGCCCGCTGGCTGGTTTTCGGGCCCGAGGCCCGACGGCCTTAAGCGGCCTGAGCATAATAATTTTAAGCTTCCGCTGTCATTTTGAGCATATATATGCTCACCCAATATTAAGTTTCATTAAGGATATTAAATTTTATTAGCTTTCATGAGCATAATAATTTAAGTTTAAGATTAATTTAGCTATTAAGTTGAGCTAAATTTTTGGGAATTTTAACATGTACAAGTTACATATTTCATGAGTCTACACAGAATAATTAGTAAGACTCCCCATATGATCAAATAAGTCTTTTCTCTGCGAAATCAACATGGATGGAAAATAATTTCATTAAATTAATGCCCAGCCTTTTCTTACCATGTTTGAGAATATAACTTTGTTTATTCCATTATTTTTCGTTGAGATCATTAAGTTTGATCTATTTAAGTTTGCCAATAAGTACACTTTATGCTGCCTTTCATTTTAAGTTAAATAAGTTTCGCTTGTTTACCCCACCGGTGATGCAAGTTGTTACTTATTTTGCATGATTATAATCACACCACCGTAGGGTTATTTTCATGATTAGTGCATCTTATTGTACTATTTAAGCTTAAGTTTTAAGATTATTGTGATATTTTTTCCATCATGCCTTAAGATTAATAAGAAATGCATAAGTTTGCATTCATTAAGTGTGCTCTAAGATTAAATAATGCATCTTTTGCGTTATTGTTGCTATACGTACTAGCACTATCCTATTAGCACATTAAGATATTTACTAAGTACCATTATTTGGTTTTCTCATTTTCAGATAAGAGCCACATGAAGAACATTAAGCCCTTCAACGGCATTGACTTTCCTTTATGGAAAGAGAAGGTGCAAGACATTCTCAAGTTTCTGGAGCTTGATTATGTACTTCATACCGTCAAGCCGCTCCCTCCCTCTTCTAGCATTGAGATTTATGCTGAGGATTATGCTGAGAAGATGTATGAGTATCACTTCAAGTTAGAGATATGGGAGCGAGACAATAAGCTTGCCAAAAAGATCATCATGCGTTCCATCTCAGCCTGCATAAGAGGGGAATTTTATAGATACGAGGACACAACGGCTAGTGGACTCCTCTACTTGATTGAGTTAGATCATAAGAGAGTTTGCACAAAATTCCTCATCAAAAGACTAACCACCTCGCGCTATGATGGACACAGTGGATTAGCAAGGCACATTTGCAGCATATGTGACATTGCTTATGAGTTCAAGTCTTTTGGAATGGACATCTCTGATTCTTGTATAGTACATTATATTAGTGAATCCATAAAATCGGGGGAGTGATCCTTAGATTTTAGTCGATGAAATTAGTTGAAGTTTTATTCCTAAGAACTTCAATTAGAATTAGTTAAAGGATTTCATAGTTAGCATGATGGTCTTCAGTGTACCTTAGTGAAATCTTTTATTTCAATATATCATCGTTTATGAGTATATTTCTCTCTAAGTTGTGAAATTATCTCTTATATCCTCAGTTTTAAGTTATTATCTTAATTGCTTTTCTAGAAGCATATTTCATAATGCTAATTATGAATCTCTTACACATGTGAGAATTAGATGAGATAAGTAAAGTGATGAGACCTTGTCGAATATGTGGCACACTCACGTTTAGACCACAAATTCGGGGGGAGAATGGCGTGTCTCATCAATTTTAAAGATACTCCAGAAAATAATACCAATTAAGAATTGCTCTTATCAATTAAGAATTAAATTTAATAAATTCTCTCCATGTCATTTTGTCGTTCATAAGATTTAAGGACAAAATTAAGCATAAGATTTTAAGCATAATATAAGTTTTAAGTATGATATACTCGCTATATCTTCGCTATATCTTATTGTTTAAAATTAAGAATAAGTTCAAGAGCAACTTTATCATGCAAGACATGATTATTAAAACTACCATTGTGATGGGAGTTTAAACACTCCCCAAAGACCAATTGTCTCACTAAGTGTGGTTTTATCCTATATTCTGGCCACCGCTGTTTATGGGATAATTCTCACAGATTGTGTTGTGTCACCCATTTTCTGGCCACCGCTGTTGTGGGTTGGTGCAATGGAATCAGAGACGATTGAAGTATGATTGTGTTCATGATACTGGCCACCGCTGTTTTGTGGACATTTAATCATAGCTTTGCTGCTCTAGTTCATTATCTAGCCACCGCTGGTGTGGGCTAGTGGTGGCAAAGCAAGCTGATCAGTGGTATAATAAATGTCGTGCCAAGATAAGTTAAAGAGCTATCATTGTAAATTTATTTTAGATAAGCTTATGGGCCGACACATTTAATATTCTGATTATTCGGAATTCAATGAAAACTCATATGGAAGGAAATGGGGGAGAAGAAATCTTCTTGAGATGTAGGATAAGTTTCCTCTATATCGATGATTTAAGATGAGATGTATATATATATACATACATATATGATTTTCTCATATCGTGCCATAAGTGTTTCTCCATTCTTTTCTAACTCTGTTGAGGATCTACATTAGCAGTTCTTCAATAACAGAGACTCGTAAGATTTTAATAATAAGTTAAATTTTGGGCACAAAAGTGAAAGCCTCAGTTATTTCTAAGATTATGTAAAAGAGGTCATAAAAGGGTCTATGAATTTTAAACATAAGTATAGTTCATCTCATAGCAATTTTCTGATGGAGTCAAGACAGCAGACTGTAATGGGTCTGCAGATTGTTGAAGAAGTGATTCCAAAGGAAAATAAGATGCTAAGTTTATAACTCACTATGAGTTTGTACATATTATGGGCAACCGTGATTTATTTTATAAGGTTAAGGTGGATTAATTAAGATCCTGATACTCGGAGGAAATTATTTTCTCCGTAAGTTGAAAGAAATAAGAATGCATTCCAAGAAAGGAGAAATGATTTTATCATATCATAAGACACATCTAGTGATGCTTTTCCTAAGTTCTGGGGGAGTATGACACTTTGATGGGACCAAAGTGAGTATTGGGATCGTCACCCAAGCACAAAAGTTAAGAGAGGCTTTGAAGTGACAATATGTGAATGCAAATATAATTATGCCTGTAAGTTTTGCGTGATATAGCAAATTTTATCATAAGAATAAGGTTAAGAATAAGATAAATAGGAAGACGTTCCTAAGGCTTCAGATTGAAGCTACATGCTAAGATCTATAAGACATTGACTTAGCATTACAAGCCGGAATGCTTGACAAAATTTTGTTAGTCTTAGTCCAGGAGTGGTCCACTGGAAAAGGGTGTTTAAAGTTAAAGGGCACCAAATAACATGCTTATTTAATTAAGTACTATTCAGATAAAGTTTTGTGAGGGTGTATGGATGTAAATGTGCACAATTAAGTTTTATGTCCTTCATTCTTACAGATTTGAGCGATTCTGCAGAAAGCTCTAAAACAAGATTAGCATTATTTATGTTGATTTTGTATGGCATGTTTCAGACAGGCATATAAAATATATTCCGGTATTATTAAGTCTACATTGATAGTACTCAATGTCACTGTATTCAATTACAGAATTCCTTCAAGTAATGACATAGTTGATGGTGTCAAGCCCATTGACAACTATATATTTGGGTAATTGTTGATTTCATTGTTGGCTTACCTCTCACATCACAGAAGCATGACTCTATTTGGGTAATTGTTGATCGACTGACCAAGTCTGCTCACTTCATCCCGGTGAAGACAGGTTACACTATGAAGAAGTATGCTGAGTTGTACATTGCCCGGATTCTCTGTTTGCATGGAGTGCCTAAGACTATCATTTCTGATCGGGGACCTCAGTTTGTTTCACGTTTCTGGGAGCAGCTACATGCTTCTTTGGGCACTACTTTGATTCGCAGTGCAGCTTATCACCCTCAGACAGATGGCCAGACAGAGAGGGTGAATCAGATTTTAGAGGATATGCTTCGTGCCTGTGTGATACACCATGGCAAGTGTTGGAATGAGAGCTTACCCCTCGCAGAGTTCTCATACAACAACAGCTATCAGGAGAGCATCAAGATGGCACCGTTTGAGGCTTTGTATGGACGTCGTTATCGGACTCCCCTTAATTGGGTCGAGGCCGGCGAGAGGGTCATCTTCAAGGCAAAGCCCGCAGCTGCAGCAGGGGAGACAGTTGTGACTGATGAGGAGGTCATTCCCACACCAGATTTAGTGGCAGCAGCAGAGGAGACTGTTCGCCGCATTCAGTCCAACTTGAGAGCAGCCAAGTCTCGACAAAAGAGTTATGCTGATAGAAGACGCCGACCATTGGTGTTTGCAGTTGGCGACCACGTATACCTTCGTGTCTCTCCCATGAAGGGTGTACGTCGGTTTGGTGTGCGGGGAAAGCTAGCACCAAGATACGTGGGACCATTCCAGATAATTGAGAGATGTGGACCCGTTGCTTATAGATTGGAGTTGCCCTCCAACCTCTCAGGTGTTCACAATGTGTTCCATGTGTCGCAGCTAAAGAAATGCTTGAAGGTTCCTAGTGACCGAGTGGTCAGGATGTTGAGCAGCTTGAGCCAGACTTGACTTACCCAGAGCAGCCTATTGGTATTGTTGATCAGAAAGACCGAGTCACCAGGAAGAGCACTACCAGATTCTATAAGGTGCAATGGAGCAACCACTCTGAGGCCGAGGCCACTTGGGAGACAGCGGAGTTCTTGAACTCCCATTTTCCCGGTTTTCTTCCTCCGAGGTGCGTTTTCTAATTTTTCCATTTTTGCATCTTATTCTTCACTCTTTCGCCATTCGGTTTTCCTCCTTCTCTTTAATCTCGGGACGAGATTCTTTTAAGGGGGAGGGCTGTGACACCCCTGTGTCACTGCTGTCTAAGGCCTGTAAAATACCCTAAAAATTTGAACCAAATTCAAAGCAAACCAAATCTGAATTGAAATCAAAATTTTCAAATAAATGTTAAACCGTTGCTTGTGAAGCAACTCAAAATTTTCAATAACAACTTGACCAAAAAAAAAAATTCTGCAGCAAGCTCATCAGAAAAGAGAATTTTGGAGAATTTTTCAGAATTTTTCCAATTCTGGAAGTGCCTCTAAAAATTCAGTGAATGTCACGCAAATCCTGGCGTTCCTCGATTTTTAATTTGAAATCTGGAACTCAAACCTGCATCGACCCAAAAGCAAAGTTGGAGCTGGATCTGTGATCTATCAACTCAGAATTTCGGGTGATTTTTGGAGCACGGTAAGTACCCTTAATAATTCATGGAAGTGCGCTGGATTTAAATCGGGGAAATTGCGAAGGTCTGTGGGACCTACCTGTCATCGACACTGATGGTCATCTCCTTCCTCTCGATTGGGCAGTGTGGGCGGTGCCTCGCCATGCTCCTCCTTCCCCTTTATCTCTGCCCAGGGCGCCGCCACCTTCAGAGAGAAGCTCGCCTCTCCCATTTCCGTCGCCCCCCTCCAAACCCTAACCCTAGACCACCCCGCACCGCCGCCTCTCGCCATTGCCGTGGCAAGCCGAGCTCGAGCCCGCCGCCGTCGTGCTGCCTTCCGGCCGAGCTGCTCCGCTGCGAGCTGCACCAGGGAACCCTCAAGCTCGCCATGGCCGCCGCTCTTCCTTTCCCGCCTTGAGCCGCGCGCGACGAGCCCGTCTTTCCCAAGTCCGGCTGCCGTTCCCCTTCCGCACCGCCGTCCATTTCATGTTTCCCGGTGAGTCTCATTCCTATTTGTCTAGCTCCGAGCTGCGCAGGTCACTCGAGAACGCCCCTAACCCTACCTTCCTCCAATCCCGCAGCTCCCGTCACCGGAGCGTCGTGTTTCTTTGCCGCCACTGCCCGTCTGCAGTCCGATGTACCACAGTTCAAGCTTCGTCAGGCTCTAGCTGGTCTTGTTCCTGCCGTGTAGCTGTTCACCGACGAACCACTGCAGCAGAGTTTGTCCTGGTCATTCTGAACTGAGGTGAGGCGCGATCTTTTTTTTAGAGTTGCCTTAAAGTTCAGTCCCCGGCATGATTCTGTAGCTTGGAGCAGGCAGCAGAATAGCTAATTAGTTAATCAAGCTCGCTGTGCTGATGTTACGGTAGAAAAGCAGAGGAAAGCTAGCCAACATTGTTTGTGCGTCCTTGTCCAAATCTCCTGGAAACTTTCAGAAATCACCTAAAATTGTATACAACTCAAAAAAAAAAAAAAACTCTAAAACCAACTTCGTCAGTCTTCTTATGCTCAGACTTATCCAAATAAAATGCTAAACTTCTTCAAATAATCTTTCTGTTGCCTGTAAAGTTTCATACTTGTTAATCCAAGTTTAATTCATCTTAATTAATCTGCTTGTCGATAAAACCTGAAACTTTTTATGCATGTTTATATCCTGTCAACACACTTGCAGAACAAGTTTCACTGTCACAGCATGCTTAATTAATTTTACAATGCTTTTATGTCTACCTTCTGTTATTTAACATAACTATATTAATCAAGCCAGTAATAAACCCTTAAGCTTGGTGGTGACTAACCTTAACTAAATCCTAACCTGCAGTCAATCACCAATGATCAGAACCTCTGTATACCACCAGAAAAATGAATTTCTTTAGACAACTCTTGTTTAATCAATGAAGTATCCTTTCGTTAATTGAAGAAACAGTACTGCGGACAAAGTTAAATCAGAAAGTTACTAGCTCACACACCTGCACACCAACACCTCTGTTTCACAAAGTTCAGTATAACTCATGCAATGCAAGCGATTGTCCTGTTGTGTGAACAAAAGCTAAAGCTTTACTACCTGCATTTCTCGCGCATCATTCTAACCTTGCATTTCTTTATCATGACGTATAACAGTCGAGGCGATCCAGGAGCAGATGGAGGACCCGCATGTTGAGCAGCCCAGGAGGAGACATTGGATAACTCTCTCTAGTAGCTAACATCGCATTTAAGCCAGGCAAGCCCCGGTGCATGCCTACCTATTTAGATTTTTGTTTATCACTTGATTGGGGCTAGTAATTGTTTGTGCATTAGGTTTATTAGGAGTTGATGTGAAACACATAGAACTGCATTAGGACTCCCTTCCAGATTTACCTTGTGTCCTATTTTGTAGTAGTTGGTTCTAGGTTAACGTTAGAACTTGCTAGGCTTAGTGGCTAGCGGACGGTAGAAGACGAATGGTAGGTCCCACTCGCATGATAGGAATCACCCTGGATTGTACTAAAAGTATTTAGGATTTGTTGAGACCGGACGGGGGATTGTTTGTATAGGATGGATGGAGAAGGCTGGGCCTTCAAGGTGGTAGCCCCGTCTGTGTCGGTTAAGGACCGTCCGTTGTTGGCCCTTTTGAGCAAGTTCGAACGTACTGATCACATGCTAGTGTTTTATGGGCCTAGTAAACCTAGTAGCTTAGCAATCGTGGGGACGAACCTTACCCTGCTGCTTTGGGGAAATGGGACCATAGGCAACGGCGGGGCCGGGTGTCGTGTGGGGCCTGATGATTCGCCGTGAGCAGCAGCTAGACTTCGGTCTTGCGGGGGCTTTGTAAAAGGTTGCCATATGTGGTGCCTTTGTGCTGCATATGTCGTGTGGTCAGGTTTTCTCCTGCAGGATGTACATCGATGCCGCCGCTCTCGGTCAAGAGCAACCTTGTTCACTGAGTCACATCGTAGTGTGATATGCTTGATGATGATGACTAGTACTGTTATATTTATCCTTTATTACTGTTATATTGCTTATCTGATGTATTGTTACTTTATACCTGTTTTAGAGATAAGTGCACTGTTTTATTGGTTAAGTACTTAATCTGAAATAAAACTTGAAAGTAAGACCAAGTAATTAGTGCGGTTTTATGTTATCGAGTCAGCCTACCCCTTGTAGCCCTTGCATATTAGGAGTCGGCTGTAGTTAGCCACGTTGACGGGTAAGTCTTGCTGAGTATTAGTTGCTCAGGGTTTGGCTCTTTATGTTTTTGTGCAGGTTTGTTCTTGCTTCCGCTGATCTTTGGTGGAGCTTTCAGCAAGTCCACATCGTAGGGCTTCGATGTGCGGCCTTTGTATCGTCGAGAGTAGTAGTTATTTATCTGTCTTCAGACTTCCGCTGTGTACTCTCGTGTTTTAAATCACTTGTACTTGATGTAATAACTTAAAGATGTAAAATTTATGCTTTTTATGTGATGTACTGTTGCGTCTGTTCATCAGCGCGTACCGACTCGATCCTGTGAAAAGCGGAAACGCTTCACCCAGCGCCCAGCTCCCGTTTGAGCTCTGCTCGGCGCATGCGCTCACCGGGGATTTTCCCCAGAGAAAAGAAAAACTGCCCCTCCTCGCTTCTCCACATTTCAAAGCATAGGTAAAAGGCTTCATACGATCTAACATGGTGACACAAGGCCCTTGTTGATGGCAGGGGAGAGTTGAGGGTTTTCTCGGCCTCCATAAGAATCTTCCTTTTAGCTAGCAAAATGCTCGGAAGTGGCTTACCCAGTTACCCCTCACGGGCCGAGATTTTTTTTTTCCTAACACATCATGGCCAGAGCAACAACCAAACAGCCTCATGGGTCTCAATTTTGCCTGGTACCCAACGAAGTAATTCCATATTTTGCCTTTGTGGAATGGAACACGATCTCGTTCTTTTATGAACCCAAGTATCTTCTACAGACAGTCAGATCAATGTGATGTGCTCCCATCAAAATTAAGGAAGAAGTGTCCAGTGGATTGCAATATGCAGTTCTACTACATCAAAATAAAGTGACTTGGTTTCAAAATAAATGATTGTTTTGGTGGAGTGCTACTCATATTTCCACCCAACCATTTATATAGAGACGTAAATATTTTTGTGGACAAGCTAGTATGTATCGTGTTGGGTGTCGCCATATGTGCCATAGGCTAGGACCCCTCTTTTGTATATATAAGAGGCCAATATGTGGGTTTAGGACCTATTTGTAAGGTCTAGGGATTTCTTTGTAAAGTTCAAGGACTTGTTTGTAATATGTATCCCCACTAATGGATTAAATGAGAAGAGTCATCTCACCTCCCCTGTAAATAGAGCCCAGGTCTTGTGGGAGGGGACTCTTGGCGATTTGCTCACTTGCTCACTTGTCCTCTCCTCTCCGCATACTCCCTCTCTCTATGTTCGGAGATTTATACCAACATATAGCAAATAACTCCCCAAAAAATGTAAGGTACCATAATTACAAGTGAGTTATTTTGGCCATTACAGATAATTTTAACTGTTACTGCAGTCTAATGTCCAGTTGTGAAATGTCAACCAAAAGAGCATGAGAATTGAATACAAATTTCAGTTTGCAGACTCCAAATGAATCTATTTCGCATTACATGTCTAAATCAATAATTACATATATTCTTGCGAGCATTATCATCCCAGCATCTTACCATTCGCGGTCGAGGAAATGTTCGGCGAATCATACACCCAAAGGTCCAAACTAATCAAGTCCTGTAAAAACAGTCAAGATTCAGCTGAGATTCAAGAGTTACAGGAGGAAAAAAAATGATGTTGTACATGATATTGACTACCTGTATATGATGAGTTGAAACCATAGTTTGCATTCCCCCTTGGGAAAACAGTATTGGATGACAACCGGTGAAGTGCAAGCATACTGGTTTGCTGCATTTGACCATCCACATGGACTTGATACATGTGTTGGTCGCTGGAGGTTCCTCTTGAGAAGTTTGCAATACGTTCTAATCTGGGATTAGTATAGAGAAGCTTTGCAATACCCTTTTCAAGCAGCCCCTTCTTAATTTCGAGGAAGGCTAATCTGAAATATTAATTCACAAAGAAAGAAATAGAACCGTGAAGACAAACGGATATGAGTAATAGCTTTTGTCACATGAATCCATGTGCTGTGCTTATAAGCAGAAAGGATAATGTAATAAGGTGCATTAGCACCAAATAAACATTTCGTGAAAGAAAGCTGTTACTTTGATTTAGGAAAAAAGTCGACTCCATCAGAATACTCAGGTTTCCAGGTAGGAAACTTTCCAGGACGTGGATTATCAGCAGAGAAAGATTTGAATGGAAATTTAGCCTGCATAATTTCACTCATTTAATTAGTTATTCATGAACTGACAACTATGTAAGGAACAGATCGTAAAACTCAAATTTACCATGGATGAAAAAAACACACCTCTATTCTCAAGATATCAAATCCTCTATGGTCAAAACAGACATGGAGAGATGTGATCTCGTTAAAGGGGATATCAACCCTCCTAGACAGCGTGCCGATGTGCATTTGGCACACAACTTTCCTTGCTTGGAAGCAGAACCTAGCAAATACGTCACATTCATCCGTACGAATGAACTGCATAGATCAATAACCATGAAAAGATCATATTATTAGACTTAAAGTGATTACATTAAACTAGGGACAAAACAGAAAAGTTTCTGAACATTTCTACCTTTTTGTTGCCAACGGAAAGTGTCAGAAGAGGCAACTCTGCCGGCACTACCTTCAACTCTGTCGGAACTGCCTTACTGTTCTTACCATTATTGAGCTGATTTTTTGCAGTTTTGAGCTCCTCGTATTTTCTCCTATCAATATGTTTGATTTGAATTGAATCATTCCTATACCATTCCAGCATGAGCCTAATGGAGCTCAGAAATGAATCGCCTATTTTTAGTTTGAGATGTTGAGTTGGCAGATCATCTTCATTTGAACGCATGCCCTGCGCACTTTGCTTGTTCTACACAATATCAACGCAAGTTAAAGATTTCACTGGAAGCAAAGAAAACTATGTTACGAGAAACAACTTAAATAAAGATTGCAGGAAAGGTACTTGTGTAAATAACCTCCATTAGTTGCATGTAATCGCCGTTGTCATCATGCTCGGAAATTTCCATTGAAAGGCTAGCCAAGTTCTAAACTTCTGGGGTTTGATAGTTCTGTAAAAATTAAGGCAACAATCAAATTAGTATGCGTAAAATTGGGGGTGGGGGACGTCCAGAGAAGTATTGTTTCTTGCAGATAATTGTTTTTTACTATGCTTGGACAGATTTTTAATCTAAAAGCTAACAAGAAAAGGCTAGTGTCTTTGTACCACGAGCCTTACTATCTTTTCATCTACATCGGTAGCTCAAATCATTGTCGTGCAAGTTTTGCAAGATCTAAGGTACAGGGGCAGGCTTAACTTGGGACAAAATACAAAAGAACTGAAAGTAATAATCAAACGGCATGACCAACAAACCCGGAACAGAGACTTAGATCGAAGGGAGAGTTCAACCATGGCAGCTAGGAACATCTCAATTCCATAGCTCACAGGAAGGAAACAGAAACGATCGCGTTGGGGAGAAAGGAAGAGTAGTGAGCTGTCCAAGAAAGCTGAACTTGCTTACCAAGAGGCGAAGAAATCGAGAAGTGGAGGAAGATTAGGAGCCCTCGGACGCCGCGTGTGTGCCTGCTGGGCGCCGTCGGGGGAAGAAGAAGGTAGTTGTTACCCGTTAGCGCTGGGGCCGAGGTTGCCGGAGGATGTCCTGTCTTTTTACGATAGTTTCAGGTCGAGTATGTTGGCTTTTCTGCCACTTTGTCGTGGCGATGGAAGACCCTTGGTGCCAATATCCTGATTATAGGACAAAGAACTTGCTAATAAACAGGATCAATTTTTTTGGACGGTGGCAGGATTAGGATTTTCAGCAGAACTAGCACGCACTTCAGGGAACTGGAATATAAAAGCAGTCAATTACTCTCTCTCTCTCTCTCTAAATCTTTGTTGAGCAATCAAAGAACGTTGAAATTGCCAGTTTGGAGATAAGAATAGAATCGCGTAATTAATTAGATCAGTCAGGGGAAATATATTGTCGGTTCATTGGATCTAAAATAATGTGGGAGAGGCACCTTTAACTGAGTTGGCGACAATTCCGATTGGCGGCAGCGCGGACCGGCGTATGTGACGTGATAGACCGTATAGCATCTGAACATGATGGCAAGCTCTGCCAAAGCAGTCCTACTGAATGGCTTTCACAGAATCATTCCTTCACCGTTGTCACGAAACAGAGCATTAAAAACAGGTTCGCAATCTCAGCTTATTACTGATTGGGATGTTTTTCTGAAAGAAAAACCGAAAAAACATGTCGCAGCACTTATAAACTTCTTAAATGGATAGTCACAGAGAACATGACAACTTCAAATTTAATAACACAAGGCCCCATATATGTACAAGGTTGCTGGAACATTGCTCCGCTTTTGGACCGTCACGCAGTTTAAAAGCTTTAAGATCACACAAGTAGTACACCGAGCAAGAACAAGAAAAGGGCCAAGGTTACATACTGAAAATCTAATGACTACGCATTTGTTTGCATAATTGCTGAAGAAGCATTGTCCTTCCTCGTTGTAGATACCCACAGACTGTCGCAGTTTCATTCAAGGTAAATTAGCAGAAAGTTGATTGTGCATCCAATCTAACAGACAGTTATTGACCGGTTGCCCACAGGTTGCTGCCGCTTACATTTTGTTATCTTCTTCATCTTCTTCGTCCTGCGAGCTTCTCTCCTCTTCTTTCACTTTCTTCTTGTTCTCCTTCCGAGCAGCCTTCCTCTCCTCAGGTCCCATCTTGCTGCTTTTCATCAGTACGCGTGTTCTCAGTCCACGCGGATCATCTTGCTGCTTTTCATCAGTACGCGTATTTTTCGTCCGCACAAATCCTAGCAGTGGCTGGTTATAAAGCTTATCCACTGGTGGCTCATAGCCTAAGGACGGGCATTGCATCATTGACATGTTGGCTATATCAGCCTCGCACTGCTTCACATAATCCAACGTCTATCCAAAGAAATCAAGTAAATTATTGTTAAACCAGGTAGTCAAAACATTCAAAGGACAATTAAACACACATAGTTTTGGATTGGTATATGACCTCCTCCGGGAGGAATCACAGCCTATGCAGTACATCCAAGCAAGATGAACATTATCCATTCAAAATTGTTGATTGATGAGTAGGACAACTAGTAACTGCATGTTTTCCCTACCAGCAGGGTCTACCACTCAGGAAGCTATTCATTTATGGTAAATACGAGCAGATGAAAAGGTGATTTAATCTTACCTGCACCATGATTGTTGGAGAAATGTCATCGTAATTTGTGATTGCATCTCCATTTTCCAAAATCTTTTGGTGAACCTGTGATTAACACAATATTGCTAATCCATCAGATTCTTTGCCATAATGCAGCATGCATGATCACCAATATATTGTTATCATCATCCTACATACCTTTTTTAGGTAATGACTGACATCTTCATCGGCAATGTTTCGATCAATCACAAAATTAAATAGATCTTCTACTGCCATGACAGCAACACCTCGTTTCTTAAAAAAGTCCTGCATAAAACGATGTGCATATCAGACTTAGCTATTTATGTAGATATATGCTGTGATGTATCAAGCTTCCACTTACAGAAACATGCAAACAATCATCCTTTAAGAAATCCAATGCTGAAGGGTTATCAAGATCAACTGATTGCGAAACATCAATGATGTACAAGTGACCCTGCACAATCAGGAGGGACATTAGAACCAGTTTTCTGGAATAATGGGAAGATGTACTCGAACAAGCGTAATTAACAGGTTTCATTACCTCAAAATAAAGAATGTTGTATTCACTCAAATCACCATGGACAAGCTTGCACTTTTGGTAAAGTGTCCTCATGGTCGTGACAATCTGGAAATCGAGTGCAGAGTATGTGACAAAACTGAATGATACACAAACACTAGAATCAAGAATCTGAACTTTCATCTATCTTTGATTCCCTTCACCCGAATCTAGTGTAAGATAAAATTTACCCAATGATTAACACTACAGAGAATATTATAATGCACATCAGCAACAGAATAAATGATAGCTAGAGCCTGGGACCTATGAACTTCTGAAAGGGTTCACATACACGAATAATATAATTAAAAAATATTTTAAATGACGACTTGTGAAAATCTAAATGACCATTATAATGGTTCTCCAGTCCAGAACACTTATATTCAGAAGCGCTGGTGATTTTTCAGTCCAGATAAAAATAGAGTGACTAACATAGCATGTATTTGTATTCAGTCCAGAAAATCTAAAAATAGCACTGGCTAAAATATGACCCAAAAAGGCTTTGGACTATGCTAATAAGTTGTATAAAAGGATATTAAGTTTCAAGTTTAAACCATCCAGCTGGACTATCAATACAACAGGTAGTGGTTCAAATCTTTTTATGGTTATCCCGGTGAGAGACCACCATTTCAATTAATCATGTACCTCAAAGTAAGATTCACACAGCTTATCATCCGACAGAACAGCATCCTTGAGACGAGGAGCTGCCCAACCTCCTTTGCCTGATAGATAAACGAACGTATGTATTACAAAAAGTTTCATTCATACTTTTATCCTGCTTCCAACCTAAAATAAATAAATTTAAATGCATCATTATTAGATGAGAGAGTTGTGGAATCACCTATGAATTGCATCACCAATACATGAAGTCTCAGGAACAATGGTTCCGGGCATCGAACTTTAGCCGCTCTCAGGCTGTAACGAGGGTAACAAAAGAATGGATGCGATCAAACAATAGGACTATTGCACCATTTATTAGGTAAGGTTGTTCTTTGCTAAAATGTATTTTTTTTTTTTGCTTCAAAGCTTTACAAGTTTTGAGAAAATTATAGGGAATACAAGAGATTAAATATGCTGCAATAGACAAACTAAAAATAGCAGCAATGGCTTTGTAACCAAAACTACAAATAAGGCATGAGAAATATATCTCACCGTTTAAGATTTCTCATTTCCTTTTCAGCCCAAGTCTTAACCATTTTTCGGGGATTATGCTTGCAGTAACCATGCCTATAACGATAATCACCTCGAACATATCTGTCTCTATCCCTGCAATAATCGCATGCATGCTTTTTTAATATCATATTTTAGTAAGTACCAAAAAGACAGATAACACATCACATGAGACATTTCTGATATAGGTTTAAACAAGTACGAATAGTGAGAAACAAACAAGAATACAAATTCAAATCTTACTTGAAGACAAGAATAGAGGTTTTATAGACTTTGATTGCTAGCTCCTGACCATCTGTCTTTGTTGCATGATAGACATTTGCCTGAACAGAAAAAGGAATCATAATAGTGGAACCAGGTAATATACCCATTAGGAAAACAGAGAACTGAAACCAACAGACAGTACAGCAAACTGTGTATTCTTTTTACAGATCTAGGAGGTTTTGTTTCATTTTTTAATCTTTCAAAACTTTTGGTCTACAGTTAACTATGTAAATCAAAGGAAACAATTAGGTGGTAGTAGTAGTAGTACATGCACTGCAATATAGTACTTACCTCTTTTCCTGTAGAAATGCAGCCATTTATATTATTAAAAACACCATGATTTAACATCTTGAACAAAACCATGCGTGTTCTTGGGTCAATAGCCTGCAGTAAGAACACAATATTTCACTGAAACACAAGTTACTAGATAAATGTAAACCAAACGATATTGCACCACTTAGCATCAGGACGAACACGGTTAATCCTTTTATAAGAGAACAGACTTTGGCCTCTCAGCCGTATGCGTATAACAAAAATGATCATGAAGGCGGAAGTCAGATGTGATGAAAATTTGCAGTCAGAAAATTAATATAGATAACTTCGCTTTGGGAAACAAAAATTCAAAGAGCTCCTGATTCCATTTAGATCATACACATAATTGAGAACTAACAAGTTCCAAAAAATGTTGCAAAGCAGACCAGGATGTAAAATGCACAAATGAAAATTTTTAAATTGATTTCTTGCATATACGGTACAGGAAGATACGTCCTGACAAATCAGCTCATCCAACAGCTTAGTTGAAAGGGAATGGAATGGCACATTAGGGGGTGTTCGTTTCCACCCCTCTAAATTTTAGACCTCTAAAATGAAAGAGAATCTTGTCATTTAGGAGTATTAAATAAAATTTAATGACAAAACCTTTTTGACAGATGAATGCTCATTTCAAGACGAATCTAATGAGCCTAATTAATCTATGTTTTGTTACAGTGATGCTACAGTACCATCATCTAATCATGGCTTAATTACCCTTATTAGATTCGTCTCGCGAATTAGACCCGGGGTTCTGCAGTTAGTTTTGTAGTTAAACTTTATTTAATACTTCTAAATAACAAAATTCTCTTTGATGTGACCCCTTTAAAATTTAGACCCCTGGAAACGAACACCCCCTAGGATTACGCAAGATTGGAAGTGCAAGGAGATGTATTCAGTTTCAAATGGCACAGGACGCAACTAGAAAAGAGCATTTACAGACCTGTTCCACGGTAGCGCGATCAGCCTTCTCATTGTTCCTTGTTTTCCCGATCGATGTATCCCGTATGCTCTCCCTGATTGCAGTCGTTACTGAATGTGACATCCCCACGTTCATCCTGCCTTCCCACTCCTGCATCACTCAAAATCCATGGCGTGACATATTAAGCACAACCACAACATTTGAATGCACATATATATATCAGGCACAGCACACCTCCCTTACAAGACCTATGTCATGTTTTAGAAAATGCTTCACACTGATCTACAATCGAAAGTTAAAAACCGATATAGCTCAATCCAGCAACGTGACACTGGGACTTCGACTGCTCCATCCATCAGAAAACTCGCTTGTAATCTAATTCTCAAATGCAAATGTTTGTCTTAGCTATTTACAGCACACAATTTTAGTTTTTAAGCACGAGACCAGGAAAAACAGCCGTCTATGGCACTATGGCAGCATCGCACAATTTCAAAGTTGCAGCAGCTGCATACCTCCAAGGGGGTGGCTCGGACGTGGGAGGCGAGCTTCTGGGTGCGGTTGGAGAGCGGCTGGAGGGGGCGGGAGAGCACGCCGCTGTGCGCGTTCGCAGTCGAGAAGGCGGCGGCGGCGGGCCGAGCTGAGCCGTCATGGCCCTCCACGGCGTCGAGCCAGTCTAGGGCATCGCCCACTTCAGAGTCGGAGACATCTTCCACATCGGATTCAGGCCACTCCTCCGCAGGGTGGAGCTCGACGTGCGCCATCGTCGACACCGGAACCCGTCGGTTGTTGAAGGATCGGACGGATGTTTCTGCCTCGCGTCGCCGCCGGCGGTGGAGGATGACCTGCTCTGCCTTTTGTTTCTTGGGACCGGCTGTGTGGGCTCGTCCAAGTCCTTTTGGTTTTAACCCTGATGCAGAGGTAGCCCAACATGTTTCAGCCCAAAATAGCTGCTTGGATGGGGATGGTGCCGGTCCGTGAGCGAATGCAGGTCCATGCTCGCCGGAACCGACTGATATGGTACTCTCGTACGAGAGCGGTGACAGTGAGACACCATGACGGTGTTAACGTAACAACTGTATAAGCAAGGAATTCAGCCTCCCTAGACATTACCCTAAATGGTCATGATCGTCTAAGCTCTGTGCGGCCTGTTTCACAATGATTGCATTCGATTCATAAATCAGTCCACCCAAATATGAGTGAGGTGCTAAACTTTTACTACCTTCGTCCCATAATATAAGCATTTCTAACTTTGGTCAAAGTCAATTTTTTTAACTTTGACTCGCAATAATAAAAAAGTTAAAATGTTTCACTAAGTATAAATGACGTTGTTATATTCATCGTGAAACCAATTATCATAATATGTAACTCATCATATTTAAAATATTTTATTTTTATAAATATTGCTAGTCAAAGTTGAAGTGAATTGACTTTGACCAAACCCAGAAATGCTTACATTGGGAGTATCAAATACAAAAGGAAAGTAACTTCTGCTAGCAATCCCAGCTGCAGTACGCTGCCTGAGCTCTTTGACAGCGATAGAGAAGATGAATCTATGCATCCGAGCAGAAAGTACATCTTACAGCCAAAATGTCAAGCTCGCAGAGTCGGGTACCGTTAAATGAAACACATTTTTCCTCTTCTTTATTTTTCAACCCCTTTCTCTCCACAATTCCAGATCAGGACTCTACCAAGATTTGCGTCATTCAAACAAGGGTCAAATGGCATCAACACTACATGCGCGACTGGCTGCCATCACGACTTACCATCAGCGTAGACCTTGAAAAAGAAGATATGACAGAAAATGATTTTGTCAGTTGAAACTAGGACTGACGATCATATCAAACACAACACGACTAGTTAAGTTCTGATTGAAGAATCAGATTTTAAGGTAACTGTTCTCAAAGTTCTAGTTGACCATTGAAATTTCCTGGTTGAGTGTATATGATCTCATCAGAAAGCTGCCATTTCTAGATGGAAAGTCGTCATTGCAAGTGAATGAGGCCATTTCTAGCGAGGGCAACACCAGAAATCATTTGGATACCAACTCCCAAAAAATATGTAATGCTGTCTGGAAATAAACTGCTACATCTGTCTATTAAAATCCTGTCTGGAACACAATTCAACAAGGAAGTGCATGCAAGTATGTGACAGATACACGTGAACAGCGAACCGGTTATGGCCTCCAACATGTGGTCTGCAACAGGAAATACCACAAGAACTGCAAGCTCAATTCTATTCAAGCCTAGCATTGTGAATGAAACATATTTGGGCAGTGCAATTGTGCATTCTATTTATTCTAGGTTCTCAAAATTGTCCACAATGAGTGTAAATGCTCAGCCGCTGGGGGAAGTTCAACCACAGAAGTACCCAATCACTTCTCCTCAAAGCCAAAAGCTAGGAAAACATGGTATTTTGTAAGGCTAATGGTAGAAATCATGGTCAACACTCAATTCTTAGATTTGGTACCACTCAGCACAAATGAGGCATTTCTTGCTCATCAAATTGGCACAAGCACAACAGTTTCAACACGTGTGCATGATTGGAACTTTGGTCATGCCAAACAATCAACATGTTATCATTTTGCATCAGAAACAACCAAGATAATTGTTACCTTCAAAATCACCACATAGAAATTGCTTAATGTGATCACTACAAAATGGTCGCAAATGCAAACACAGAACAACTGAATGCAATTTATGACTTCACACTCAGCAATTATATTCTGATTTGCATCATGAACATATTTCAGTTCACCTAGGTAACCATCACAGACATCTCTAAATGTCATGTTAACCGTTTATGCTACCACATATTCTCTTATTTTAAGTAATAATTGATGCCAAACATACAGAAACTAAATCATGAGTCAGGAAAGTAACAGAAACTGGATCCAATCCAATTTCGAGAACAAGCCTCTGCCTACTCTCTAAGCCACAGTGCTCAGTATTGCAAATTGGTCAAGCAAATCTGATATTGCCTACTGTCCTACCAAATATTTGCTAAAGCAAAACTTTACAGTAGAAAAATACTTGACCTAGGGATATGTTGGAAATTGGTCAAGCAAGTCCACATATACCCCGCGGCCGAAGCTTCAATTAAGGGAAAAATAGAATTCAGACACCATAATGCTGGGAAAATAACCAAATTAGCTTCAGTAGCTGCACGATATACAAGGACTTGCTGACAAATTATATCAGGATCAGGAAGATCACTGCTGACAACGGAATATGACGAATCAACCATGATTCAGGATAAAAAAAATATGCAAAACAAATCAGTTATGCTGATTACAGAACAAGCATTCCAATAAACACTGGGATAAAAAACGTTAGCTTAGATTTCTCTAACTCTCATTACTCCCACCATCAGCATCACACAAAAAATTAGCAGAGCAACAGCTTTTAACAAAACCACAAGATGCAGATATCATTTAATGCCTCCCAAAAACAGATAGTTGAAGCAAAAGTAGGCTTCTTTAGACAAATAGTACCACTAATTAACTTCAACACTTAGTTAAAATCATTTATGCAAGCAGAATACATCCCCAACTTTTAAGCTCATGCAAGAAAACACAAACTGGCTTAGCTTGAATGTAGATGACACTACCTCACAGAGTGCTGGAGTGATCAAGCACATAGGCATCTCTGTTGAGTTCCCCATCAGCTGTCTCAAGGCCGAAAGGGTCCCTACATGAAGAATCAGATGCCATGGAGAAAACCCAAAGAGGAGCTCCCCTATTAGAAGGAACTGAACTCTTAAAGACAATCAGCTTACAGCCTTCACTGGCCCATTTTGCCGAAGTCAGAGGCTTCAATTTTGCATTGACATCATGAACTGAAGAGGACACCATAACAATCATCTTTTGCAGGAACTGCGCTCTTTCCGCAATGAACTTGAGGAACACTAGTTCACTTCTCTTCCCACGAAACTCTTGGAAAACGAACTTCTTGACATGCGACTGAACACATTCAATAGGCCCAGCGTCCAGCCAGAACTTGAGATCGAGCTTGGACTCACCAGCACCTTGCGACTGCAAAACAGATCAAAGCACGCGTATGTCAGGGGGCACCTACAGCTACAGATCATACAACAAGAACTTATCGAATCATAGTAGTAATCTAGTGGTAACATGGTAATGCAAAATGACAAATGAAACATATCAGGACAAGAAGTTTACGTAGATATGAAGCGTCTCGACATTGGGAAAGCGCTTGAGGAAGGTAGGCACCATCTTCACATCATTGCGGACATCAAATTGCACCTCCAAAGCCAAGATCTGGACGCTCGGGACGACGGTGCTTAGACTCACCTTAGTACTCTCCTGCAATGGAAATGTGCAAATGCAAACTGAATGACAAACAACAAAGATCACATAATGGCAACATATTGTTGACAAACAGACAAAGATAAAAGCAGAAAATTGAACCTTTATCACGGTGCTGCCGACTTCCAGTTCGTGGTCTGCTGGCTGCCAATATCCCAGCATGCGCAGTTTGGGTGCATGGCCAATTTTAATCCTTGAGCGCTTCTCAGGCACCGACATCCACAGAAAGAGCCTCTCCAGGCAAGGAGCGTCCACCACGGTGATGTTATCCACCCCACACATGCCCACCTGCACGCACCGCAGGCTCCGGCTCACCAAGCGAAGGGACAGCATGGTCGGTCTTGCGATCATGGTGAGGCTCTCCAGGACGGGGCTTCTTTCGATGAGGAAGGCCAGGTCTCGGTCCCGCATCAAGATGAAGCCGAGGACGAGCTCCCGGAGGTGGGGGAAGCGGGTGGAGCGCGGGAGCGCGGCGGTGCTCGGCAACATCCAGAGGCCGAGGTGCAGTTTGGTGACGGAGACGCAGCTGAAGATCTCGGCAGGGAGAGGGGAGTTGATCGGGTACGGGTGGTTGATAAAGACGAGTTCTTGGACGCCCTTGGCAGCGAGGAGCTGCAGCCAGCATTTGGCCTCGGCCTCGTGGGACGCCATGTGGCCGCGGGTGAGGTGGGCGCAGCGGAAGGGGCCCGGGTGCGCCTCCAGGGCGCTCGACGCGGCGGCGACGGCGAGCCTGGACCAGATAGTGTCGCCGCCGGGCGCCATGCGCTCGGTCAGGGCGTGGCGCGGGAGGATTTGCTCGTCGACGACGGAGAGGGGCACCGAGAGCCAGAGGCCGCGCCAGCGGGCGGCGAGCGCGCCGGTGCGCGCGGCGTCCTTGGCGGGGAGGCGGGAGACGACGTTCCGGAGGATCTGGTCGGGGAGGCGGCTGATGCGGTCGACGCCGTCGGCGGGGGGCCGCGCTGCGACGGCGGAGGCGAGGGGCGCGGCGGGAGAGACGGGCGGGTTGGGGATGGAGGCGTACATGTAGACGAGGAACATGGCCATGCCGGCACCCATCAGATCTGGATGGTCCAGGCCGGTGCTCTGACGCAGGTCGGCTTCCATCTCACTCATGCTGACGTCCATGCCATCGATTGGCTGCAGTTCCGTGGTCGCCGGCCGTGAGCCGGCGGAGCGGCGAGGGTTTTGGGGCGCCATGGAGCGGCGAGTGCAGAGCGGAGTGGAGGCGGGACTGGAGTGGAGTGGAGCAGAGTGGGTCTGGGTGGTGGAACGAACACTGGAAGCCGGCTGAGCTGCGCTGCTTCTTTAGGGCTCCGCGTTGATGGGCCAAATGTCGGGCCCGTAATATCTTACTCCTATGTAATTACTCTTTATCTTTTTTCTGTGGGCGACTCCGTTGGCGGTTTCTTTGCCGATCGCCGGAGGTCTCTTCTGACGCCGAATCTCTCGCTCACGTCTCGTCTCGGTCTCCTGTTCGGGCTGATCAAGGGGTTGCCTTAGGCAGCTACCCGGCCTTGGCAGTTTGCCGACACGAGGTTTCGTTGGGGCGCAGATTTTGGCGGAACCATGGCGGCTGGAGTTTCCAATGGGAAGATGAGGAAGAACGATATTGATACGGATGATCTGCTACAGAAGGAGGTTGCATCGAGCCAGTGGCGGACCCAGGTGAGCGAGAAAAGGTATGCACAGTAGCAAAACAGTGCCAAATAGTGTTTAAACAGTAGTGAACAGTGCTACATTAGAGCTGAACCACCGGATTTTGGGGTATGCCGAGGCCTACGCGGCATACCCCGTGGGTCCGCCACTGCATCGAGCAAGGATTTGGCGGACTCCGTCAAGGAGTGCCGCCGGGAACAATGAGTTGTTTGAGTTGGAACTGTCGCGGTTTAGGCAACACCGCGACAGTGAAGGAGCTTCGCGAGATTGCGAAGAAGTTTGCCCCGACGGTGCTGTGTGTACTAGAGACTCAAGTCCACAAGGCACGCGTTGAAGGTCTCAAAAATACTCTAGGATATGATTATGCCTTTGCTGTTAGCAGTTCAGGCCGGAGTGGCGGTCTAGGCATTTTTTGTAACAATAATATACTAGAGTGGAAATTTTACCATTTTCTCAGTACCATATCGATGCAATTGTTACAGAGAACGGGTGTGATCCTTGGAGATTGACATGTGTTTATGGTGAAGCTCGGACCCCTGAGCGCCATAAAACATGGGATATGTTGAAATTCATCAAGGCCTCGTCGCATCTTCCATGGGTTTGTATTGGGGACTTCAATGAAGTTCTACACAGAGCTGAGCACACGGGTGTGCAAGAGCGGAGCCATGCCCAAATAGCTGGTTTTCGTGAGATGGTGGATGTTTGCAATGGCGGACACAGAGCAAAAGGCAAGGGGGGGCTGAACTCATTGTCTTTCTTCTTCTTCCCTCCTTCTCTCCTTATTTCCCTTGCAAACTCCATTGTTTCAAGCATTTTTTGTCAAGAAAATGAAGGAGGGGCTTAGAGGGGCTATAAGGAGCTGCCAGCCGGTAGGGGGGGCTGGAGCCCCCCCAGCCCCCCCGCTGGATCCGCCCCTGGATGTTTGTGGCCTGTACGACCTTGGTTACGAGGGACGGAACTGGACTTTTGAGAAGAAAGTTACTGGAGGTTCTTATTGCCGTGCCCGACTAGATCGTGCACTCGCCACCGCGGATTGGTGCTCGCGCTTCCCCATGGCTTGTGTAAGCCACCTCACTGCTGCGGCATCTGATCACGATCCCATATTATTGAGGTGGAAACAGAACAAGGATCAGCGAAGTGGAAGAAGGAAAAAGAAGCTATTCAGATATGAAATAATGTGGGAGTCCCATGATGAGTTTGCTTCGATGCTAGCACAGACTTGGCATGGTGCAGGGACAGCACACACGTTGAAGGAGCTTCAGGATAAACTGACGTCTGTATCAGGCAAGTTAAGTGAATGGGGTACTCACTCGTTTGGACCCGTCAGGCAGGAGCTAAAAACTCTAAATGAAGAATTAGATCGTCTACGATCAGACCCGCATAGGGTGGGTCCGTCGCATGTGGAGATCAAAGTTGTGGACAGGATCGTAGAATTAAGTCACCGGGAGGAGATTATGTGGAAACAACGCTCGAGAATTATGTGGTTGACAGCTGGAGATAAAAACACTCGATTCTTCCATCTTAGAGCGAGCCAAAGGAGGAAGAGAAATCGGATATCAAAATTGAAAAAGCCACATGGTCAATTCACAGATGATGATGCTGAAATAGGCGCGATGGTGTCGGCCTTTTACAAGGCACTGTACAGTACTGAAGGAACTCAAAATATGGATCAAGTTCTTGACACAGTACCGGCCAAAGTCACGGCAGCAATGAACGATAAACTGGTGGTGACTTTTAATAAAGATGAGATCAAGGTGGCATTATTCCAAATGTTTCCGTCGAAGGCACCGGGCCCAGATGGTCTACCGGCTCATTTTTTCTCAGCGCCACTGGGAACTCTGCGGTGATGAAGTAACAGAAGTGGTGTTACGAGTACTAAGAGGTGCGGATGATCTATCAATTATTAACAGAACTTGTATAGTGTTGATTCCAAAAGTTGACAGTCCGGAGGAATTAGGCCAGTTTAGGCCTATAAGCCTGTGCAATGTTATTTATAAAATTGCATCCAAGGTGATGGCTAACAGGTTGAAGATTATTTTGCCCGAGATCATATCCGAAGAACAGTCAGCTTTTGTACCAGGACGTCTGATCACAGACAACATTATTACAACATATGAGTGCATGCATTTCATGAAAAAAAAGAGGTCTCAAGATAGGAGATATTGTGCTCTAAAACTGGATATGCGGAAAGCTTACGACCGGGTTGAATGGGATTACTTAAAGGCAATCATGATGCGGTTGGGTTTTCACCGTTTATGGATTGAAATGATTATGAGATTGGTAACCACGGTTTCTTTCTCTGTACTTTTCAATGGTGATCGACTTGATAATTTTGTTCCATCAAGGGGGATCCGCCAGGGGGATCCAATCTCACCCTACTTGTTCTTGTTAGCAGCAGAGGCCTTCGTGCTTTTTAAAATCAAGATCCCAGTCATCGAATCTCAGTGGCATTAAAGTGGCAGCATCGGCACCGATGGTTAGTCACTTACTCTTTGCGGATGACAGCCTGCTGTTTTTCAAAGCAAACAGGGAGAGTGCGGAGGAGGTAAGGGATGTCTTGAACATCTATTGCCAAGCTTCTGGGCAACGGATTAATATGGATAAGTCATCTATACACTTTGCGAAAGGTGTACAAGGTTCTGTTCGAGAGGAGGTAATGAACACGCTGAATGTTCATAATGAGGTGCTTAGTGAAAAATATTTGGGCATGCCTACTGATGTTGGATCTTCGACAAATGGTGCTTTCAAATATCTCAAAGATAGGGTGTGGAAGAAGGTCCAAGGATGGCTTGAGCAGGCATTATCATCTGGCGGCAAGGAAGTTTTGATTAAAGCAGTGGCGCAGACTATTCCAACTTACTCTATGTCATGCTTCAGATTGCCGCGAGGATTATGTCAGCACATTGATGGTTTACTCCGAAACTTCTGGTGGGGAAGCAAGGAGGGCAAACGGAGGACATGTTGGGTAGCATGGGAAGACATGACAAAACCAAAGTATATGGGAGGTTTGGGTTTCAGAGACATTGAACTTTTTAATCTAGCGCTACTAGCTCGTCAGGCATGGCGAATATTACAGGAACCAACCTCGCTAAGTGCACAGGTCCTCAAAGCTGTGTACTTTCCGAATGGAGTTTTTCTGGATGCAGAACTAGGATCATCGCCATCTAGAATATGGCGAGCTATTTTTGATGGTAAGGATGTTCTAAAACAAGGTTTGATCCGCAGGATTGGTACAGGGGAGACGACTGATGTTTGGGACATGAATTGGATTCCTAGAGAGGGCCTAATGCGACCGGTGAATTGCATAACCAACAATTCCCCGCAGAAGGTAAACGAGCTCATTGATGCACCGTCGGCAACCTGGAACATGCATGCGTTAAAACAACACTTTATGCCAATTGATTGGGAGATGATTTCGAATATTCCTCTCAGCACTAGGAGGCAGGAGGATTTTTGGGCATGGCACTTTGAAAAGTCTGGCATGTTTACGGTCAGATCGGCTTACCGGATGTTGATTCACAACCGGGAAAGGAGGACGGATTGGATTGAAAGTAATGCTGGCAAGTCAGACATTAATGGTGAACAGAAAGACTGGGTAGATATTTGGAATGTTAAAGTTCCATCCAAAGTTCGTGTTTTTCTTTGGAGACTTGCGAGGCAATCTATTCCAACAAGTGACGTTCGCCACCACAGGAACATGGCGCCCAATAGTAACTGTTCTATTTGTGGTCATCGTGATTCTTGGAAGCACTCCTTGTTAGAGTGTAATATGGCACGATGTGTTTGGGCTCTGCAAGGAGAAAATTTATTGGACTTCATTAGCCAAGTTCAACATGATGATGCTCGAGGATGGTTGCATGATGCAATTGCAACTCTTCGACATGAGGACCTGGTACGTCTAGTCGTTACTACGTGGTCGGTTTGGTATGCTAGGCGGAAAGCGATACACGAGAATATTTTTCAAAGCCCGTTGTCGACTCATAGTTTTGTGGAGAGGTTCCTCGCCGACCTGGAGCTAGCTGATAAACCACAACCGAAGGAGAAGGAAGTTGTACATGCTCATGTCCCGCGTTGGATCCCGCCCCCAACGGGACTGGTAAAGATCAATGTCGACGCTGCTATATCTAAGAACTCGGGCATTGCAGCTATGGCTGCAGTTGTGTGAGATGAAGTTGGAAATTTCCAAGGTGCTTCAGTGGTCGTGATTGAGGGTATGTCAGACCCAGAAATGGCAGAGGCCATGGCATGCAGGGAGGGTCTTGCTCTCGCGAGTGATCTTGTGTTGCAGAAATTCAAACTTGCAACTGATTGTGCCAATGTAGTGCGAAGCTTGCAAGGGCCTGGGATGGGGCCTTACGGCCATATCATTAGAGAGATCAAAGCAAGGAAGGCAAGTTTTGTGACAGCAGATATCATTCACGAACGTCGAGGCTCTAATGGTGGTGCTCATAGATTAGCTAAGAGTTCAATTTATAATACCTTAGGAAGACATGTTTGGTTTTTAACTCCTCCTGATGTAGTGTGTACCTCTATAGCTTATGAATAAATAAAGGGGGTGCTGGTTCTAAAAAAAAAATGTAATTTATCTTTTTTCTTTAGTGAAAAATGTGGTTTTTGTTGTTTTCCTTGAGTGATTGCCAAAATAAACATATGGCGGTGACAAGTACAACATATGCTTCGGCTTCTTCTGGTGCAATATCTCAGAGATCGAGTTCAGTTCTCATATGATCAAAACAAAAGAGAGAGAGAGATCAGTTCTCATCGTTTCGCCTTTGATTAGTGGCAGAAATTGGGTTCGGTTTTTGTTTCAAACATTCTTTTCCTTGACAGTGAAAGACAAACATTCAACAAGCTCTCCCACTCAACTTGCTCGATGGTAGTCAAGCACATCGCAAGTTCATTTTACCTCGTTGAAAATATGATGAATGCTCATTGTGTCAAAGTTTTGTGCCAGCTACTTAAAAGGAAAATCTGACTTAAAACATGCAATTTAAGATAAAATTTCTCCATTTTTTGTTCACCTGTAGACACATTCACATTTTGCATCAGCACCAACCATGATAATCCTTGCAATCACATTCCAACTTCCAAATGTTAACACTTATGATTTAAAACTGTAGATATAACAAGCATGGAAAAAAGAAATGCATTTTTAGGGCAAGAAAATAAGCAATGCAATTTATGACTTTGAATGTGAAGGACCGAGAGGGCGACCAGAGGAGGGGTGAATGGGAGCCGATAAAAGTTTTTCAATAGAACTTGGCCTATGTCCCAATTACAACCCAACACACCTCTCTTTCAACCATCAAGACCACACACATCAATTAGAGATGATGTGCTAATCCTAGGAGTGGTTAAGAAGTGGTACAAGCAAATGCGGAAGCAAATGGGCAAAGCACGATCAAAAGAGAAAGTACCAAACTTCAGACCTTGTCGGATGTTCCGGACCTCTCTCGGATGTTCCGATGAGAAGTTTCTGTAACTTCACGGATGTTCCGACATGTCTCGGATGTTCCGGTGAGACATTCACGGATGTTCCAACAAGTCTCGGATGTTCCGACAAAAACAATCTGTAAATTCACGGAAGTTCCGTCAAGTGTCGGATGTTCCGACAAAAACCCTCTGTAAATTGTCGGAACTTCCGCCAAGTGTCGGAACTTGTGTCGGAACTTCCTCCAGCTACAGGACAGCTCGGGGAAACTCAAGAACGGGAGCTCCAAAACTCGAAATCCAACCAAACGACCTCCAAACTTCACGAAATTTGAACCGTAGCTTCACCTTGAGATGGAGAACATCATCCAAAAGGATTCATACCAAGAACCCCACAAAATAACCACGAATTTTGAATTTCACCGGATGAACTAGGGTTTGGGAGATATTCACCAATTCACAAAATAGAAGGTGCTCGTGCCATGGTTTTGGTCAAGGACCTACCAAGGATTGTTCTAGCACATCATAGCACCAAGATCCCCCAAGAAATCCATCCCAAAACGCAACACACACGGCGAATCGAAAATCACCCAAAAATAGCTCCGAAAATGGGGAAAATAACAAATTCGGGATTCAAGATGAGGAGAACACTTCGAGGACGAATTGATACTTGGTATTGCTCAAAGATGTATGTGTAAAGCCACTCCCTAGCATACACAAACTAAGGATGACAAAAAGCTCAATCAAAGAGCCATCTCCTCTCTTCTCCCCTCTCTTTTTCTCTCCCCTCTCAAGCCCTCCCTCACAAACACAAGTGAGAGGCTCAAGGGGGCAGCCACAACCAGCCACCCACCTTATCTCTTGAACATTTTCACATCCCAAAAATGCCCCTCACACTACAACACACATACCCTTCCATAAGGGCATTTTCGTCCATCTTCTTCTCCATCACCCGAACGCCATCGGGACCATCACAACTTAGCTTCACCTCGAAGTTACCTTCGCGATGGTGCCACATGCACCACCATCCGCCGCCGCCGGTTTTGAAGCCCAAACCGGGAAACCGTCCGCCGTCGGTTTTGAGGCCCAAACCGAGAAACCATATCGATGTCGACACGTGTCACCTCGTCCCGCGAACCTCATCGCCGTCAAGTCTCCTCGGTCCCAGCCCGTCGGGATCCTTCACTTGCACCGGCCTCCCGTTCGCCTTGACCCTGGTCAACACGCCGTCTTCATCACCTTCACGGTTTTGAGGCCAAACCGCGAAACCGTCCGTGCTTCTCGTCCTCTCCACATGTACAGTGTGGATCACCCTTGACCTCACCCGGCCTCTCGATCGTCCGGCCCCAAGCCCCCGCTTGGTCCCGATCCTCCCGCCGTTGACCACCAAGTTGACTCCATTGATCTACACATCATGAGACAAGAAAACACATTTCCTTCTCCTCCAACTTCGCCAACACCTTCACCGACTCTGGTTAGTGTCATAAAGCAACACTCAAAGTTGCCAAAACGAACAAGCTAAAGCGATATCAAAATCCGTATTTCAACTCAATATCAAGTCAATTACTCATCAGAATAATCAAGCCATGGCACATCTCAACATGGCTTCTCAATCTCCCCCTTGATGAGTATATTGACACAAAGCAAATCTCATACAATCCTCATAAACAAACATTGCTCTTTATGTTCCATGAGGACGAGACCAATGTAAAGTACTCATCACAAAGCCAAGCCATGGCACATCTCAACATGGCTTCTCAATCTCCCCCTTGATGAGTATCTTGTCAAAAGCCAAATCTCATGCAATCCCTATAACCTTGCATATTACAATTAAGTTCAACATAGAAATAACCATGTCAATTACTCATCATAAAACCAAGCTATGGCACATATCAACATAGATTCTCAGAATGCATCAGTTTGCGGAATGAACATATTTTCAACTTGCATCTGTACCTAGAATCGACTAATTAGAAGGCTTCATGTATAAGGGTTATGTATGCTACATCTTCTTATGCTAATTAAAGGAATAAGTGAGGCCGAGGACAAATACTGGTGAAATAATAATAAAAAAGGGTAAATTACACCGATGGTACAACAACCTATGCGGTGGGTGTGATTTAGTCATAAAACTTGAAAATTGCTTAATCGGATCACAAAACTTGTTATGAGGGTGCAAATGAAGTCATAAACTAAAGATAGATTATAGGATAAATTTGTATGGAGCAAAACAAAATCAAGGTTCAACATGTATTCAAACAAAAGTTTTCACAATACATATTTCAGCATGACATATACAAAAGCACTTTCTTTTCTTCCTACACATGCGAATCTGCCGAATTCATTTTTATCAATGTCACTACTATAATGAAGTCAAATTCTTCATTACAATTACTATTAGCTCATAAGTCACGCCATATGTCGATGTGACATTTTTTCCCTACATTATGGTTGTACTTTGCTCTTGTATCATTAAAATATGTTGTTGCAGTATGCTTTATGACTTTATTTGTACCGTCATGACAAATTGTGTGACCTAATTGAGCAATTATCAAGTTGTACGACTAAATTGCACCCACCTCACAAGTTATGGTAATACCAATGTAATTCACTAAAAAAACTTATTATTGTTCAGTACTTGTGACAGAATCATAGAATATATTCCAAGTAAAACTGTCAAAAATCAAACACTTGACCTAGCTGCATATATAGTAGAAGTGTCTAAGAACTATAAAATAGCAGCACTTAGCGGTTGACAAGCAAATGGCAGTTTATTTATGGTCATCCATCAACATGCAATTCATCAGGTGTTCCGAGACTCAACACATCAGTGTTATTTGCACATCATGCTGGCACAACAAAAATCTAGATATATGTGTATTACTGGGCTTCACACTTATCAATAATGTCGCAAAATCACACTTTGCATCAGTGACATATGATAATCCTTTCCTTCATAGCAACAACAGAATGTGAACACTTCTAATTTAAAACTACAGATGAAGTAAACTTGGGACAAAGAACATAATTTATGACTTATGGGTACAATTTCAGTGTGCAACAGCGGAAAACTCAGTAGACATCCAGTACAGGAAGTGTTATCCAAACACAAGCTTATAATGTGCATAATAACTGAGGCCAAAAATAGAGATACAAACACTGCCTACGATGCAAATCTATACTTCCAAATATGTGAGACAAAACAATTGCATGTCTCAGAAAAAATATATAATGCAAGCTTGCCAGAGCTATAATCTAGGAACCCTTGGCAGTTGACAAAGAAGTTGCTGGTTTATGGCTGACAGTCAACACACAACGGTTAAGTAAATAAACTGCCACATCTCTATTAAACTCTTGTCAGGAACACAATTCAACCAGGCAGTGCATGCCAGCATGTGACGGACACACGTGTGAACCGGTTACTATGGCCTTCAACATGTACTCTGCAACAGGAATACCACAAGAACTGCCAGTGAGTGTAAATGCTCAGTCAACACCATTGGGTGAAGTTCAGCCATAGGGCTCCATCTGTACTTCTCAAAGCAAAAAAGTAAGGATATTTGTAAGGCTGATATCATGGTGAAGACTCAGTTCTCGGATCCGGTATCACTAAGCATACATGAAGCATTTCTTGCCCATCAAATTGGCACAAGCACAACAGTTTCAACATGTGTGCATGACTGGAACTTTGGTCATGCCAAACAATCAATGTAACACATTCTTATTTTGCATCAGCGACAACCAAGATAATTGTTACCTTCAAAATCACCGCACAGCATTTGCTTAATCTGATCATAAAATAGTCGCAAACACAAACACAGAACAACTGAATGCAATTTATGACTTCACACTCAGCAATTATATTCTGATTTGCATGATGAACTTATTTTCAGCTCACATATGTAACCATCACAAACATTTCTAAATGTCATGTTAATCGTTTATGCTACCACATAATCTGTTAGTTTAAGTAACAATCGATGCCAAACATACAGAAACTAATCATGCGGCAAGGAAGTACCAGAAATTTGATCCAATCCAATTTTGAGAACAGGCCTCTGCCTTCTCTCTAAGCCACAGTGCTAAGTATAAAAAATTGGTCAAGCAAGTCCGCATATTGCCTACTTTCTATACCAAATATATGCTAAAGCAAAACTTAGACAGTAGAAAAATACTTGACCAAGGGATGTACTGCAAATTGGTCAAGCATGTCCACATGTACCCTGCAGCCAAAGCTTCAATTAAGGGGGGGAAAATAGCACTCAGACAACATAATGCACGGAAAATAACCAAATTAGCTTCAGTAGCTGCACAATATACAAGGATTTGCTAACAAATCAATCAGGAAGATCAGTGCTGACAATGGAATATGACGTATCAACAAGGATTCAGGATGCAAAATATGCAAAACAAATCAGATTTGCTGATTCCAGAACAAGCATTCCAATAAACACTGGGATAAAAAGTGTTAGCTTAGATTTCTCTAACACTTACTCTCATTACTCCCAACACCAGCATCACAAAAATAATTAGCAGAGCAACAGCTTTTAACAAAACCACAAGATGTAGATAACATTTTTTTTAGACCGATGTAGATAACATTTAATGCCTCCCAAAAACAGATAGTTGAAGCAACTGTAGGCTTCTTTAGACAAATAGTGCCACTAATTAACTTCAACACTTAGTTAAAATCGTCTATGCTAGTAGAATTCTTCCCCAACTTTTAAGCTCATGCAAGAAAACACAAGCTGGTTTAGCTTTAATGTAGATGACACCACCTCACAGAGTGCTGGAGTGATCAAGAACATAGGCATTCCTGTTGAGTTCCGCATCAGCTGTCTCAAGGTCGAAAGGGTCCCTACATGAAGAATCAGATGCCATGCGGAAAACCCAAACAGGAGATCCCCTGTTAGAAGGAATTGAACTCTGAAAGACAATCAGCTTACAGCCTTCACTGGCCCATTTTGCTGAAGTCAGAGGCTTCAATTTTGCATTGACATCATGCACTGAAGAGGCCACCATAACAACCATCTTTTGCAGGAACTGCGCTCTTTCCGCAATGAACTTGAGGAACATTAGTTCACTTCTCTTCCCACGGAAAACTTGGAAAACAAACTTCTTGACATGCGACTGAACACATTCAATAGGCCCAGCCTCCAGCCAGAACTTGAGATCGAGCTTGCCAGTGGACTCAGCAGCACCTTGCGACTGCAAAACAGATCGAAGCAAGCATATGTCAGGGTACCTACGGCTATGGGTTACACAACAAGAACTTACCGAATCATAGTAGTAATCTAGTGGTGACATGGTAATGCAAAATGAGAAGATCAGGATAAGAAGTTTACATAGACATGAAGCGTCTCGACATTGGGAAAGCGCTTGAGGAAGGTAGGCACCATCTTGACTTCATTGTGGACATCAAACTGCACCTCCAAAGCCAAGATGTGGATGCTCGGGACGACGGTGCTTGGACTCACCTTCGTGCCCTCCTGCAATGGAAATGTGCAAATCCAACAGAATGAGAAACAACAAAGATCAAGCACATAATGGCAATGTAATGTTGACAAATACACAAAGATACAAAGCAGAAAATCGTACCTCTATCATGGTGCTGCCGATTTCCAGTTCGTGGTCTGCTGGCTGCCAATATCCCAGCATGCGCAGGTTGGGTGCATGGCCTATCTTAATCCTTGAGCGCTTCTGAGGCACCGACATCCACAGAAAGAGCCTCTCCAGGCGAGGAGCGTCCACCACGGTGATGTTTTTCACCCCACACATGCCCAATTGCACGCACCGCAGGCTCCGGCTCACCAAGCGAAGGGACACCTTTGTCTGGCTTGCGATGATGGTGAGATTCTCCAGGGCGGGGCTTCTTTCGATGAAGAAGGCCAGGTCTCGGTCCCGCATCAAGATGAAGCCGAGGACGAGCTCCCGGAGGTGGGGGAAGCGGGTGGAGCGCGGGAGGTCGGCTGTGTCCGGCAACATCCAGACGCCGAGGTCCAGTTTGGTGACGGAGACGCAGCCGAAGATCTCGGCGGGGAGAGGGGAGTTGATCGGATACGGGCGGTTGATAAACACGAGCTCCTGGACGCCCTTGGCGGCGAGCAGCTGCAGCCAACGCTTGGCCTCGGCCTCGTGGGACGCCATGTGGCCGCGAGTGAGGTGGGCGCAGCGGAAGGGGCCCGGGTGCGCCGCCAGGGCGCTCGACGCCGCGGCGACGGCGAGCCTGGACCAGATAGTGTCGCCGCCGGGCGCCATGCGCTCGGTCAGGGCGTGGCGCGGGAGGATGTGCTCGTCGACGACGGAGAGGGGCGCCGAGAGCCAGAGGCCGCGCCAGCGCGAGGCAAGCGCGCCGGTGCGCGCGGCGTCCTTGGCGGGGAGGCGGGAGACGACGTTCTTGAGGAGCTCGTCGGGGAGGCGGCTGATGCGGTCTACGCCGTCGGCTGGCGCCCTCGCGGCAGCGGCGGAGGCGAGGGGCGCGGCGGTTGTCACGGGTGGGTCGGGGATGGCCCGGTACAAGAAGAGGAGGAACATGGCCGTGCCGGCACCCGTCAGATCTGGATGATCCAAGCCGGTGGTCTGCCGCAGGCCGGCTTGCATATCGCTCATGCTGACGCCCACGATCGGCTGCAGTTCCGTGGTCGCCGGCCGTGAGCCGGCAGAGCGGCGAGGGTTTTGGGGCGCCATGGAGCGGCGAGTGCAGAGCGGAGGGGAGGCGGGACTGGAGTGGAGTGAAGCAGAGTGGGTGGGTGGTGGAACCCTGGAAGCCGGCTGAGCTGCTGCTTTTTCTTCTTTTTTGAGCATCTGCGGAGCTGCTGCTTCTTTAGGGCTACGCGTTGCTGGGCCAAATGTCCAGACCAAATGCTGTCGGGCCCGTAATATCTTGTACTCCTAATGTATTTCTCTTTCTTTAGAGAAAAAAAAATGTGGTTTGTGTTGGTTTTCCTGGAGCAATTGCCAAAATACACTTATGGCGGTGAAAATACATATGCTTCGGCTTCTTCTGGTGCAGTATCTCAGAGATCGAGTTTGGTTCTCTGTTTTCATTTGATTAGTGGGAGAAATAATTATTGGGTTCGGTTTTTGTTTAAACATTCTTTCTTTTGACAGTGAAATACAAACGTCCCTCTCAGCTAGCTCGAAGGTAGCAACTCAAGCACATCCAAGTTCATTTTACCTTGTTGAAACCATCATGAATGTTCATTGTATTCAAGTTATGTGCCAGCTACTTCGAAGTTTAAATTTTGACTGAAAACAAGCAACTTAAGATAAAACTTTTCCAACTTTTGTTCACCGCATCCAGATTTCTGATGGAAAAACTCTTGGGATCTTATTAGAATGCTGCTTCCTCACTAAACCAAAATTAAGTCGCTGCTGAATGAGGTGGCTCAACAGAGAGTGATGCAAGCACAGGGCATTCAGTCCAATCCAAGCATGCAACTAAATCACAAAAATGTTCAAAAGAAAAAAAAAACGGTGCCTCTTTTGCTACTTAATTCTTGGTGGTAACACATAATCACACTGAACAATACATGCCATGGTTACCAGAGAAACGGTAGGCAAAAGAAATACTCGCTCCGGTTTTAAATATATGATGCCTTTGAATGTTTTTCATTAATTTGATGGTTTGTCTTTTCTATAAATATTTGTGCAAATAGCTAATGTATAAGTTAAGCTCAAAGTGTCTTTGGTGATAGATCTAATTATACTCATTACACATTAGATAACTAATTACTTAAATATATATTATTGATCAAAGTTCAACAAAAAAGTCAACATTGTCGTATATTTGAAACAAAAATTTCCTCTAGAACTGCAAGTAACAAATCTGTCCAGGCCTATCGTTGTGAACCATAAAAGGTGTGAAGTATCAGTAGGATTTGGGTATTCAGAGTTGCGCATTCTATCAAGACTTGGTTCTAATAGGACACGTCAATAAGAATGAATGCAAATACTACAATCATAATGGAAAATTTTCCTATAAAATGACTCGATCAGTGTTTCGACTCAAAGCAACAATCTAGGTAGGAACAAATGACAGTTGACAGTAAAGACAGGAGATTTCATATGCACTCACACGGAATCCTTCATCAGATATGCCAGCAATCCAATATGTCAGATGTGTTATTTTGCTCATCATGATGGCACAATGACTATTAATTGGCTACAAGACTACGAAGTTGATGATGTAAAACATTCGCAATTTGCATCAGCACCAACCGAGACAATCCTTGCAATCAGAGATTCCAGTTGCATGCAACAAGCGATGCAATTTATTACTTTGAATGCATCAGATTGCATCTGTACCTGAAGTCGACTAAATAGAAGGCTTCATGTATACTCCCTCCGTCTCTAAATGTAGGCCTTTCTAGCATTCAAATACAGAAATAGTCAAGGTGTTAAAAGACCACCATACCCTTCATTTCACCTCAACTCATCGCTCCAACCCTCTCACCTACCACAAAGTTTGTCTTATCCTCAAAACGCCCTACATTTAGGGAAAAACTCAAAGTCCTAAAACGCCCTATAAAAAGGGACGGAGGTAGTAAGAATTATGTATGCTACACCTATACCATATTCTGCTGATTAGTGGAATAGATGAGGTCGAATACAGATAGTATATAGGTTACTTAGAAACTTGAGCCAAACTTATGACTGAATAATAAAATATATTCCAGGTAAAACTGTCACAGAAAAAAAACTTGACCCAGCTGCATCCATGGTAGATGTGTCTCAGAACTATAAAATGGGAGCACTTGGCAGTTGGCAAACAAAATGCCAGTTTATAGTCAGCCCTCAACATTAAATTCTTATATCTGGTATGCAAACACTCAACACATCAGGGGTTATTTGCTCAACATGGTGGCACAATATATATGTGTGCTACTGAATTTCGATCATGCTTATCAATCATGTCAAAAATTCCCCTACTGTAATTTCCTCAAAAAAATCATGCCAAAAATTCGCACTTTGTATCAGCCACATCTGACAATCCTTGCCTTCAGATCACCAAAGAGCAACTTCCAAACACGAACAAGTCTGTTTCAAAACTACGGATCAAGCAAACATGTAACAAAGAAACAGTGGAAAAATCAGTAGACACCAAGTATAGGAGGAAGTGTTATCCAAACCCAAAATTCTTCTAATAGGAACAACAACTGAGGCCAAACATAGAGATATTATATTATGGGTGATATAGTTGAAATATAAATTTGTGCTAATCTACCAACACTACCTACGATGCAAAATCTACACTTCTAAGTAAATCTGCCAAAAATGCACTTGTCCTAGAAAAATATATAATGCAAGCTTGCCAAAGCTATAATCTAGGAACCCTTGGCAGTTGACAAAGAAATTGTTGGTTTATGGTGACCGTCAACACTCGGCAAATAACAGTCTAGACTAGATACATGTTTGGGAATTGCCCAACAACCATAAAAAAGCATCCATATCTGCCTCAGCATCCTATCCGTTAGATCGCCAAAGAAAACATTCAAATATGAGCACTACTAATTCCAGACTAAAGGCATGGCAAAAATGGGGGACAAAAGGCGATGCAATTTATGGCTTAGCATTCAGTCCACAACGGTCACTTATATGAAAAATCACTAGACAATCAAGGTCAACGATTAGTTTGACAAATCATTAATAATCCAGAATCATTTATACTACCCCATATCCTGCTTATTTGAGGAACAGTTTGAGGACAAACTTTCAGCTAATATATCACGGGATGTTAAAGTAACATAGATTTGTAAGCGATTTATAAACAAGCATTTTCCTATCGTACTTCCACTCACTTGTACAGCGAGTCAGCCACACTGCAAGGCACTTGTGAGTTGTGACTGGATGCTAAATATATACTTCCACTCAAAACTGGAAACATACTAGCCTATCATCAAGATATATAATGGAAACTGGTCAACCATCAGCATGTCTTGGAGTTAAAGCTACAATAACTAAAAGAAATGAGTAACACCCATTTCACAACATACAGCATGACAAATTTATAACACTAGCTTCGATAACTGTATATCAATCATGATTCTGGATGCAAAATTGCTAAGTTACGAAGCAAGTTAACATTTATCAAGTTCTCATTGTTCCCATAGAAATTATCTTCTTCTTCTTTTTTCTTTTTCTTTTTCTTTTTTTCTTTTTTTTTGGGCAGAAGTTAGGCAATGTAGCATTGCACGAACCCTTTGCTAAAGAAATCATGAGAAATACGGGTACTGGCTGATCAAATAACAAGTCTACACAACAGTTGTATGCTGTAAAAGGAATGGTGCTACTAATTAACTTCAACTTTACAGCCATACAAGGAAACAACCAAAAACAGTGCCTTAGTTAGCTTCCATGCAGAAAGCTATATTCACCTCATAGAGCAGCTTTTGGCAAAATCACAAGACATGCAGATAACATGTAATTCCACCCAAAAACATATAGTTGAAGCATAGTAGGCTTCTGAAGACAAAAGGTGCTGCCAATAAACTTCAACACTAGTTAAAATCATCCATACTAGCAGAGTTCTTCACCAACTTTGAAGCTCATGCAAGAAAACACAAAGAGTGGCTAGCTTGAATGTAGATGTCGGCCACCTCAGAGAGTGCTGGAATGATGAAGCACGTAGGCATCTCTGTTGAGTTCAGCATCAGCCGTCCCAAGGTCGAAAGGGTCCATACATGAAGAATCAGATGCTATGTGGAAACACCAAGCAGGAGCTTCCCCATCAGAAACTGAACCCTTAAAGACAATCAGCTTACATCCTTCACTGGCCCATTTCGCTGAAGTCAGAGGCTTCAATTTGGCATTGACATCATGCACTGAAGAGAAACATCCAGAGGCCACCGTAACCACCATCTTTTTCAGGAACTGCGCTCTTTCCACAATGAACTTCAGGAACATTAATTCACTTATCTTCCCACGGAACTCTTGGAAAACAAACTTCTTGACATGAGACTGAACGCATTTTATAGGACCAACCTCCGGCCAGAACTTGAGATTGAGCTTACCAGTAGGCTCATCAGTATCTTGGGACTGCAAAACAGATCAAAGCACGCATATGTCAGGGTACCTACGGCTATGAGTGATACAACAAGAATTTATCGAATCATAGTAGTAATCTAGTGGTGACATGGCAGTGAAAAAATGACAAAATCAGGATAAGTAGTTTACATAGACATGAATCGTCTCGACATTGGGAAAGCGCTTGAGGAAGGTAGGCACCATCTTGACTTTATTGCAGACATCAAATTGCACCTCCAAAGCCAAGATGTGGACGCTTGGGACGATGGTTTTTGGACTCACCTTAGTGCCCTCCTGCAATTCAGATGTGCAAATCCAACTAAATGAGAAACAACAAGATCACATAATGGCAACGTATTGTTGACAAACAGACACACAAGCAGAAATTAGGACCTTTATCACTGTGCTGCTGATCTCCAGTTCGTGGTCTCCTGGCTGCCAATATCCCAGCATGCGCAGGTTAGGTGCATGGCCAATCTTAATCCTTAAGGGCTCGTCAGGCGCCGACATCAACAGGAAGAGCCTCTCCAGGTGAGGAGCGTCCACCACGGTGATGTGCTCCCACCCACACATGCTCAGCTGCACGCACCGCAGGCTCCGGCTTACCAGGCGAAGGGGCTCATCAGACATGGTGTGGCCTGAGATGATGGTGAGGCTCTCCAGGACGGGGCTTCTTTCGATCAGGAACGCCAGGTCTTGGTTCCGCATCAAGATGAGGCTGAGGACGAGCTCCCGGAGGTGGGGGAAGCGGGTGGAGCGCGGGAGCTTGGCGGTGCTCGGCAACATCCACATGCCAAGATGCAGTTTGGTGACGGAGACGCAGCTGAAGATCTCGGCGGGGAGAGGGAAGTTGAGCGGCCACGGGCGGTTGACAAAGACGAGTTCTTGGACGCCCTTTGCGGCGAGGAGCTTCAGCCAGCGCTGGGCCTCGGCCTCGTGGGACGCCATGTGACCCCGGGTGAGGTGGGCGCAGCGGAAGGGGCCCGGGTGCGCCGCCAGGGCGCTCGACGCCGAGGCGACGGCGAGCTTGGACCAGATGTCGTCATCGCCTACGGGCGCCATGCGCTCAGTCCGAGCGTGGCGCGGGAGGACGTGCTCGTCGACGAGGGCGAGGGGCACGGAGCGCCAGAGGCCGCGCCAGCGCGAGGCGAGCGCGCCGGTGCGCGCGGCGTCCTTGGCGGGGAGGCGGGCGACGACGTTCCGCAGGATCTGGTCGGGGAGGCGGCTGATGCGGTCGACGCCGTCGGCGGGGGCCCGCGCTGCGACGGCGGAGGCGAGGGGCGCGGCGCGGGAGACGGGCGGATCCGGGACGGCCTCGTACACGACGAGGAGGCCGAAGGCGGCGCCGAGCCCCATCAGATCTGGATGGTCCAGGCCGGTGCTCTGCTGCAGGGTGGCTTGCACTTCGCTCATGTTGACGCCCATGAACGGCTGGTGCTCCGTGGTCGCCGGCCGTGAGCCTGTCGAGCGGCGAGGGTTTTGGGGAGCCATGTAGCGGCGAGTGCGTCGCAGAGCAGAGTGGTGGAGGCTGGCGTGGAGCGGAGTGGAGGGGTGGGTGGCGGAAGCAAGGTAGCTGAACTGCTGCCTACTCTATTTAGAGCAAGTATTAGGCTATCAGCACTCATATTCCTTTATATCTTTCCTTTAAAAGGAATATTCCGTCCTGATCATCAAGATTCTTTCCTCTATACCAATTTCTCCTGCACCCATCATTCCTCTATATCCTTCCTCTATCCCAACTATCTAATATTTTATTCAACCATCTCCAACTACCATCAATGAGGCCTACTTGTAATTTTATCTAAATATATCCATGTGACATCTTGTTTCGAAGGATTTATTGAGACGAATTTAATGGTGAAATCAGAATTTAATTTGGGTTTTTGGTTTGTGAGTTAAAACTTTTTTTAGTTTGTTGAATCTGTGGAGCCCACCCTCTCTCTCTCTTTTTCCCTTGACCGGCTGGGCAACGGCGGCACGCGATGGGCACGGGGCCCGCACCTGGATAGCGGAAGCCCTTTGTTTCGCTGGGAATAGCGGAAGGAGCGATGGAACGCTTCGATAGCGGAGCGGTCGCGGAGACCGCTGCAGCGAATTCTTTACGCTAAAAAGGATAGCGGGAGCTGTTCCGTTGCCCGGTGCGGATAGCCTTATGATGGGCGAGGAGCCGGCGACGTCCTATGTGGAGGAGAGATAAAACAAGAGAGAGAGTGAAGCGGCCGATTCGCGAAACGCCCGCTTGGGCCGGCGAAGACGCACTGCGCGCACTGTTATTCGCTGTGGAGGCTGCCGCGCAATAAATAGTAGGGGGTCCCGCCACCATCGTGCGTGATGTGGCCTTCGTGAGTAGCCGGCAGTCGGTGTAGACATAAAACTTGCTCTTAGACTGACTCCAACAGGCAGTCTATTTTAGGAGTTACATAGGAAATAGGAGGGTATAAAACATACAAAAACTGTCTCCAACAGAACACTCAAACAGCTAGCCTATTTTTAGAGCCGGCAGTCTCGACACCCACAAATCGGCTACATTGTCGGGCGACGCACGCCGTCGAATCGTTTTTTCCCTGTTCTCGCAGCAGGCCGAGGTCGCGGCGGGGCAGCTCAGGGCGGCGGGGCGCGGAGCTCGCGGCGGCGCGCTAAGCTCGCGGCGGGGCGAGCTCGCGACGCGACGGCTCCTCCGTGGCGAGCAGGCATCTCCACGGCGAGCGGGCATCTGCCGGGCGGCGGCTCGTCCACGGCGCCCCCCTGCCGACGACGAGCGCCTCCACAGCGCGTGCTGGGCGATGGGCGGGCGCGAGAGCGGGGAGGACGCGACCACGAAGCCGGGGAGGACCGGGACGCGGGGCGCGTGAGCGGCAGCGGCGGCCTTGGCGTTCCGCGCCGGTGGAGCAGCAGCTCGCCATGGGCGGCCCCGACGCGGCCCTCCCCCTCCTCCGCGCCGCCGCGAACTCGCAGCAGCAGGCGACGGCCGGCCCTCGGCTTCTTCTCCCCGACGAGGTGCAGGTGCAGGATTGAAATGGGTTTGAGGAATTTGGGAGATGCAGCATGGCGGCGACCTCGCTGCTCCTCCGCCGCTAGCGCAACGGACGGCTCCGCGAAGCACCAATTTCAGGAAATTTCGGCTCAGTGACGGCACGCGGGCGTGGCGGAGACGGCGGAGTAGCTGCTCCGGCGGCGGCGGGGCAGGGTTGCCGGGGTTCGCGGCGCGTTGTTAGAGGAAGAAGGTCACGGTGCTGGGTCTTCTTTTGGAGATACATGATTTTTGATCTTCTATCTTCAAGTCTTTTAACACCCAATATAGGCTAAGGTCTCCATTGTTGGAGTCAGTCTTAGGCTCCGTGTTGCTGGGCTAAATGTCCAGACCGAATGCTGTCGGGCCCATGATTGCTTCTATACTCCACGTACACATTTGGTTAGTCCATAAGGGGGCATGTACAACCCAGAGACGGGGGTCGTCTCTAACATATGAGTAGACAGGTCATACAGACACATGAGCAGACAGGCCATATAACCCAGAGACAGGGTTTCGTCTGTAGGCAATTTAATGCTGTGCATGTTGCTGTTGATCATCTATAAATTATTTATGTGTACCATTGTGTGGCCGTTTGATAGAAAATGTATCAAGCATGAATAATAGTAACATGGTTTCAATATTTTTGAAAAACCAAGATATATTAATTATATTATATATCATTACAATGTCTTTTGCCTATTTTTCTTTGTTGCCATAGCGTTGCCATATGTGCTCGATCAGATCCTTCTTGAGCTTCGTATGTGTCGGTCGAGCTTTGATAGCCGAATTTCTACGAAGAGCCTCTGCGAAGATTGGATTTGGGTTCTCATTTGTATTCACTTCTGGTGGAATCACTATCGTCCCACTAGGCTTGTAATTTAAATCCAAGACATCTCTAATTGATTCCCTCTCATCTTCCACTATCATATTGTGAAGGATAACACAAGCTTGCATTATGTTGATAACATCTGCTTGCTTCCATAACCTTGCTGGTCGACGAACAATATCAAATCGTGCTTGTAGTACACCAAATGCACACTCGACATCTTTCCTCGCCCCTTCTTGTCTTGCTGAATATAATTTGTCTTCCACTGATTGAGGGTTCGACACAGTCTTCACAAATACTGCCCATTCCGGATATATTCGATCGGCCAGATAATAACCCATGTCATACTCAGTTCCATTTACATTATAGTGTATCATATGAGCTTCTCCTTTTATTGCTTGAATAAACAGTGGCGACTTGTTTAGAACGTTTATGTCATTCTGAGACCCGGCAGTACCAAAAAAAGCATGCCATATACGAAGACTCTTAGTTGCCACCGCTTCAAGAATCATAATAGGAACGCCTTTATTACCACTGGTGAACATGCCTGCCCAACCCTTCGGACAATTCTTCCATGGCCAATGCATACAATTGATGCTTCCCAACATTCCAGGAAAACCACGAGCCTCATTTTCTTGTAAAATTTGTTCCAGTTCATCGGTTTTTGGAGGGCGTAGATACTCTTCACCAAATTTTTCAATCACTCCTTCAGCAAATTTTCCTAGAATCTCCAAACAAGTACTTGCACCAACCATCAAGACCTCATCGAGTTGATCAGCCGAGGTTCCATATGCTAGCATCCTGATAGCCGCAGTACACTTTTGAAGTGGTGAAAGACTGTTCCTTCCAGTAGCATCGACTCTTTGTGTGAAATAAGGAGACCATTCAGTAAGTTCATGCACGATACGAAGGAATAATGGCTTGTTCATCCTAAATCTCCGACGGAACATCTGAGCGGTGTATATAGGATTTGCGGAAAAGTAATTAGCGACAAGAATATCATGACCTACTTCTATGCTCCTTGGTATGTAAGTCCTTGGACCACTTTGACGACGACGCCGAGGAACTGTTGAAGATTCTCCATCCTCTGATAGCAATTCCTCTTGTACTATCTCATCAAACATCTCATCTTCTTCTAGCATGTCTTCCACTGTGAATACCTCCAATGGATCAAATTCTTGGGCATCTTCATCATGCGGCTCCATAGTGTGAGATAGGTAGAAGTGAAAGGGAGAAGTGTACAGAGCAATGTACTGCGTCTATCACTTTATACACAACACAGATGGCCTGCTCGCATTCACCAGAAAATGGAGAAACACACACGGTTCAGTTCACATTCACTAGAAAATAAAGGGACACACACACGCTTCAGTTCACCTTCAGTTCACATTCAACAAAAAATGGAGGGGCACAGTCACCTTGACGTGCAAAAATATCAGTTCACATGCAGATATATAAAGCTAACATTCAGATAAATAAGGGACCATTCAGTTCACCTTCAGTTCACATTCAACAAAAAATAAAGCTAACATTCAGATAAATAAGGGACCATTCAGTTCACTCTCAGTTCACATTCAACAGAAAATAAAGCTAACATTAAGATAAAACAGTAGACCAATAAGTTTACCAGGAAATAGTTTAGCCAACTGCTCATTCAGTGGTAGGAAACAACTTCTGCCTAAGACACTTCAGAAAAGCAACTCGCTCTGCCTTTTCCTCATCAGACATTTTACTTGTATCTTGTGAGCTGATGCTCACATAGGTCTCCATCATTTTAGAAGCTTTGTTCTCTTGTGCTGTCTGGTGGGCAATTTTTGAGGCTTCTAGCTTTTCAGATGAAAGCTTTTGTTGCACTTCCAATATTTGCAGGCGCTTGTCATGGTTTTCCTCCTGAAATTTACTAAACTTATCAAATTTGTCCTCCTTTGAGTTACCAGATTCATCACTTGCATCTTTGTTCTTGCCTTTTGCAGCTAGAGCAGCCTTTTTCGCTGCCTTCTGACCAATTGGTCGCTGAGGCATTTCATCAGGAACTGCCTCATCATCTTCTTGTGAATCTCCTTCAAGATGAAACGATTTCCTTTTACGCGCATTCTTCAGGTCCTCATTGTATGTTTTCCAGTTTGGTTCATCTCGGCACTGCTTCCAAACCTCAGTCAAAAGAAAGAGACCTAGATTTGCATCTTTGTTGCCATCCACATAGAACTTGTGTGCTGCATCAATCCACATTTGATCTGAGTATCCACTTGTAAATACTCTACGAGCCTTAACATAAGCACACTCAAAGAGATCCGTCCACCTATTAATCTTGTGCCACCTATCCTTGCATTGTTTCAGATTTCTTTTCCGGAGGGGTGGGGTAGTCCTGTTGTAATATTCAACAACATCACTCCAATATTGGTTACCAGCCCTATCTGCTCCACATGAAGAGTTTGTTGAATTTTCTACCCAAGCACTCATCAATCTAACATCCTCTTCCACAGTCCACATGATCCTCTTCTCAGTTCTCATTTCTACTTCAGGTGGTGAACTTGCATTGTGTGCCTGATTGGGAGGACTGCTGTGATAAGCTGCACCAACCAAATGAGAGTTCTGTCCTAGATTACCAAAATAACTCATGAATCCACCAGGTGGTCGAACTTGTCTGTCCCTGTAGAACAAATAAAAGAATAAAATTATTTTCTAGTTATGAGAATATGTAACAGTCACAGTCATGGTATATCATACTACTTGACTTGAAATCAGAACATAACATGCTCTCTGAAATACTTGCAAAATGCAAATGGACCTCTCCCTGTATATGCATGAGCTATGATACTGAATATAACATTCAATTTAACCTGCTTGTGAACAACTAAATAAAACTGGACACCCACATTTAGGATAGGTGGGAGACATTCAGTGCTGCATTTGGGAACAGAATTTTGGAAGCTCACATGACACGGATCCAATAACAGAAACAATAGCCACATACAATACTCAGAAAAATGCTCACATATATCATAGGCATTTTGTCCCAAACAAGCTCAGATTGCTCAAATTCAATCCAAACTAATTCTCAAGCATTGTCAGTTCTATATAAGCTTAGATGTACAGTTACAAGCCTGAACTAGTTATTGGTAAGCACCATGTATAGACAGTTCACTTAACTGATGCAAATTGTTCTACCGTTTTAATAGATTCTTTTACAGTTACCATTTTCTGTTCTACGCACAGGAACTTGTACCTAGGAAGAAACTCAAGCTTAACAACAGAACAGACTGTCTAGCATCAATTCCACTGCATCTTTGCCTGAAGATTGCTACATAATCAGCAGAAGCTCTTGCCTACACAATCAGTCCATGGATGAAAGAGAGTTCATCAGGTTTGTCCAAGGAACACTTGGTTATCTTGATACTGAGAGCTTCATCAGACACTAACTTACTGAAAAAAAGTCATGTCTACAGAAAAATAGTAGTGTCGACCATATACACTGCTGAAAATCGTTTCACAGACTTGCATGCATCAGTTACTGAATCTTGGCATCAGTTACTGAATTTTTATTTCCACCATAAGCTAGACTAATTAGAATTAATACTGATCAAATAAAAGAAACAAATAAATCACAAGCTTCATGATTCAGGGTTCATCTTTTGAGAACAGAAAAGCATTCTCAATTCTGAAGGTAAGCATTCTGAATTGTAATTCTGAAGGTCAACACAGGACATCATACGAATAATTAACTGTTAATAGATGGGCATACATTTCTCATTGGGATACTCAGAAAGTCATAGCAATTCACACTGAATCTGTCCAAAACTACTTAAATCAAAAAAGTTCTCAGAAATTACCATGACCCAGGAGAAGAGGGATCACCACTGGCCGCATCAAACCAAGCTGAAGATCCATCAAATGGCGAAATAGGGAATTCATCCATGGACGAGGAAGAGCCGTCGAAGCCGCCTCCGCAGGCCGCGGCCGCTGCTGAGCCGCCACCACGTACGAGAGAACGGGGCGGCGCTGCTGACCCGCCACCTCGACTGAGGGAGGACGCCATCGCCGTCGGGTGGACGCCGCGACCTAGGTTACGGGCTGGGGTCGCCGCCGCCGACGCAAACGCGGCCGAAGCTGCTGCTCCCTTCTTGTTCCTAGCTGCGGCCGGCGTGGACATCTCGGCGAACCCAACTCCGGCTCGGGTGAGGACAGTGGGCGGTTGACGGCGGAGAGAGGTGGGAACCGGCGACTAGAGTGTGGGAGATTGGGGAGATTAAACCATGGAGGCTGGGGATGTAGATGTTGGAGTGGAATTGGCGCGAAATTGGGGAAATTCTCCCGCGCACGCGCCCCGCGCGGGATCCGAGTGCGCCGTCGTCTCTGGGAGACGAGGTCGTACAACGGAACCGCACCCGTCTCCTCCGCCTCGGAGCACGGGAGGACGGCGTCGCCTCGCGAGACGACGCCCGCTCTGTCTCTCGGGTGAGCTGGGGGGCAAAGTGAAAAAACACCCGTACATAGACGGGAAAAGACGGGCGTTGTACATGCCCTAATGTGCCAATGTTTCTTTGTGATACACTTCAGTTAGTGTCCTCAAAGAAAAAAAAAAGATACACTTCAGTTAGCAACATTAAAAGCTTACTACTAGTATATGATAAGGGAACAGTGGCTTTATGAAAGGCTGAAATTTGTTTTCTTGTTATGATCTAGTCTTTGAAACTGGTTAGGTATGCCTAGGAATCTATTCATCTGTTTTGCACGTGTTACAGATGGATAGGATGATTTTCGACATTTGATCTATCGGACAATTCTGGTTTAGTATTGTTTATGTCATACAGCGCCTTCTCATATGGGTCAAGAACTCGTGTCTTCTGGTATTCCTTGTGCACATCATAAAATCTGTGTTAGTATGCCTGACGCGGCCTCATGGATCAGAGTAGATATCTGTTCATATATGTCTATGGTCAATACTTTAAAACTAGACCAATACATACATTTCTTATCAGCGGTAGACAGAGAAAATTCTACTAGCACAAATACGTAGCGACAAAGTTTTAGAGTGAACAATAGTTATATAAAACTAATTATTATCTGCTACACAAGTTAACAGTATACTAATTCGCAAAGATAAAAAAAGAAGAAGTAATAGTGTAATACTTGCACACCCCATAGAAATGTCCTTTGTAAAGGACAACCACTTTGTATGTTGTCAAGTAAAATGACAGATCAGAGATTAATCAGGGTTGAATAAGGTACGAAGCTACTCTCTGGGGTGTAGAAGCTCATCTAAGTATGTTGGCATACCTTCGTGGCTGAGCAAAAGTGTCGTCCAAGCATAATCAGCATTAAAAGATGAAGAATTTCTACACACGTAAACAAATTTTCGTGCGTGGCCCATAATATCAGACTCATTGTCCTTGACCACATATAGCATTGCCCATTTTTCATATTAGGAACATAAATTTTGCTCAGCAAAAAACAAAAAAAAATACTAGGCAAAGATGGCTTTGCAAGAGGAGGTGCTATGGTAGTTAAGAACTTTTGGCCATACTGGAACCTTTCCAAAAACAGATACAATACAAGGCAGTAGTTTAGCATACATGCAGACCGTTGCCACCTCAGAGAATTCAAGGACCCTAAAACAAAGAGTCAGTTATGTTTGCTAAGTTTGGTGGTCACAAGGTCAAAAGGGTCGCCACATGAAAATTCAGATGCCATACGAAATCTCCAAGGAAAAGGATGTTCTTCTTCAGAGACTGGACTCTCTAAGATGGTCAGCTGAACTCCTTTACAAGCCCATTTTGCAGAAGTCAGTGGCCTCAGCTTCACATTCACATCATTTTCCACAGAGAAACTTCCACTGCACATCACAATCACCATCTTCTCCAACACCTGCGCATTCTCGGCCACAAACTTGAGGAATGCTACCTCACTTCTCTTCCCCTGGAACCCATGGAAAACCAACTTCTTCACATGCTGCTGGACACATTCAACAGGGCCAGCCTCCTGCCAGAATTTGAGATTGACCTTGCCAGTGGGCACATCCACTTTCATTGACTGCAAATTAAATCATATAACATAATTCAGCCAGCTATGGTTATATTCCTACATCAAGAACATTTCTGATAATGGTGGTAAGCCAGCTGTTATGCTGATGATGCAAAATATCAATTGAAACAGGGGGTTGACAAAGTTTACAGAGATATGAAGCGTCTCAATGTTGGGAAAGCATTTGAGGAAGGTAGGCACTGTCTTGACTTCGTTGCGGACTTCATATTGCACCTCCAAACCCAGGATTCGGATGCTGGGGACGATGGCGCTCGAGCTCCTCACCTTAGTACCTGCCTGCAATGCCAGTGTCCAGATGCGATGCACCGAAATAGAAACTATAATCAGATAGCGTAATAGTAGAGAGTAAAATCATGATGGTGAGCAAAGCAAGCGCATCACCTGAATATCAGCGCGGCCTATCTGCAGTTGGTGCTGTCCCGGCTGCCAGTAACCCAGCATGCACAGGCTGGGTGCATTGTCAATCCTGATCCTCGCACACTTTTTGCCCCCAATTCCACAGCCCATGGTTGCTATCAGAAATAGCCTCTCCAGGCGAGGAGCGTCCACCACGGCGATGTTTGCCAAGGGAGACATGACTAGCTGGAGGCAACGCAGGCTGTGGCTGACAAGGCGGAGACGTACTCCGGTCCGGCTTGAGATGATGGTGAGGATCTCCAGCACGGGGCTCCTCTCGATCAAGAAGGCGAGGTCTTGGTCCTTCATGAGTACCAAGGTGAGGAAGAGCTCGCGGAGGTGAGGGAAGGCGGCGGCGTGGTTGAGCGCCGTGGTGTCTGGGAACCTCCAAATGCCGAGGTGCAGGCGGGTGAGGGAGGTGAGGCTGAAGAGCGCGGCGGGGAGAGGCCAGCTCGAGCGGCCACGGGCGGTTGATAAAGTCGAGCTCTTGGACTCCCTTGACGGCGAGGAGCTGTAGCCAGCGCGCCGCCTCGGCCTGGTGCGACGCCATGTGGCTCCAGGTGAGGCGCACGCAGCGGAAGGGGCCCGGGTGCGACGCCAGCGCGGCGGACGCAGCGGCGACGACGGCGCGCGACGCGTCGTCGTCGGCCCCGGCCGCGACGCGCCGCACGGCCGCATCGCCATCGAGGAGGTGCTCGTCGACGAGGACGAGGGGCGCCGAGCGCCAGAGGCCGCGCCAGCGCGAGGCGAGCGCGGCCGTGCGCGCGGCGTCCTTGGCGGGGAGGCGGGAGACGACGTTCTTGAGGAGCTCGTCGGGGAGGAGGCTGATGCGGTCGACGCCGTCGTCGGGGTGCGACGCCGCGGCGGAGGCGGTGAAGGAGAGGGGCGCCGCGCGGGAGACGGGCGGGTCGGGGAGGGATTCGAGCGCGAGGAAGAGCGCTATGTGGGTGCTCTCGCCGAGCTCCGTCCACAGGCGATTGCGCTCGTCGTCTTGGCGCTGCAGGATGGCCTGCATATCCCGCGAGCTGACGCTGGCTAGTGGTTGCTGGTCCATGCTCGCCTCGCCGGCGGCGCCGGCGTGTTGAGCCAAATCAGCGGCGAGTGAAGCAGAGCGAAGCGGAGTGTGTAGGAAAGGCTGCGGGCCTTGTTGTTTTGTGGCGAGCTGCTTAGGGTTTTGCGTTGGGCCAAATGTCCGAACCTCTCGGGCCCATAAACAGCCTCTCGCGTGTTCGTGTACTCCCTCCGTTCTTGTTCATTTCGTTGCCAAATAAACTTGAACACAGAAGTATGTTTCTGTGGTTCAACAATCTCATCTCTACTGCTCCCTCTATTATATCTTTCTACGACAAATCCTATTTTTTTCAGGAAACTAATTTCGTAGGTATGTGAATAGGTGTGAACATGGTTCCTATCAGATTAGCAGCTGCTGCTTAGAGTTCAGAGGTTTGTGAGGATTTTTTTCAATGGTTATGGCCTATGGGGTCTCTAGACATGTTAGAGGGAGAAGGCCAATCCATGCATACAACTGCAGGCTCCAGATCGGCCGTGAAACAGTTCCAATATACGAACAAGTGTAGGAGTAGCTACTTTTCAACAGCCTGATGATTTGCATCTTTCAGCCATCTGGACCCCAGACAGCTAACATACCTCGAAATTTTAGTACAGCCTGAGTTTCTAGTCACTTGGTTTTTCTTTTGCTTGCTTCGAAACACAGGCGCTTGATTAACTGGACAACATAGGAACAATAAACCTTAAGCTGCAAACAAGCATTATCATGTTCCACACAATCTTTTATTCCGAGCTTCCACGGCCTGTCTTCTCATCAGTGGCAACAACATTTCTTTTTGTAAATGTAACTAAAACAAAACAACGTGTGACAACAATCCTGGATCAATGGTAGGACACTTGTCTGAATATCACAGGAAATCATTCAAGCTACTCGAAATTCTAGCAAAATTGAGGAATTGTAATGTCAAGAAACATTTTTTAAAATTGTGGAACTGTAACGTCAAGAAACATTTTTACACTAGGACGATAATTGGATGAGCCCTATTCAAGCCACTGCTCAGAGAACAGTGGAACAAGATTCATATATACTGCACACAGAACACTAGGAATAATGAATGGGCCATGAACCAACCTTCAATACAGACATATCAAAATTTGCAGTACAGCAAATCCAGAACACCATGTATTACCAGCTTTGTTCACAATGAATAAATCAATAAATATTACGAAGAGCAAATCAACATATCAACAAAGAGCGCAGGTGAATGATGAAATTATGTAGCAGCTCATGCCCCACCTCCCAGATAGTACCAAGTTGTTAAGTTTACACCACAGTAGGTTTTTCAGGAGCAAGACTGCTACCAATTAACTTAAACACAGCAATTCATCCAACTGACTTAAACACGTACAACCAATAATACGTTTAAACCTTCTGAATGTTGTAAAGATAGATGTAAACTTTCATCACTAGTTGCTCAGATATCTATAGGCAGGTCAACGCAGTCAATGTAAAAAGGATCTGCACATGAAAAATCAACTCCCATGCCGAAACTCCAAGTAGTAGGAGTGAATAGAAACTTGGTGTGGAGCTCCTTCATTTTCTTACTGACCCATTTCACAGTAAGAAACGGCCTCATCCTGGCATCAAGACTACTTTCCGAACACATAAAGAAAGATTCACCGCATGGCACAATAGCCAAATTCTCCAGCACCCGTGCTCTCTCCCCAATGAACTTGATGAATGCATGCTCATTTTTGTTCCCCTTAAACTCATGAATCACCAACGTCTTGACATGCTGGACACATTCAGCAGGGCAAGCCTCCTGCCAGAAATTGAGCTTGACCTTTCCAGTGGGTTTATCAACTTTCATAGACTGCAAATAAGATCAAAGCATATATAGTTATGATCCTTACAGCAACAAATAATCCAATCATACTTGTAAAGCTAGCGATGCCAGTGCTGCAAAATGTTAAATGCAACAAGCAAGAATAGCAAGTTATTACTTTGATATGAAGTGTCTCGACGTTGGGAAAACACTTGAGGAAGGAAGGCACTGTCTTGATTTCATTGCGGACCTCAAAATGCACCTCCAAAGCCAAGGTCCGGACGCTTGGAATGATGGTACTTGGGCTCAACTTTGTGGCTGCCTGCGATGCGAATGTACAAATGCAATGCACAGAATCAGAAATTAAGATCACATATCAATGTTGGCACAAGTATGAACAGAGCACAATGGAACTTAGGATTGACACTTGTATCTTTACCTCGATGATGGTGTCGCCAATCTGCAGTTCATGCTGTCCAGGGTGCCAATAACCAAGCATGCTCAGGTTGGGAGCGTTGCCAATCTTGATCCTCGAGAACTTGTTGCCCCCAACACGACGGCGCTGTGTCATCCACAGAAGGAGCCTCTCCAGGCGAGGAGCATCTGCCACAGCGATGTCTCCCAAGGAAGACAAGCCCAGCTGCAGGCACCGCAGGCTGTGGCTAACCAGGGAGAGGCGCACATCGGTCTTGCTTGCGATGATGGTGAGGGACTCCAGGACGGGGCTCCTGTCGAGCAGGAAGGCAAGGTCCCGATCCTTCATGGTGATCACGCTGAGGAAGAGCTCCTTGAGGTGGGGAAAAGCTGCGGCGTCCGGAAGGGCGGCGGTGTTGGGGAACTTCCAGGCGCCGATGTGCAGGCTGGTGAGTGAGGTGCAGCTGAAGAGCGTGGCGGGGAGAGGGTGGTCGAGGGGCCACGGGCGGTTGATAAAGGCGAGCTCCTGGACGCCCTTGTCGGCGATCAGTTGCATCCATTTCTTGATCTGCTTCTTGTTCATGTCCATGTAGCAGCAGGTGATTTGGAGGCAGCGGAAGGGGCCCAGGTGCGTTTTGAGGATGCTGTTAACCGCGTTGTTGATGCCGAGCGTGCTCTTTAAGTCCGGCCGCCAGGTCGGGTCCTCTACGCACTCCGGGATGAGGCCGGCGTCGGTGAAGACGAGGGGCACCGAGCGCCAGAGGCCACGACAGCGCGAGCCGAGCGCGCCGGTGCGCACGGCGTCCTTGGCGGGGAGGCGGGAGACGATGTTGCGCAGGATCTGGTCGGGGAGGCTGCTGATGCGGTCGTGTCACGCCCGGCTCCGCAGACGTGCCAGACAAGTCACAGAGTGATCCGGCACCGGCGGGAGAAATACTGGAAGGCCCAATGGAAGCTGGCGGGAAAAGCCCAACTACTGCCGTAGATGCTATCGGCCCAGAAGTGGCGGCTATATAGGAGGCTGAGACAGAGGAGCACGGCAGCTTGTCATTTTTGCCGATCTGAAACTCCTTCCTCAACTGCTCTCTGTTCCTACCCCTTTGCTGTGCTTTCTACCCCAAATTCCCATACCAATTTGTATCCGATCCTCGTGATCCAGTTACCAACACTTACTTATCAATATAGATACTCGTCCCAAGGCAATTCGTTGTGTTGTTCGTGTGATTTGGCGCTGAAATTCCTCTGTACTCTGTTGTTCTGCTGCGTTTGTTTGTCAGGTACTACACTGGTATCAGAGACAGGCCGATTCGCTGGCTTCCCGTAATCTCTCGGTTTTGATCTGTAAAATTCCCAAGGGAAGGTGGAGATCACTCATCTGATCTCCGTAAATCCGCTACCTAGGGTTGGATCGACTTGGAGGAGAGGCCAGTACGGCTCCATACAAACCAGGACCACAAGCTCGCTACCTCGTCAGTAAGATGGACGAGACGGAGAAGAAGACGTTGGAGGCCCTTAACAAGCTCACGGAGAAGATGGATGCGGTGAACACCAAGATCGGGACGATGGCTACTGAGTTTGACAAGCTCAAGGCTCAGAACGACCTTGCCATGAAATCGATTGCTCTCCTTCAGCAAGAACAAGTACATGTGGCGAAGACGATGAAGATCATGGCGGGTGCTCCTTCCCCAGAGGACGGACTCCTGTCATCTCCGTCGGCGTCCGAGCTGGGATCAGTCACACCAACTACTCCAAGTGCTCCGCCGCCACCGACTCGGCATCAACCTCCCCCACAACAGCCGCCTCCGCGAACTCATGCACCAGGTGCTCAGGGTAATGGCTCACAGACTCATGTTCCCCAGTTTGGTTCATCTGGTGTAGTTCATGTTGAGATTGATAGAACTGATTATGGGAACTCTCGTCGTAATTGGATGCCAAAAATGGATTTCCCAAAATTTTCTGGTGACAATGTGAAAATATGGCTTGACAAGTGCTTGGCATTTTTTGATCTCTATAATATCCCTGCTCACTTTCGAGTTATGGCTGCCTCTCTGCACATGGAAGATAGGGCTGCACATTGGTATCAAACCTATAAGAACACAAGTGATTTTCATCTCTGGGATCAGTTTGTGTACTATGTTACTCATGAATTCGATGTTGATGTCAATAGAGCTAAGTCAATGGAATTACTGAATCTGAAATAACTGACCACTGTAGATGAGTACAGGAAATCCTTTGAGCAAATTGTTTATCACATCAAACTGTATGAATCTCATGTCAGTGAAACACTGTTAGTGGCTCAGTTTCTGATGGGATTAAAAGATGAATTGAGAGGATTGGTGGAAGTGCAACTGCCTGACACTGTGGCCAAGGCAGCAACTCTTGCTGGTATTCAGGAAGCTCTGTTAGAAAAGCACAAGAAGATATTCACTAAACCCTCTTATAGAGCTCCTGCAGCTAATTCTCACAGAGAGAATAAGCAACATTTTTCTGCTTCTGATACTTGGAAGGCTAAACAATTGAAGGAATTCAGAAGAGTGAATGGTTTATGCTATAAATGTGGTGACAAGTATATACCAGGTCACAAATGTGTTACTGCAGCTGGTGCTCAACTGAATGCATTGTGGAGTGAAACAGTTGATGGTGGAGGATTTCTTTCTGAAGATATATTGGATGCTATCGAAGCAGCTGATATGGGGTACACTGAAGCTGACTGTTACATGTCTCTTAATGCAATATCAGGTAAACCCAAGTATAGGACAATTCAGTTGAGAGCATTGGTCCAAAATCAAGTACTACTTGTGTTGGTGGATTCTGGTAGTTCCCATTCTTTTATCAACTCTGCCATTGTTGATAGGCTGCAAGTTCCTACTGTCCCTACCGAAAGAATGAATGTTAAAGTTGCAAATGGTGCTATCATTCACTGCAATAGTGAAATTCAGGGATTTGAATGGTGGATCCAGGGACATACCTTCAGTACTGATGTTAAAGTACTTGACATTGGGGCTTATGACCTTGTACTTGGTATGGATTGGTTGGAAACTTTCAGTCCAATGACTTGTGATTGGCTAGCAAAGTGGATACAGTTCCAGTATAAGGGAAAACTGATCAAACTGCAGGGAGTTAAAACTGATAAAGTGGAGTCTCTGCAGGAAATGACTGGTGAACAATTGTTGAAATGCAGCAAAGGAAATGACTTATGGGCTACTGTTCTTTTGGAACCAGTTTTTGACAATACAGCTGCTCAAGAGGCTTACATTCAGTCTGGTATTCCTGACAAGATAAAGAATCTTATTACTGAGTACAGTGATATTTTTCAGGAACCCTCTTCATTACCACCATCTAGAGTCTATGATCACACCATTACACTTCTTCCTGATGCTGTGCCAGTAAATTGCAGGCCTTATCGATACTCACCTGAGCAAAAAGATGAGATAGAACGTCAGGTAGCTGAGATGCTTAAATCTGGGTTGATTACTCACAGCTTGAGTCCATTTGCATCACCTGTCCTTTTAGTGAAGAAAAAGGATGGAAGTTGGAGATTTTGTGTAGACTATAGGAAACTGAACACCATCACTGTTAAAAACAAGTTCCCCATGCCTGTGATTGATGAGTTTCTTGATGAAATAGCAGGTGCTATATATTTCTCCACCATTGATTTGAGGTCTGGATTCCATCAGATCAGAATGATACCCAGTGATGAGCTCAAGACTGCCTTTAAAACTCATCATGGCCACTTCCAGTTTAGAGTGATGCCATTTGGCCTAACAAATGCACATGCAACTTTTCAGTGCTTGATGAATGCAATTTTTGACAAATATATGAGAAAATTTGTACTTGTGTTCATGGATGACATATTGGTCTTCAGCAAATCATTGGAGGAACATATTGAACACCTGAATATTGTCTTCCACACATTGAAGGAACATAGCCTGTTTATCAAATTCAGCAAATGCACCTTTGCTCAGAAGACATTATCTTATTTGGGACACATCATTTCTGACAAAGGTGTTTCCACTGATCCTGCAAAAACTGCAGTCATGCTGAATTGGCCTACACCTCAAAACTTCACTGAACTGAGAGGATTTTTAGGGCTAACTGGATATTACAGAAAGTTTGTTCAGTCCTATGGCATTTTGGCTAAGCCTCTCACAAATATCTTACATCTCAAGAAATTCCAGTGGAGTGAGGAAGCACAAAAAGCATTTGACAGTCTGAAAATAGCCATGACCAAAACACCAGTACTAGCATTCCCTGATTTTTCAGTGCAATTTGAAGTTGAAACTGATGCTTGTGATTTGGGTATTGGTGCAGTGCTGTCTCAAAGAGGACATCCAGTGGCATATTTCAGTAAAGCCTTGAGTATAAACAACCAAAAGTTATCCACCTATGAAAAGGAATTTCTGGCTGTTATGATGGCAGTTGAAAAGTGGAGAAGCTATTTACATAGAAGCCCATTTGTCATCAAAACTGACCACAAGAGTCTATGCCATCTCCAAGACCAGAATCTATCTACTGATTTACAAAGAAAGGCAATGTCCAAGTTGGCTGGACTGCAATTCAAATTTCAGTACAAAAAAGGAAAAGAAAATATCGTGGCTGATGCCTTGTCTAGAGTGGGACAATACTTCAATCTAACTGCAGCTTCTGCAGTGATTCCAGTTTGGGTGCAAGAAGTAGTTAATTCATACACTACTGATTCTAAGGCTCATGAGCTGTTAACTGAATTGGCAGTGGTGAATCCCAATGCTCATGGTTATTCCTTATCTGAAGGTCTCATCAGATACAAGCAGAAGATATATGTGGGTAATAATTCTGCTCTTCGTACCAAGTTACTTAATGCATTTCATGCTTCAGCCATGGGAGGCCATTCAGGATCACAAGCTACCTACCAGAGAATTAAGAGAATTTTTCACTGGTTGGGCCTGAAACAAGATGTTGAGAATTTTGTTAAACAATGTCAGACTTGCCAACAAGCCAAGCATGAGAATATCAAACCACCTGGTCTCTTGCAGCCATTACCAATACCAACTCAGTCCTGGAAGGATATCTCTATGGACTTTGTCGAAGGGTTACCTAAATCTGATGGTTATTCAGTTATCATGGTCATTGTTGACAGGTTCACAAAATATGCACACTTCTTACCACTAAAACACCCTTTTACTGCTCCTCAAGTTGCCAACATATTCCTGCAGCACATTGTGAAACTGCATGGACTTCCTAAGACCATTGTGTCTGACAGAGATAAGATCTTTACAAGTGCATTTTGGGATGCGTTATTCTCTTTGATGAAAGTTGATCTGAAGTATAGTTCTGCCTATCACCCACAAACAGATGGTCAGACAGAACGTGTTAACCAATGCTTAGAGATGTATTTGAGATGCGCTGTTCATGACACACCCAAGCAATGGCACAAGTGGTTATCTCTGGCTGAGCTGTGGTATAACACCTCTTATCATTCTGCAATACAATGTTCTCCTTTTAAAGCCTTGTATGGAACTGAACCCTCTCCTGGATTATTTCCTGACTTAAGCTCTTCTGAACATAAAGAAGTAACTGAATTGCTGAAAGAAAGGGAATTGTTTACTGAACTTCTGAAAGAACAGCTTTCTAAAGCTCAAACAAGGATGAAGACTTATGCTGATACAAAAAGATCTGAAAGGACATTTATGGTTGGTGAACAAGTCCTTCTGAAATTGCAACCATATGCTCAAAGCTCTCTTGTGAATCGACCTTGTCCCAAGTTGGCTTTCAAGTTCTATGGTCCCTTCACTGTTCTGCAGAAGGTTGGTGAAGTTGCTTATAAACTGGACTTGCCATCTTCTTGTCAAATCCATCCAGTCTTCCATGTTTCGCAGTTGAAACCATTCACTGCAAATTACACTCCAGTTTTTAGTGAGTTGCCTTCTTCTGTCGCACTGGATATTTCTGCCACTGAACCTGCTAAGATAATTGAGCGTCGTTTGGTGAAGCGTGGCAATGCTGCTATCACTCAAGTGAGGGTGAACTGGATTGGTCTACCGGAAGCCATCTCAACTTGGGAAGATTACTATGTGCTCAAGAAAAGGTTCCCAACTGCAGCTGTCTGGAGCCAGGCTGCTTCTTCAGAAGGGGGCAGTGTCACGCCCGGCTCCGCAGACGTGCCAGACAAGTCACAGAGTGATCCGGCACCGGCGGGAGAAATACTGGAAGGCCCAATGGAAGCTGGCGGGAAAAGCCCAACTACTGCCGTAGATGCTATCGGCCCAGAAGTGGCGGCTATATAGGAGGCTGAGACAGAGGAGCACGGCAGCTTGTCATTTTTGCCGATCTGAAACTCCTTCCTCAACTGCTCTCTGTTCCTACCCCTTTGCTGTGCTTTCTACCCCAAATTCCCATACCAATTTGTATCCGATCCTCGTGATCCAGTTACCAACACTTACTTATCAATATAGATACTCGTCCCAAGGCAATTCGTTGTGTTGTTCGTGTGATTTGGCGCTGAAATTCCTCTGTACTCTGTTGTTCTGCTGCGTTTGTTTGTCAGGTACTACAGGTCGACGCCGTCGTTCGGCGCCCGGGACCACGCGGCGGCGGCGCCGGCGGCGAGGGGCGCGTCGTCGGTGACGAGCAGCTCGGGGAGGGACTCGTACGCGTACTTCAGCGCCTGACCCGCCTCCTCATTCTGGTCGATGAAGTCCGGAACGTATCTTACACCCACGAAGCGGAACTAGCTCAGATCCATGCTCGCCGGCGGCGCCGAGGCACCGGCGAGGGTTTTGAGCTGCGGGAAGTCAAGAGAAGTGGCGGCGAGTGAGGAGTTGCATTCCAGATTATTGCCGCTTTGTTGCTGAGCGGAACTGCTTTAGGGTTCACCGTTATTGGGCCAAATGTCTGAAGCAGGTCATTTGCTGTCGGGCCCGTTCATTCTTTTGTGGCACTGATGCCCTTATTGATTACAAATTTCACTAATAAAGAAGAACAGGGTCACGGCATTATTGCAAATTCAAATGACCAGATCACTACTACTATATGTAAAAGGAAGCTATCATTCTTGCTTAGGCTACGGAAAATGACAGTTTTTACTTTGTTGTTTTAAAGAATGCCACACGCGTAAGCACCAAGATCTTCATCGTTTCGACTTTAAATCACGTGTGTTCTTGGCGGTCTTGGTGGTGAGCGAGGACTTACATTATTACAGCAGGACAAATTTCTCAGTTTTTTTAGAGATGATAAATTTCTCAGTTAATTAGGTCAAGGGAGCAGTTACCGCGCGTCCGTACCCGCAATTGCGGATCGCGCGTCCGCTCCCACGCCCCGCCACGCGTCAAGAGCGAGTGAGTGTGTTCTAATGAGTTCAATCCCTAGTCTTGGGTCAATCTTCCCTTTTTATCTCGTCAAGGGAGGAGTGACCGCTTACATTGATGAAGGAAAAGAGAAGAAGAAAGTTTTAGAAAAAGCTAGTAGGTAGACCGCTTGGTAGGGACGAGCGCTTCTTCCTTGACGCCTTCTTTCGCGGGTGTGGGTGATGACGTTGGCTGCAGTCTCGCCGCGGCGGGGTGTTCGGGTCCTGTTCATGCACTGTTTCGACCGTGTTGGGCTACGGCCCGCACTGTTACCGCGTGGCGGAGAATGGCTTGACCGCTGTCAAACGTCCATGTGGGACATGCGGGGCAGTAGCTCATGTCGCCTTAATTGAATGCGCCCCACCGGCCGGGTGCCGACCCTGGTTGTCCGACTACTCCCTGCTGCAGCCGGAATCAGGCGCCAAGGGTCGGTCGAGACGGAGTTTTTCCCCAACCCCTCGGAGGTCGGGAAGACTGCCCTGGGGTCGGATCGTTCACAGCCCACGAGGCCTTCCCAGGTCATGGGCCGGGACGTGGCCGCGGAGGCCACTCAACCCTTAGCAGCCTCGTATCATGGGCTGGACTTGACCACCATCCTCTTGGAGGTGACGACGGCCTTTAACCTGGCTCTTGATGTTTACGTATAATTACGAGGTTTATGTGGATAATCACGGATACCTAGTTTTAGGAAGCCGACACCGGCGATAACTGCCAACTGCGTCGCACCGCCTGCCACGCCGCATTCGCGCTCCAGCGGGTAAAGTCACGATATAGAGTTTCCGGTTAGAGCTGAGCTCCCTCGCAAAAAAAAAAGGAGGACTGAGCTAATTGAGCAAAATAACGATTCGTCGTGATAACGGAAGCTGCATGTCTGATGGGCCCGTGAGCAATCCACTTGGGGCATTTGGCCCAACGAAGCGAACGAACAGACACCGATCCCCATTCCCCTTCCACCACCGAACGCCGATACCCTCGCCGCCGGCGGCCGTAGAGCCGACGCCCCCAGTGCTCGTCGCCGGAAGAACGACTCCGCCATCGGCCCCGTCGCCCCCGCCGCCGCCGCAGCGAGGTCATGGGCCCTCGTTTAAGGCGTAGGCGTGGACCGCGCCGCGTCATCAGCCTTGCCCCGCGCGTCTCTACACGAGTTCCTCCCCAGCCTCCCAACCAAGGGCCCGACCCGCGCTGTGGTGCTCCCGTCACGCCGGCGCCGCTTGTCCTCGTTGAGTCGACAGCCACCTCCTCAACGCGGCCGAAGGCCGCTCAAGGACGGTCATCAAGGAGTTGCGCGCCGTCGCGGTCCCGGTGTCCCACTTCCTCCCCGCGCGCCCGGCCCCTTTCCGCTGCAAGCCTGCAACTGCAGCTAATGGACGCGCCGCGCCGCGTGCCAAGGTCAAGCGCTAGCTGCAGCGGCTCGTCGTCAAGGTCGAAGTCCTTGCCATGTTCCCGGAACATGATATTGTTGGGCTCCCGGCCTGTTCCCCTGCTTCCGGCAGCTCAGGCTCTGCATGTTCCGGAGATGGGATCAGTCAGATGTCGACATGAAGGCTGCCATTGCTTTCTGCAAAATGAAACGGGCAAGCGCAGGCTGTAAGCAACTAAGCATCCCGTCTTTGATGTACTTAGTCATGAATCCATGCTCTCTTGCTAGCGTTACTCAAAAGTGTTTTCAGATTGTTTCAAGTTATTTTGAGGATTGGGTAAGGCTGGCTAGTGGCTACCGCCTGGCCTGGTTTGCAGTACTACCTGGCGTGTGGAAGACCATTAGCTAACCATTCGTCTGATTGCTATATGTGATTGTGTATGTGATTTTTTTTTTCAGCTGCTGCTGCGCCTAATTTTAGCGACGGTACCTAGCACACTAGCACCTCATCGGCTAATTAATATTGTGTCTGGTGATAGTAACAGGGATTTTAAGAAATATAAGCTACTATTTTGCGTATTGCCTTAAGTCTTCTTCTAGATTGTTCGTTAGAATGTCTACTCCATCTGCAGCATTGTTTTCTAGTCTGCATCATGACCATAAGCGGAGGAACTACTATAATCACTCAGGTTGATACAAAACCATTTTATCGTGACTTTTTGAAGCAGAGTCATTGATTCACCAACCGTTATAGATTACAGTCATGAATAATGATATGGTATAGGGGTGCTAATTTTTTTTTTACTTTTATTTTACTTTTATGTGTGGATTGTACTGCGTAGAGAATTCATCATGGACTGATGGTTCATGAACCAAGGAACAGAGAACTACCTTGTCAATCTGCACTGAGAATCATAGAGGGTAGCTTATCAATCTATTTGTTTGTAAACTTTGGGGCTATGGGAAACTATTTTGTTGAAGAAAGAGAACTAGTAGCAGCCACAATTAAGAACCTTTCGATGTTGTATTAAAAAACACTGTATGATTTTCAGGTTGCTGTCGGTCAATCGGTAATGTATCCAACATATAATTAGTGCATGTTCTCAAAAAACTTGAACACAGAAAGTATAATCCAGTCAAAAAAAATTGGCTCAAAAAACTTGAACACAGAAAGTATAATCCTGTCAAAAAAAAAATTGGCACAAAAACTTGAACACTGAAAGTATAATCCTGTAAAAAAAAACTTCGTTGCCAAATAAACTTCAACACAGGAAGTATATTTCTGTCGTTCAACAATCTCATCTCGACTGCTCCCTCTAGATCTTTCTAGGACAACTCCTATTTTGTCAGGCAACTAATTCCGTGGATGTATGAATAGGCGTGAGCATGGTTCCTATCAGACTAGCAGCTGGTGCTTAGAGTTCAGAGGTTTGTGAGGATTGTTTTAATGGCTATGGGGTCTCTAGAGATGTTGGAAGGAGACAGCCAATCCATGCTTACAACTCCATACTCCAGATCGGGCGTGAAACAGTCGAACAAGTTTAGCTACTTTTCAACAGCCTGATCATTTGCATCTTTCCACCATCTGAACCCCAGACAGCTACATACCTCGCAATTTTAGTACAACCTGACTTTCTCTAGTCACTTGGTTTTTCTTTTGCTTGCTTCGAAACACAGCTGCTTGATTAACTGGACAACATAGGAACAATAAACCTTAAGCTGCAAAAAGAGAAGACAGCTGCAAACAAGCATTATCATATTCCATACGATCTTTTATTCTGCAGCATGTATTCTCATCACTGGCAACAACATTTCTTTTTTGTAAATGTAATTAAAACAACAGGTAACAATAATCCTGTATCAATGGTAGGACACATGTCTGAATATCACAGGAAATCATTCAAGCTACTGGAAATTCTAGCAAAATTGAGGAGCAGACATGGGATGCAAAATATTTTAATTATAAATTGTGGGACTGTAATGTCAATAAACATTTTTACACTAGGACGATAATTGGATGAGCCTTGGCCTATTCAAGCCACTGCTCACTGCTCAGCAAATCAATATGTGGAACAAGATAAATGTATACTGCACACAGAACACAATTATAGGAATCAACATATCACCGAATAATGCATAGGCCATGAACCTACCTTCAATGCAGACATAACAAAATCTGCAGACATAACAAATCCAGAACACCATGCACTACCAGCTTTGTTCACAATGAACAACCAATAATTCCCACAATAAATATGTTGAAGAGCAAATCAACATTTCAAAAAAGAGCGCAGATGAATGATGAAATTATGTAGCAGCTCATGCCCCAGCTCCCAGATAGTACCAAGTCGTTTAGTTTACACCACAGTACAGTAGTTTTTTTAGGAGGAAGACTGCTACCAATTGACAAACACATACAGCCATTCATCCAATTGACTTAAACACGTACAACCGTTCATACGTTTAAACCTTCTGAAGGTTATAACGATAGATGTAAACATTCATAACCAGTTGCTTAGTTATCCATAGGCAGATCAACGCAGTCAAGGTAAAAAGGATCCGTACATGAAACATCAGCTCCCATGCGGAAACTCCAAGGGGTAGGGGTGTATATAAACTTGTAGTGGATCTTCTTCATTTTTTTACTAGACCATTTTACAGTAAGAAACGGCCTCATCCTGGCCTGGAGACTACTTTCGGAGCACATATAGAAAGATTCGCGGCATGGCACAATAACCAAATTCTCCAGCACCCGTGCTCTCTCCCCCATGAACTTGATGAACGCATGCTCATTTTTGTTCCCCTTAAACTGATGAATCACCAACGTCTTGACATGCTGGACACATTCAACAGGACAAGCCTCCTGCCAGAAATTGAGCTTGACCTTTCCAGTGGGCTTATCAACTTTCATAGACTGCAAATTAGATCAAAGTATATATAGTTATGATCCTTCATCAACAAATAATCTGATCAAGCTTGTAAAGCTAGCGGTGCCAGTGCTGCAAAATGTCAAATGAAACAAGCAAGGATAGCAAGTTTTTACTTTGACATGGAGTGTCTCGACGTTGGGAAAACACTTGAGGAAGGAAGGCACTGTCTTGATTTCATTGCGGACCTCAAAATGCACCTCCAAAGCCAAGGTCCGGACGCTTGCAATGATGGTACTTGGGCTCAACTTTGTGGCCGCCTGCGATGCGAATGTACAAATGCAATGCACAGAATCAGAAATTAAGATCACATATCCATGTTGGCACAAGTATGAACAGAGCACAATGGAACTTAGGATTGACACTTGTATCTTTACCTCGATGATGGTGTCGCCAATCTGCAGTTCATGCTGTCCAGGGTGCCAATAACCAAGCATGCTCAGGTTGGGCGCGTTGCCAATCTTGATCCTCGAGAAGTGGTTGCCCCCAACACGACGGCGCTGTGTCATCCACAGAAGGAGCCTCTCCAGGCGAGGAGCATCTGCCACAGCGATGTCTCCCAAGGAAGACAAGCCCAGCTGCAGGCACCGCAGGCTGTGGCTAACCAGGGAGAGGCGCACATCGGTCTTGCTTGCGATGATGGTGAGGGACTCCAGGACGGGACTCCTGTCGAGCAGGAAGGCAAGGTCCCGATCCTTCATGGTGATCACGCTGAGGAAGAGCTCCTTGAGGTGGGGAAAAGCTGCGGTGTCCGGAAGGGCGGAGGTGTTGGGGAACTTCCAGGCGCCGATGTGCAGGCTGGTGAGTGAGGTGCAGCTGAAGAGCGTGGCGGGGAGAGGGTGGTCGACGGGCCACGGGCGGTTGATAAAGGCGAGCTCCTGGACGCCCTTGTCGGCGATCAGCTGCATCCATTTCTTGATCTGCTTCTTGTCCATGTCCATGTAGCAGCAGGTGATTTGGAGGCTGCGGAAGGGGCCCAGGTGCGTTTTGAGGATGCTGGAAACCGCGTTGTAGATGCCGAGCGTGTTCTTGAAGTCCGGCCGCCAGGTCGGGTTCTCTCTGCACTTCGGGAGGAGGCCGGCGTCGGTGAAGACGAGCGGAGCCGAGCGCCAGAGGCTGCGCCAGCGCGAGGCGAGCGCGCCGGTGCGCACGGCGTCCTTGGCGACGAGGTGGGAGACGATGTTGCGCAGGATCTGGTCGGGGAGGCTGCTGATGCGGTCGATGCCGTCGTTCCACGCCCGGGACCACGCGGCGGCGGCGGCGGCGGCGGCGGCGAGGGGCGCGTCGGCGGTGACGGGCGGCTCGGGGAGGGACTCGTACGCGTACTTCAGCGCCGTACCCGCCTCCTCATTCTGGTCGATGAAGTCCGGAACGTATCTTACGCCCACGTACTGGAACTCGCTCAGATCCATGCTCGCCGGCGGCGCCGACGCACCGGCGAGGGTTTTGAGCTGCGGGAAGTCAAGAGAAGTGGCGGCGAGTGAGGAGTTGCCTTCCGGATTATTGCCACTTTGTTGCTGAGCAGAGCTGCTTTTAGGGTTCACCGTTATTGGGCCAAATGTCTGAACCAGGTCATTTGCTGTCGGGCCCGTTCGTTCTTTTTGTTTCATTGATGCCCTAACTGACTACAAATTTCACTGATAAAGAAGAACAGGGTCACGGAGTTATTGCACGAATTCTTTTTTTTTTTGTGAAATTATTGCACGAATTCAAATGACCAGATCACTACTACTATATGTGAAAGGAAACTATCATTCTTGCTTAGGCTAGTGAAAATGACTGTTTTTACTTTGTTGTTTCAGAGCAACACGTGTAAGCACCCAAGATATTTATTTGATGGTTAAATGCATTGTTTTTTTTTTATCATCAAGCATGCTCTATTTATTCATGACGGGGAGGGGATCGCAAACCAACAGGTTTGTTACAAAAACGGGGAGGGGATCGAGCCAAATGTGCGACTGATCTGGGTCCCAGCTCAAACTAGAGCCAGCAAGTTCGTGTGCACAAGTATTACATGACTTGGGCGCATACATAATAGACACCGACGAAAAATGAGACTGAATTAAAGCTCTGGCTTCCTTGTACATCATACCGCCTGGAGAAAAATCAAAGGCTTCAGTTTGGAGAGCAGCCACAAGATTAGTAGAATCCGATTCCAGCACAACATTGTTGATTTCATTCTCCATCATAGTTTGCAATGCCGCAAGGCACGCTTGTGCTTCTGAGCAGGCAGCATCATGAACCGCTGCTAAATTCCCAGCTCTGGCCAGCACCGCCTGACCATCATGATCTCTAACAATAAAGCCCAATCCTCCCATCTACCTTGATTCAAGAAACGCACCATCAAAATTAGCTTTTAGAACATCCGGTGGTGGAGGCGTCCATTTCTTCTTCTCTTTTGGCAGCATCACTCTTTCCTTCCTCAGACTGATGATGTCAATCATGAGAGCCGTAGCCAAATGCACCACTTCACTGGTAGACTGCATACGTTCACCAGCATTTGCTTTGTTGCGCGCATTCCACCAGGTCCAAAGTAAAGCCATTATATGTACTCTAGTCTCAGGCTTCATCTTCAGAATAGCAATGACAACTTTTTTCGCCGACCTCTTTTCTAGTAACTGCAGTCTATATTCCTCAAGCAAGGATTCCTGCCAGCACTTCTTTACTATTTTGCATTTGAGAAAACAATGCCCACCATCCTCATTCAGTCTCCAACACACTGGACACCTAGTATCAGTGTCCACTCCCCTTCTCTGAATATTCAGTCTCGGTGGTAAACTATCATGTGCAAGGCGACAAATGAATTGCTTCAGTTTTGGAGGGCCTTCTAGCTTCCATATCTGGTTCCATTCCAGTTTCTCCTCCTCACTAGGCATAGATGTTTCTCCTAGTTGCTTCTTTGCATTACGCTCAGCCAGGGGCGGAGCAATATTGTAAGCTGTGGGTGCGGCCGCACCCACAACAAAATACAATTTCAATGGTCTTTATCTCTTCTCCACTATATACGCACCCCCTGAGTAGCTAATTCCGCACCCACAACACCAAAAACACAAGCTTGAGAAACCTCAAGAGAGGTTTCGCACCACCCTTCGTTGAGCTCTAGCTCCGCCCCTGCGCTCAGCATTGTCCTCCAGAGTATGATAAGCAGATTTGACTGTAAACATGCCTTTTGGAACGATACAGATGGTTTCAGAACTACTTTTATCACTCTCCTTATCTCTTACTGCATCATAAAACATATTGAGATGACACCCTGCTATCATTGATGATGAAATTCACTCTTAAGTAACCTTACACTCCCTTCCAAAGGCGTGATCTATTCACGAATCTAGAGAACGGAACTTATTTTCTGTGAATCCCTACGTTCCAAAGGGATCGATAAACTTTGACATCAAGAGAAGCACATACAATGCTTTAGTAGTTCTGTAAAGTTAAGCCTGCAATCATTAGTGGCCCATTAGTTGTTGTAATCTTATCCTTACTCATACGCCTTTTCTGTTTAATGTTAGGCATCTTAAACGACATCGCTTTGAGCTCGACAATTATTGAGGTTGTTTTCGTGAGACTTGTATATTGAGTTACATGCACCGAGCAACTCACAAAAAACTAACTTAATAAGGAAAGATGCTCCAACACTATATATCTGTTACATCTCACATTAAGCAAACAAACTCATTGTGCTTGTTGGTCAATGGCTTTGGAGGGGGTGCCCATACTAGTGTACTCTATATATATATATATATATATATATATATATATATATATATATATATATATATATATATATATATATATATATATATATATATATATATATATATATATATATATATATATATATATATATATATATATATATATATATATATATATATAGGTACTCTATTTAGCACCCAGGGTGCTAAATAAGCTATTTAGCACCCCGGGAAGCCATCCAATCAAACTCATCAGCTTTATTGTCCGGCCACCACCCACAACCATAAAAGTTCTTCCGCAACCAGAAAATATTATGGTCCATCGACCCATCTCCTCTTGAGCAGTAAATTTTAGACCCACAACCATAAAAAGGTTACAAATTTGCCCGCAGCAATAAAATTGTGCTCCCTTGAAATATCAGGGAACAACCGTCACGCTCCTCAATTTTTCGCAGCCTCGTTTCTCTCTCCTGCCGATCTCTCTCCGGCGATATGGCCGACATCCCTAGCCCCGCTGAGCTCCGGCTGATTCCTGCCAGTGTACTCCCCGTCCCCATCGGCAATTCCCCTTCCTCGCCGTTCTCAGCGACGCGACGACCCCTGGTGGCGGGGTAGCGCCCCCCGTGCCCGATGAAGACTTGCAGAGATGACTGAGGCGGGCGGCGTTCTCGATCTGTTTCAGCCTTCATCCCCATGCGAATTTCATGAGCAGGCAAGAGGCCTTCTTGAACTCCGGTTCTTCTGCGGTGAGATGCGTTTCACCTTTGATTATATTCAGTTTTATTTTCTAATTGATTCTATTCGTGGATTTTTGATGGAGCAGCTTGTGTGGCAGTGAGTTGGGGTGGATCTGGGGCTGGATTCGTGGGTCCAAGGCTCAACTACACTGGTTAGCATCTCTCAATTCCCTATTCCCTTCGATTTGACGTCTTGAAATTAATGGATTTGCTTTCTGGGGTTTGATTTCAGTGCTTGTTATGTGCAGAAGTTGACGGTTGCGTTCTCAACATTTGGTTGAACCAAGAGGCTCTTGATGAGATTTCAGAGGTTGGGAGGGATCCTTAGTCCAGGTGATAATTTCAAATCCCTTCATTGCTTCAGACCTGTGAGGCACTTGTCAGCCGGTTCCTACATTCTACCATCTTGAATTTGATTCATGTGCTTTTGTGATTATACCAACTATTATAAATAGCTAGGTCTGAATAATGGTTACAATTCATTATTGTTGTGAATATTTGTATTAACCGATATTTTTGCATAATGGTTCATGTAGTGAACCAAGAATATATCTGTAGGCAATAGTTTCACCACAATACTTGCTGAACAAAGACTACTTTTTAATTTTGAAATAATGATTGGTGAAGCAGCTACATGTGTCTACATTACCTCTCCATATGACCTCTTTGTTATTTTACAAGCCCTGTTCTCTGCACAATAGGAACTTGAATGACGGCCGCATGACCATAGCGTATATTTTGAAGTACCTAGTGAAAGGATTTTGTTCTGTTTCTTGCTGAGAATATAGGAGATTGATAGACTCATCCACAACAATTTTATATTCAGGCTTACTACAATTGATGCATCAATTTATCTACCGTCCCCTATTGTTGTGTTTAATTGATGTTGGTGTCACAATCAGGCATATAAATGATCTGGCTTAATTTATGTTTTACTTATGCATGTCTCTTTCATGCAATACCCTATCCTCGTGTGTTATCACTGCCAAGGATGTATCCTCCTAACCAGAACATGCTATTTTTGGAACTGTTCTCATCTGTACTTTGCTCTGCGCATCATCCCCAGCCATAGAATATTTATTGATGCTAACCATATTATCTAATTCATGTAGCAGTTAAATTTATATTCAGGAGCCATGTGATATTCAATTTGGTGATAATCTAGTTCATGTATCACTATGAGAAGTCGAATCATGTAATATTTCTGGATGGAAGCTAAGCAAGATGCTACATTTTTTTTAGTTTCTTATCATGGGGTTCTTAGTTATGCAACATTGCAACCTGCTGAATGAAGACTCCCTTTTTAATTTCGAAATAATGATTGGTGAATTTTAATGGAGTATTACTGTAGGCATCATGATAATTCAGTCATAGTTTTACTAAAACATTTTTTTTAGTTTCTTATCATAACGTGCTTAGTCACACCACACTGCAATACTTGCTAAATGAAGACTCCATTTTTAATTTGTAAATAATGATTGGTGCATTTTAACAAATGGCTGACAATGAAGCAAGAGCAACTAGATGTGAGTGCATTACCTCTCCATTTGACCTTTGTTATGTTACAAGCCCTGTTCTCAGCACACTAGGAATTTGAGGGATGATCTCATGACCATGTAGAATATATTTTGGAGTACGTGGTGAAAGGATTTTGTTCCATTTCTTGCTGAGAATATAGGCGATTGATAGACTCATCCACAACATTTTTTGTTCAGACATCAACTTGCTGAATGAAGACTACATTTAATTTTGAAATAACGATTGGTCAGTTTTAACGAATGGCTTAAAATGAAGCAGCTACATGTGGCTGCATTACCTCTCCATTTGTCCTCTTTGTTATATATGTTACAAGCCCTGTGATCAGCATGCTATGAACTTGAGGGACGGTCGCATGACCACATTTTCAAGTAGCTAGTGGAAGGATTTTATTTCATTTCTTGCTGAGAATATAGGACATTGATAGACTCATATGCACAACATCTGTATTCAGACTTAAAGCAATGGATGCATCAGTTTATCTACCATCCCCTACTGTGTTGTGTACTAGGACTCCATAATCTTGTTTAAAATTTCACTTTTTCCATAGCTTTAGTTTATAGTTTTGTGTATCATCTTTGTTTTAATTTGTGCAGGAAGTGAGACTCGGTGGCAAATTAAATAGGCATGGTAAAAAGCTTGTGCTTTCAACACCTCAGGAGCTTCTTTGTCACCTGATCCAGAGGATACTGAGCAAAACTTGTGCTTCTGCAGTCTTGGATCCCCTCCCTAGGATGTCACCTTTTTTTTCGATTGTTAAGAATTATAAAGTATGTATGGGAAGGCATCAAAGTTTATGGCTGTGATTTATGAGAACAATTATCTTTTATGGACAAAGTGACCGTCTACATCTGAACGAATTAAAGGAAATTTTTATGGTTTCAAATCTCCTACGCCATACGTCATGGAGCATGACACGGAACCATCTATAAATTCCTATTTTCAATCCTCAGTAATGAAATGTTTACGGTTGCAAGAAATAGTTGTATAGTAGCGGGATATTTTGTTGGTTACAATCCTGAGTAACGCACAACCTAAGCAGTCAAAGTTTTATGGCTGAGTACACGAAGAAGATTCGTTCCATGCAGAAAAGTCGGTCGGGGGAGAAACAGACATGGAACCATTGATTTTTTACTCAGCAGGATGCGCTTATTGATAAAATAAATCAAACTGAAAAAGTTTTATGGTTGCGGAAACTGGCTTCCATGTTTCTACGGTTGCGGAGGATGTTTAACGGTTGTGGAAAACTTTTATTGTTGCGGGATGCTGCGGTGGAAAATTTGTATTGTTGCCGGATGCTCCGGCTGCCTGCTTTGATGGAAGCCTCCGTCGCGCTAAATAAGCATTTAGCGCGCAGCGCGCTAAATAGCGTGACCCTATATATATATATATATATATATATATATATATATATATATATATATATATATCTCAAATTCGATTTAAGTCGATTTATCTTTTAGTGCAGAATTTTCAACTCCAATTAATTAACCACCAACACGCATAATGAATTGGATTGCCCAAAGAAAAAACTCTTGTACAGTCTTGGTCCAGTCCATTGAAGAGACTTGTATCTTATTGAGAGGCAATGAGGCTGCTCCATATATCCCAACATGAAGAGAAGGGAGTCCTTAAATCACTTGTGTTCTTGGCGGTTTTGGTGGTGAGAGTTGACTTACATTATTACAGCAGGACAAATTTCTCAGTTTTGTTTTTACTGAGCTAATTGCCAAAAATAACGATTCGTCGTGATAATGGAAGCTGCCTGTCTGATGGGCCAAGGGCGCGACCCGCGCTGTCGTGCTCCCGTCACGCCGGCGCCGGGCCGCGCCGCTTGTCCTCGTTGAGTTCACAGCCACCTCCTGAACGCGGCCGTAGGACGCTGCAGGACGTGCATCATGGAGTTGCGCGCCGTCGCGGTCACGGTGGCCCACTTCCTCCCGCGTGCCCGGCCCCTTTCTGCTGCAACTGCAGCTAGCTACATGGACGCGCCGCGCGCTGGCTGCAGCGGCTCTTCGCCAAGATCGAAGTCCTTATTAACCTTATCAACTGCCATGGTCCCCACGTCCGCGCACTGGTGCGCTCCCGCGCGGCGCCATGTTCCCGGAACGGGACATTGTTGGGCTCCCGGCCTGTTCCCCTGCTTCCGGCAGCTCGGGCTCTGCTTCAACTTCATCCACAACCGGGACCCGGCCGTCCTGCTCGCCCGACGCCTTCCTCAAGTTAATTGCCGTGTGTATGCATGTTCCGGAGATGGTGGTGGTGATTGTGCTGATCCAAGGGTGTTACGCGTCATTGGGATCAGTCAGATGTCGACATGAAGGCTGCCACGGCTTTCTGCAAAATGAAACGGGCAAGCGCAGGCTGTAAGCATCCCGTCTTCGGTGTATTTAATCATGAATCCATGCTCTCTTGCTAGTGTTACTCGCAGTGTTTTCAGATTGTTTCAAGTTATTTTGAGGATTGGGTAGGGCTGGCCACCGCCTGGTTTGCAGTACTACCTGGCGTGTGGAAGACCATTAGCTAACCATTCGTCTGATTGCTGTATGTGCTTGTGTATGTGATTTTTTTTTTTCAGCTGCTTCTGGCCTAACACCTAACTTTAGTGACGGTACGTAGCACACTAGCACCTCATCTGCTAATTAAATTTGTGCCTGGTGATAGTAACAGGGATTTTAAGAAATATAAGCTACTATTTTGCGTATTGCCTTAAGTCTTCTTCTAGATTGTTCGTTAGAATGTCGCATGGTTTTCTTGTCTGCATCATGACTGTAAGCGGAGGAGCTACTATAATCGCTCAGGCTGTTACGAAACCATTTTATCGTGACTTTTTGAAGCAGAGTCATTGATTCACCAACCGTTATAGATCATAGTCATGAATAATGATATGGTATAGGGATGCTATTTTCTTTTACTTTTATTTTACTTTTATGTGTGGATTGTACTGCGTAGAGAATTTATCATGGACTGATGGTTCATGAACCAAGGAACAGAGAACTACCTTGTCAATCTGCACTGAGAATCATAGAGGGCAGCTTATCAATCTATTTGTTTGTTAACTTTGGGGCTATCGGAAACTATTTTGTTGAAGAAAGAGAACTAGTAGCAGCCACAATTAAGAACCTTTCGATGTTGTATTAAAAAAACACCGTATGATTTTCAGGTTGCTGTTGGTCAATCAGTAACGTTTCCAGCATATAATTAGTGCATGTTCTCCTCAAAGGCAATGAGCATCATGGCATATAGTCGCGTGTGTAGTTACCGATTCCCGGCTATGACTGAAACAGGTTGTCACATGCACCATCAATTTGCATAATCATACAGTGCTATAACAGGGAGTTCCACGTATTCTAAATCCTATGTCAGTGGCTCAGTGCAAAGGAAGTTTCTAGAGTGCTTTGTTCCTAAAACATTGGTGTAGTTATCGACTGTTACACATTACACACACATAATGCTTCCTCTGTCCCTTAAATTAGGAGAATCTGCAGTAGCTATTTTCTATGATTTTTAGGGATACACTACCAATTCTACAAAGATCAACTGAAAATGCGTTCGTTATGAAAACTGGTGCATAGTTGTTAGCGTCGAATCTAGAGTCATAAATTACACCACACAACTCCGTGCTTACGAGGTCTTTAGTCTGGATGGACTGCTCATAGTAGCTGTTTTTTAGTAATTGTGAAGTAAAAGATAATCGTGGTTGGCTGGTTGCTGATGTGAAGTGTACATATATTACACGATTGTTTGACATGACTGAAACTCACTTCCTTATATATGGGCTATTTATACGTGCAATTATAATAGGCTAAAAAATACTTCTTACGTGTTATCAACTGTAGTATAATTGCATGTTTACTGTTGACCATCAGCATTGTATAAGTTATCATTTGCTTGTCAAGTGCTAAGTGTCCCTGCATTCTAGCTTTGAGAAGAAATATATATATTGCAGATATGTTATCTGATTATTTCCCGAATGGTTGAGAATGTGCACACATGGTTATTTATTTTTCATATGTTTTTGACATGTTACCACTAACCAGTATAAGAATTGTATGTTAGTGTGACCATAATAATTGTTTAAACCAACCTTTACTTGTCAAGTGCTAAGTATCCTGTATCCCTGGATTCTAGCTTTCAAAAGAAAAGGTTATATTGCAGACATGTTATCTGATTAATTGCCGAATCAGCTATTGCACAACTATGCAGTCTTTTTTGATCCAGATTTAAATCCATGTTATTGTGGAGTGTTTGAAATCGATTCATTCTCAAGTTTCTGGCAGGAAGCCAGTGCAATCGAATGTGTGCATTGCCACAAGGAATAGCTCCTTTTTTTGTGAGTTCTAAGGGGTCAGAAGTGTACTTGCCCTCCTCGAATTCATCACAATGAGCGCTCAGGTTCTGGAGAAGGTGTGATTGTGCTGGCACAAGGTTATCATGCATCTGGGGATCAGACTGAAAATAAAATGAATGCTCTATGGCTTCCATAAAATGTAAAAGCAGGGTGCACTGGTGCAAGCATCTCTTTCTTCTGAGGAGCATTTTGTTTTTCTGTTGACCCTTTTTATTACTGATTCAGGAGTGCTTTGTGTCGGACCATGCATGCATGATCCATCTTCTGTTATCGACATGGAAAGAACTGTTTTCAGATTGTTGGCGAATGCTTTTCGAGATTGGACACTAGGTCTGACTAGTGGATAGCTGGAAGGGAGTGTGTTAACTGGTGGCATTATCCCTCGTACACTGGCTAGTGATGCTGTATTAAAATGGCTTCTGCATTATGTGATTTGTGGCCAAAATTCAATGATACATTGCATGTCTTCAGCTAATTTTGTTGTTGCTCGTGGTGGTATGAATAGAGTTTGATCCATTCAGAGCTTTCCATAGTCTTTCTGATCCTATCTGTTGTTGATTTCTGAAAAGTGATTGGTTAATGCACCCATCATAATAGTAATATTAATGTTTCGGCCATCAACTCTCTTTTGTGTCGATGCTTCGTTGCAAAGCCATTGTGGATCAAGTATGACAGTTTCATTTATATGATAAGCTAGCCTGTTGTGGACAGGTCTCAGCGTATGCTCAGAGTATGTTATTTTAGTTCAGATTCTAGAGTGACTATTGCCCTACGCCCTTACCTGTATGAATGATGCATTACTTTTGTGAGAATTTCAATGCAACACTCTAGAGATTTGTATACGTGATTTATATGCGTATGTGTGGAACCGATTCTCATTTGGGTCCCGTCTGATTGAAATTTGTGTCTCGCCAATTTGGTCTCGAATCGAAAATGAAATGAAGTCCATCAGGATCCCGGGGGGCAGGCAGTACTTACTACTTAGTACTTTGTGGGTTCGATCTGTCTCTCATTTAGATTACAAATCGAAGCTCCAGATCGGCCATGTAACAGTTCTGATATACAAACAAAAGCTTTGTTACTTTTCTAACAGCCTGATAATTTCTTATCTTTGTCTACACTGCCGACTGCTCGGCAAGTCAACATGGAATTGGATGTATACATACTGCAAGAATAACAGATAGTTGACCAAACATTGGCAAACAATGGAGGAAGCAAAAATAAGCATATATCAACTCATCATGATAATGCATGACAACAAACCTAACTTCAAGGCACAATACAAGAAATCTGCAGTGCAACAAAATCAGAATAACATGCATTGCTACCTTTCTTCACAATGAACAATCAATCAGGCACATAATAAATATACTGAAGATCAAAACAAAATATAAACAACCGTTAAAAAAATCAAAATACTACAAACAAAGACCGCAAATGAAAGATGAAATGCGTGTTGCGATAATGCCTCACAGATAGTGCCAAGTTGCCAGGTTTACATAACACATAAGTTTTTCATAAGCAAGACTGCTACCAGCTGACTGAAACACGCATACGGCCATTCATGAGTTTAAACCTTCCCAATGCTCTAAAGACAGATACAAACATTCCCGACAAGTTGCTTAGTCACGAGTACACAGCTGCTACCTCAGAAAGCGCTGTCAAGGTCAAAAGGATCTGTACATGAAAGATCAACTCCCATGCGGAAACTCCAAGGAGTAGCAGTGGATGGAAACTTCAAGCGGATCGCCTTAAAGTTCTTACTACCCCGTTTCTCATTAATTTTAAGAAACGGCCTCATCCTGGTATGGAGCGTAGTTTCCGAACACCTAAAAGATTCAGGACACAACACAAGCCCCATCTTCTCCAGCACCAGTGCCCTCTCTACGATGAACTTGATGAAAGCATGCTCATTTTTGCTCCCCTTAAACTCATGAATCACCAACGTCTTGACGTGCTGGACACATTCAACAGGGCAAGCCTCCTGCCAGAACTTGAGCTTTACGTTTCCAGTGGGCTTATCGACTTTCATCGACTGCAAAGTTAAACCAAAGCATTTATAGTTATGATTCTCACATCAACATATTATCCAATTAAGCTAGAAAGCTAGCGGTGCCAGTGATGCAAAATGTCAAATGAAACAAGCAAGGATGACAAGTTTGTACTCTGATATGGAGTGTCTCGATGTTGGGAAAACACTTGAGGAAGGAAGGCACTGTCTTGACTTCATTGCGGACCTCGAAATGCACCTCCAAAGCCAAGGTCCGGACGCTCGCGATGATGGTGCTTGGGCTCACTTTGATGCCCGCCTGCAATGCGAATGTACAAATGCGCCACATTGAGTCAGAAATTAAGATCACATATTCATATTGACATAAGTACAAAGCAGAATGGAAACTAGTATGACACTTGTATTTCTACCTCGATGATGGTGTCGCCAATCTGCAGTTCGTGCTGTCCCAGGTGACAGTATCCAAGCATGTTCAGGTTGGGTGCGTTGCCAATCTTGATCCTCGAGAAGGGGTTACCCCCAGTGCGACGACGCTGTGTCATCCACAGAAGGAGCCTCTCCAGGCGAGGAGCATCGGCTACAGCGATGTCTCCCAAGGAAGACAAGCCCAGCTGCAGGCACCGCAGGCTGTGGCTAACCAGGGAGATGCGCACATCGGTCTTGCTTGCGATGATGGTGAGGGTCTCCAGGATGGGGCTCCTGCCGAGCAGGAAGGCAAGGTCCCGATCCTTCATGGTGATCACGCTGAGGAAGAGCTCCTTAAGGTGGGGAAAAGCTGCGGCGTCCGGAAGGGCGGCGGTGTTGGGGAACTTCCAGGCGCCGATGTGCAGGCTGGTGAGTGAGGTGTAGCTGAAGAGCGTGGCGGGGAGAGGGTGGTCGAGGGGCCACGGGCGGTTGATAAAGGCGAGCTCCTGGACGCCCTTGTCGGCGATCAGCTGCATCCATTGCTTGATGTTCTCCCTGTCCATGTCCATGTAGCAGCAGGTGATTTGGAGGCAGCGGAAGGGACCCAGGTGCGTTTTGAGGATGCTGTTAACCGCGTTGTTGATGCCGAACGCGTCCCCGAAGCTCGGCCGCCAGGTCGGCTTCTTTATGCACTCCGGGAGGAGGCCGGCGTCGGTGAAGACGAGGGGCACGGAGCGCCAGAGGCTGCGCCAGCGCGAGGCAAGCATGCCGGTGCGTACGGCGTCCTTGGCGGGGAGGCGGGAGACGATGTTACGCAGGATCTGGTCGGGGAGGCTGCTGATGCGGTCGACGCCGTCGTCTGGCGCTGCGGCGGCGGCGGCGGAGGCGAGGAGCGCGCCGTAGGTGACGGGCGGGGCGGGGAGGGACTCGTACGCGTACTTGAGCGCCGCGCCCGCATCCTCATTCTTGTCGTCGAATTCCTCAAAGTCCCTTAACTCCGCGACGCGCCACCCGCTCAGATCCATGCTCGCCAGCGGAGTGGAGGCAGCTGCGACGGCGAGGGTTTCGAGCAGAGCAGGGCGACTAGTGAGGGGAGTTGCTTTCTTCATTCTTACCGCTTTGTAGCTGAGCAGAGCTGCTTAGGGTTCACCGTTGTTTGTTGGGCCGAATATAGGAAGCAGGATATTTGCTTTCGGGCCCATACAAAATTTTGTAGTGCAGATGGTCTTCTGATTAATTAAGTTCACTAAAGATGAGCACACACATTCAACAACTTTAGTGCACGAATTTCGAATGACCCTTGCTTAGGCTCTCTTTGAAAGGCTTGACTTTCCTACTAATCATAAATTGAACTAAATTTTGCTAAATTCTTAGGCTCAAATGAGAGCGCCTTAAACTGTGACATTAAGAGATGAGAGCGCCTTAAAGGAGATAAATAGATAGATAGATGATACGTAGCTCTCCTGTTCGAGAAAAAAAAATTGAAACAAGGTGATATACCATTTAGGAAAACAGAGAACTGAAACCAACAAATAGTACAGCATGCTCCGTGTTCATTTTACAGGATCTAGGAGGTGATACATCATTTATTAATCTTTCAAAAAACATTGTCTACAGTCAAGTTAAATACATAAATCATGCTCCGTGGCGTAGTTGGGGTGCAAGGAGGCACGCCCCCAGCCAAGGTTTCAATAATCGATCAACCCGCGAGAATCAGACCACACTGGTTTTGTCAAAAACCGGTCAAAACCAGTAAAAAATTATCAAATATTGAAATTAATTTGAAATTCAAAACAAACAACGGTGGAACTGGACCGGGCCAGTTTTACAGGCATCCACAAAAACCAGACCGATTTCCCTGGTTATGAAAACCCTGACCCGAGCCCGGCGCAATTGTTGTGCGGATGAGAAATATTATAGGAAAAAGTCTATTTTGTTTCCCTCAACTTTTTATAAAGTCTGTTTTTCCTCTCTCTATTACAAAACCGGTTAACGGGATATTTTTTCCCTTCCTGAGCAGTTTTGGACGGCAATTTTGATGACGTGGCGGCAGAGACCCACATGTCATATGCCACGTCATCGTCTTCTTCCTCCACTTTCTCTTTCTTTATTTCTACAATCCCGCCAACCACTTCTCCTCGGCCAAAATCCCGTCCGTAGCCGAGCGATGCTGCCCGCGACGGCGGCCTGGACCATGAAGCACTCGAGCTCCGCGAGGATGTCGCCGCCACTGCTCGCGCCGCCATCTCCTGAAACCGAGCCACCATCCTCGACACTCACGACCCCCACGAACTGCATGCTCCAACTAGCTCGAGCTCCAGTATTGCTCCAGGGCACCTCCACTCAGGCCGCCGACACCAAGGGCTTCACAATGACTCCCTCAAGCTCCACCGAGATTCATCAACTGACTATATACTTATCTTGAAGGGAAAAAAGTAGAATATCGGACTCGCTATACATACGAGCTAACATCACTTGAAACATGCAGCATGTTAGGCATTCAGAAGCAGTGTCATCTGAAAGCTATAACATGCACGCATGCATGTACATGTTAGAACTGTAATGTCATGGAATTAATGCTGGCTAAACTACGCCGCCATGTCCCACATGACACATGAAAAAAAAAAGGATGTACCGTATTTGGCATGATTCATGAGGCTTTCTTCATTCTATGCCCACTATTCAACAATGTTGCATAGAGAAGGAACTAGTTTTTGCCAGATTTGACAGGCAACTTTGTCAATGCTTCTGAGCATAAGAATTCTAGAGTAGCACGTTATATAAATTATAAAGGAAGGCGACATGTCAACGATCGAAGCGCGTGAGGAGAGACGACACTGCAGCACATCCCATACATGTCAACAGTCACATGGCGCACAAAGTCGAGGTCAAAGTCATGATTCATGACCATAACAAGGGGGGAGAGAAAATTGGAAACTCTCTGAATAATAGTGCAGAACAGGCCTTCTAATTTACTGTCTGATTCCATAAATTAAGTTAAAGAGGAAGAGAAAAAGGGAAACTTTAGCTTGCTGCTATAGAACAATGGAAGGAACAACTATTTCTATACATAAAAAATAAGGGGAACACAAATAATACAAGGATGTTCATAGAACAGAACTGCATTACTGTTTCTTGCAGATACCAACATGGTAGTACTGCACTGCATTTTAGTTCATCTGAAACATATCCTTAATATCACTAATCAAATACATATACCTATTTTTAGGAGCAAACATCGCACATACCTGGCAGATAGACAGAAGCTGCAAGTCAATCAAAAGTTCAGAATGAAAAACCACAAGTAGACAACCACATGCATCCAGATAAAGTAACAAAACGTGGAGTATGATTCAAGTTTACAATCCATCTGTTTGCTGGGAAGTATAGCCCATCCATGTATGCACACTACACTACGGAAAGGGCTTCAATATTAGATATTCTCCTAGTCCTAACATTACTTTCTTCAAGAACAGTGCAAAAGTACATTTGTTCAGAAGTCAGAAGCTAAGAAAAATGAAGCACGCCTAAATTTCCTCATATTTTACCCAAATGAGGAATGTAAGTGAAATGGAAGTTGTGTATCAAAACTTTATATGCTATTTATACCCTTCATTTTAGTTGTTCTCTTGACAACATTTTAGTTAGGAATCAGTTAACAAAGCAGATCCCATTTCCAGTATCAAAAGAGTAAAAGTGCAGTGATTAATTGGCAGGATAAAACATATTTGATAATATGGCACATTGAAGAAGGATACAAATGCAAAGTCCATGAAACAAAGATCTTGTACTACCTTAGGCAAGATCTTTAGATTGTTAGCTTCAATTCTGAGTTTTTAAACTTCATTTTAAATTTCGGTCCCAGAAGGGTGACTGGTTACATGATGCATCTCTTAAAACTCACATTCTTTTCTTGGATTGAAAACCACTCATGCCCGAAAATAAAACTGAATGGAAAAGGAGGTGGCTCCGGCGTTCTCCTTATGTAGTTATTACTGATGACATGAAACAAAAGTAGAAAACTTTTTATCTGGCTCTAGCACAATAAAACTGAAACACCAATCTAAGTATCCTATAACATGGAAGTCACTAAAAAATTGCACCTTCTGGAGCCTTGTAATCCAATCTTTACCTTCTAGTCTGAAATATTTAAAGGCATAAGCTTCAAGATAGTAATAGCAAGGAGTGAACGAAAATGCCACATCTTACACCATGGAGACACAACGTAATAGCCCCAATTTGACGGGAAAAAAGGGATTCCATCTTACCAGCAAGGACAACATGAAATTCTCAAAAACTGCAGGAGTCATTGTATTTAGGAAGTAACATTTATGAAATTAACATCTGCTTCATCCATCTATTTATGTAGTTATTAATAATGACTTGAATCAAAAGTATTGCCTCTTGCACAACAAACTGATTACTAATCTAAAAATAAGCTTTTGCAGCTTCCCAAAACTTTTTCATCCAATCTCTAATTTCTAGTCTGAAAAATTTAAAAGCATAATCTCCAACCTAGTAATTTCAAGGAGTGGAGATGTACCATTGCAAAATTTGGATCTATCTTTTGGTTACGTCTAACCATCAGTTGGGCTGCAGCTCATCTCCATCTTCTGGCTCCTCAACTACCCTCCTGCTGTGGGTGTCAAGGTCAAAAGGATCTGTACATGAAAGATCAACTCCCATGCGGAAACTCCAAGGAGTAGGAGTGGATGGAACCACAAAGTCGATCACATTGAAGTCCTTACTACCCCATTTCATTGTAAGAAACGGCCTCATCCTGGTATCGAGAGTAGTTGTCGAACAGTTAAAAGATTCAAGACACAACATAATCACCATCTTCTCCAACACCAGTGCTCTCTCTCCGATGAACTTGATGAATGCATGCTCATTTTTGTTCCCTGTAAAGTCATGAATCACCAACGTCTTGACGTGCTGGATGTATTCAACAGGGCAAGCCTCCAGCCAGAAATTAAGGTTCACCTTTCCGGTGGGCTTATCAACTTTCATACACTGCAAAGTTAAACCAAAGCATATATATTTATGATTCTCACAGCAACATATTATCCAATTAAGCTAGAAAGCTAGTGGTGCCAGTGATGCAAAATGTCAAATGAAACAAGCAAGGACGACTTTGTACTTTGATATGGAGTGTCTCGACGTTGGGAAAACACTTGAGGAAGGAAGGCACTGTCTTGACTTCATTTCGGACCTCGAAACGCACCTCCAAAGACAAGGTCAGGACGCTCGGGATGATGGTGCTTGGGCTCACCTCGGTCCCTGCCTGCAATGCGAATGTGCAAATGTGATGCACCAAATCATATATTGATATCACAATGCAGATTGGCACAAGTACAGAGCAGAACTGAAATGAGGAATGAGACTTGTATTTCTACCTTGACGATGGTGTCGCCAATCTGCAGCTCGTGTTGTCCCGGGTGCCAGTATCCTAGCATGCTCAGGTTGGGCGCGTTGCCAATCTTGATCCTCGAGAACCTGTTGCCCCCAGCGCGGCGTCGCTGTGTCATCCACAGAAGGAGCCTCTCCAGGCGAGGGGCATCTGCCACAGCGATTTCCCCCAAGGAGGACAAGCCCAGCTGCAGGCACCGCAGGCTGTGGCTAACCAGGCAGATCTGCACCTCGTTCTGGCTTGCGATGATGGTGAGGGTCTCCAGGACGGGGCTCCTGTCGAGCAGGAAGGCGAGGTCTTGATCCTTCATGATGATCAAGCTGAGGAAGAGCTCCTGGAGGTGGGGAAACGCGGCGGCGTCCGGAAGGGCAGAGGTGTCGGGGAACTTCCAGGCGCCGATGTGCAGGCGGGTGAGCGCCGTGCAGCTGAAGAGCGTCTTGGGGAGTGGGAGGTTGAGCGGCCACGGGCGGTTGATGAAGGCTAGTTCTTGGACGCCCTTGTTAGCGAGGAGCCGCATCCATTTCTTGATCTTTCCCCTGTTCATGTCCATGTAGCAGCAGGTGATCTGGACGCAGCGGAAGGGGCCCGGATGATTTTTGAGGACGTCGGAAACCGCGTTGGTGATGCCGAGCGTGTTCTCGAGGCCCGGCCGCCAGCCCGGCTCCTCTCCGCACTCCGGGATGAGGTGGTCGTCGACGAAGACGAGGGGCACGGAGCACCAGAGGCCGCGCCAGCGCGAGGCGAGCGCGCCGGTGCGCACGGCGTCCTTGGCGGGGAGGCGGGAGACGATGTTCTGCAGGATCGCGTCGGGGAGGCTGCTGATGCGGTCGACGCCGTCGTCCTGTGCCCCGGACCACGCGGCGGCGGCGAGGGGCGCGTCGGGGGTGACGGTCGGGTCGGGGAGGGACTCGTACGCGTACTTCAGCGCCGCACCGGCATCCTCGTGCTCGTCGTCGAAGTTCCGAACGTGCCTTATTCTCCCGATGCGCCACCCGCTCAGATCCATGCTCGCCGGCGGAGTGGAGGCGCGGCGAGGGTTTGGAGCAGAGCAGCGGCGGCTAGTGAGGAGGGTTTGTAGCTGAACAGAGCAGGGTTCACTGTTTTTTGTTGGGCCGAATGTCGGCCCCAGGTTATTTGCTTTTGGGCCCATCCAACGTGACTGGCTCAACTAAGGACATCATCATCGAAATGGTCCATGGGGGTGATGTCGGCCCAGCAATCAACGTAGGCCGGCCAGAAGACATTTTTTTCTTAAAAAAAAACTTCTGCATAGCGGGGAGATCAACCGCCAACACGGGATCGTCGACGCCGCCGAGTCTACTTCAACGCGTTGTTCCACCCACGGCCACGAGGCCGTCGAAGGTGCCGTTGCAGCCTGTGTCGGTAAGCTCTACTTATAAATCTCTTCTTTTTTTTTTTTTCCTCCGATCGTTGGTTCGTTGGACCTCTGGCGGCTCGAATCTGTTAACAAACCAGGGCTTTTTTTTTCTTTGGAAGAAGTCTATTTTACTACCCTTAAATATTCATATAGTTCACTTAACCCCCTAAACTAACCTTTGGTCTAATTTACTACCCTGAACTATCAAGCTTGGTTCAATTCACCCCCTCATGAATTTTTACTTTTTTTGTTTCTCTTTGTATGGGTTATATTTGAAGCTCAAATTTTGTAAGATGGTAGATGACATCATCTTTTGTGCTAAAAAAAATTGTTTCAGATTTTTTTAAAAAAATTCTTGCATTATTCTATCTTATATTTAGAATTTGTATTGCACACTTTCCTCATAGAAATTTTTTTTAAAATTTTTTAAAACAATTTTCTAACATAAGGTATGTTTTAACCTATAATCTCACAAAATTTTACACTCAAACATGATGTGTATGTAAAAATACAAAAAAGAAAAAAATCATGAGGGAGTGAAATGAACCAATCTAAATAGTTGAAGGGAGTAAAATGGACAAAAAATTAGTTTATGGGGTTAAGTGAACTACATAGATACTTAAGGGTAGTAAAATGGACTTCTTCCTTTTTCTTTCCTGTGGGCTTTTGATCGTTAATCTGCATGGTATGGTTCGATTTCTAATCGTTGGCTCGATCGTCAGATTCCTCTAGCTGCTTTACTCCGTTAACAAACTAGTTTTTTTCATGTGGGCGTTTGGTCGTTGATCTGAATTTTATGATGGGACTGTGCGTAGTGTCTTTGTTCTTAAGTGAATCAGGTAACGCCAGCCGCCAGATCTAGGTCATCTTCCACTTCGTTCTATTGGTCAGATGGAAACCGACATTAGGTTAGGACTTATTTTCTCGTATCGTTAATTAGTACGTCGGATTGTTAGCTGTTCGAATTTGTTGAAACGGTGAAGGCGCAAATCTTATGCCTTCTGGTGGTTGATTTGCGTTTTGGGATTGGATTATACGTCCACTACTTATTACTGGATCCAGGTCAGCTTAATTTAACCATGAAAATCGATAGATTAGGACTTTGTTATCTATCTTATTACCATGGAAATCGATAGATTAAGACTTGGGTTTTCTGGGATTGATTGGTCGTTGTATTGCTTCTCTATAGATACCACACAAGTCGACCATGGATTTTCTGGGATTGTTGTGTTGTTAGATAGCTTCTCTATTGACTCGAATCTGCTTAAAAATCATAGTGCTTTTCGTGTGTGTACTTCTCTCGACCTCTTTGAGATGCATTTGGCCATAGTTGCTTTATGTCAAGGTTGGATTATTTATGTAGTTAATTTGCACATCCATTACTGGTTTTTTTTTATGGCCGTATTGGTTCTGTTGCTCCTTCGTCCATACTTCTGGAAAGCTAACATTCTAACTCCATTATGAAAATTGTTAGCTATTCGGGAACTAAAAGCTATCCTAACTAGTTGATGGTATGGTCTGATAAGTAAGAAAGTAATTATCAGCAAGCCAAGTTGTACTTGAAGCATTAGTGACCCTTTCGTTATTTGCTTAGGATTTGCAACATTGTTTTACTGTTTGTGACCTCCATATGACTTCAATTCTGCTTCAGTCTAGGAAAGGATGCTTCCAGTGAAGAGGGGTGCTGTCGAACCTACATCATTCCCAAGTGAGTGTAAAAAAATTTGCTGGGATCGTGGAGAGACATCTGAGCCATTGATTTCAGGTCTTCTGGTTCTTCCTTTCTTCCTGCATGTTTTTGCAGCACTATTCAGCAGTTTTGGTATATACTTGTATTTCTTGACTAGGTGACCTATGTTGTGATTTAGATTCCGATCAAGATGCCTTGAGTAAGCTGAGTGATGAAGTGGCATGCCGTTTGTCCAAAGCTGTTGTCTCAGTTGCTTTGTGCAAAGGTTATTATGCTGTTGTGCAACTACTTAGATTTCAAAATATGTCATTTGATATGGTTGTGAATGATTCAAATCGTGGTGTTGTGTAGGATCAAGTCGCACAGTTCTATTTGCATGCTCAGGCATAGCTGTAGATGGCAGCACGATTCTGACTTCAGCAAGTCTGTCTGTTGCTTTGGATAATGCAACAAAAAGGCGGGATAGTGTGGCGGTTGGTTCTGCTAATCATCATTTGCTAATTTTTCTCTTTAACTTAAATTCAGTCATGATCATTGTATACTGTTTTCTTTATCATTTTAGATTGAAATACGCCATGAAGGAAATGTTGTCATAGGGACTCTGGAGAACTGTGTTATGGAACTTGAAGTTGCTGTTGTCAGCGTCACGTTTGCCCTTGATTGTGGTGTATGTTTCCATAGTGACGTGGAACTTCTGCCCGACAGCAAAGTAATAGCTGTTGGGCGCCTTGTATCTGACAAACTTATTGGCACAAGTGGGAGACTTGCTGCTTTTTCAGCTGAAGGTGGTGAATATGTTGCACTTTCTACTTGTAAACTTGCTGAGGTGAACTTGCTTTTGACGTGAACGTATTTCTGATTCATTAGCATTGTTGACTGCACTGCAAAGCAGTTAATCTATAGAACTTTTTAAGTTGCACATGTATATTGTTGAATTGATTTGCATTGAACAATACTTTAACGAAGTTAATTACTGTTAAAAGAGCTAGTGGCTAAAGTGTGCACGGACAATCAAATGTGACAAATTGAAGTAAATGGGGAGTAATTTTTGTTCATACTTGGTCTAATTTGTTTCTAATCCTTGTTTCCTAATTCCTATTAATTTTACTTTATTCTAGGATTTGCATGGTGGGGCACTTTTTGACTTTTCTGGTAACTTTGTTGGCATGAACCTTCTCTCGTACGTGGATGGGTCCGTTTTCTTGCCAAGGAAGATACTTATGGAACGGTTGGAGCATTTACGGGCATCTCGAGAGAGGAGAATAATTAGTGAACTCATTAAGGAATTCAGGTATGGCAACATATTTTCCACATCTACATTTGTCCTTGGTTTGCATGCACTTTTTCTTTCCCACTTTCCTCATCCTTTATCATGGTTATGATGTAAGCTGTTTTATATATCAAATAGCATATCAGGCTTTTTGATTTGGCAATATGCTGTGTTGTTAGTTTTTATTCCCTTTCTAGATCTATTTTCACATCGTTGCTGCAGTTTGATGACAACTTGGTTATTTGGCATCTCTACGTCAAATATAATTTGCAAAAACACCAGCTGGTCTATCAGCATGTGTCAAAGTTGCCATGTGTTGTAGAGTAGCCATAATCTTGTACTTTAGATATTGAAGCAGTATATCTGTCCAATTCAAAATTGAATTTCTTTTTCTTTTTTTTTTGTTCAGAGTAGAATGCACTCAGCTATTATTGTTTTCTTGAAACTCTTATGCCTTTGCTACCTCAGGTCTCATCTTGTATCTTAACATATCTATACTCAGTTGCATATTCCTTGTACATTTGGGTTAGTACTTATGAATCTGTTGCTTTCATTCTGCAGGGATAAAGAAAGAAGCACAGGCAAGAAACTTAAAGAACGTCACAACCGTTCGATGATCACTAAATGTTGTTTTTTCCATGCAATTCATTGCTATTTACATGTGCGTCCATAATATTCATAGTTTAGCATTCTTAAATAAAATTATGTTATTGTTGCTGATCTGTTATATTTTGCCCTACCAGTATTTTGCCTGTGTTTAGATGAATCTCAAATAAATATACCACAGGTTCTAATTTGGTAAAACAACTCTACTCTAATATGGAAAATTGTATATGCAAATAGTGTGACGCTTTGGTAAAATAAAACACTGCATGTACATGTCTACATATATTTATAAAATAAATGCTGTGATTGAAGGTGCATACACCATGACAATACCCAACTCAAAGGAGTATATAGATGTTCATTATTTTACGGAATGATCACAATAATTTCAAACTTCAATGCACAATCAATTCTAACTTTAGCATAAGTTGCTTTGATATTCTAGTCTCGTAATAGTTTTGTGATTTTGATGTTTTTTGTTTCCACTTGGAATTATCCACATGTCACACCTTACATTTTTCATCAGGTCCTCCAATGATGTCACAATTTGGGTACTCTTTGGGATATCCCAAGCCATCATTGTATATGAAAAATCGTGAGTCAGTGCTTTTGCTCAGTTATCCTGCATTGTGCTTTGTACTACACCACTAACAAGTGATGTACTGTCTTGTCCAGGTGGCATGATTTTGGTTAATAGCTTTGAAGAGCCTTTTGGTGACATGTATCCCAAAGGTGTCTGGGCTGAATTCAGGAAGAGGGTTGCTTCTAACATATTCCGTAATGTTGTTGCACTTGCTTCGTTCAATGGTGCTTTACTGTTTTGTGCTGTTTACTATTTCATATCATATTTGGTCATGCAAAGTTAATGATCAGAAGTATGGTCGGTGTCCAGGAGGAACAAGGATTTTCGCATGCACGGGATTCTTTACTGACTTTGATGATAAATGTTCGACTGTTCTGACATCTGCGAGCTTGGTTAGATGTCCTGATGATGGAAATAACATTATTGAGGGCTTGAAGGTTGGTGCTCTTAGATATAATGTGATGCTTGTTCTTCCAAGATGCTTCTTAAGTAAAAATTGTATTGTTTGCAGATTGAGGTCTTGCTCCCGAACAAACAACGCAGAGAAGGGAATAGTTTATATTACAATGTTGCTCTTATCAGTGTGAAGAATTTCCGTGCTGTTCGTCCTGCAATTCTTGAAAACAAGTCGATAAATCTATCTTCTATGCTAGTTGCTGTGGGGCGCTGCTATGAATCAGGCATATTGATGGCTACAAAGGGCGGTCTGGCTGACAGGACAGGCAAGCTTGTTTGCCAAATTATTGATTACTCGACATGTAAAATCACTAAGGTAGCACCATTGATCTGATTTGGGGCTTTTATGTGAAGTTTACTTGCATCAGAATGACTTAATCAGTAGCGGCCTTGTCTACTTCTTATTACAACTGATAAGCTCTCCATTTGACCTTCAGGCTGGGATTGGAGGGCCCCTTGTTGACAATGATGGGAATTTTATTGGCATGAACTTCTATGATCCGGCGATAGGAACTGTGTTCCTTCTCTGTGATGACCTTTGTGGAATACTGCAATATTTTAAGACAAAAAAGTATGTTTAGATGCTTCTCCGGTAGTAAAGTGCTTGTTAGTGCTAGTATTCAGGTTTTGTTTTGCTCTTGGATGTAAGATTTGTATGAACGTCCTGTAATTTAATCTAGCTGAAGGAGGTCCACTCAAGCATAACTTTATGGATCTTTTCTTTTCTGTTTTGAAGTGAGAAGTATGAAAAGCTAGATGGTACATGGGAATATGTTGTTAGAGATGGCATCGGTCGAACAAACAGGTATGCTAATGTATTACAAAAAGTTACAATCTTCAGTATAAGTTTGCTGATCATCTTTTGCCATGGTGAAATTACTGAATATCAGCTGGCTAGTGCCCAAGCCATATTGGTGTGATCCTCAAGAACTGGTGGATTTGGAGAACGAGAAGAATCCTACGGAGGAATATGAACGCTTACTCAGAGCTAGCGGTATCCCATATCGATGTGAGGCTGGAGTTGTGGTCGTGTTGAAGTAGTCTTTGTTTGCTAAATTGCTGTATGTGCTGAAGTATTTTGTTTATTGTTTCAACCCGTATCCCTTTTGTTACATATAACAGTTTCTACGTTCTTTAATTAGTATTATACTCCACGTGGGCCTGCGTACGACTTGTTCGTAAGTGACTAAGGCAAAGGCATTTGCTAAAGGATACTTTTCTTGTCAAAATATATTGTTAAGTAATGAAAGTGAAGTAGGATATTTTTCTTGTCAAAATACGGGGAGCCTGGTGCAGCAGTATGTGTGTGTTCCCTGTTCAATTCAGCTTTCAGTACAAGGCAATTCCCGGCTATGACTGAAATGGGTTGTCAGATGCACCATCAATTTGCATAATCATACAGTGCTATAACAGGGAGTTCCGCGTATTCTAACTCCTATGTCACTTAGTGCAAAGGAATTTTCTAGAGTGCTTTGTTCCTAGAACATTGGTGTAATTATCGATTATTACACATTCCACACACATAATGCTTCCTCTGTCCCTTAAATTAGGAGAATATGCAGTAGCATAAACTATTCTCTAAGATGTTTAATGATACACTACCAATTCTACAAAGATCAATTGAAAATGTGTTCATTATATTATGAAAACTGGTGCATAGTAGTCAGCGTCGAATCTAGAGTCACAAATTACACCACACAACTCCGTGCTTACGAGGTCTGTAATCTGGGTGGACTGCTCGTGAACTTTAGGTTTCAGCAGGACATTCCGTGCAATGATGAACTGTGCGCTGCCAACCCAGGTTTACAAGTCGAAGCTCCAAATCGGCCATGTAACGGTTTTGATATACAAACAAAAGCTTTGTTACTTTTCGACAGCCTGATAATTTCTTATCTTTGTCCATACTGCTGACTGCTCAGCAAGTCAACACGCGGAATTGGATACATACATACATGCATACATAGTGCAAACAGAACAGAAAGTTGACCAATCATGTGCAAACAATGGACGAAGCAAAAATAAGCACAGATAGGAACAACTCATATCATGATAATGCATGACAACAAACCTGAACAATTTAGCAAATCTGCAATGCAACAAAATCAGAATAACATGCACTGGTAGCTTTGTTCACAATGATCAATCTGGTACATAATAAATATGCAGATCAAATCAAGATAAAACAAAGACCACAAATGAAAGATGAAATGCATGTTGCAGATAATGCCTCCCAGATAGTGCCAAGTTGCCAGGTTTACATCACACTAGGTTTTTCAGAAGCAAAGACTGATAAGTCTCAAACACGTACGACCATATATTCATGTGTTTAAACTTTCCAAATGCTCTAAGGATAGATGCAAACATTCATGACTAGTTGCTTAGTCATGAGTAGACAGTTGCTACCTCAGATAGCGCTGTCAAGGTCAAAAGGATCTGTACGTGAACGATCAACTCCCATGCGGAAACTCCAAGGAGTAGGAGTGGATGGAACCTTGAAGTGGATCACATTGAAGTTCTTACTACCCCGTTTCTCATTAATTTTAAGAAACGGCCTCATCTTGGTATGGAGCGTAGTTTCCGAACACCTAAAAGATACAGGACACAACATAAGCACCATCTTCTCAAGCACCAGTGCCCTCTCTACGATGAACTTGATGAATGCATGCTCATTTTTGTTCCCCTTAAACTCATGAATCACCAACGTCTTGACGTGCTGGACACATTCAACAGGGCAAGCCTCCTGCCAGAACTTGAGCTTTACCTTTCCAGTGGGCTTATCAACTTTCATAGACTGCAAAGTTAAACCAAAGCATATATAGTTATGATTCTTACAGCGACATAATAACCAATTAAGCTTGAAAGCTAGTGGTGCCAGTGATGCAAAATGTCAAATGAAACAAGCAATGATGATAAGTTTGTACTTTGATATGGAGTGTCTTGATGTTGGGAAAACACTTGAGGAAGGAAGGCACTGTCTTGACTTCATTGCGGACCTCGAAATGCACCTCCAAAGCCAATGTCCGGATGCTCGTGATGATGGTGCTTGGGCTCACTTTCGTGCCCGCCTGCGATGCGAATGTACAAATGCGACACATTGAATCAGAAATTAAGATCATATATTCACATTTGCACAAGTAAAGAGCAGAATGGAAATTAGTCTGTCTACCTCGATAATGGTGTCGCCAATCTGCAGTTCATGCTGTCCAGGGTTCCAGTATCCAAGCATGTTCAGGTTGGGTGCATTGCCAATCTTGATCCTCGACAAGTGGTTGCCCCCAGTGCGACGGCGCTGTGTCATCCACAGAAGGAGCCTCTCCAGGTGAGGAGCATCGGCCACAGCGATGTCTCCCAAGGAGGACAAGCCCAGCTGCAGGCACCGAAGGCTGTGGCTAACCAGGCAGAGCTGCACCTCGTTCTGGCTTGCGATGATGGTGAGGGTCTCCAGGACGGGGCTCCTGTCGAGCAGGAACGCGAGGTCTTGATCCTTGATGACGATCAAGCTGAGGAAGAGCTCCTGGAGGTGGGGAAATGCGGCGGCGTCCGGAAGGGCGGCGGTGTCGGGGAACTTCCAGGCGCCGATGTGCAGGCGAGTGAGCGCGGTGCCGCTGAAGAGTGTGGCGGGGAGAGGGAGGTTGAGTGGCCATGGGCGGTTGATGAAGGCGAGTTCTTGGACGCCCTTGTTGGCGATCAGCCGCATCCATTTCTTGATCTTTCCCCTGTTCATGTCCAAGTAGCAGCAGGTGATTTGGACGCAGCGGAAGGGGCCCGGGTGATTTTTGAGGACGCCGGAAACCGCGTTGGTGATGCCGAGCGTGTTCTCGAGGCCCGGCCGCCAGGTGGGCTTCTTTCTGCACTCCAGGAGGAGGCCGGCGTCGGTGAAGACGAGGGGCACCGAGCGCCAGAGGCTGCGCCAGCGCGAGGCGAGCACGCCGGCGCGTGCGGCGTCCTCGGCGGGGAGGCGGGAGACGATGTTCTGCAGGATCTGGTCGGGGAGGCTGCTGATGCGGTCGACGCCGTCGTCCGGCGCTGCGGCGGCGGCGGCGGTGAGGGGCGCGTCGTGGGTGACGGGCGGGGCGGGGAGGGACTCGTACGCGTACTTGAGCGCCGCACCCGCATCCTCATTCTTGTCGTCGACGTCCTGAAGGTACCTTATGCTCCCGATGCGCCACCCGCTCAGATCCATGCTCGCCAGCGGAGTGGAGGCAGCTGCGACGGCGAGGGTTTCGAGCAGAGCAGGGCGACTAGTGAGGGGAGTTGCTTTCTTCTTTCTTACCGCTTTGTAGCTGAGCAGAGCTGCTTAGGGTTGTTTGTTGGGCCGAATGTCGGAACCAGAATATTTTGCTTTCGGGCCATACAAATTTTGTGAAGTGCTACAGAAGGTCTGCTTGATTAAATTCACGAATTTGTGCAGAGTCAACAAATTTTTGCACGAATTTCGAATGAGCCTTGCTTAGGCTCCCTTTGAAACGCTTGATATTCTTCTGAATCATAAATTGAACATATTTTTGTTAAATTCCTAGGCTCAGATGAGAGAGCCTGGTCAGTTTGGCTCTAACGCTAGCTTGCTTTGCCTTGCTAGACCAAGCTAGCAAATCCTTGCGAGCCCAGAGAGATTAATTTGCTCTCCCGCAGGTCCTGATGCAGCTTTGCCAACAATCCAAACGTCTTGCCTCCTCGCTACCTTGCCCGACGAGGACATGAAACCATGTCTCATGAATGTAGACCTAGTCTCTGAATCCAAGGTGAAGGTGATCAGGATGCTCGGGAGCTGCGAGCATACCACACACGGGCCATTGTTGTGCTAAAGGCACTTGGACGACAAGCCAAGTGAAGAACGACATTTGTTGGGTGGGTGAACTTTCCAAAGCTACTATGCATATGATCGCCTTCAAATTTCTTTGAAAATTATCCTTGGAATGTTTGGTTATATTTAGGCATCTAGATATTATTCACCATGGTCGAATATCAGCATATATTGCAAGTCAGTAGAACTATCTGTTAGTTGTGGACTTTTCTAAAGCTGGTTAGATTACTCTGAAAGTGTTACCGTGATTGATATTGCACGAAGGTTCTACATTTATTTTCTTTTGTAAGGATTAATTCAATTATGTCATTTTGGTTGCTAACCTAGCATTTGTATAGAGGTGTTTTTGTATGTGCAGACCATATGCTAGCTAGTTTATATACCAGTAGTCTCTTTTATATATATGCATAATGCATTATTATTCAGAATAGAGTTGCCACGCATTTGAAGTAACTTGAACGCTGCTAGACATGATGGCTTTTTACACCTATTGAATATGCTAACATTGTTGACTCAATATCAAACATGTAATGGAGAACTTTATCGTTAGGCATATGGCCAATTACGAGTCTAATATGCGAACATTGTTGATTCAGTTTACGGGCCCGAGAGCAACGACGTTCGGACATTTGGCCCATCCATTCCGACCAAACTCTAAGCAGAGCAGCTCAACTTCTCTCACTCTCCCAAAAACGAAAGGAAAGAAAGAAAAATGGAAAAAGAAAAGAAAAGCAGAGCAGCTCAAAGCCCCCACAAGGCCGCAGCCGACACCACACTCCACTTTCCAGTTGCCACCCCAAAACCAAAATCCTCGCCACTTCATCGGCTCACTCCTCGCTGCCTGTTAACGGTAGCTATGCTCTATAAATTTAATTTAAGTTAAACCGTAAGCGCACGGTGTACCATTGCAGCATTTCACCTCGGAGTATTCCGGGGTATCGAATTTCCTCAGGAAAGCAACTCGGATAAAGTATATTGTTACTTGATAAATACTTAACTACAAATATACAACTAGTCCAAAGACGGGGGTAAACTCAATGATAGAATAAGATAGGAGTGATTCACGCTATCAAAGAGGTGTCAAGTCGCCAAGTCGTAGGTAAGTAAATCTATTTGGTATAACGAGTGAGTACAACGATTTCTAAGTGTTGGTGAAATGAGGTTCAAATCCTAAGTTGATTCTAAAGCTATGCCGATCTCACGAGGGCTGTCACTACCTCGATCTGATTCTACACTTAAGATATTGTCTTAGTCCTGTCGGGATTTACGGGGCACCTACTAACTAACCGAACGTGGCCGACTTCAAGGGACGGACAAGGCTGTCACCACTTGCCGCCTACGGCCCCCGTGGGCTTCGCCGTATTCCGCAGCTAGCGCTAACCTAGGCATCACGCCTACGCTAACAACTAATATCTCGCCTAGCGTACGCTCAAGCAAAGCGAGAAAGTAAGAAGACTCCTCGTGTTATTTGACGAAGAGAAATCCGACCGAGGAACGCTCAGCACAAGAACAATGGGACTTGCTTGTGCATGTGTTTGCACTTGGTGATGATGAATCATGAGATGCTACATTTCATTCAAGATTTTCATATCCGGTGTGTGATGACTATGAATTAAAGGTAAATTGAGAAATTCTGATTGAAAAGGAAGCAAGGAATTTCTCGTAGGAAGGAAACCTTGATGAGGGGAAAGAAAATCAGGAATTTGTTGATTCTGTTCCGATGTATTTCCACCTCCCTCCATGTATGTATCCTGTCTTTCCATCTCTCCCCCTTCCTATACCTCTCCACTACACCCTACAGGTATAGGTATTTGTTTCAATTAAGAGGAAATCGAGAAACATTATATTCTGCCAGATCCTATACAGCAGTTCAAATTCTCGTAAGCAAATGTGCTCCCTTTTTTCAGATAAAAACCAAAACCAAAATGCATGTTCAGGATGGGTGTCGTCTAATAAGGAAGTTCAACCTGAATCGAAATTGCAAATAATATGATAGGAGCACAAGAGAAATTTGTACTAAAGCATGGTTACATTTATAATGGCAGAAAACTTGACCCAGCTGCCATCTTCAACACAAATATGTTCAATAAAAAATGAAAATAAATTGAATAAATATGCTAATTCTGTGTCTTTCATACTGCACAATTGATAAG